>CM055127.1:138476057-139076057 GCA_029206835.1 Rana muscosa
AGTCACATGCACACCCACCCAGTCACATGCACACCCTCACAGTCACATGTAGCCCCCCACAGTCACATGTAGCCCCTCACAGTCACATGCACACCCTCACAGTCACATGCACACCCTCACAGTCACATGTAGTCCCCCACAGTCACATGCACACCCTCGCAGTCACATGTAGCCCCCCACAGTCACATGTAGTCGCCCACAGTCACATGCACACCCTCGCAGTCACATGCACACCCTTGCAGTCACATGCACACCCTCGCAGTCACATGTAGCCCCCCACAGTCACATGTAGCCCCCCACAGTCACATGCACACCCTCGCAGTCACATGTAGCCCCCCACAGTCACATGTAGTCGCCCACAGTCACATGCACACCCTCGCAGTCACATGCACACCCTCGCAGTCACATGCACACCCTCGCAGTCACATGTAGCCCCCCACAGTCACATGCACACCCTCGCAGTCACATGTAGCCCCCCACAGTCACATGCACACCCTCGCAGTCACATGTAGCCCCCCACAGTCACATGTAGTCGCCCACAGTCACATGCACACCCTCGCAGTCACATGCACACCCCCCCACAGTCACATGCACACCCTCGCAGTCACATGCACACCCTCGCAGTCACATGTAGCCCCCCACAGTCACATGCACACCCTCGCAGTCACATGTAGCCCCCCACAGTCACATGCACACTCTCGCAGTTACATGTAGCCCCCCACATTCACATGCACACCCCCGCAGTCCCATGTAGCCCCCACAGTCACATGCACACACCCCCTAGTCGTATGCACAACCCCCAGTCGCATGTACCTCCATCCAGTCATATGTACCCCCGCACAGTCGCATGCACACCCACATGCCCATGTACCTTACACATAGCAAGGCTCTGTCCCCTCACAGCTCAGTCAGAGCATCCTCAGCTGAGCTCAGCAGTCAGTCGGCTCTCGGCTGCACACAGACAGTGAACCGTAATTGGCTCCGCCTCCATCGCGGAAGCCCCGCCACCACCACGGAAGCTCCGCCCTGGAAGGAGTGTGGACTCGTCTCGGCGATCCTGCCGAGTTGCTAGCTGCGCCCTGAAAATACATCAGCTGGCAGAGACGCACACACAGAGTAGACTGACAACTGCCCTCCTCCCCCACCCCGCCAGCAAATTCCGTCCGTCCCTTAAGCCGATATATTGTGCAAGGCCCTTGCACAATATATCGGCTTAAGGGACGGACGGAATTTGCTGGCGGGCGGGGTGGGGGGGGAGGGCAGTTGTCAGTCTACTCTGTGTGTGAGTCTCTGCCAGCTGTATTTATGTGAGTTTTAATGACAGGAGGAGCGGAGACAAACTGGGCAGTGCCCTGTTACTGAGCAGAGAGGAGGAGTGACTGTACACTGAAGGAGGCGGGCAGGAAGCTCCGCTGACTGCACTAGGACTGATGTATGAGGATAGCCAGAGGCGGCACTTTAGGCTAAGTAGGCGGCCCGAGGCCCTTGAGAGGGCGAGGCCTTAGGCCACCGCCTACTTTGCCTAATTAGAGAGCCGCCTCTGCCCCTGTACAAATCATTAGTAAGACCTCATCTGGAATATGCAGTTCAGTTGTGGGCACCAGTTCTCAAAAAGGATATTGGGGAACTGGAGAATGTGCAGAGAAGGGCAACCAAACTGATAAGAGGCATGGAGGAGCTCAGCTATGAGGAAAGATTAGAGGAACTGAATTTATTCACTCTTGAGAAGAGGAGATTAAGGGGGCATATGATCAACATGTACAAATATATAAGGGGTCCATATAGTGAACTTGGTGTTGAGTTATTCACTTCAAGGTCATCACAGAGGACAAGGGGGCACTCTTTATGTCTAGAGGAAAAGAGATTTCATCTCCAAATACGGAAAGGTTTCTTCGTAGTATGAACTGTGAAAATGTGGAATAGACTCCCTCCAGAGGAGGTTCTGGCCAGCTCAGTAGATTGCTTTAAAAAAGGGGCCTGGGTTCTTTCCTAAATGTACATAATATAACTGGGTACTGACATTTATAGGTAAAGTTGATCCGGGGAAAATCTGATTGCCTTTCGGGGGACCAGGAAGGAATTTTTTCGCCTACTGTAACAAATTGGATCGTGCTCTGCTGGGGTTTTTCGCCTTCCTCTGGATCAACTGTGGGTGAAGTATTGTGTATATTGGATTGTATGATTTAAAAAATAAATAAAATTATTGTTTGAATTAGATGGACTTGTCTTTTTTCAACCTGACTAACTATGTATATATGTAACTATGTAAGAGCTGGAATGAAGAGAGAGTGGGATGGTTGAGTAGAGAAGGTGATTGGCACACTTGTGGAGTCTGTGCAGCGAGGAGTGGAGTAATAAGTGCTTATCCCATTACGGCGTGACCTTTTGTAGGAAAATTAAGTGTTCTGCTCCTGGCCTGGACTAATGGCAGTGTAAGGGACTGTACTTTGGAAGCTAAGTCTCTGTGTACAGAGGAACTGAGAGAACCAATCAATGGGCCCTTGGAGAACTAAGCTCAACCTGTCTACCTGTAAAAGAGTTGTAGAAGTAGGCCTTGGGCAGTCCACATCTGGGCATACCCCTGTGGTCACAGACATGCAATAATCATACCAGCCATGAGGGGGAGCTGGCCTTTCACTGGGTCCATGTAGCAGGGCTAAGGACTGCCAAGTGGTTTCAGGCACTTTATGGTGGTAGGGAGGTTCCTACACACCAGAAATGCCTGTTTTTTTCAAAGGGCAATCACAGTAATTAAATCACCAGAGTTTCTGCTATGGGGGTGTGGGGATGGGAGGAGTGAGAGATATTAACTGTTGTAAAGCTGCTGAGGATAATACTCTTACTATTAAAGCAGTTGTGAACACATGGCTGAGCCCTTCTAGGTTTATTGGACCCAACAAGAATCCAGAAACAGGAAATTACATCACACCCATATAGTTCCACTAGGAAGAACCTTACATTATGCAAGCATCAAACACAACACCACCACCTAGTGGCAGAACTAGTAATAAGAGTATAATATAGGAGAATGGCTGTTGCACCTTTGTCTGTATAAACAGTATGCTAACACTAATAAACTAAAAGAGCAAAAACTTGTTCAGGGCCAACAAAGTAACATTACCTGAACAGCTGAAAATTAATACACTGAAACCCCTAAAAGTCTCTAGATCTACTGAGCACAATTTGCTTTTGTATAAAGTCCCATCAGGCTTCTCGTGCTATTATGTAAATATTGCTGCATGTATTGTACTCATGAAATAATCCAAGGCATTTAGTCAGTGGTTGCAGCAAAGCTAAATACCTATAATGATTTACATACTAAATTGCTGAAGCCATAGCTTCATTGTGGTCTGTCTGCATTACTCCAACCTGTTTGGGCTTGCTGATATCTGTAGTTCCTTTTTTTCTTCATTTTTATGCATATGTATAATGTATTTAACCACTTGCCGACCGCCGCACTCAGATATACGTCGACAACATGGCACGGGCAGGCAAATGGGTGTACCTGTAAGTCCCTTCAAATTTGCCGCCCAGCAGGTGCGCGCGCGCCGCGTGTCTCGCGAGTGTGCTTACGGGTCCCGGGAACTCGATGTTCCCGGGCGGCCCGCGATTGCGGTCGGCAAAGGCAGAACAGGGGGACGCCTTTGTAAACAAGGCATTCCCCTGTTCTGCCTAGTGACATGTCACTGATCTCACCGTTTTCATGATCGGGAACGGAGATCAGTGACGTTTTACTGGTAGCCACGCCCCCTAACAGTAAAGCCCTGTACACACGATTGGATTTCCAATGGAATCAAATCCGATGTATTTTTCCATCGGAATTCCGATGATGCTGACTTCCATCAGTCTTGCCTACACACCATCAGACAAAAATCCGACTGTCCCAAACGGCGTGACGTACAATACGTACGACGGCACTATAAATGGGAAGTTCAAATCCAATGGCGCCACCCTTTGGGCTGCTTTTGCTGATTTCGTCTTACCGCGTGTTGGTAAAAGTTTGGTGAGAGCCGATTCGCGCTTTTCAGTCTCCGTGCTTTTCAATCTGTTACAGCATGATGAATGTGCTATCTCCATTACGAACGCTAGTTTTACCAGAACGAGCGCTCCCGTCTCCTAATTCAGTCTGAGCATGCGTGGGTTTTTTCTCCAATGGAGTTCCACACAGACGATTGGAATTTCCTATAGTTTTCTCCATCGAAAAAATTTAAAACATGTTCTATTTTTTTTTTTACCGATGGAAATAAGTCCGATGGGGCCCACACACGATCAGTCTGTCCGATGAAAACAGTCCATCGGACTGTTTTCATCGGACAAACCGATCGTGTGTACAGGGCTTAGGAATCACTCCCTAGGTCACACTTAACCCCTTTAGCGCCACCTAGTGGTTAACCCCTTCACTGCCAGTGTAATTTTTACAGTAATCAGTGCATTTTTATAGCACTGACCGCTGTAAAAATTACAGTGGTCCCGAAATGGTGTCAAAAGTGTCCAATGTGTCCGCCATAATGTCGCAGTCACAATAAAAATCGCTGATCGCTGCCATTACTAGTAAAAAAATATATATTAATAAAAATGCCATAAAACAGTCCCCTATTTTGTAGACGCTAAAACTTTTGTGCAAACCAATCAATAAATGCTTATTGCGATTTTTTGGGCCAAAAATATGTAGAAGAATACGTATCGGCCTAAACTGAGGAAAAAAACGGTTTTTTTATATATTTTTTGGGGATATTTATTATAGCAAAAAGTAAAAAATATTGCATTTTTTTCAAAATTGTCGCTCTATTTTTTTTATAGCGCAAAAAATAAAAACCACAGACGTGATCAAATACCACCAAAAGAAAGCTCTATTTGTGGGAAAAAAAAGAACATCAAATTTGTTTGGGAGCCACGTTGCACGACTGCGCAAATGTCAGTTAAAGTGACGCAGTGCCAAATCGCAAAAAGTGGCCTCGTCTTTGGCCAGCGAAATGGTCGGGGCTGAAGCGGTTAATCTCTTGTTACTGCTGGAATATGTAGTTCCTTTTTCTGCATATACATACCTACTGTAGGCAATCCCATGTACCTGCTGGGATTTGTAGTTCCCCTCTCTCTCTCTCTTGCTACATATATAAACCGTAATCAATCTCTTTTACCTGCTGGGATTTGTAGTTCCCTTCTTTCTCTCTCGCTCTCTACATATATATATATATATATATATATATATATATATATATGGTAGTCAATCCCTTGTACCTGCTAGGATTTGTAGTTCCCACCCTTTTTTTCTCTCGCTACATATATAAACTGTAACCAATCCCTTGTATCTGCTGGGATTTGTAGTTCCCTTCTTTCTCTCTCTCTCTACATATATATATACGGTAGTTCTTACCTTGGACCTGCTGGGATTTGTAGTTTCCTTCTTTCCCTCTCTACATATGTATATATGATAGTAAACCTCTTCTACCTGCTTGGATTTGTAGTTCCCCTATTTCTCTCTACATGTATATACTGTAGTCAATCCCTTGTACCTGCTGGGATTTGTTGTTCCCCTCCTTCTATCGCTCTTTACATATACTGTATATACGGTAGTCAATCCCTTGTACTTGCTGGGATTTGTAGTTCCCCTCTTTCTTTTTCTCTACATATATATACTGGTAGTCAATCCCTTGTGCCTGCTAGGATTTGTAGTTGCCCTCTTTCTTTCTCTCTCTCTCTCTACATGTACAATGAGGGGAAAAAGTATTTGATTCATATACGCTTATTGGGTTTTTTTTTTTACCAAAAATATGTAGCAGAATACATATTGGCCTAAACTGATGAAGAAATTCGTTTTTTTACATATTTTTTTTGGATATGTATTATAGCAAAAAGTAAAACATATTGTTTTTTTTTAATTATCACTCTTTTTTTGTTTATAGCGTAAAAAATATAAACCGCAGAGGTGATTAAATACCACCAAAAGAAAGCTCTATTTGTGGGAAAAAAAAGGACATCAATTTTGTTTTGGTACAGCGTCGCACGACCGCGCAATTGTCAGTTAAAGCGACGCAGTGCCGTATCGCAAAAAATGCTCTGGTCATTGAGCAGCCAATTCTTCCAGGGCTGAAGTGGTTAATGGCTGTGTGTTGAGTTATTTTGAGGGGACAGCAAATTTACACTGTTATACAAGTTGTACACTCACTACTTTACATTGTAGCAAAGTGTAATTTCTTCAGTGTTGTCACATGAAAAGGTATAATAAAATATTTACAAAAATGGGAGGGGTGTACTGACTTTATGGTGATACTGTATATACTGTATTCAATCCCGTGTCACTGCTGGAGTCTATAATCTCCCTCTCTCCACTGTAGTCACTACCTTTCTACCTGCTCTAAAATCACATCTAATCAAATTTGTAACATAACAGTCACCTTGTGCAATGCAGACAGAGGGGGCACTAGAGCTGAAATCCTGATTGTGCCAGTCAGTGCCCAGACCTGGGGGCAGAGCAGGTAGCAGCTGCAGTGGAATGCATGTAAATGTGGGCACCTGCTCACTTGCCAGGCTGCAGCGCACACACCGGTTCCAGTGGATATAGATATAATTAATGCCAGCTGGTACAAGACTTATAATATGGAGTGCACAAAAAAAATATTGTCTTTCGCTTGGCTGAGAAAATAAACATGTCCTGAAAGCTGACGATTCTTGAGAAAAAGTATGTCTATCCCACCAACTGGAAAAGGCAATGGGCCATTTAAAGAGAACAGCAGCCCATACTAACCAATCAGGGGTCAGCTTTTTTTTTGTTCTATATCATTTCTCACAGGGTCCAGGGCTTTTTTTATCGGGAACGTGGGGGAACGCATTTCTGTCACTTCTACTACTGGATGGGGTGATTGGGTATTCTAGAGCAGGGATATGCAATTAGTGGACCTCTAGCTGTTGCAAAACTACAAGTCCCATCATGCCTCTGCCTTTGGATGTCATGCTTGTGGCTGTCAGAGTCTTGCTATGCCTCATGGGACTTGTAGTTCTGCAACAGCTGGAGGTCCGCTAATTGCATATCCCTGTTCTAGAGGGTCTATTGATTCTGGTTGCTGGGGGATCTATTGTTGCTGGGGGGTATCATTTATTGCTAGGGAGGTCTATTGTTAGTGGTGGGGGATTTATTTTTGCTGGGGGGGTCTTGCTAGGGGGTCAATAGTTGGTGGGAGGGACCTGCTGTTGAGGGAAGGGTCTGTTGTTGCTGGCTGCTGGACAGGACAGTCTATTGATACTGGCTGCAGGGGATCTACTGTTTAGTTAAATTGGGGGTTTATTGTTGTTCGGGTGGTATTTTGTTGTGGGGGGTCTATTGTTGCTGGTGAGGGATTTATTTTTGCTGGGGGGATCTTATGTTGCTAGAGGGTAGGTGGTTGCTAGGAGGGACCTACTGTTAAGGCAATAGTCTTATGTTGCTGGCTGCTGGAGGGTCTATTGATGTTAGCTCCAGGGGGATCTATTGTATTGTTACATTGGGGGACAATTGTTGTTCGGGTGGTATTTTGTTGTGGGGGGGGTCTATTGTTGCTGGTGGGGATTTTTTTCTGGAGGGGGGGTCTTATGTTGCTAGAGGGTCAATAGTTGCTGGGAGGAACCTACTGTTGAGGCAAGGGTCTTATGTTGCTGGCTGCTGGACAGTCTATTGATGCTGGCTGCAGGGGGATCTACTGTATTGTTACATTGGGGGACAATTGTTGTTCGGGTGGTATTTTGTTGTGGGGGGGGGGTCAATTGTTGCTGGTGGGGGATTTATTTTTGCTGGCGGGGGATCTTATATTGCTAGGGGGTCAGTAGTTGCTGGGAGAGATCTACTGTTGAGGAAACGGTCTATTGTTGCTGGCTGCTGGAGGGTCAATTGATGTTCGCTCCAGGGGGATCTACTGTATTGTTACAATGGGGGACAATTGTTGTTGGGGTGGTATTTTGTTGTAAGGTGCATCTGTTGTTGCTGGGGGGGGGGATTTATTGTTGCTGGGGGACCTATTATTGCTGGCTGCAGAAGATCTTGCTCAGAGGTGAGTAGGGGGCAGAGACAAGCAGTGACTTGGAAGGGGGGGGGGGGGGAGAGTACCTGCACCTATTCTCTGAGAAAAGAAGTCTGTCTCCCCTTTACTTGTTAATCCACGCTAAACTAATATTTCGGCTCTGAGTGGGTTAAGTCACCCACTTGCTTTTCCTTCCCTTGAGCTGTCGCTAGAAGAGGGTCTCACTCCCTTTGTTGTACTTTTCCTTACAGAAAATGCAGCAGGAGAATTGGTCACCGGGACAAATAGCGAGGGTTATAGCCATAACCCCTAGAGAAACAGAGGGGGGCTTCGGCCCACCTGCTCTCACCTACAACTAAAATACAATTTTTGGGTGGAATGATCCTTTAAATACGCCTGCATTGGAATGCGGTGCTACTACTGCCGCAGCTGCAGAGATTATTAATAGATTTAGAACAACGTTTAAGAAATATATATATATATATATATATATATATATGTGTGTGTGTGTGTGTGCTGACGTACCTGCTGGCAAGGTCCCCTGTTCTGCGCTTTGCACGGTCCCTGGGTGGGCTCAGGTGAAACGATCGCTGACGGGTCAGGATAAGCTTTGCATCTCTGCGTCGCTGGTCCAGCAGACGGGCAGCCCGAGTCAAGTGCTGTCACTGCAGGCATCCGCTGTGTGTGTGCGTGTGTGTGCGTGTGTGTATATGTGTGTGCCAAGCTGCACTTACTGGAGCAGCAACCAGCTCTCATCTGACACACGGAGGGGGCTGCGCGTCGACTGATTCCAACAAAACGCATCCAACTCCTTCAGGGGTGAAAAGCTGCCGGGAGAGAGAGAAAGAGAGACAGGATCTCAATCCCATTGGATGGGAGGGAGGATACAAAACACTCACTAATTACTCTGCAGATCTATCATGTACGCTGCCTGCTCTGGGATCCCTGCATCTATCCTCTGTATGGAAGGGATTCTGCACTCCAAAATAAAAGGGATGGGGGGGGGGGGGGGGGTCACGTCTTAACGTAATAAAAAAAAAAGAAACCTGCATAATGTACCGGCACCCTCTACTAGATTTCTGCATGGACTCCAGAGCTGATGTTTTCATTCTGTAGGGATTGCAGGAAGGGGAATACAGGAGAACGGTGCAAGGAGTTCACTGGACAGAGAGCTCCCTGCTGGGAATGGACGCTCCACATTGTATTGGATGAACTCCAGGCAAACAGCTAAATACACAGATATATACATATATGGGAGATACCTTACCTGCCAAAGGATTTGTAGTTTGGTTCACCCAGTCCTGTGATTTAAACAGCTCTGCCACGCTGCATAGTCCTGTCTTGCAGCATCTTTTTCCTCAGCCTGTGAATGAACAGTGAAAAGAGAAGCAGCAAGAATGTTCATCTCTCTGCCCCATCCTCCTGTCTGTATGGCCTGTGTTAGTACATGATCAACTATGCATCCAGTCCTGAGATTTACACATGTAGCACTACCCCCGTAGGAGCTGCTGGTTTAAGTTTTGGGTCTACGCTCTGCCTATCAACCCCAGAAGTTTGGCTCGAACCCTCCCTTGGCACAACTGGACAACACAATGAATGTGGAACCCACTGGTGGTTGGGAACCACAATGATATCATACAGTAATGATAATACAGTTAAATATTGTTACATTATGCTGGCTACCTGTCCCACCTGTAACAGACAAGATTCCACACAAGTGTAGTTTAACCAAGGATAAAGCATTTACTCGGTAAAAGAAGGATGAACAAAGTTAAACAAATGACAGTTGACTTCAAACAGGGCCCTGTAAGAGTCAATGCCATGGAATTCAATCACAGGTTTAAACAATATGAGCGGCAGTTAGACCTAAGTAAGCACGCAGTGGAGGGATTTCCCCAATGCAATAAGATCAGCACTGGAGTACCTCTCCTCTAGGCCCCACCCAGCTCACCCGGGGAATGATGGGACTGTGACATCATACGGGGGCGGGGTCACCGGGTGGCATCACCCGGTGACCACGCCCCATGCCAATATAAGTCGTTGCGCTCCGCGCACATAGCATTATAGCGGCAGACAGTGACGAGGCAACATCGGGCGGAGAGAAGAGGGAAGAAGACGACAATGAAGACCGGGACCCCGCTAGCAAAAGAGCTGGAAGAAGATAGCGGGGCGCCCGGCAGAAGGCAGAAAGAACCGGAGATCGTGGAGAAGGCACCGGAGAGCGGGAGAAGAACCAGAGAGCGTGGAGACGACACCGGAGAGCAGAAGAAGAGACCCCCGAAGTCTGAAGAAGACCCCTGAAGTTGGAAGAAGACCCCCGAAGTTGGAAGAAGACCCCCAAAGTCGGAAGAAGACCCCCGAAGTCGGAAGAAGACCCCCGGAGCTGCCTAATAAATTACTTTAAAAACCTGTGTTGTGTTTTTTTTTACATTTTGTTGCCACCAGGTGAATGGGTAGGGGTACTCATTCACATAGGATGGGGGGCTGGGATCTGGGGACCCCCTTATTAAAGGGGGCTCCCGGATTCCGATAAGCCCCCCCGCCCGCAGACCCCGACAACCAACGGCCAGGGTTGCCGGGAAGAGGCCCTTGTCCCCATCAACATGGGGGCAGGGTGCTTTGGGGTGGGAGGCGCAGGGCGCCCCCTGCCCCAAAGCCCCCACCCCCCCATGTTGAGGGCATGCGGCCTGGTACGGTTCAGGAAGGGGGGCGCTCGCTCGCCCCCCCTTTCCTGACCTGCTGGGCTGCGTGCTCGGATAAGGGTCTGGTATGGATTTTGGGGGACCCCCATGCCGTTTTTTCGGCGTGGAGGGGGTTTCCCCTTAAAATCCATACCAGACCTAAGGGCCTGGTATGCTCCTGGAGGGGAACCCATGCCGGTTTTTTATTTAAAATTTGGCGTGGAGTTCCCCTTCATGATTCATACCAAACACAGGGGACAGCGAGCGAGAGGCTTGCAGTACCCTGTCGCCGAGAACCAGCGCGATGGCATCGCGCTGAAAACATTCTCGCGGGCAAGTACTGGCAAAGGAGCCTTTACTGGAGGCGACTTCAAGTTGCCTCCCGGACACGACTTGAGCGTCTGCTTCACGCTCAAGTGTTGTCTAAGTTGCCTCGCAAAGTCGCGCTGCCCCTGTGTCATCCGGCACACGAGTCGCCCCGCAAGTCGGATCGTGCGACCTATATTCAAATCAATGGGCTCCCATAGGGAACCATTCATTTTGAATAAAGATACAAGCGCCGCTGACATTTTTATTTACTATAACAGTGCGCCGCCGGTTCACGCGCCCAATTAAGGATTTATCCGGCGCACCAATTAAGGTATGAACCGGCGCAGCACACTGTTAGTAAATCACACACAGTGTCATTTATATTGAGTTAGATAGAGCAGGCAGGCGAGTCAGTTAGCTGCAGTTACAGTGTGTAGAGGATATATATGCATCCTATGTGTTGTATATATATTTATACACTGTATTGAGTTTAGCTAGATCCGTTCCTGTTATTCTTTATACTGTGACAGGCAGGCGGGTGATTGTGCTAGCTGCAGTCAGTGTTTCACTAAAGCCCCGTACACACGATCCGAATATGGTACGAAAAATGTCGTCCGAAGAAGAATCGTACGATAATCGGATCGTTAGTACAGAGCTTCGAGAGCCGATCATGACAGTTCATCCGATATTATTTAATCGGACGTGCACGAAAATTTTCCTCGTACGATAACAAATCGTACGATTTTCGTTTAGTCAGTACAGTTGTCGTCCGAAAATACAATACAAATACATTACAACACATGACATCACTTCCGATTTTTTTTTTCTGTTGTACGAGAATTTTCGTGACTTTAATAACCTATTTAATTTTACTTGCGACTATTAAGCGAAAAAAGTCGTACGATCTGTCGTACGATATTCGGATCGTGTGTATGGGGCATTAGTGTACTGTGTGCTTTGCATAGCATTCACCTAAAGCTTACCTGAATACAGTAGTGGTGTTCTCATAATAAAACCACAGGCAGGGAGCTGCATTAATTTCATGTAGTGTACTTCTGTCCTTTGCACAGCGTTCACTTAAAGGAATTTGAATACAATTTGTGCTGTTCTCATAATAAAACCACAGGCAGAGAGCTGCAAGTATTTTCAGTTAGTGTACTGTGTCCTCTGCACAGTGTTCACCTAAAACTAACTGAAGACAATTGCTGCTTTTCTCATACCAATACCACAGCAGGCAGTTGATTCTGATAGCTGCATTATCAGTACAGATATATATATATATATATATATATATATATATATATATATACATCCCACCTTTGTGCAGCTACATCTCACTGCAGGCCATTAGTATGTCTGGAAGGCAAACAAGGAGAGGCAGACAGTCACAAGGCAACAAAAGAGGGCAAGCAGGCTCTGTGTCTAGAGGCAACAGTGCTGGTCGTGGACACGGTGCATCCTCATCAGCACGTGGCCGTGGGACACGCTTGTCCTTTTCGGCAGCTGGCCATGTTGAGCCGCAACATGCCCAAGACTTGGTAGAGTGGATGACCAAGCCATCCTCATCCTCCTCATCCTCTCTCACTCAGGCTCAGGGTACTTTGTCTGGCAAAGCAGCTGCCAAAGCGGCCTCTTCTATCAGCTCAATGGCATCAGTCACTCCTTCCCTAGCCCCACCATGTCCTCCTGAGGAGTCCCCCAAACTGTTTGACCACAGTGTTGGGTACATGCTCCAGGAGGATGCCCAGCGTTTTGAAGGGTCTGATGATGGAACCCAGCTAGAGGAAGGCAGTAACGTGAGCCCAGAGAAAGGGGGTAGTAATGTGAGCCCAGAGAGAGGGGGTGCCCAACAAGGTCAGCTATCTGGCAGTCATGTTCCCCCAGCTGCAGCATACTGCCAGATTTGCTCCAGTGATGAGGAGGGAGGGAAAGATGAGGTCACTGAATTCACGTGGGTGCCTGATAGGAGAGAGGAGGAGGAGGCACATCTCCAATGAGGCAGGATGCCCTCCAGGGGCCAGCTTAAGGGCAGCACACTGACTGCATCACACCGCAGAGCTCCGCATGTGCAGGGCACTGCTGTCTGTGAGCGTTATTCCAAAGTTCTTCGGTGTGGGCCTTTTTTCAGACGTGTGCAGCAGATTGCACCGTTGCCATTTGCAACATATGTCTAAAGCGTATCTCGCGTGGCCAAAACATCAGCCGCTTGGGCACCACGTGCTTGACCAGACATATGTCGACCTGCCATGCAGTTCGTTGGCAAGCCTACCTAAAAGACCCACACCAAAGAACAAAGCGGACCTCTCCTTGCTCCTCATCAGCTGTGATCTCCAACCCCACTATACCTCCAGTCCTCTCTGAAACCTGCACTGAGAGGAATGAAGGTGTAGAATTAGGTGTGTCACAGCCAAGTACTTGCGGGCAATCTGCTATCGGTACACCGACGTCCGATTGTACCAGGCAAATTTCCCTGCCCCAGCTGCTGCACCCCCGAAAGAAGTTCGCTCCCAGCCATCCACATGCCCAGCGGTTGAATGCTAGCTTGGCTAAATTGCTAGCACTTCAACTGCTGCCTTTTCAGTTGGTAGACTCTGCCCCCTTATGTGAGTTTGTGGAATGTGCGGTTCCTCAGTGGCAGGTTCCCAAACGCCACTTTTTCTCACGGAAGGCCATTCCGGCTCTCTACCGGCATGTGGAAGGCAATGTCTTGGCCTCGCTGGACAGGTCGGTGAGCGATAAGGTGCATATTACCGCTGACTCGTGGTCCAGCAGGCATGGACAGGGACGTTACCTATCTTTCACGGCGCATTGGGTGACTCTGCTGGCAGCTGGGAAGGATGCAGGACAAGGTGTAGTAGTGTTGGAGGTTGTTCCGCCAACACGCTTCCAAAATGTTACTACTGGTGATTCTGACACACCTCTCTCCTCCACCCCCTCCTCTTCTTCTTCCTCCATTGCCTCTACCTGTGCTTTGTCCTTGGAACCAGTGGTGCTCCATAGGCGTTCAAGGGCCTACGCAAGTACGCAGGCAAAAATATGCCATGCGGTGCTTGAGCTGGTGTGCTTGGGGGACAGGAGCCACACTGGGGCAGAGATTCTGTCAGCTCTGCAGGGGCAGGCTCAGAGGTGGTTGATGCCACGCCAGCTTGAGCCAAGAAAGGTGGTTTGCTACAATGGCACCAACCTCCTCTCCGCCCTCCGACAGGGACAACTGACCCATGTGCCCTGTTTGGCTCACGTCCTTAACTTGGTGGTGCAGCGGTTCTTGGGCAGGTACCCGGGCTTACAGGATGTCCTGAGGCAGGCCAGGAAACTCTGTGGGCATTTCTGGTCATATAATGCCAGTGCTCAGCTGGCTGACCTGCAAAAGGATTATAACCTGCCCAAGAACTGCCTAATCTGTGACATGCCCACCAGGTGGAACTCTACGCTGGCCATGCTGCAGCGGCTGCAAACGCAGCAGAGGGCCATCAATGAGTATCTGTTGCAATATGGCACCAGGACAGGATCAGGGGAGCTTGGATTTTTTTCCCCACGCCAGTGGGCCATGATCAGGGATGCATGCACTGTCCTGGCACCATTTGAGGAGGCCACGAGGATGGTGAGCAGTGACAGTGCATGCATCAGTGACACTGTCCCTCTTGTCCACCTGTTGGAGCACATGCTGCGTGGAATAATGGACAGGGCACTTGAGGCAGAACAGAGGCAGGAAGAGGAGGACTTCCTTACCTCTCAAGGCCCCCTTTATCCAGCCAGTGTTCCTGCTGGCCCGGCTATCACACAGGAAGAGGACGAGGAGGAGGAGGAGGAGGATTATGTTAGCATGGAGGTGGAGACTAGCACTCAGCATCAGCAGCAGTCTTCAAGGGATCAATTACAGACCCAAGACACCTGTGGACCTGTATGTGGCTGGGAGGAGGTGGCTGTGGATCATGTCGTCCTCAGTGACCCAGAGGACTCCGCACCGAATGCCTCAGCAAACCTACGCTGCATGGCCTCCCTGAACCTGCAAAGCGGAAGCATCCTCGTATTTTTGCGATCAAGGAGAAGGGATCAGTACTGGCTGGCAACCCTCTTTGATCCATGTTACAAGGGTAAGGTTGCGGATCTTATCTTGCCGTTGCAGAGGGAGCAGAGGATAAAGCATCTTCGGGAGGCCTTGCAGAAAGGTCTGTGCAACGCATTCCCAGAGACTGCGAGGTTCCAAATTCCTGGTCCTGGACAATGTCTTGCTGAGTCAGTGAAAGAAGGAGCGGTAGAGAAGGTGGCCATCTGACCGATGCGTTCAGACAATTTTTTAGTACGCAGCCCCAAGGTATGATCGGTTCCAGCAACCATCGCCAGTGTCTGGTTTACATGGTGCAGGAATACCTAGGGGCAAGATCAGACTTGGACACCTTTCCCACCGAAAATTCTCTGGGTTACTGGGTCTTGAGGATGGATCACTGGCCAGAGCTTGCACAGTATGCAATTGAGCTACTGGCCTGTCCTGCATCAAGCGTTCTTTCGGAACGCACATTCAGTGCTGCTGGAGGCTTTGTAACCGATCACAGGATGCGCCTGTCCACCGACTCGGTCGATCGACTGACCTTCATAAAAATGAATCAGTCTTGGATCACCACCAGCTACCAAGCACCTGATGCTGATGTAACCGAATAATTTTTTGGGAAATGTCAGATCCCTTCAAGACTGCCTATGCTGATGCTGGGTGACTATCCTGTTATGCTGAGTGACTATCCTCTTCCTCCTCAATGATCATGCTGATAGCTTGTAAGAACATTTTTGGTTCTGGGCACTGCCACCAGTGGCTAAGGCCCAATTTTTCAGCCCCTGTTTAACAGGGGCATGTATTTACAATTTTTGATGCAATACTTTGCAGCAGGGCTCATTGCTGCGCTCCAACTACAGTATCCTAAGGCCCAATTTTTATGCCCCCGTTCAAGAGGGGCATGTAATTACAATTCTTGATCTAATATTTCACAGCTGGGCCCATTCCTGCGCCCACCAAGAGTAACTGTGAGGACTTACAGTGTTGTGGCACCAGCACCACCACCAAAGGCCCAATTTTTCCTACCACTGTTCAACAATGGCATGTAATTACAATTCTTGATATAATAGTTCACAGCAGGGCGTTCCAGCGCCCACCAAGAGTAACTGTGAGGGCTTACAGTGTTGTGGCACACCAACACCTAAGGGCCAAATTTATGCAGAGTATATACGGCAGGCCCCTACTTTCAAACAGCCAACCAGTGGCGGCCCGTCCATAGGGGGCGCCCGGGCGCCGCCCCCCCTCCTGTGGTCACCAAAAAAAAAAAAAACGGGCCCTTCAAGAGTTTTTTTTTTTTTTTTTTATGTCCTTTTTTTTCACATTGGTGGTGCGTCCATAGTGGGCGCAGAAGCGCCGCCCCCGCTCGCTCCTGCGCCCATCACTCACCACAACAATACATAAGTTCATGCATTGCATGAACCTATGTATTGCTGCCGCCCACTATTCAGATGGCCGGCCCCTTGAGCGCCGGCCATCTGAATCACAGCGTCTGGTTGGTCTGTAGAAGTGCCTATCAGAAGCCAGCGGCTCTGATAGGCTTCCCGACTACAGCCTGAGGGCTGTAATCGGCTTCTAAATACCTAACGAGAGGACGCACGGGGGTGCGTTCCCTGGCCAATCAGGTTCACCGGTCTGGCTACCGGTAACCTGATTGGCTAAAGCGACATCGAGGGCGGGAGAAGACATCGAGGACGGAAGAAGGACGGCGCTGACCCGAGGAAGGTAAGTGCCGGGCTGGGGGGGACAAACTGGCTGCATATGGGGGACAAACTGGCTGCATTTGGGGGACAAACTGGCTGCATATGGGGGACAAACTGGCTGCATATGGGGGACAAACTGGCTGCATATGGGGGACAAACTGGCTGCATTATGGGGACAAACTGGCTGCATTATGGGGACAAACTGGCTGCATTTGGGGGACAAACTGGCTGCATTTGGGGGACAAACTGGCTGCATATGGGGGACAAACTGGCTCCATATGGGGGACAAACTGGCTGCATTATGGGGACAAACTGGCTGCATTATGGGGACAAACTGGCTGCATTTGGGGGACAAACTGTCTGTATTATGGGGACAAACTGGCTGTATTATTGGGGACAAACTGGCTGCATTATGGGGACAAACTGGATGCATTTGGGGGACAAACTGGCTGCATTTGGGGGACAAACTGTCTGTATTTGGGGGACAAACTGGCTGCATATGGGGGACAAACTGGCTGCATTTGGGGGACAAACTGGCTGTATATTGGGGGGACAGACTGGCTGCATTATAAGGACAAACTGGCTGTATTATGAGGACAAACTGGCTGTATTATGGGGGCAAACTAGCTGCATTATGGGGACAAACTGGCTGCATTATGGGGACAAACTGGCTGCATTATGGGGACAAACTGGCTGTATTATGGGGGACAAACTGGCTGCATTATGGGGACAAACTGGCTGCATTATGGGGACAAACTGGCTGCATTTGGGGGACAAACTGGCTGCATTTGGGGGACAAACTGGCTGCATATGAGGGACAAACTGGCTGCATTATGGAGACAAACTGGCTGCATTATGGGGACAAACTGGCTGCATTTGGGGGACAAACTGGCTGTTTTATGGGGACAAACTGGCTGTATTATGGGGACAAACTGGCTGTATTATGGGGGACAAACTGGCTGCATTATGGGGACAAACTGGCTGCATTTGGGGGACAAACTGGCTGCATTATGAGGACAAACTGGCTGCATTTGGGGGACAAACTGGCTGTATATTGGGGGACAAACTGGCTGCATTATGAGGACAAACTGGCTGTATTATGAGGACAAACTGGCTGCATTTGGGGGACAAACTGGCTGCATTTGGGGGACAAACTGGCTGTATATTGGGGGACAAACTGGCTGCATTTGGGGGACAAACTGGCTGCATTATGAGGACAAACTGGCTGTATTATGGGGACAAACTGGCTGCATTTGGGGGACAAACTGGCTGTATATTGGGGGGACAAACTGGCTGTATATTGGGGGGACAAACTGGCTGTCTATTGGGGGGACAAACTGGCTGTATATTGGGGGGACAAACTGGCTGTATATTGGGGGGACAAACTGGCTGCATTTGGGGACAAACTGGCTGTATTTTGGGGACAAATTGGCTGTATTTTGGGGGGAAACTGGCTGTATATTGGACAAACGGGCTGTATATGGGGGAAAACTGGCTGTATTATGGGGGACAAACTGGCTGTATTATGGAGGACAAACTGGCTGTATATGGAGGACAAACTGGCTGTATATGGGGGACAAACTGGCTGTATATTGGGGGACAAACTGGCTGCATTTGGGGGACAAACTGGCTGTATTATGGGGACAAACTGGCTGTATTATGGGGGACAAACTGGCTGTATTATGGGGGACAAACTGGCTGTATTATGGGGGACAAACTGGCTGTATTATGGGGGACAAACTGGCTGCATTTGGGGGACAAACTGGCTGCATTTGGGGGACAAACTGGCTGTATATTGGGGGACAAACTGGCTGCATTATGAGGACAAACTGGCTGTATTATGAGGACAAACTGGCTGCATTTGGGGGACAAACTGGCTGCATTTGGGGGACAAACTGGCTGTATATTGGGGGACAAACTGGCTGCATTTGGGGGACAAACTGGCTGCATTTGGGGGACAAACTGGCTGTATATTGGGGGGACAAACTGGCTGTATATTGGGGGGACAAACTGGCTGCATTAGGGGACAAACTGGCTGTATTTTGGGGGGAAACTGGCTGTATATTGGACAAACGGGCTGTATATGGGGGACAAACTGGCTGTATTATAGGGGACAAACTGGCTGTATTATGGGGGACAAACTGGCGGTATATGGGGGACAAACTGGCTGTATATGGGGGACAAACTGGCTGTATATGGGGGACAAACTGGCTGTATATTGGGGGGACAAACTGGCTGTATATTGGGGGGACAAACTGGATGTATTATGGGGGACAAACTGGCTGTATTATGGGGGACAAACTGGCTGCATTCTGGGGACAAATTGGCTGCATTTGGGGAACAAACTGGCTGTTTGTTTTGGGGACAAACTGGCTGTATTATGGGGGACAAACTGGCTGTATTATAGGGACAAACTGGGCTGCATTTGGGGACAAACTGGTGGCGTTTGGGCACAGTGGCTGCGTTTAATGGACACAGTGGCGGCAATTGGTGTTTGTTGTTGTTTGTTTTGTTTTTTTTTGGTTTTTTTCAGTTTGTTTGCGCCCCCCCAAAAAATTTGAGCACCAGCCGCCACTGCATCCAACTTACAAACGACTCCTACTTGCAAACGGAAGGAGACAACAGGGAAGTGAGGTGAAATGTTCTGAACAGGTGCACACTCCACAGACAGCAAAACAAATGTTACAGGGGTGATAACCCTTCCCTATGTTTTCCAAAAAGCTTACAAATAGACAAACTGGCTGTATTATGGGGGACAAACTGGCTGTATTATGGGGGACAAACTGGCTGTATTATGGGGACAAACTGGCTGCATTATGGGGACAAACTGGCTGCATTTGGGGGACAAACTGGCTGTATATTGGGGGACAAACTGGCTGCATTATGAGGACAAACTGGCTGTATTATGAGGACAAACTGGCTGCATTTGGGGGACAAACTGGCTGCATTTGGGGGACAAACTGGCTGTATATTGGGGGACAAACTGGCTGCATTTGGGGGACAAACTGGCTGCATTTGGGGGACAAACTGGCTGTATATTGGGGGGACAAACTGGCTGTATATTGGGGGGACAAACTGGCTGCATTAGGGGACAAACTGGCTGTATTTTGGGGGGAAACTGGCTGTATATTGGACAAACGGGCTGTATATGGGGGACAAACTGGCTGTATTATAGGGGACAAACTGGCTGTATTATGGGGGACAAACTGGCGGTATATGGGGGACAAACTGGCTGTATATGGGGGACAAACTGGCTGTATATGGGGGACAAACTGGCTGTATATTGGGGGGACAAACTGGCTGTATATTGGGGGGACAAACTGGATGTATTATGGGGGACAAACTGGCTGTATTATGGGGGACAAACTGGCTGCATTTGGGGGACAAACTGGCTGCATTTGGGGGACAAACTGGCTGTTTGTTTTGGGGACAAACTGGCTGTATTATGGGGGACAAACTGGCTGCATTATAGGGACAAACTGGGCTGCATTTGGGGACAAACTGGTGGCGTTTGGGCACAGTGGCTGCGTTTAATGGACACAGTGGCGGCAATTGGTGTTTGTTGTTGTTTGTTTTGTTTTTTTTTGGTTTTTTTCAGTTTGTTTGCGCCCCCCCAAAAAATTTGAGCACCAGCCGCCACTGCATCCAACTTACAAACGACTCCTACTTGCAAACGGAAGGAGACAACAGGGAAGTGAGGTGAAATGTTCTGAACAGGTGCACACTCCACAGACAGCAAAACAAATGTTACAGGGGTGATAACCCTTCCCTATGTTTTCCAAAAAGCTTACAAATAGATTTTTTGGCTGGAGCTATACTTAAAAAATTTACTTGTTCCAAATTACAAACAGATTCTACTTAAGAACAAACCTACAGTCCCTGTTTTGTTTGCACCGCCTGTATACTGCTGTTCAGAGTATATAGGGCATTTTTTTAATTTGGGTGCGGGGTTCCCCTTAATATCCATACAAGACCCAAAGGGGCTGGTAGTGGGCTGGGGGGTACCCATGCCATTTTTCTCTATGTTTTTAATCCATATTGTCGGGACCAGACATTACATTAAAGCCGCAAGCAGTTTAAATTACTTTTTTTCCTTTAGAAATGTCATTTTGTGCAGGGACAGTTCTAAACACGGGAAACACGTGGCACTTCACAGGCATACTTTAGACACCCCCCAGGTACGATATTTAAAAGGAATATTTCACTCTTTTTTTTTTTCACTTGAAGCATCATTAAAATCACTGCTCCCGCAAAAACGGCCGTTTTTAAAACTTCTTTTTGCATTGATACATGTCCCCTGGGGCAGGACCCGAGTCCCCAATCCCTTTTTAGGACAATAACTTACATATTAGCCGTTATAATTAGCACTTTTGATTTAGAACGTTTGAGTCCATTGTATTTAATAGGGTTCTAAAGTTCGCGCAAACTTTCGGTCCATTCGCAGGTTCTGGTGAGAACCGAACCGGGGGGGGGGGGGGGGGTGTTCGGCTCATCCCTACTTAAGAGTTCCCTGGAACTAAGGGGCCAGTGGACAAAGCAAGGTCCATAAAGACATGGATGAGCGTGTTCGGGGTGGAGGAACTTGACTGGCCTGCACAGAGTCCTGACCTAAACCCGATAGAACACCTTTGGGATTAATTAGAGCGGAGACTGCGAGCCACGCCTTCTTGTCCAACATCAGTGCCTAACCTCACAAATGCACGTCTGGAAGAATGGTCAAACATTCCCATAGACACTCCTAAATCTTGTGGACGGCCTTCCCAGAAGAGTTGAAGCTGTTATAGCTGCAAAGGGTGGGCCAACTCACTATGGAACCTTATGGACTAAGACTGGGATACCATTAATTAAGGCCTCATGCACACTGGATGTTAAAATAACGCTCTAAAAACGTCACTAGTTTTGCAGTGAGTTTTTCAACGTTTACTTGTACATTTAGGGCTCAACGACACCTGCAATTAGGACTGGCAATGGTTTCCCCATCCTGTCCTTTCTCCGTTCTCTCAGCTTAGTACATTTCAATATGCAAACATGAAATGAGCAAAGGTCAGCACACAATGAATGAGACATTTTTCGTATGTTTGTGTCTAGGTGTTTGGCTCACATTTGACGCACTTGTAGCAGCGAATGTTCATAAATTCATTGACGATTCACTAGGCCAGCTTAGATCAATAGGGATATGGGGAATTCCTCAAAAGAGAAAACTGTTACATGGGTTTGTATGTCATTCCTAGACATGTATTTTTTTTCGGTTGATAGTAAAGTCTCTCTCCTGTGCCTGACATGCTTGGAGCTTGGCCAGGGGATTACCAGTAGTGTGTCCCCCTGATTAATGTTGCATCGCATCGCACTGCACGGTACATAAATCTTAGTTGGTCCAGCAATTAGAAATGCCAGGGGGGAGCTGTCGGATCAGGAGAAGAGTCTTCCATGCCTGGGGTGGATGATGACCTTCATCTCCTCCTGGGATGATGGATGCGACCTTCTAGTGACACCTTCATGAGTGGCTTGACAGATCCTGCATCCTGATTATTGGTCACTCTGTCTATATAGGATGAAACAAAACTAAAGGCAGCCTTTTAAAACAAGATATAGTAGGCTGAGCCTTATGGGTATGTCCAATACCTGCTCCCCCACTGCATGTTGTGGTTCCTCCCAACATAAGGTGACCAGATTTTGAAAATGAAATCCGGGGACATATTTTTTTTTTACTAGTAATGGCGACAATCAGCGACTCTCTGCCCGTCGCCATCACTGCCGCCGCCCGCCTCACAGCCTGTCACGTCTTACTCTCCAGGCCCCGGCTACTACTGGGTGGGGAGCAGAGGAAGATCACTCCACGAGGGAAGGCAAGGAGATAAGCAGGCAGGCGGCTGGCTGGGACCTGAGCCAAGGCAGAAGAACATGCGAGCGGAGATGGATGGGCATGCGCCCAAAACTGATGAAATATTCCCTCCACTCCGACCAGCACATGATCATCAGAAAGGGGCACAGATAATGGCAAAAATACACCCCCTAAGCTAGTAGGAGCGGCGGAGCGGGGGGGTGTAATTCAGATTTTTTTTTTATTAATTCTGCACTGACTGTCTGAAATTGCCCCAGCCCCTGTTCAAATCCAATCCGGGGACAAAACCGGGGACAGACTTGGTCCGGGGACAGTGTCCTCAATCCGGGGACTGTCTCCTGAAACCGGGGATGTCTGGTCACCCTATCCCAACAGCTGTATGTCCTGTATTAAAGTAGGAGCTGGTGGGAGAAACCACCCTGGGGCGGGGTGGGGGGGGTGATATTTGACACACCCTGAAGTGCTAGATACAGTATCTTGATTTACAGGCTATGCAAAAAATCTGAGGAAAACGCTTGGACAGCCGCACTCCAAAAATCATAGCTATGATTAAGCACTGAATCGCAGTGCGAAACGTCAGCTCATACCTGCTGTTTTTTTTCTGTGGCATGTCATTTGTGCTTTTGTTTTAAATAAAATAACCTTTTTTGGAGTGCGGCTGTCCAAGCATTTTCCTCAGATTTTTTGCATTGTCATATGCATTGCCTGCACCCACGGCTCTGGATCTTGTGAATGAGTCACCAGTCACATCTGAGCGGTAACTCTCTCCTTTTGATTTACAGGCTGCCTTTAGTTTTTTTTTGACAATATAGTGACAGGATTACTTCAGAGTGGACTTTCACTCTTTTTTTTTCCACCCCTCTTCCCTATAACAAAATTGCAAAAAAAAATAAAAAATTAAAGTAAATTTATTTTTTCCCCAAAAATTCAGGTCTGTAATTCCCACCTAGGAAAGGACGAGGTACCCAGACCCTATGCGCAAGAACGCCACAGGTCATCCTGAGATACATTGCGATGTTTCTGTGCAATAGCGTGGTCCTGCAAACTGCCTCCTGGGTTTTCTATGTTACTCATCCTTGGAGGCAGCTGTCAGGATCTTGCACATACATGCCGTTGGAATCTTTAAAGTCCCATAGACCTGGTAAAGATCCCCGTAGCATGTCTGCACTTGCACCGGATCTGCATTCAAAATGGCAGCGCTGGAGAGGAGCAATGTAGGGAGAACATTCCATACAAGCACGACAACGCTGGACTCCATGGACTAGTGAGCATGCTTTTTTTTTATTTTCTATATGGACACGTTTTAGGATTTGAAAATTCTATTTTCGGTAGTAAGGGTGGAGTTCCTTTTTAATGAATAAGCGTTGCATCATCATCTCCAGTGGAACTACAAGTCACCCTTACTATCTCTGTAATGGGCAATTGTGAGAGCCTAGCCACCAGCAACAAACATATTTAATGGTAATAATAAGGAAGCAGCACTAAAAAAAATGTGTCAGAAAAAATGTATTAATAGTTGTTGTGATAACAAACATTCAATAATGAAATAAAGGAAAAAACAGTCCATGTGTCACAAATAAATGCAATCTTGGGATCGATAATTTCACCACCACCACAGACTTGTGCACCACCCACCACATAAAATGCACACTTACCGGAGGGCAAGCTCAGTAGGCTTGCGGCTATCAACCCAGCCAGGGCCTTTATCCAAAAGGATCTGAGGCAGCAGCTCCAAGATACTCAATATAATGAAAAGGAGGTACACAGCAAGTGGCCAGAATCACTCGGCCATTCGATGATCATGGATAGAGACCCGGTGTTACCCAAAACAAAAGGAACTCACCATAGCGTAAGTCAGATTACCAAAGTTTAATAAATCAAAGAATTACACTTACAAAGGTAGGAAGTAAAAACAGCAAGGTAAAATACGTCCGGCTTGCGAACACTCGTCCACTCGGATCACAACACGATGACGTCAGCACGTCACACCAAAATTTATTTTTTCAATATTATTTTTTTATTATTGTTTTACAATTTTTTAGGAGCCCCGTGAGATATCAGGGGTTCACCTTTGAGACACAGCCCTCAATCTCCATCTCTGCAGCCTCAGCTGCTCAGAATGAATAGCAGTAGTAGTTGGAACAATCATCAACTCCCTGTCAGGGTCACCTGTGGCCAGGTGACAGATGCACACCGTAGGGGGACAGGAGTGCACCGCGAGGTAGTGAACCCTATGGCTGGCTTCTGCGGATAGGAAACTGGGTGGTTGTGGAAAGCAGGACCAGAGGAGCACAACCGGGATCCTAACGGGAGCTAGAGCCAAGATTCCCCAGGGCGCGGAGTCTAAGACCCAGCTGGTCTTCTCCAGGGCCTCTAGTGGTGAGGATGTTATGCTGCAGGCTGGGACCAGGTCGCGGCCCCTGGAGTTTCCTAGCTCACGCCCCGTAGGATAAGGGGAAAAGAGGGGAAGCAGCAGCACACGATAAGAGAGAACCGAATAACAAGCTGAAGGTCAGGGGCCACAAGCAGACAAGGATAACGAAGAACGAGCCGAAGGTCAAGGGTCACGAGCAGACAGGAATAGTCGGGGACAAGCCAATAACGTAACAGAGAGACAGACGTAGCACACGGCAGGCAGGAACCCAAACACACAATGCCTAACAAACACGTTGATCAGCAAAGCAGGCTTGCAGTGCACAGGTTAATATAGTGTTTTGTGATAGGGCCTGGGGTGGAGTCAGGCTGGGAGGAGATTATAAAGGAAGCCAGGTGAAGGAGGTCTGGTCTCTAAGATGAACACATGGGAAGGAAGGTAAGCTGACAGACAAAC
This sequence comes from Rana muscosa, assembly GCA_029206835.1. Taxonomy (NCBI): domain Eukaryota; kingdom Metazoa; phylum Chordata; class Amphibia; order Anura; family Ranidae; genus Rana; species Rana muscosa. Next base: position 138,501,459 of record CM055127.1, read on the forward strand.
ACTACTGCATATCCATGACACTCCCGACTCGACTACGCAAACTCACTCTACATAGGACTTCCTAAATATCAGATTTCGCGCCTACAAGTCGTCCAGAACACGGTAGCCAGACTGGTAACAGGGAAAAAACCCTGGGAATCGATCACCCCTTCACTGAGGACTCTGCATTGGCTAACCGTAAAGGATCGGGTCACATTCCAGACCCTTTGCCTCACCGACAAGTGCACACAAGGAAACGCTCCTCAATATTTATGCGAGAAGATAAAACACTACACCCCCAAACGCATTCTCCGATCAACCAATCAAAACCTCCTCCACATCCCCAAGTCCCGCTACAAATCGAAGGGAGAACGAAGATTTGCAGTCCAAGGACCATGGTTATGGAACGCTCTACCCACGGACATCCACATGGAACAAAACCATCGGGTCTTCAGGAAAAAACTTAAGACCCACCTCTTCTGAAGGATCAGGACGTCACCGGATGCAAAGCGCCTTGAGGCGATTTAGTTCGCATTTGTAGCGCTATATAAGTTATTCACTCACTCACTCACTTACTCAGGAATAGCTCTGTACATAGCTTCCCGTTCATTCACAAACTAAAGCATAGTAAACACAGTTTACTATACCGCACTTATGATCGGTTCGGATTACTGACTCTTTATTCAGAAAAAGAAGGGACCAGTAAATGACACATTTACCAACCCCTTCGTCGCTCTCCATCCTTACAGATCCTCCGCAGAAGCCGGCGGGAGAGGAGAGGGGAACTCAGCATATCTGCGGCGGTCTAGGAAAGAGCACAGGGGGCAGCAGAAGGAAGCTGCATAGGAGGAGCGGAGGGGGCGGCTGCATATAGAGGAATCGATCTCTCCATTTTCCTCGTGCAGCTACAGAATACCTGCACATTTCGCCGACCATGTGGTGGAGCGCAAACCCAACCTCCCAGGGGACCCATAGCGTAGGTGGACAGCACCGAGGTTGAGGCATATATATGTAGGTTGTTAATTGTAAACAGGTTTAGTCAGAAAATCCAAAAATACCTACATATATATGCCTCAACCTCGGTGCTGTCCACTTACGCTATGGGTCCCCTGGGAGGTTGGGTTTGCGCTCCACCACATGGTCGGCGAAATGTGCCCATGTTTAGATTATTTTATGTACGGTATTAAAAATGTTTCAATTTTTATTTATTATTTTTTATTCTCTCTCGTATTTTTATAGAGTTATGTATATATGCTCCTGAGGAAGCGTTCTTAGTAACGCGCAACATGTCGAGCAAGCTCTCCATCTCCTCTGGATCCACTTGCCAGTTATCAATTTTATAGCTACAATATAAATGTTTTCGCCTTTTACTCATTTGAGTTGTTTTAAGGAGAATGTACTGTACTGTATGATAATTATAATGATAGCCCTTGTGAACCAGTCATAACGATTGATCAACCAGTTTGATATTTTATGATTGTCTTATATGCCAACCTTTCTATATCAATAAATCTTTAGTTTTTTACCCTTACTTATCCGTGTGCCTATAAAGTCCAAATCACTAGTTTCTAGTCTTGAATTTGCATATATCGGGACGTTGGCACACTACTACCTGTGTACCCACAGCGTCACCCTGTGTTAGGATACACGTTAAAAAACAATTCTTTCAAAGCTGAGACTTGGTTGCTTGCTGCAGAGAGAAGAGAGTAGGAACACCAGTGGCCAGGCGCCCTAGGCAGCAGTGCGCCCTAGGCGACTGCCTAGTGGTAGCACCGGCCCTGATTTAATGATAAAAAGAGGAGAGTTTAATTCTATTTTGCAAGACCCTAATTTATGTCAAGAGACAACCCAAAGCAGGTCCAGGACACCCCTTTCTGAAAGAATGAAATTTATACTTGCTTGGCTATCAATATATGTCCCCCCCACCCCCGCACACACACCTTGAATAAATCATATCACCTTTCATACAAGTTTTCCAAGGATCCAGATGCAGACAGTGGCCTCCTGGACAACTTTGCTCTATTGACTTAAGGCAACTAAGATTTGGTGATTTGGTTTCACAAGGTTCCACTTTCCAGACACTGAAGAAGCTTTTGCGATTGTCAGCAGTGCCTGGGCCCTGATCACAACAAGCTGTATTTACTCATTAATATTTCATGAACTGTAAGAACATGCCTTGCTGGAGTGTAAAATCCAGAGATTGGCAAGATTTACAGCTCTGAGCTTTTATTAGCCTTGGCAATGATCTAAGTCCACCGTATGCAGGAATTCAAAGACAAAGAAAAGCACCAAGAACTTTGCTTCCCTTCTGAGTTCGGTTTTATTATCTTGAAAAGTAACTCTAATAAAGAAGTATATCGTCAGATAATACACAGTTATTCATGGGAAGGGAAATTGAGTGCTGTGGTGTACCTATTGTCATGATCCAGCAATGAGTAGGTAGGTCTGGATCTACTTTTACCTTATTTTCATGAACATTTTGAAAAATACAGTACAGGGCTGTCATGATCCAATCAAGGCACAGTTAAAGTGGTTGTAACTCCTTACATATACCCAGTAAAGTAACTGGCCTCAGATGCTATACAAATAAGTCCTCCTACATAAGTTGTGCCTGTTTATCTGCAGCCCTCTCGCCTCTACTGTAATCCAAAGTGCTGAATGTATACAGCTTGCCTGAGCTTTCAGAAAGCAGGGATCTTGAAGGGAAGAGACTTCTAAACAGAGCTGAGGCTGTCAATTACAGACTGTGTGCTGAAGCTCCCTCCTCTGTCACCTTTTTTTTTCTCTTGGTGTCAGGAACCTGTCAAAAGCGACTCATTCTGATAGCAGAGGAACAATGCAGCAGACAGAAATGACACTTAAAGGATAACTAAAGGTTCAGTTTAAAAAAAAAAAAAAAAAACATGTCATACTTACCACCTCTGTGTGGTTGGTTTTGCACAGAGTGACCCCGATCCTCCTCTTCTGGGGTCCCTCAGTGGCGCTCCTGGCTCCTCCTCTTCTTGAGTACCCTGTCGGAGAAGCGCTCTCCCTCAGGGTAACTGTGCGGGTGCGTTCCCGCGTCCTGCTGCTGCGTCCATTGACACAGACAGCAGAACTCGGCTCAGCACCCCGACTCCCGCATCATTCGATTTGATTGTCAGCAGCGGGAGCCAATGGCTGCGCTGCTATTAATCTATCCAATCAGGACCAGCACCGGCTGGAGCAGGTGTGCTCGTCCCTGGTGCAGGAACGATCGTGCTCAGGTAAGTAAAAGGGGGCCTTTGGGGGGCTGGTGGACTACAAGAGGTTTTTCACCTCAATGAATAGAATGCGCTGAGGTGAAAAACTGTATTGAGACAAGTATACACTATAGAGGTGTAGCACCCTCTAGTGTGTGCTAATAGAAGTGGCAGTGTAGGAAAATGTATACAACTCATGTTAAAGCCTGTAAGTCTTAATTGGGTCAGGGTTCACTAGAGCTCAGGGCTGGGTGACTCATCCTGGCAGCTCTCTGGTGCCTCCCCTTGGTGTCTGAAAGGTTGGAGAACCTTCTAGAATTAGAGGGCAGGGGTTAGGAGGAGCTGCTATGAATATTTATGGAGCCTCAGCCAATCCCTAGTGGTGAGCTGGCAGGGGGCTTGGACAATCCCATAAATAGACATGGACCCTTCCAGCCAGGGGGGGGGGGTCGAGTGGAAAATGGAGATGAAGTGCTGAGGAGAGGCTGTCGGCGGCCCTTAAGGGAACCCCCTGCCAGGGAGAGGTAATACCTTGAGTTGGAGGCTCAGGACAGCTGACCTAGAAGGATCCCACCACAGGAGGCAGTTGGAGGAGAACCTTCAGGAGAGGCAGCGGGAGAGAGCAAAGACAGACAGTGAGTAGAGTTTAGCACTGAGCAGGGACAACACAAGGGGAGAGACTGTCAGCTACAACAGTGCTCTCTGAAGACAGCAGTGGGCTTATGCCGTGTACACACGATCGGATTTCCCGTCGGAAAAAGTCGAATGTGAGCTTTTGAATGGAAATTCTGACCGTGTGTATCATGCTCCATCGGACTTTTTCTGTTGGAATTTCCGCCAACAAAAGTTTGAGAGCAGGTTCTCTTATTTTTCCGACAGAAAAATTCCTATCGGAAAATCCGTTTGTCTATATGCAATTCCGACGGGAAAAAAAACACGCATGCCTCGGAAACAATTTGACGCATGCTCGGAAGCATTGAACTTCTTTTTCTCGCCTCGTCGTAGTGTTGTACGTCACCACGTTCTTAACGCTCGAAAGTTCAGAGAACGTTTGTGTGACCGTGTGTATGCAAGCCAAGCTTGAGCGGAATTCAAGTTGGACATCCTATAACTCCCTACCCCATCCAAGTTATCAACGCCTAATAAAACAACAAAAACAAGCAAGGATTGATTTCTGTGTTGGAGTGTATGAAGAAAATGCTGTGTGACTGGCTGTGCAGCAGTGGGGACCCGGGATACTAGAGACTCCTACGGCGGTAGAGCTACAGAGGGATTTAATTTGTTCACATTTCAGCGATATGTAGCAAGCCTAAGGTGAAGCACAACAGAGAATTAAGTGATTCTAAACCCTCGCTATTTAAAAAACAAAAAATCAAACATGCCTATACAGGGGGTCCCCAGGTTACGAACCCGTTAGGGACTTTCCTCCTGTTTGTAATCCGGAAATGTTCGTAAGTCGAGCCGCGCATGCGCACAACGACAATTACGGACATTTTCGATGTTTTCCGATGTTCCGTCGACTGCCGTTCTGCGCATGCGCGGCCAATTATGGACATTTCTGTCATTTTCCGAGGCTCCGCCTGGCCGCCCATGCGCAGAACGGCAGATGGTCCACGCAGAACGGCAGAGGGTCCCCGCAGCATCCCGTTCGTAAGTAGGCATGTGCATTTCGTTTCGTTCCGAATCGAAATTCGGACGAATTTTCATTATTCGGACGTTCGGATGCATCCGAATTAACAAATTACCAATGCTAACGAATTCAACCGAATCCAAACGTTTAGAATCGAAAAACCACGGACGAAATTCGAATCGAATTTGAAAAGAATTCTAGTCGAATCGAATTTGAAAACAATTACAATAGAATCTAAAATATTGGAAATAATCAAATAGAAAAACAATAGAACAGAATAGAATAAAATACAATATATATATTCTGTTCTATTTTTTTTCTAGTCTATTTTCTATTTCTATTCTAATCTTTTCTAATTGGAATTCGAAAAAAACGGTCGCATTCGAAAATATTTCAACCAAATTCGAAAATATATCTACCCGATTCGATAATATTTCATCCGCATTCGATAATATTTCAACCAAATTCGATATTTCAACCGGATTTGAAATTATTTCAACTGAATAGAAAAGATTATAATAAAATAGAAAAACAGATAATAGACTAGAAAAACAATAGGACAGAATATATTATATTTTATTCTATTCTGTTCTATTTTTTTTCTAGTCTATTCTTTTATATTCTATTCAAATCTTTTCTATTAAAATCAAAATCATTATATACTAAATTCGAATTTCGGAAGATGGTCTGTTCTATTGTTTTTCTAGTCTATTTTCTATTTCTATTCTAATCTTTTCTATTCAAATTAGAATTCATTCTATACGAAATTCGAATGTCGGAAAAAAAATTATATATATAACCATCTTCCGATATTCGAATTCAGAATATAATGATTTTGATTTTAATAGAAAAGATTTGAATAGAATATAAAAGAATAGACTAGAAAAAAAATAGAACAGAATAGAATAAAATATAATATATTCTGTCCTATTGTTTTTCTAGTCTATTATCTGTTTTTCTATTTTATTATAATCTTTTCTATTCAGTTGAAATAATTTCAAATCCGGTTGAAATATTATCGAATTTGGTTGAAATATTAACGAATGCGGATGAAATATTATCGAATCCGGTAGATATATTTTAGAATTTGGTTGAAATATTTTCGAATGCGACCGATTGTTTGAATTCCAATTAGAAAAGATTAGAATAGAAATAGAAAATAGACTAGAAAAAAATAGAACAGAATAGAATAAAATATAATATATATATTGTATTTTATTCTATTCTGTTCTATTGTTTTTCTATTCGATTATTTCCAATATTTTCGATTCTATTCTAATTGTTTTCGAATGCGGTTGAAATGATTTTGAATCATGTTGAAATAATTTCGAATCCGGTTGAAATATTTTCGAATCCGAACGTTTTTACGAATTCGGTCGAAAACGGAACGAAATCCGAAAACGAATTTAACGGATTTAACGAATCTAACTAAACAAAATTAATTAATTAACGAATTAAAACGAAACAAAACAAATTTTTTCCTTTTGCACATGTCAATTCGTAAGTAGGAGAGGTTCGTAAGTCGGGGACCCCCTGTACTTACCTGCTCTGTGCAATGGTTTTGTACAGAGCAGCCCCCGATCATCATCTTCTGGGGTGCCCCGTTGACGTTCCAAGCCCTTCCTCTTTATCGGGTTCCCCCACAGAAAGCCGCTTCCCATGGGGACACCCGTGCAGGCTCGCACCCGAGTCCTGCTGCTTCGCCCCCCCCCCCCCCACTCACGTGTCACAGCTATTGATTGACAGCAGCGGGAGCCAATGGCTCCCGCTGCTATGAATCTGTCCAATGACGTGGCATCGCTGGATCGGGCTCAGGTAAGAAAAAGGGGGGAGCTAAAGCACAGAAGGTTTTTCACTCTCATGCATAGAATGTGAAAAGCCTTAAGCCCCCGTTCAGATCGGCGCAATTTGACAAATCGCAGCCTATTGCTGGCAACGGCACTGTCCCAATCGGTGAGATGCCAACTTTTGAGAGGGACTAGATCCCCTGTTGGGTTTTACTGCTGTTTGTGTCCCTGTTAGGGAGATTCACCCTCTCTATTTGCCCTGCTTAAAGCATTGTACCACCCCACTTCTGCTCATCTGATTCCTCCCCCCCCCTCCGGTGCCACAATTGGCACCTTTCTGGGGGGGGGGGGGGGACAGGATACCTGTCATTGACAGGTATCCTTTCCCACTTCTGGGAGCCTCAGCCGCGGATATTGACGTCACGGCTGGGGCTCCCTCCTCCACCTTCCCCGGCCGCCGGGCCAGTAGGAGAGAGGAGCGGGGCCTCGCGCATGCGCAGTAGGGTTCCTGGCCTGAAGCTGAAAGGCTACACTGCCGGGTACCCCTACCCACAATGGCGGCGGCAGCACCCGACAGCTGATGGAAACACTGACATCGCCGGACTCCAGGACAGGTAAGTGTCCTATTATTAAAAGCCAGCAGCTGCAGTATCTGTAGCTGCTGGTTTTTAATTATTATTTTTTTTGAGTGGAACACCGCTTTAATGTTATCACTGAGAGTGAAAGTTAAAGAAATCCCTAATTGTGGGTTGTCACGGAAACAGAAGGGAAATCTTCTAAATGGGGACACTAGTTCTGGTGACAACCAGGGATTCCCTCACTTTGGAGGGATTTCCTCTTACTTCCTGTTTTGGCTAGGGGACAGGAAGTGAAGGAAAATCTCCCCAAATGGCGAAAAAAAAACTAACAGAGGTTATAACCCTCCCTTACTTATCCAAAATGAAAAAAAAGTTTTGCATTTAGTTCTGTTTCAAGCTGTGTGGCCTTTGTCTCCAGATCCTGAAAACATCCTGGCTTATTAATAAGAAGTGGATAGCCACAATATTATAATGTGTGAGATGATAATACCTCTGCTCCTTAGTGATTTGGTGATAATTACTAGGCATCAATTATGAACAGAGCAATAAAAGTGAGAATAAGAGGCTATAAAACAGTATTTCTATCATAAACACGTTATAGTGTGCCCACTAGAGCGCCGGCCCTTTATGGGTCCAGAGTTTGGATACAACAGATCCTTGTATAAAACTGACTGCCTGTAGTCTCTATGAAATTGTTATGGGGGTCCAGTGCAGTAATTCTAAGCAATGTTATCTGAAGTGTTATAGACTCAATATTAGAGATGAACACAAATCAGTTTCATTGACATACTTGTAATCGTTCTATTTGTTCTTTTCATTTTGGCACTAAGGCCTTCCGACAAACCCAGGTATACTCAGCTATAGCGCTAACCTGTGTCCAAGGCACGTTGCATTAACCACCTCCCTACTGTGCACGAAAACCCCCTTCCTGCCCAAGCCATTTTTCAGCTTTCAGCGCTGTCACACTTTGAATGACAATTGCGCGGTCGTGTGACGTGGCTCCCAAACGAAATTTGCGTCCTTTTTTTCCACAAATAGAGCTTTCTTTTGGTGGTATTTGATCACCTCTGCGGTTTTTATTTTTTGCGCTATAAACAAAAGATAAATGCTATAATAAATACCCATTTCTTTTTTTCAATTACAATTTTCCTCAGTTTAGGCCGATACGTATTCTTCTACATATTTTTGGTAAAAAAAAAAAAAAAAAATCGCAATAAGTGCGTATTGATTGGTTTGCGCAAAAGTTATAGCGTCTACAAAATAGGGGATAGATTTATAGCATTTTTTTATTTTTTTTATTAGTAATGGCGGCGATCTGCGATTTTTATTGTGACTGCGATATTGAGGCGGACACATCGGACACTTTTGACACATTTTTGGGACCATTCACATTTATACAGCGATCCGTGCTATAAAAATGCATTGATTACTGTATAAATGTGACTGGCAGGGAAGGGGTTAACCACTAGGGGGCGGGAAGGGGTTAAATATGTTCCCTCAATGTGTTCTAACTGTGGGGGGAGGGGACTGACTGGGGGAGGTGACCGATGGTTGTCCCTATGTACAATCGCGGGTGCCCAGCGGCAATCGCGGCCGCCGGGCACGCGCATCAGTTCCTTGGGAACGCGGCGGCGCGCGCGCCCCCTAGCTCGTTTTAAAGGCAGGACGTCATATGACGTCCTGTCAGAACGAGAGTGTCCTCCGCCCGCCGTCAATTGACGGTGGGCGGGGGACAAGTGGTTAATAAATGCTGCCCAAGCGCTACTTCTGGTTTTCAGGTTTCAAAGAAAATGCTGTCAACGCTTCAAAAACGCACCCTGAGCGCTTCAAAAACGCACCCTAAACGCTTCAAAAACGCACCCTAAACGCTTCAAAAATGCACCTAAAGCAATTGGATTTAATGGAGGTGGCAAGTTGTGGCAAAGCCTAGAGAACGCGACAAGGCTCATTCACACACGGAAGAGTGATTTGAGTTCAAATGCTCTTCAGAGAGCAATTGACAGGTGATGAGGAGGCGTTGCGCCACCTCCTGAACACTGCACTAGCGCACCACAACCACAGAGGGAAAAGCAGCCCCATTCACTTAAAGTGGAGTTCCACCCTGAAAAAAAAAAAAAAAGACCAAAATGCAGCAAAAAACAAACAAAAAAAAAAACAATTGAAAAAAAAAAAGTTTTACTTACCCAAAATAGCGGTTGCTATGCGGACGTCCCTAATCTGCCTCTTCCTTATCAGCGGAGGGTTTCTTTCCGCATCCTCTTCTAGTGAATGGGGCGTGCTGCCTTCTTAGAACTGTGTGTAATCCCAGAGAGCAGCCGCCCATGCACAAATCGGCGCGAGACTCGCGCATGCGCAGTAGGAAACGGGCAGTGAAGCCGTAAGGCTTCACTGCCTGTTTCCCTTAGTGAGGATGGCGGCGCCAGACCTACAGTGATCGAGGGATCGGCATCGGGGGGGCCATCGGGTGAAACCTGAAAACCAGAAGTAGCGCTTGGGGAGCATCGCGGGTGAGTAGGACAGGTAAGTGTCTTTATTAAAAGTCAGCAGCCACAGTGTTTGCAGCTGCTGACTTTAAAAAAAAAAAAAAATTGCGGGTGGAATCCCGCTTTAAATGGGTCACATTCGGTGACTGAAAGTGACAGGGGGTACAATCCCTGACGTGAAGCAAATCATCATGTCCGCAGCATGCGTACACCCCCCGGCCACTGCAACTGCAGCTAAAGGGGGTAGTGGTTGCAAGGTGGTTGAAACGCGGCTCAACTGTGGGGCTTTACTGCCCCCCCTAACCGCTAGTGTAAACCAGCCCTAAAATTCTTAACGTAATGCAAAGGGAAGCAGGTGTACTGCATATTGTTTCATCTGCCTGACATTGTTTTAATAATTTGGCGTGTTGGTAGGTGGCATGGAATCATTCAAATTGTTTCTGAGGCATCTTTATACCCATGTGACAGAGGCCAATTAGATTTAAGACATATGCGGTTCATTTTGTTCCGAATAAATATTTGGACAGATTTTTCGTTATTTGGATATTCTCAGAATCCCCGAATTACGGTCCAAACAAATTTGACTAAATTTCCGAATATCGAATTGAAATTCGACTCAAATTTTACATCGAATTCCATTTGAATTTGAACTGTAAACATATTGCTGAGATCAAAGACTGTGTGTGGTATTAGAGGATTTTTTCGAAATAATGCTGTTTTTGTTAAGCCAAAGGTGATATAAAGAGTCATTGTAATCATTTGATGAAGATTTTTCTTTTGTTCGTTCACTTTGCAAATTGAGAATTTTTTTTTTTCGATTCGACTGTTTCGAAATTTATCGGTTTGAATCAAGAAAAAAAAAATGGTAAATTCATTAAAAAAAAATTGAAAAGTTCAAATCTCAACTGTTTGAAAACAGTGTTGTCAGTGGAATTAGAGTAAAGCCTCGTACACGCGATCGGATTTTCATCGGACAAAGTGTAGGACTTTTGTCTGAAAGACGTTGGCCTTGAACTTGTATTGCCGTGAACTTGTAATGGCAAAGAATTGTCGGACAACAAACACAAAACGACGTGTTTTTTGAGCTCTTTAGCGCAACCCTTTGGGCAACTTCTGCTAATGTTGTATTATGGTGAGAATTGCTTCCGAGCATGCGTGTTTGTACTTTGGAGTTTTGTCCGACGGACTTGTGTACACACGATCGGATAAGCTTTTTCCATCTTAGAGTGGATTCTTTATTCTGACTCCTCCTCCCTATTGGGGGTGGGCTATTTGAGGGCATTCACAAATCTGTCTATTTAAATGCTGGAACATTTGAGTTCAGGCTAGCTCTGAGAAAGAGGGCAAATCCATCAAAACGTGTCAGTTGCGCCTATTTGACTGAAACGCGTCAGTTGGTGCTTTGTGTATATGCCTGTGAATATTCTCTCTCTGTGAGTATAATGGAGTGTTTTACAATTATTTGGTAAAGTTTTGTTTTTTACGATAATTCACTAGGCAGGAGCACCTTCTTCCAATTTTTCAATGCGTAGATCGCATACCTGCAGCTGCACATTCAATAAGCCGAACGAAGCCTGAAACAATTCTAACTGTTTGGATGAAATTGCTCGTCGCTCATCGTTCTTAGATATATATAGTGCAGTCCGATGCTCGGCTTTACAAAAACAACATGTAGCGCCCTGTTCCTGTTGACCAGGCGCTATTATCTAAATTTAGTGGGATGTCTGAACTGTAGTTAGTTCAGATTCCATGTTTTGGCTAAATTGGCCTATGTTCCAGCCTTGGCTGAGTTGGGTGTATTTCCCGTGGTTACCAGCAGGTGTCGCTGCCACCTCTGGTTCGTGTTGGAAGGTACAACAAGCCGAGGCGTATTGGGTGCTCTTTCCCAGAGGCAACTTAGCGGGAGGTTGATACCGCTGGGCATGCTGGGAGAGGGTACTTAAGGGACGGACGCCATTTTTGGAGTCTCTCTCTCACCTGGTGGCCACCCTGGCCGGAGGTATGTGACAACTCCTCTTCTGCCTCGGGGCCTGCTGGCCCGAGGTTTCGTTACTGGAGTTAGGCCCAGAAGCAATCTGGGGCCTACTGGTTTGAGGGTGGTCCTGTGCTGTCTGTCCTGCGGGAAGAAGCCGAGCAGTTGAAGGAGCCAGGGGAGGACTCATCTTGGAGAATACGCAGCGGAAGGCTGGTATCTCGAGAGGAGCCTGGGGCCTCAATTGGAGGATGCATCTCAACCAATCTGCCTCACAGTATTGCCGGGTCGGCTTAAAGTAAGGTGACCAGATTTTTAAAATGAAATCCGGGGACATATTTTTTTTTTTACTAGTAATGGCGGCAATCAGCGACTCTCTGCCCGTTGCCACCGCCTCACAGCCTCTCAAGTCTTACTCTCCAGGCCCCGGCTACTACTGGGTGGGGAGTGGACGAAGATCACTCCACTAGGGAAGGCAAGGAGATAAGCAGGCAGGCGGCTGGCCGGGACTTGAGCCAAGGCAGAAGAACATGTGAGCGGAGCTGAACGGGCACCCGAAACTGAAGAAATATTCCCTCCACTCCGACCATCACATGATCATCAGAAAGGGGCAGAGATAATGGAAAGAAATACACCCCCGTAAGCTAGTAGGAGCGGTGGAGCGGGGGGGGGGGTGTAATTCCAATTTCTTCTTTTAATCCTGCACTGACTGTCTTTGAAATTGCCCCAGCCCCTGTTCAAATTCAATCCGAAGACAAAACCGGGGACAGACTTGGTCCGGGGACAGTGTCCTCAATCCGGGGACCGTCCCCGTAAACCGGGGATGTCTGGTCACGCTAGCTTAAAGGTCTTTCTAAAGCCTCGTACACACGGTCGGACTTCCATCTGACTTTTCCGTGGATTTTTGTCCGAACGGAGTTGGCCGGGAACACCCATAGCATACACACCACAGGACTTTTCTGCAAACTTTCCCAAAACTTTTTGCAACATCACGTGTTTTTTCTGCTCTTTTCTGCTCTTTACCGCCACCCTTTGGTCAACTTCTGCTATTGTTGGTTGATTTTAACATTAGTTGTTTTGTCCATCGGACAAAAGTCCGATGGTTTTCTGTACACACGGTAGGACTTTGCTCCATCGGACTTTTGTTGGCCAAAAGTTTGTCCGTTTGCAGACCCAACTTTTGTCCGATGAAAACAAAACCAAACGAAAAGAAGTTTGTCCGATGGAGCGTACACACGGTCGGATTGTTGGTCCAACTTCCTTAAAACAAAGTTTGTGTGGCAAAAGTCCGACTGTGTGTACGGGGCTTTATACTGTGCAGTTGTGCTTAAACTTTGAAAATTCTGATTACCAAGTCTGTGGCAGAGACTTTTCATTTGTCCGTGCATCATCCCGGCTGCTAGGCCGGTGAGAGGGGCCTATCCGGGTGAGCAAGATCCAAGGACAGCGAGTGTACTTGTCTCCGGGATCTCAAATTTTCCTCAGTGATCTGCATCAGGTACCTGAACTCCCCCTAACCCTCCATCCCTCATTCTGCCAACGTTGTGATTAATAAAAGAAGCATTGGAAAAGACTCAGTGACTGGCAACCGTGTTTTATGCAACTTTAACCCTAGACTTTGAGCCAACACGGAGAACAGTGGGGTAACGGCAGACCAAAACTAACCAGCAGCTCCTACGGGGGTAGTGCTACAAACAAATGACGCGTCTCGCTCTCTTGTGCAGGCTCATGAAGTAACCACCACACCCAATTGAAGATGTTCACAGTTTGTTTGTTGTGTAGACACAGAAAACATCACCACAACCTCCAGATCCTCGAAATCACCACACCGGCCTCCATAAGCCTGCTTTACTGACTAAAAGGGGATTGAGCGGCTAAATTCATTAAGTCATACATCCTTTAATGCATTAACTCCTCTTAACTGCTGATCAGAGGAATTTAAAGGTGCTCTGAATGGCAAGGGAGATTATTGGTGACATCTGACCAGTTGGAGAGGAGAAGTCAGCAGAATGTCAGAGGCTCATACGATGGATTACAGAGACGTTCAGTAATACCTTCTCATCATCTACACCGCCACCAATATACTAATGGGGGGGGGGGGGGGGGGGAAGAACCTTGTATCATCTCTTTACAAAATCTATAGCTGTTAGACTTGTGCACGACGGAAAATATATTTTTGTTACGGTTTCATTCGTAAAATACATAATTTCGTTTTGTTAAGTTAATTCGTTTTTGGATCATTTGTTATTTCTGTAGAGTATAGATATTCGTTATAACGAATTGATTTGTTTTATTGTTTTGTTTGCAGATGATTCGTTATTTATGTATGTATATATATTTGTGATAACCATTCGTAATTTAGATGGCCAGTTCACACCATAGAAACGCAGTCTGGATGCCTTTCAGATGCTTTTTTGCATGTGTGTTTTTTATGTGTTTTTGGTGCGTTTTTGATGCAGTCCAGTGCATCCCCCCCCCTCTTTTCTTAACCTTTAGGCCCCTTTCACACTTATAGGACTTGTCCCACGATTTGTGATGACAAAGTAGCATGACAAGTCGTTTCCCATGATTTCCTATGATAACCATTCATATTAGTACGACTTCAAGTAGTTCCGACTTCAAAGCAGTCCCTGCACTACTTTGGTCCGATTTTGATGCCACTTACACAGGCCTTCCCTGAAATCGCGGCGGCAAAATCGCGGTAAAATTGCACGATTTTGAAGTCGCAGTAGTGTGAAAGGGGTCTTAGGCCCCTTTCACACTTATACGACTTGTCCCACGATTTGGGACTGCAAAGTAACATGACAAGTCATTTCCCACGATTTCCAATGACAACCATTCATATTAGTACGACTTCAAGTCAGTCCCTGCACTACTTTGGTCCGATTTTGATGTCACTTACACAGGCATTCCTTGAAATCGCGGCAAAATCCCGCCCCCAAATCGCTGCAAAATCGTGGTAAAATTGCGTGACTTTGAAGTCGCACAAGTGTGAAAGGGGCCTAAAGAGGTTGTTAAGCCACTCTAACCTGTATACACCATCAGCACTGCCTCCTATTGCAGTGTCCCCCTACTGTATGTGTATGATTTATAAAAATAAATGCTGCAAATACCTAATTTCATAGCTGTGCTTGTGATCACATGACTGGTCTACTTCCTCCTTTCCTCCTCTGAGAAATGCAGCAGGCAGGGCTGAGATTCCTCTGCTGATGTCAGTCTGGAAGGGAGGAGGAGAGAGCTGGCTGGTAATGTGATTGCAATCTCGGCTCGTAAATTAGGTATTTACAGCATTTATATTTATAAATCATTCACAGAGGGGAAGACTGCAATAGGAGGCAGTGCTGATGGTGAATACGGGTTAGTGTTATGGGAGCAGCAGGAGGGGGGAGGGGTGGCTAACACACAGACACAGAGGGGAGGGGGAGGAGGACAAAGGAGCAGAAAGAAGAGCAGATAGCAGGCTATTGATGAAGGAGACACGTAAACTGACCACAGTGTCTGGTCTCAGCAGCCATGATACACCGTGGTCAGTTTACAGAGGGGGGAGAAACTGGCAGGATCAGCCAGGTTTTTTAAGTGTTACAGGGGGCCAAATGACATAGGACAAGCACTGTGTCATATAACATGTTTTAAAGGAGCAGAATCCATTTTTTTGGGGGGGGTTTACCCACCTTTCCGCCCATAGTAATATGACGTCCACAGATGGGATCTCCCATCCTGGGCGGACGTCATATGACGTCCTGGGCTTCCCGGCCGTCTAGGGCGCACGCGCCAGCGGCATTGCTCGGGACCCGGTGCTCGTGCCTGGCGGCCGCCATGTCCGCTGGGCACCCGCAATCACAGCAGGACCGTGGATCTGTGTGTGTAAACACACAGATCCACGTCCTGTCAGAGGTGAGGAGACCGATGGTGTGTTCCCAGTACAGAGGAACACAGATCGGTCTCCTCCCCTTGTGAGTCCCATCCCCCTACAGTTAGAATCACTCACTAGGGAACATAATTAACCCCTTCAGCGCCCCCTAGTGTTAAAGGGGTTGTAAAGGTACATGTTTTTTCGCCTTAATGCATTCTATGCATTAAGGTGAAAAAACATCCGAGCATTAGCGCCCCCCCCCCGTTTACTTGCCTGACCCCTCGAAATTCCCGCGCCGTGAACATGCTGGCTTCTCGGTCGGCTTTTTTTCTGAAAATGCAATTCAATATGGCTACCTGGAGATGTTCTGTTCACAGAATGTATACTGAACACCACCCCCAGAAACATCATTTTCTGCTTGTGTGATTGGCTCACTGATTTTCCCAGAAGTCTACACTAAAGCCCCGTACACACGATCGGATAACCTATGGATTTTCGTCCGATGGATTTGTCCATCGGAAATCCGATGAAACTGTTTTTCATCAGTCTTGGCCACACACCATCAGTCAAAAAACCGACCGTTTCAAACGCGGTGACGTAAAACACTCAGAAGAGCCAAGAAAAATTAAGTTTAATGCTTCTGAGCATGGGTCGACTTGATTCTAAGCATGCGTGGGTTTTTTAACCGATGGACTTGCCCATAGACGATCGGAAATTCCCATCGGTTTTTTATCCATCGGAAAATTTTAAAACAAGTTCTATTTTTTACAACCGATGGAAAAAAGACCGATGGGTACCATACACGATCGGTTGGTCTGATGAAAACCATCCATCGGACGGTTTTCATCAGTCAAACCGATCGTGTGTACGGGGCTTTAGATACAAGTCAGATTTCAGGCATCCCCTGCAACAAAAATGTAATTTTTGGTGAGATACTTCCAATAGGAACACATGTAAAGGGATGCAGGCCCAGCAGATTTCCTCATTAGTGCTCTGCACAACTGACTGATAATTATGAAACCACTCCCATTAGACCCACTCGGTACAGAGACACAGAGGAACAAACATGGATTTCTTCAGAATAACAAAAGGTAGGAATCCTTGCAATGTACATTGATCACCCAGAGGGGAATGCTTTTTTCTCAACAAAAGTGGAGTTACACTTTAAATAAGGACATGTGTGTTCCAGTGCATTTTTGGTGTGTTTAGGTGCGTTCCAGTGCGTTTTTGATGCGCTTTACATCGTTTCAGTGCAGGAAAAATGCAGCATGCTCTACTTTTTTTTCTGGAACGCACTGGAACTGGGAGCACTGGTGTGAACTATACCATTAAAAACCATATAACCTACTGTAGCGGGAGGGGTTATTTAAGGAGGAAGTGAAGAGCCATAAAGCCTCCTAGAAGATTAACTTACCCACAGATGGGGAGAAGTGCAGAAGACACTGTAGTTACTGCCAGAAGGAGTATGGAAGACCCTGATCCTCCCACTGTTCATTTGGTGGGAGGCAACCCCAACTCACTCTCTGGCACAGTTAGGCAGGACACTAATGATAGTGTGACCTGTGGGCAGGGGAGTTCACCGCCTCGGTTTTGGTGGGAATTTCCTCTGCCAACATCATACGAAACTTTGATTGATGTTGTGCGTTCTGTGATTTAAGTTTATGTTATCTTTGGGGATCAAAGTGTTTAAGTGGGGGGAGTGTGTAGCGGGGTCTCCTTTAAGGCCCCCGGGACTACGTTACCCAGAACCCCATTCGGCACCCAGAGTGCAGTTAGCCACCGCAGAGACTCATGGGAGGGGTTATTTAAGGAGGAGGCGAGGCGGAGCTCGGCCTCTTTGGACACCGCGCTGCAAGCAAGAGTTTCTTCCTGTGCGGATCTGCTGCAGTGCAAGGCCTGAAGCCTGGGCCTTGCACAACTTCCAAAGAGCCTTTCACCCCACTGCGGAGCCTGGGTGGCATCTGACTTGTCGAGTGAGGACATCAGTTGGATCGGGGACCCGATCGTTGCAGACGCTGTGTGCGGATACACAGCAGGGTGGACGTTCCGGACTGGGATCGCGTCGGGAGTGGTGAGCGGGCACCTGCCCAGACCAATAGACTGTGCCGTGTTTAGGCCTATAGACTGCATAGGCCCACAGTTTCGTTTATCTGATGTTCCCCGGGGGGACCGGTAGCAGGACAGAGTTGAAGTGTCCCCCCCCCAGTATAGTGTTCCAAGTTATTGCCTGGTTGTGGATTACAAAGTACTATTCATCAAGTGCACCACCGAAAGCTGGCATGCGAAGAAATCCCTATAAGAGGGGACTGAGATTTACTCCATGTCAGGCCTGACCGGGGTGGGGAGTTAAGATTCTGTTTAGTGCGCCATAGGGCGCGCATACCATAATAGCTACACGTGGTGAAGTACCGCGCAGCGCCATTATTGTGTGCTGTATTGATTTCTGCAGGGCTCTGCAAGCCAAATTGCATGTGTTGTGTTCTGCCTATGCTACCTTTGATATAAGAGTAAACTGTTATATTTAATCTCTCGCCTCAGTGTGTTGTTTTACTGCTAAGAGATTATTCCTTGCAATACTATTGAATGTGATACAAATATAACCCCTAGACTAGCTGTGCCAGAGTGGGTCGAGTAAGATTGCCGGGGGTTGGTGGTGCTGCACACAGGGCCCGAAAACAAATCCAGCGGCTCTCTTAACTGGGGGTAGAGCTACACTACTTTCCATGTGTTTTTGATGCAGAAAAAAAACACACTGGACTGCATGTGGAGTGAACTGGCCCTTATTCTGTTTGATTTACTCCGTGACAGTAATCCAGCCCCCAACACAGAGGGAATCAACTGATTGGACTAGAAAATTGTAACTCGGATCGATCAATTCCTTTCCACTTGCTCAGTTGCTTACTAATAGAATAAAAAACGAATTGATACGATTGAATTCAGATCATTCATTATGCCATTACGAGGCGACCTGCTGGTTCATTAGACCTTTAATGAATTGCGAATCGTGCCAAATTCATTCGTTATTTTCATTATAATTTCTTTCGTATTAGTTGAGATTCGTTATTTTTTACTTTGGACGTTCGAATGCATCCGAATATCCGAAAGATGCATAATTCGGCTGAATTTCGATTAGTTATGGAACGAATTGCTCATGCTTAATAGCTGTATGTTAAAAATTATACTTGTTTTCTTCATCACACTTCTGCACTGTAGGCCACCTCTTCCAGGTACACCTACCGAAATATGAAGACCCATTCACACATGTGCACTAGAGTAACACTAAAAATATTTTCTACTATACACCCTGTTCCAAATTATTATAACAATGATTTTTTTCTTATTCACCTAAATAATTGATGTAAACAACAGTCAGCATAATTCTCATGTTATCAACTATTAGGAGTACAATTCTAATTTTATTGAACAAACCTCCTAATGATAACAGTTTTTTTTTTTTTCAAAATAAAAAACTTACAATGCACTGTTCCAAATTATTACGCACAGTAAGTTTCAAAACACTTTATAGGTTGTAAAGGACTGAAAATTGTCATTTGTTGTGTTTGCAGCATATTTACTGAACTCAAAATCTATTTCAATCAAACTTTCAACAACATTTTAACTTTTTAAACATTTTAACAGGTCATGTTACATTTTAACATAGGACCCCTTATTTGATAGCAGCTTCACAAGTCTTGCATCCATTGAACTTGTGAGTTTTTGGACAGTTTCTGCTTGAATTTGTTTGCAAGATGTGAGTGAGTGAGTGAGTGAATAACTTGTATAGCGCTACAAATGCGAACTAAATCGCCTCAAGGCGCTTTGCATCCAGTGACATCCTGACCCTTCAGAATAGGTGGGTCTTAAGTTTTTTCCTGAAGGCCCGGTGGTTTTCTTCCATGCGGATGTTGGTGGGTAGAGCGTTCCATAGCCGTGGTCCTTGGACTGCAAATCTTCGTTCTCCCTTTGATTTGTAGCGGGACTTGGGGATGTGAAGGAGGTTTTGGTTGGTTGATCGGAGATTGCGATTGGGGGTGTAGTGTTTTATCTTCTCGATGTCAGAATAGCCTCTCAGAGCTGCTGTTTGGATGTAAACTGCCTCCCACCCTCATAGATCTTTTGCTTGAGGATGCTCCAAAGGTTCTCAATAGGATTGAGGTCAGGGGAGGATGGAGGCCACACCATGACTTTCTCTCCTTTTATCACCATAGCAGCCAATGATGCAGAGGTATTCTTTGCAGTATGAGATGGTGCATTGTCATGCATGAAGATGATTTTATTACGGAAAGCATAGTTCTTCCTTCTGTACCAGGGAAGGAAGTGGTCAGTCAGGAACTCTGCATATTTTGCAGAGGTCATCTTTAAACCTTCAGGGACCCTAAAGGGGCCGACCAGCTCTCTTCCCATGATTCCGGCCCAAAACATGACCCCACCACTGCCTTGCTGATGTCGCAGCCTTGTTGGAACAGGGTGGCCGTCCACCAACCATCCACTACTCCATCCATCTGGACCATCCTGGGTTGCACGGCACTCATCAGTGAACAGGACTGTTTGAAAATTAGTCTTCATGTATTTTTCTGCCCAATGCAGCCATTTCTGCTTGTGAGCATTGGTTAGTGGTGGCCGAATTGAAGGTTTATGCACAGTTGCAAGAATCTGGAGGACTGGACATCTTGATGTCCGTGGGACTCCAGAGGCACCAGCAGCTTCAAATATCTGTTTGCTGCTATGTAATGGTGTTTTAGAAGCTGCTCTCTTGATCCGATGCATGGATCTGGCAGAAATCTTCCCCAATGTGCATTTAACTGCACAAAACCCGTCTGTGCTCTGAATCAGCCACAAATCTCTTAAAGAGGAGCTCCACCCTGAAGTGAAACTTCCACTCATCGGAACCCCCTCCCCCAGTGTCACATTTGGCACCTTTCAGGGGGGAGGGGGGTGCAGATATCTGTCTAAGACAGGTATTTGCACCCACTTCCGGGAATCCTCTCTGCGGGTAGTACGTCACTTCCCGCAGAATACCCGTTGTGTTCTGGGAAACACACGGCTCCCAGAACACAACGGGGACCAGTGAGGATGGCGTTGCGCGACTCGCGCATGCGCCGTAGGGAACCGGGCAGTAAAGCCGGAACGCTTCACTTCCTGGTTCCCTCACCGAGGATGGCGGTGGGGGCAGCAGATAGACGAGCGATTGCTCGTCTTCTGCTTCAGGCATCGCTGGACTCCAGGACAGGTAAGTGTCCTAATATTAAAAGTCAGCAGCTGCAGTATTTGTAGCTGCTGGCTTTTAATATTTTTTAATATTGAAAAAATGCGTTTTCATTTTTTTTTCCACATTTTCCAAAAACTTCTGGAAAAAAATGAACCATTCAAAAGACTCATTATGCCTCAAAGATTATACGTTGGGGTGTTAGCTTTCCAAAATGGGGTCATTTTGTGGGTGTTTCCATTGTCCTGGAGCTCCAGGGCCTTCAAAACTGTAATAGGTGGTTGAGAAATGAGATGTGTAATTTTTGCTCCTAGAACGCCTGAAGGTGCTACTTCAATATTGGGCCTCTGTATGTGGCCAGGCTGTGTAAAAGTCTCACACATGTGGTATCGTTGTACTCAGGAGAAGTAACAGAATGTATTTTGGGGTGTAATTTTTGCTATGTACATGCTATGTGTTGGAAATATCTTATAAACCGACAACTTTGTGTAAAAAAAAATGCGTTTTCATTTTTTTTTCACATTTTCCAAAAAATTCTGGAAAAAAATTAACCGTTCAAAAGACTCATTATGCCTCATAGATTATACGTTGGGGTGTTAGCTTTCCAAAATGGGGTCATTTTGTGGGTGTTTCCATTGTCCTGGTGCTCCAGGGCCTTCAAAAGTGTAATAGGTGGTTGAAAAATAAGATGTGTAATTTATGCTCATAGAACGCCTGAAGGTGCTTCTTCCATGTAGGTCCTCTGTATGTGGCCAGGCTGTGTAAAAGTCTCACACATTTGGTATCGTTGTTCTCAGGAGGAGTAGCAGAATGTATTTTGGGGTGTCATTTTTGCTACCTAAATGCTATGTGTTGGAAATATCTTATCAATGGACAACTTTGCATAAAAAAAAAAAAATGCGTTTTAATTTTTTTTCCACATTTTCCAAAAACTTCTGGAAAAAAATGAACTGTTCAAAAGACTCATTGTGCCTCATAGATTATGCGTTGGGGTGTTAGCTTTCCAAAATGGGGTCATTTTGTGGGTGTTTCCATTGTCCTGGTGCTCCAGGGCCTTCAAAAGTGTAATAGGTAGTCAACTAGTTAGATGTGTAATTTATGCTCCTAGAACACCTGATGGTGCTCCCTGCATGTTGGGCCTCTATATGTGGCTAGGCAGTGAAAAAGTCTCACACATGGGGTATCGTTATACTCAGGAGGAGCAGAAGAATGTATTTTGGGGTGTCATTTGTGGTATGCATATGCCATGTGAGAGAAATAAGCTATTACAATGACAATTTTGAGAAAAAATTAAAATAAAAAATAAAAATCTTAATATTGCAAAGAATTGTGGGAAGAAATTACAACTTCAAATAACTCACCATGCCTCTTACTAAATACCTTGGAATGTCTACTTTCCAAAAAGGGGTTATTTGGGGGGCATTTGTACTTTCCTGGCTTGTTAGGGTCTCAAGAAATGAGATAGGCCGCCAGTACATCAGATGTGATAATTTTTTTATGATTTGCACTATAGCTTGTAGACTCTAAAACTTTTACACAGACCAAATAATTTCCACAAACTTTTATGTTTGGTTTATTTTTACCAAAGATATGTAGCAGTATAAATTGTGGCCAAAATTTATGGAAAAAAAAGTACAAATTTGCAAAATTGTATCACAGAAATTAAGAAAAATTCGTTTTTTTTCAAAATTTTCGGTCTTTTTTAATTTATAGCGCAAAAAAATAAAAAACCCAGAGGTGATCAAATACCACCAAAAGAAAGCTCTATTTGTATGAAAAAAGGACAAAAAAAATCATTTGGGTACAGTGTTGCATGACTGAGTAATTGTCATTCAAAGTGTGAGAGCGCTGAAAGCTGAAAATTGGTCTGGGCAGGAGGGGGGTTTAAGTGCCCAGTAAGGAATTGGTTAAGTATTATCCCACCCATGTCAGCTAGTTATTTATCACAGGTGGCACCAGGAAAACGGAAAATTGTATCATACTTGCCAGTAATTTTCCTTTCCTGGTGCCTAGCCATGGCAGCATACGCTCCCACCCTCGGTATTCTATATTACGGAGAATGTTGGGGGAGGGACTGTGCCTTTAATTTATGCTGTTCACTAGTCCTGAAGGAGGAGTCGAGGCGGAGCTCTATCACAGGTATGCTGTCATGGATAGGCACCAGGAAAGGAAAATTACTTGTAAGTATGATACAATTTTCCGTTATTACACTCCTTATCCCCTATTGACACAGTGCCATCTACAGGCAGGAAGAGTAGCTGCACACAAAAACTCCTGAGCACAAGTGGATCCTCCAGCAGTTCTATCTTGCACGATGCTAGCACTGGCCTTGCAGCCCTTCATGGACAGGGGTGTCCTAATGCAGAATGGAAGAAAGGAAACAAGGGTGCACCAGCCTAGTGTATTATCGGTTAGGATAGATTTTATTAAAAAAGCATGAATACTACTTACAATGTAGCAGAAAATAACTCGCAGTGCAGTGATAATTCAGATAGATGGCAGCTGAAAATTAGCTCAAAACCACACTCCACAGACGCTCCACGCATATGAATAGAGACACTGCCAGCTTACGCGTTTCGAAGTCATACACTTCTTCCTCAGAGCCCAGCAGTGCTTACACTACATGTAACACTCTATTTATAGACACATGGACATGTGAGCTCCAGCACAGGCAGAGGGCGGGCCCACCCGGGGCCAGGGAAACTAACTCCTCCCACCCCACTACAGATAACTACAACAGCTGATAGACTACACCTACAAGGTGGTAACAAAGGGACTGTTCAACCACAGTACTTAAACACTAGGTATTGATGACCCCATAGGGTGCTGCCACAGGATACTCATAAATCATACACTCAAACTAGAGCTTCTACACAGGCCGTACTTCCATTTGTCAGCAGTGCAGCTCAAATCAATACCTGGGACCATTAAATGGCAAACACATAGGGAGCATGGGCACAGAATATGGGCACAAGATATAATCAGGGTGTAACCAGCAGGCGATACAGCCAAGTAACAGAGGGTCACCTCCAGGCACTTAAAAACCAAGAGTAGGTAAAACGTGTCTACATATACAAAATGATGATGATGAAAGAAAAGATGAATACATAGTAAGATCATGGTGATAGGAGATAAACTACAAATAGTATTCAGGTATTCATTGACACCTTGTCAATGAATACCTTATCGCCTTACCCACTGATTGATTTGTAAGGCTGGCGGCGCTGTAGTACTTGCCGCTTGCTTGTACGAAGGTAACCCTCCCACTGACAGGCCGCGCCTGAAGCGCAAACAGGCCTGTCTGCATTCCACGAGAACTGGAAGTGGACGGACCCAGTCACTTCCTGTGCGTCGGCCGTCACTCAACTATTGGCTCAACGGCCAAGACGTGACGCTGGGGGGGAAGTCCCAACGAAGGGGCCGCCCAAAGACCTCGGCCACCATTGGACAAAAGGAAGCGCAGCACCAATAGCAAGCAGCAACGGTGCGAAAACCACAGACCACAAAAGGGACAGTCAGCCATCAAACCATTAGAAACAAATATTATAATATAATAGGAAAAGAATGAAAATAATAATAAAAAAATAATAATAATAAAAAAAATATATAATAAAAAAAAAAAAAAGGGGGTGAAGGTGAAAGAAAATGAAATAAACATTAACATTAAATAATCAAGCTGCTTGTGGCCCTAATACTTAATGAAAATGAAAATAAAAATAATAATTAAAATGAATCACCCTGGTGAGCTTCTATAAAGTGCCTAGGGACCGGATATTTTGTTCTAGTATTAATAATATCGCACTTGTGTTCGCCTATCCGTACTCTCATAGGACGAGAGGAGCGGCCTACATAAAGACGCCCACAAGGGCACATGATCCCATAGACTACAAATTCCGTCCCACAGTTGATGAATTGCTTGAGCTTGTGCACCTTACCATCTAAACCGACCACTGTTTTCTTCCTATGACACATGAATACACAAGTGCCACAGTTCTTAACACTGCATTTATAGCTTCCCTTTTGATCAAAATATTATTAATACTAGAACGAAATATCCGGTCCCTAGGCACTTTGAAGAAGCTCACCAGGGTGATCCATCTGGTATGAAAGTCTTTGGGATTGAGTCCATTGGAGGAGAGCTTGATAGAGGGAGGAGACACCAGAGGCTCTGTAAACGTGAGGCCTACTGGATCTTCACCCTTGGAAGTCTCACCCCTGGGGGTTGAATGAGGACCCTGAGATACATAAAATTAATTAATAGAATGGTTTGGTCATTGTTCTAAAGTTGTCAATTCGGTCACCTACCCCCCGAGAAACCTCCTCACTATTCCATTCCTTTAGGTCAGTGGTTCTCAACTCCTGTCCTCAGGGCCCACTAACAGGCCAGGTTTGCAAGATAACTGAAATACATCACAGGTGATATCCTTTGCTGCTCAGTGATTGCAGTATTCTAGTCTGCATCTACCCAAGGTAATACTTAAAATCTGGCCTGTTAGTGGGTCCCGAGGACAGGAGTTGAGAACCACTGCTTTAGGTAATCCCGGGCCCACTCCCTCATCCCCGTACATTGTGTACCCTTCTCCAGTCCCTTGTTTTACCTTAATGTCAGTGTTCCAGTATGCCTTTAGGCCATTCTGGCCTTTTTTAGTCCATGTCCTTAGTTTATATTCAACATGGTTCATGTTATTTGTCTACTTAGGTCTATTTAATTTTACTATCGTTTTTAATCTATTATGCATCCAAGCGAGATATATATGACAATTGATGTCTGTTATAATCCTCCCGTTTTACATGCTTGACTATGTAGAGTATTTCTTTCTATATTGCCTGGCTACATTTATGCCGTCTTTGATAATATGGTTTTCCAATATTTAGTTCCATTGCGGCTACGATCTTTGCAATGGCTTAGGTAGAACGGGTTGGAATTTTTACTGTGTTGCGCTTGTGTGTGGACACTGTATTCTACACCAGCAGGTCAGCTGGTGTGTGGATATGTGTGAGGGAGGTTATGGTGGTACCGCGGAGGTCTGCTAATATGACCAATTTCAGTATCATCCTTTATATACTCTTATATGTGATTTTCATAATGCAGTTGTTTTTATGCATATATTTTATATGTTTTTATGTATGTATGTGTCTATATTTTATATGTCTATATAGGTACATGCTTTTATCTATTTAGCATTAGTTTTTCATATACACTGCTTTGAATCCATAGTGATAGCAATGCGTTTAGTACGCATGTGCACACACCGGAAGTCCCGCGGTTGCATCTGTCCTCCCTCTAGTGTCCACATGTGAATTTCTGGGCGCAGGGACGTGAGCAGATTCAGCGCTATTGGTGGCGGGCCCCCTTTCCCAGTGGATTAGTGGTTATTGCTATTTTCATTTTTATTTTATTTTTATTTTTATTTTATTTATATTTATTTTTATTTTTATATTTATTTTTATTTTTATTTTCATTTTAATTATTATTTTTATTTTCATTTTCATTAAGTATTAGGGCCCCAAGCAGCTTGATTATTTAATGTTAATGTTTATTTCATTTTCTTTCACCTTCACCCCCTTTTTTTTATTTTTTATTATATATATATTTTTATTATTATTATTATTTTTATTATTATTTTCATTCTTTTCCTATTATATTATAATATTTGTTTCTAATGGTTTGATGGCTGACTGTCCCTTTTGTGGTCTGTGGTTTTTGCACCGTTGCTGCTTGCTATTGGTGCTGCGCTTCCTTTTGTCCAATGGTGGCCGAGGTCTTTGGGCGGCCCCTTCGTTGGGACTTTCCCCCCCAGTGTCGGCGTCACGTCTTGGCCGTTGAGCCAATAGTTGAGTGACGGCCGACGCACAGGAAGTGACTGGGTCCGCCCACTTCCGGTTCTCGTGGAACGCAGACAGGCCTGTTTGCGCTTCAGGCGCGGCCTGTCAGTGGGAGGGTTACCTTCGTACAAGCAAGCGGCAAGTACTACAGCGCCGCCAGCCTTACAAATCAATCAGTGGGTAAGGCAATAAGGTATTCATAGACAAGGTGTCAATGAATACCTGAATACTATTTGTAGTTTATCTCCTATCACCATGATCTTACTATGTATTCATCTTTTCTTTCATCATCATCATTTTGTATATGTAGACACGTTTTACCTACTCATGGTTTTTAAGTGCCTGGAGGTGACCCTCTGTTACTTGGCTGTATCGCCTGCTGGTTACACCCTGATTATATCTTGTGCCCATATTCTGTGCCCATGCTCCCTATGTGTTTGCCATTTAATGGTCCCAGGTATTGATTTGAGCTGTGCTGACAAATGGAAGTACGGCCTCTGTCTAGAAGCTCTAGTTTGAGTGTATGATTTATGAGTATCCTGTG
Source organism: Rana muscosa (assembly GCA_029206835.1). Taxonomy (NCBI): domain Eukaryota; kingdom Metazoa; phylum Chordata; class Amphibia; order Anura; family Ranidae; genus Rana; species Rana muscosa. The sequence goes on from CM055127.1 coordinate 138,528,538, forward strand.
GCAGCACCCTATGGGGTCATCAATACCTAGTGTTTAAGTACTGTGGGTGAACAGTCCCTTTGTTACCACCTTGTAGGTGTAGTCTATCAGCTGTTGTAGTTATCTGTAGTGGGGTGGGAGGAGTTAGTTTCCCTGGCCGGGCCCGCCCTCTGCCTGTGCTGGAGCTCACATGTCCATGTGTCTATAAATAGAGTGTTACATGTAGTGTAAGCACTGCTGGGCTCTGAGGAAGAAGTGTATGACTTCGAAACGCGTAAGCTGGCAGTGTCTCTATTCATATGCGTGGAGCGTCTGTGGAGTGTGGTTTCGAGCTAATTTTCAGCTGCCATCTATCTGAATTATCACTGCACTGCGAGTTATTTTCTGCTACATTGTAAGTAGTATTCATGCTTTTTTAATAAAATCTATCCTAAGCGATAATACACTAGGCTGGTGCACCCTTGTTTCCTTTCTTCCAGGAAGAGTAGCTGCACCTGCCTACATATGGGATTTGTAGTGTGCATAGTGCAGTTTTGCATAACAACTAATGTGCACAGCTTGTTCCAAATAAATGGAAGTGAGGGGGGGGGGGGGGGGGGGAGAGAGGTTCATGAGCTCACTAAGGATGTTACGAGGCGGCAGAAAAACAGACCTGACATAGGACAGCTGCAGCATATAGGTGAGTATGTAGATTTATATATTTTTTCAAACCTTAAAGGATAACTAAAGGCAACACTTTTTTTTTTTTACATTTTGGACTGAGTGGCGATGGATTAGAACCCCAGTCACATTTTTATTGTTGTCTGTTACCCCGTCACGAAGAGTCACCCCATTTTATTTGTGCTGTTTCCCATTATCATTGAAGGTGAAAGAAAAAGAAAGTACCAGATGCTGGGTTGTCCCCAGAAAAGTAATAGAGAAGAAATCGAGCAATGGGGACACTAGTTCTGGTGATCTGGGGGCGGCAAGGGATTCCCTTAAGATGTGGGGATTTCCCTTCACTTCCTGTTTTGGCTATGGGACAGGAAGTGAAGGTAAATCCCCCCAATGGGACAAAGATGGCAAAAAACTGACCACGGCAATAACCATCCCTAAAGCCTCGTACACACGATCGGATTATCTGACGGGAATTGTGTGATGGCAGGCTGTTGTCAGAAAATCCAACCGTTTGTATGCTCCGTTGGACAATTGTTGTCGGATTTTCCCGTGGACAAATGTGGGATATCATGCTTTAAAATTGTCTGGTCGGATTATCTGATCGTGTGTACACAAGTCCGTCCGACAAAAACTCCAAAGTACAAACACGCATGCTCGGAAGCAATGCTCGCCATAACACAACATTAGCAGAAGTTGCCCAAGGGGTGGCACTAAAGAGCTGAAAAAACGCGTTGTTTCGTGTTTGTTGGCTGACAATTATTTTCCGTTTGTATGCAAGACAAGTTCATAGCTAACGCCCTTCGGAAAAAAGTCCTACGCTTTGTTCCGCAGAAAGTCTGATCGTGTGTACAAGGCTTTATTCTATCCAAAATTAAAAAATTAAAAATTTTGCCTATAGTTCCATTCACACTTGAAGGTTGTGGCAATGCATGCGAAAATGCATATTAGTACAAAGCATGGCAATGAACCTACTTATATGCAGTGCGTTGCGATGCCATTCGCTGTGAATAGCACCCCAATGCATTGTTCAGTAGAGCAGTAGAGCATATACCATGCGCTGCGGGGCCTTCTGGCTACTTGCATGGGTGCTTAACCTGTGGCCCTCCAGCTGTTGGCATTGCAAGGCTGACAGTAACAAGCATGAATCTCAAAGGCAGAGGCATGATGGGACTTGTCTTTCCGTTGTGCACCCTACACCGACTCCCAATCTTCACCACGAGAGGTACGCTTTCCACCTAAAGCCCCATACACACGATCCGAAAATCGTACGAAAAATGCCGCTTTCGAAACGATCGTATGATAATCGGATCGTTAGTACAGAGCTTCTAAGCAGGAACACAGATCTCTGTCTTCCTATAGTACAAGCATCTCCTCCACAGTTAGAAAGCACTCCCTAGGGAACACATTTAACCAGTGGTGGCTGCTGGCAAACCCCCAGTCGGTCAGGCCACAGGTCATATCCCCCATCCCCCCTCCGATCGATCAGCTATCAACCGCGCAGTTACCCCCATCTAGGTCGCGGGCATCACTTCCTCCGGGCGGGGGCTTTACCCTGTGTCTCCACCTCCTCGGCTTCCCCTGCGTCTCCTCCCTATTTCTCCTTGGCAGCCAATAGAATCGCTTCTCCTCTCTGCCAATCGTGTGACGTGTCCCGCTTCCTGATTGGCCAGGAGGAGAATCAAGAAGACAATGGCGAATATTAATTTACTGTTGTCACACAACTGGATGGGCTTGGGGCCCAGTTCTTTTCCCCCTCAGGCCCACCCTTTTTTTAAGCCAATTAGAGCCTCTGGCTTCTATAAAAAACAAACAAAAAAAAAACATTGGAATCCATGCTTCCTGTGCCCTGCATGTAGATTAGGGGACCGGACGCATGGATTAGGGGGATGGTGCCCCTGCGCCCCATATGGACAGGCTGCCCCTGCATTTAACCCCTTTGATCACCCCTGATGTTAACCCCTTCCCAGCCAGTGTCATTAGTACAGTGACAGTGTATATTATTTAGCACTCATCACTGTATTAGTGTCACTGGTTCTCAAAAAAGTGTCAGATTTGTCTGCCGTACTATCGCAGTCCTGCAATAAGTCGCTAATTGCCACCATTACTAGCAGTGGCGGCCCGTCCATTAGGGGTGCCAAAACGCTGCCCCCTCTATCCACAGCCACCACCCCCATGCTCTATCTGTGGCTACTATTTTGACAGGACCCCGCCACCCCCTATTCATGTGTCCGGCCCCTTTTTTGATAAGCGCCACAGCCTCTAATAGGCTGTAAAATAGGATGGGCTTGTGGCGCAGAGCATTGCGCCAGGAGCCCACCCAGGTGTAAAAACAGCGAATGAATATTCGCTATTGAAACACTGACCCTCAATCCGGCCTATCAGAAGCAGGTCTAAGAACCGTTTTGCAATTGGCCGAAAAGAGAAGAGGCCCAATTGACCGCCGAGGAGGAGAGAGGAAACGGAAGCTGCCACGCTGCCCATGGAGAGTAGGGGAAGGGAAAGCTGTCGCTACCGCTGAGCAAGGGAAGCCCGTGAGAAGCGCTGTCCACTATAGATGGGGTGAGTGTACCAGACCCACCCGACCGCCGACCGGAGGGGGGGGGGTTACTGTTTGCCCACCGACCCCCACTGATTACTATCTAAAAATAAAAATAAGTAAAAATTCCATAAAAATATCCCATAGTTTGTAGACGCTATAACTTTTGCACAAACCAATCAATATATGCTTATTGGAGAAAAAAAAGGACATTGATTTATTTTGCGTACTGTGTTGCACAACTGCGCAATTGTCAGTTACAGTAACGCAGTGCCGAATCGCAAAAAAAACAAAACAGCCTGCTCATTGCAAAAAACGCACCTTCCGGAGCTGCAGTGGTTAACATAAGTTTCAAAGGCAGGAAAATGACGCCTATTGGCAAAAGTTCAGAGTTTTTTTAAACTTTATTTAAAATACCATGTGACAAATACACGTCTCTTTTGTATTGTAGAAGAGAAGTGTCCTCAGGAGGTGATGATTCTTGTAGATGGAAACATTGCTTCTAAATTTCTGGTCTACTCTGGTCTCTGTAATCGGGACTCATATTGATATACTGGGGGAGGCGTGGTGGAGAGGAGGCCCCACCCATTCCCATGATCCCTCTCCCTCTGTGTTTCTGGTGATTTGCATACAGATTTCTCATCTTCTAGAGAGTTATTGGTCAGATGAATATGATAATTAATATTCTTGTCTCTCTTCATATTCTTTAGCTTGGTGTGTATGATGGAAGTGATATGGAAGATTATAAATGATATAAAATATAATGAGGGGTGGGCTCTCTATCAGGTGGACAGGGACTGTCTCTCAGTGGGGGGTTCTCTCTCCCTTCTTTCAGGTATACTCTGGTTTCTCTTCAGATCGAATAAATCTTTCGCCTTTTACTAAAGATTTCCGTGGAGAGGAACAATTATGAGTTTTCAACAATTTTTTGAGGCCTGGTCTCTGATCAGGCTAATTATACTGGTGAAAAATAGATAAGGATAAAAGCAACAGAAAATGTAGTTTTTCGGAGTAAGAAGGAAACTCTGAACTGAATGTAGATTGCTACAATGTTGTAAACTATTCTCTTGTTATATGAGGTAGGAGAGTGTATATGAAGCGGAGTTCCAGGCTTTTAACCATTTCTTTACTGCCCAGACCAATTTTACCACACCTTCCTGCCCAGACCAATTTTCAGCTTTCTGCACTTTGAATGACAATTGCGCGGTCATGCTACACTGTACCCAAACTAAATATTTATCATTTTGTTCCCACAAATAGAGCTTTCTTTTGGTGGCATTTGATCACCTCTGCAATTTTTATTTTCTGCAAAAAAAAAAAAGACCGAAAATTATGAAAAAAAAAAAACCGTATTCTTTTTGTTTCAGTTACAAAACTTTGTAAATAAGTACGTTTTCTCCTTCACTGATGGGGCTGCACTGATGGGCACTGATGAGGCGGCACTGATGGGCACTGATGAGGTGGCACTGATGGGCACCGATAGGCGGCACGGATGGACACTGGTAGGCGGCATGGATGGGCACAGATAGGCGGCACGGATAGGCGACACGGATGGGCACTGATAGGCGGCATGGATGGGCACTGATAGGTAGCATGGATGGGCACTGATAGGTGGCATGGATGGGCACTGATAGGTGGCACTGTACTGTAATGTGTTGTACTAATGGATGCCAATCAGTGCCAAACAATAAAGCCTGCCAATCAGTGGTGCCCATTGTGGGCACTGCTTGGCATCCATTGTGGGCACTGATTGGCATCCATTAGCCATTTCTAATTTGCATCCCTGGTGGTCTAGGGTGGCATACCTTAAGGTGGGCATCCCTGGTGGTCCAGTGTGGGCATCCTCGGGGGGGCTGCGCTGATAATGGATCAGCACAAACCCCCCCTGTCAGAGGAGCAGCCGATCGGCTCTCCTCTACTCGCGTCTGACAGACGCGAGTGAGGAAAAGCCGATGACCGGCTTTTCCTGTTTACATCGTGATCAGCCGTGATTGGACACGGCTGATCACGTGGTAAAGAGTCTCCGTCGGAGACTCTTTACCTAGATCGGTGTTGCGGGGTGTCAGACTGACATCCTGCAACAACGATCGCCGCGATGCGTGCCCCCGAGGGCGTGCAGCTGCTCAATATCCTGAAGACGTCATATGACGTCCAGTCAGGATATTGAAACCACTTTGCCGCCATCAATCCGCTATAGGGCGGGCGGCAAGTGGTTAAAGTGGTTGTAAACCCCCAATTTTTTTTTAAATTTAAATAAAAACCTGCAAGACAAAGGCATAATGAGCTAGTATGACTAGCATACTAGCTCATTATGAATTACTTACCTGAGATCTAAGCCCCCGAAGCCGTCCTCATCTCCCCCTCCGGCCGCAGACATCTCTCCCGGAGGTTACTTCCGGGTATCGCCGTGATTGGCCGGAGCGGCGAAGACGTCACTCCGCGCATGCGCGCAGGAGCCGTCAAAGCCGGCATTAGCCATTCACAAGACCGGCATTCTCAGTGCGCCTGCGCCGTAGACATAAGTGCGTTCTTTTTGGCAAATATCTTTTAAACCGTGTAGGTTTAGGAGATATTGCAAACACCTACAGGTAAGCCTTAGTCTAGGCTTACCTGTAGGTAAAAGTTCTCAGAGAGGATTTATTAAACGTCAGCAGCTACAAAAAGTGTAGCTGCTGACTTTTATTAATTAATAAACAGACACTCACCTGTTCCACGGTCCAGGGATGCGGCCGAACGGAGCGTCGCTTCTCTCCGCCGGCACCTCCATTGCCACTCTGGCCACCCGGCCGTGACAGCTTTCGGCTTCACGGCCGGGCACGCACCGCGCATGCGCGAGTCGTGCTGCGCTCCCGGAGTGGACAGGCAATTTCCTGGGACCTGTCACGTGTCCCAGGAGATCGCCTAGAGGGAGGGACCACCTAAGGCGAGAGGAGTAGTCGCCTAGGCAGTCCCTGGGCAGAAGGAGGAAGTAGGACAGGAAGTCCCACTCCTAACGAAGCCCCCACTCCACCCCCCAAAAAAATGACATGCCAAATGTGGCATGTAAGGGGGTGAGGAGAGCTTAAAACGGAAGTTCCACTTTTGGGTGGAACTCCGCTTTAATAATAAAAACACCCCTCGACCCGGGGATAGGAGGGACATGAAGAGGGGTCCTGATCCCAGAGGAGGGACATGAAATGGGGTTTGGGGGGTCTTGATCCCGGAGAGGGGGACATTCAGTGAGATTTGGTGGGTTTGAAGTCCTGATCTCAGAGAGATGGGGGGGAGGGGGACATGAGGAAGAGTTTTATGTGTTTTGGGGTCCTAAACATGAGGACGTGGGGGGGTGGGATTTGGGGTCTTGATCCCCGAAAGAGGAACATGGGGTGAGGTTTGGGATCCTGATCCTGTGTGTGTGCACCCTATGTCCCAGAGAAAGGGGACATAGGGTGCAGTTTGGGATCCTAAAGAGGGAGCCATGGAGTAGGGTTTGGTGGGCTTGGGGTTCTGATCCCAGAGAGGAGAGCACAGGGTGAGGTTTGTGTTTTTGGGTCCCCAATCCCAGAGGGATGGTGGATAGGAGGACATGAGTTGGAGTTTAATTTGTTTTGAGGTCCTGGGGAAACGATGGACAGGATGAGTTTAGAGTGTTTTGGGGTCTTGATCCTGGAGAAGGGGGACATGGGATGAAGTTTGGTGGGCTCCGGGTCCTGATCCCAGGGAAGCAGACATGGGGTGCAGTTCGGGGTCCTGATCCCAAAGAGGGGGACATGGGGTGCAATTTAGGGTCCTGGTCACAAAGAGGGGGGGCATGAAGTAGGGTTTGGTGAGCTTGGGGTCCTGATCCCAGAGAAGGGGGACATGGGGTGCAATTTAGGGTCCTGATCACAAAGAGGGGGACATGAAGTAGGGTTTGGTGGGCTTGGGGTCCTGATCCCAGAGAAGGGGGACATGGGGTGCAATTTAGGGTCCTGATCACAAAGAGGGGGACATGAAGTAGGGTTTGGTGGGCTTGGGGTCCTGATTCCAGAGAAGGGGGACATGGGATGCAATTTAGGGTCCTGTTTACAAAGAGGGGGACATAAAGTAGGGTTTGGTGGGCTTGGGGTCCTGATCCCAGAGAAGGGGGACATGGGGTGAGGTTTGGTGGCTTTGAAGCCCTGACCCTAGAGAGCAGGGCATAGGGTGAGGTTTTGTGTGTTTGGGACCCCAGTCCCAGAGGGATGGTGGACAGAAGGACATGAGATGGAGATTAATGTGTTTTGGGGTCCCGATCCTGGGGAAACGATGGACATGACAACATAGGGTGGAGTTTGGAGTGTTTTGGGGTCCTGATCCTGGAGAAAGGGGACATGGGATTCAGTTTTGTGGGCTTGGGGTCCTGATCCCAGAGAAGGTGACATGGGGGGGTGGGTTTGGGGTCCTGATTCCAGATAGGGGGCATGGGGTGGGGTTTGGTGTGTTTTGGGGGTCCCGTTCCCGGGGAAATAGTGGAGTGGGGTTTGGTGTGTTTTGGGGGTACCAATCCTGGGGAGATAGCAAAGGGGGGTTTGGAGTGTTTTGGGGTTCTTTGGTGTAACTTTTGGCAAATGGGTTCAGTATGAATTAATTTCCTTTTTTATAAACAGCAGAATCAGAATAAGAGATGAATGGGGAGTTGGGGAATTATTGGATTGTTTAATTCAATTAAAAAAAAAAAAGCTTCTAGAAGTTTGCCAAAAGCTTTGCAAAAAATACTTATTTCCTATAATCTTCAGCTCCATCTACCAGCAATAAAGTGGTATTTTCCTTTTTTTTTGAATGAATGACATTCGAAATGTAGAGGAAATAAGATTAGAACATTCGATTTTGCCCCATATGCACAGAACAAATGTACTAGCAGTTTTGTTAGATGAATAGATGTGCATTTTGTTTACAATTATACCCTTTAGTGTACACAGTGCCCTTATACAAGCTTAGCCTGTGTGATCAAGGTCATCAAATAGTGGGTTTCATTATTGCACAGTCCTTTCTTGCCCTCTTTGCCTAGGTACAGCTTTGGGCTTGGCCCACACCACATGGGCACATTTATCCTATGTTATTTTGAAGGACAGAAGTCAGGTGCCCTATATAGGGAATGCAAGTACATTTTTCAATTTTTTTTCTAATAAATTTTTCTAATATAATTCAGTGCAATTAAGAACTTTAGAGCCCATTTACACCAGCCTGCATGTATTATTCTGCACATGCCCTGTATGTGTTAGTGTGTATTGTTCAGGGTTTGGTGATGTGCTGTTACAATTCATAGCACTATGTACTTTTTTATTTTGTATTATGATTAGATTTGGGAAAGCCTCTATAAGAAATACAGCCTATTGCCAGAGTGCGCTTAGACCAGAAATGGCTGCAAACAGCCTGCTGGGAATTTTCAGTGCTGATCTGTAACAAAGGATGCAAAAACAAAAAAGTAAATACACAGTTATCACTTATTCAGATAGGGCTTACATCACAAAACAAGCACAAAAGCTCCATCTAGTGGCCAAAGTACAGTATATTTTCTCAGTGAGATATTTCAGAAAAATATACCTTATTTTGTCCACTAGGTGGAGCTGGCAGTCATAGAAATGATTCTATTATGGAAATTATGGCCAACAATTGCGCAGCCTGCATGAATGTACAGCAATGGCCAAAAGATTTAAGAATGACACAAATATAATTTTTCACAAAGTCTGCTGCCTCAGTGTTTTTAGATCTTTTTTGTCAGATGTTACTATGGTTGGTATACTGAAGTAGAATTACAAGCATTTTATAAGTGTCAGTGGCTTTTTTTGACAATGACATGAAGTTTATGCAAAGAGTCAATATTTGCAGTGTTGACCCTTCTTTTTCAAGACCTCTGCAATTCTCCCTGGCATGCTGTCCGTCAATTTCTGGGCCACATCCTGACTGATGGCAGCCTTTTTTTGCATAATCAATGATTTGAGTTTGTCAGAATTTGTGTTTTTTGTTGTTCACCCGCCTCTTGAGGATTGACCACAAGTTTTCAATGGGATCAAGGTCTGGGGAGTTTTCTGGCCATGGACCCAAAATGTTGATGTTTTGTTCCCAGAACCACTTAGTTATCACTATTGCCTTATGGCCAGGGCCGCTGATAGAAATCATGGGGCCCCATACAGCCTACTTGACGGAGCCCCCTTCAGCCCCACCCCTGCACATGTCACCCTACCCCAGTAAATGTACTGAAGGCGGGTGGCAAGCAGTTAAATGGAAAAGGTTAGGGGTGGGTTCACGCGACAGGTCTGATCAGGTCCCCCTGTCAATTTTTCAGGCTGACCTGATCTGACCCTCCATTCACTTCTATAGAGCAATGGATGTTACCGGACTTGTGTCCATTTATACCCGCCTACCTTCAGCCTGGGTTCACACTGCTGCGATGCAAGAACCTGTGTGAATCCAGCAAGGATTCCCGCATCGCATCTCCCTTGCAAGCAGTTCACACTGCCCTCTGCGAACCGCTGCGGGTGTCAATACAAAGTTAATGACATCCTCAGATGAGTTTGCAGATCGCAGTGCGAACTGCGACTTCGGACAGGAATCGGATCGCATGGGTGTGACTGTGAACACCTATGTGGTCCGATTCCAGTGCAGGGAAAAAAAGGTTCCTGCACCTTTTTCGTGCAAATCCAATGCGAGTTCAGCCATACAACTGTATGGCTGAATTTTCATTGCACAGACATTGCATGTGATCGGCAGAGCAAGGCAGTGCGAATTACAGGGGATGTCTGTGTTCGCAATAGTATAAACCCAGGCTGAATCCGTTCAGCCAAACAAACCGAAAGGGATCCGTCTCCTCTGTCTAGCAGACCAGATTGGAGGGCAGTTAGGTGTAAACGAACAGCGGGTTTGTTTACACCAGCCATCCTTAAAGCAGAGTGGGCTGTGCATAGGCGTGCGCACAGGGTGTGCCGGATGTGCCCAGGCACACCCTAATCATTCTGTGCAGCACAGATTTCTCCTACCGCCCTGGCTCCCCACTCCTTCCCTCTGCAGCACCCCCGGCTTCCCTCCTTTCCTCTCCTGCCGGCTGTTGCTGCAGAGATGTTTTAGGATGAGTGAGGGAAGGGGCCAGTAAAGATGTATTTATCAGCCCCTTCCCTTTCTGAATGAACATGAGTGAGTGATCGGTAGTGTGTGTTTGAGCTTTGGGGTGCACACCTTAATGCAATAGACTGCGCACACCTATGGGGCTGTGTCTGTGACCGCTCTGCATAAGCTGAGCAGACACTGACCTGTCATCTGCCTACTCTGCTCAGTGGGGGATCAAGCAACTTCCACTCTTGTGTGAAAGAAGCCTTGATAACACACACCAACACAGACAAGCTAGGATGATCAGCGTTATAACACACAGGCAGCAGGCACTCTTATCATGGCTCGGTCACACATGACTGGTCTCAGGATGCCTTACTGTTGGCATGACACAGGACTGATGGTAGCGATCACCTTTTCTTCTCAGGACAAGGTTTTTTCTGGATGCCCAAAATAATTGGAAAAGGTCCTCGGCAGTGCAATCCCTGTACCTTTTGCAGAATATCAGTCTGTCCCTGATGTTTTTCCTGGAGAGAAGTGGCTTCTTTTGCCGCCCTTCTTGACTCCAGACCATCGTCCAAAAGTCTTCTCCTCACTGTGTGTACAGATGTCCTCACACCTCCCTGCTGCCATTCCTGAGCAAGCTCTACACTGGTGGTGCCCCGATCCCACAGCTGAATCAACTGTAGGAGACGGTCCGGGCACTTGCTGGACTTTCATGGGCACCCTGAAGCCTTCTTCACCAATGCAGGGGAAACAATTTTTATGGGGTTACACACCTCCCAACATTTTGAGATTGGAATGAGGGACACCTACTAGCAAACGTATGCAGGCATAGGACACTCCCCCTGTTACACCCCCTTAAAGGAGAATTAACAAAAAAAAGGTTAATAAAACCCACAAGTGCTTTTTTTACCACTACTATTCCTTTATATTGGCTTTTAAATTTACAAATGCAGCAATTTAGAAATTGGATGAAAGGTTTAGCGCTGGGAAACACTTTTTGAAAGATAAAAAGTGCATTTTATATACAACTATATGGATCAGACCAAACAGGGGCAAATAAAGAGGAATGAAGGACAGAGGGACATTGCTCCAAATGAGGGAATTTTGATCGATCAAAAGAATTTTGATCGATCAAAAGAATTTTGATCAATCAAAAAGATTAATCGATTAATCGAGGAATTAATAGTTAATTTCCACAGCCCTAAAAATAAAACAAATAATATACAGTATAACATACGAATAATTCATACAGGAGAATAATAATATAGACAGCACAAATAGTATTCCATATTCAAAAAAATTAATAAAAATAAATAAAAGAGCAATACGTATCTTTACTCTCAATAGAAGATCTATCCGATAAAGGCCAGAAAGCCTAAAAAAATTTATATAGATTTACTTTAGCTAAAGCAGAATAAAAAGAAAAAATGAATTAATCGAGATCCACGCCCCTCCATGGCACCCCTATAGGGATCATGCTGTGCCAGAAGAGGGGATCCCACGTGTATTTAAATGGGCTCTGAATAAAGCCCTCTAACCCTTACAAATCATGAGATAAAACCAGTCAAATAGGATGAAGAGTCATCCACACTATAACCTTTCAATCAAAAAATGTTGTAAAGACCCTAGGAATATCATAAGAATATGTTTCTTATAAGGGTCTCCAAGATTCATATCAGAAAAAATAAAGATAAAAATAAAAATAGAAGACAAAAGCACAATAAAAGATGGAAGGAGGGGGGGGGGAAAGGAGAGGGGTGTACATGCCTGACTTAGGCCGGTTTCACACTAAGGGGGTGGCGGTATAGCGCCGCTATTTTTAGCGACGCTATACCATTGGGATTGCAGAGGTATTCGCCGCTAGCGGTGCGGTTTTAACCCCCGCTAGCGGCCGAAAAAGGGTTAATACAACCAGCAAACCGCGGCTACAGCCGCGGTTTGCGGGCGGTATTACCACGGTATCCCATTCCCTTCAATGGGAAGGAGCGGTGGAGGAGCGGTAAAAACACCGCTCCTCTCACCGCTCCAAAGATGCGGCTAGCAGGACTTTTTTTCACGTCCTGTTAGCGCACCGCTCCAGTGTGAAAGCACTCGGGGCTTTCACATTGGAGAGACAGCAGCCGCTGTTTAGGCTCGGTTTGCAGGCGCTATTTTTAGCAAAATAGCGCCTGCAAACCGCCCCAGTGTGAAAGGGGTCTTAACGATCCCAAGCTGGAAAACAATGGAACAATTCAATGAAGAGATAATCCAATATAATTCGCCCAAGATTCCCATATCTCTTCAAATTTTGGAACTGTGTTATTTAATATACTAGCTAGTTTTTCTTGAGTCATAATCCAAGAAATCTTTTGTTTGACATCAAAAAGGAAGGGTTTTTGTTTTTTCCAAGCTTTTGCTATGGTGATCTTTAGACTTGTGCACAACGGAAAAATTCGTTCCGTTTCGGTTCGTTTCTTTCCGGTCCTGTTGATTCGTAATCATTCGTAATTTTGCTAGACGGGATTTTTCGTGTTCGGACTCATTCGTATTTTTGCAAGCGACATTTTTCGTTGAATTTTTTGTTGCTTTATAATTCGTACTTTCGGTAGAGTACGTTGTTTTTCGTTGATTCTGGACACAACTCCTACTTTCGTAACTTTTTTTGGGTTCGTTGATTCGTAATTTTCCGTGTCTCTCTCACAACGACGCTGCCTATTATGCCTAATGTGCTTCGAATGGATTTGTACTTTTCTAAATACATAGCGGTTATTTGTAACGATTCAAAATCTCGTATTTTACTTTCGTTTTTACATGCGGCTATAGGCTCCGCCCCTGTACACCATTTTGAGAGGGTTCAGCACGGTGAGGGAGAAGCAGAGAGCAGAGCAGAGTGAGTGTTATTGTGCTTCGAATGGATTCGAAATCTCGTATTTTACTTTCGTTTTTTCATGCGGCTATAGCCTCCGCCCTGTACACCATTTTGAGAGGGAGTTCAGCACGGTGAGGGAGAAGCAGAGAGCAGAGTGAGTGTTATTGTGCTTCGAATGGATTCGTACATTCGTAACTTTTTTCATAACGAATTATGCCGAAGACCTTCGGGCATTCGCTATTTTGCGGTATAATTTATTTCGGATTCGGTTTTATTCGTAATTGCTCTGTTCGGAAATTCGAATGCTTCCGAAAGTTGCTAAATTCGGACGAATTTCGATTCGTTACGAAACGAATTGCACAAGCCTAGTGATCTTGGCTCCGGTGAGAATGAAGTGAATCAGTAATTGAGTAGGTTTAGATATACGAGGAAGATGTGCATTCAGGAGAGCAACAAATGGGGATCTGGGAATCTGGTTTCCAGTGACTTTAAAGATTAAATTAAAAACTTTATTCCAAAAGGGGCGAATCCTCCCACCATGTATGGGCCATTGATCCTATAAGTTGGCAACCTCTGAAGCATGAAGGATCAGCTGAAGGGTAAATAGTAGCTAATTTAGAGGGGGTAAGATACCACCTTGTTAAAACTTTTACATTGGCTTCCACCAGATATACATTCAGAACGCCTTTAAAGGACTTTGAACAAGCAGTATGCCAGACTTTCAGGTCCAAAGTACAACGGAAGTCCTTTTCCCAAGCTGTCATGTAGGGGGACTTCTCATTAGAATGAGTGAAGGACGAATAGCTGTGGGAATATTTTATAAACAATCCCCATAGTATGTCTCTTCTGCATTAAAAATCCCACCTCTTCAATTTTTTTCCTTTTTTTTTTTTTTTTTTTTTTTTTTTTAGTAAACTTTTTCTTTAATTAAAACTGATGACAGCTTATAACACCAAAGATTTCTTTTCACAGGTTCTTAGACAGGAATAAATATGTGTGAGCCAATTATCACTGGCAGTATACTCAGAGAGCTCTCTGATCATCCGGATGGAACTGCTGATGCTCACTGGATCTTGTATCATAGCTCCCAACTGTCCCTGATTTCGAGGGACTGTCCCTGATTTGGGACAAAGTCCCTCTGTCCCTCTGTCCCTTTTTCCTGCTCATTTGTCCCTAATTTTGGTCTGATCTATATAGTTGTAAATAAAATGCACTTTTCATCTATCAAAAAGTGTTTCCCAGTGCTAAACCTTTCATCTGATTTCTAAATTGCTGCATTTTTAAATTCCAAAAGCCAATATAAAGGAATAATAGTGGTAAAAAAAAGTAGTTGCGAGTTTAACCAATCTTTTTTTTTGTACAGTTCTCCTTTAACCACTTCCCATCCGCGCTATAGCCGAATGACGGCTACAGCGCGGACCTGAATTGCCGGGAGGCCGTCAATAGACGTCCTACTGTGCTCGAGCGGCCTGCGCGCCCCCTGCAGGGCGTGCGCGGCTCGCTTAGATCAGAGTAAGGGGTCGATCCCGACCCCTTACCACATGATCAGCTGTCAGCCAATGACAGCTGATCATGTGATGTAAACAGATCCAGTAATCGGCTATTTTTTCTCCTCACGCTGGTAGCGTGAGGAGGGAAAAAAAGTCGATCACCGGCAGAAGACAGCGGGACATCGGTCCCGATCAGGGAGAGCTGCAGACAGCTCATCTGTGTAAATGTGTGCCACCTGTCAGTGCCACCTACCAGTGCCCACCAGCGCCGCCTATCAATGCCCACAGTGCCACCTATCAGTGCCCACAGTGCAAAATCTAATCAGTGCCTCAAACAGTGCTGCCCATCATTGTCACCTATCAGTGCCATCCATAGGTGTGCGCAGCCTATTGCATTAGGGTGTGCACCCTTAAGCTCAAACACACATGTGTGTATGTTTGTACATATATATGACCCTGGCACATTGATCTGCCTGCTGGTACAGTGAAATAGAAGAGCATAAACACTTCTCTTATGGCAGACCTGGTAAGAGGGAGATCTTTCCCATGTTCCTGCTGCTACACAGAGTGATAACACTAATGCACATGGGGTGATTAGGGTGTGCCTGGGCACACCCGGTACACACTGTGCGCACGCCTATGGTGCCATCTATCTGTGCCCATCAGTAACACCCATCTGTGCCGCCTTATCTGTGCCCACCAGTGCAACTTATCTGTGCCCACCAGTGCAACTTATCTGTGCCCACCAGTGCAACTTATCTGTGCCTATCAGTGCCACCTTATCTGTGCCTATCAGTGCCCACCAGTGCAAGGTATCAGTGCCTATCAATGAGGAAATTACCTGTTTGCAAAAAAAATTAACAATATATAAAACATGATTTATTTTTTTCAAAATGTTCCATCTTTTTTTGTTTGTTTATCAAAAAATAAAAACCCCAGAGGTGATCAAATACCCCCAAAAGAAGGCCCTATTTGTGGGGAAAAAATAAAAAAATGTAATTTGGGTACAGCGTTGTATGGCCGCGCAATTGTCATTCAAAGTGCATCAGCGCTGAAAATTGGTCTGGACAGGAGGAGGGTTTAAGTGCCCAGTAAGGAAGTGGTTAAGGGGGTGTGGCAGGAGGTGTGTCCTATGACTGCATACTTTTGCTGATAAGTGTCCCTCATTCCCATGCTTGTATAAATATTATTATTTATATAACTATAATATAAATAATAATATAACACAACATAATATGAATATAATATAAATGTATAATTATTGTTCCTGTACATAAAAGCACAGCTCTCTTTCTGCCCCTATGTACAGTATGACTCCAGCTCTCCCCCTTCACTATGACCACGCACAACAAATGCTTCATGTAATAACCAATACTGGCTAGCACGAGAAAGGTTTTGCCCTCAACCAAGATGGCGGCCCCAGGTTCCTGCAAGGACACGCCAACGAGGGACGTCGTGGTAACGCCCACTCCCGTACAAGTTTCTAACACAACGTGCTGCTCCGAGTAAACATTACGCCCTTGTAGCATAGCAACGCCCCGCCCACTCGAGTAGAAGTCTATTACACAGCGTGCTGGTCCTAGTATGTCACGCCCTCGTGGTGAAGTAGGCCCCTCCTACAGAAGTCTATTACCCAATGGAAGAAGTCTATTACCCAGTATGTCACGCCCTTGTGGTGAAATAGGTCACTCCCACAGAAGTCTATTACCCAATGTGCTGATTCAACTAAGTCACGCCTACCTGTTCAGATAGGTCCCGCCCACGACCGTAGAAGTCTATTACACAACGTGCTTCTCCCTGTAAGTCACGCCCGTGTGGTGCAAGTAGTGACCGCCCACTCCCGTAGTTTGTCTATTATACAACGTGCCGCTGTATACCCCGGACAGTGTGCGGCGGACGGAGGCCGGAGAGGGTCAGATTCGGAGGTGTTCGGGTGAGGTCGCCATGTCGTTCTGTTCGTTCTTTGGCGGAGAGAAGTACAAAGATCACTTCGAGAACGGTAATAGTGTGTGTGCGTGTGCTGGGATAGGAAGAGTCAGCCAATCAGAAAGTTGCATCATCTCTCAGCTGATACATTGTTACCAATATACTGAATTCATCTCTTCCCATCGATCTCATTATTTATCACCGATCTCTTCCCATCGATCTCATTATTTATCACCGATCTCTTCCCATCGATCTCATTATTTATCACCGATCTCTTCCCATCGATCTCATTATTTATCACCGATCTCTTCCCATTGATCTCATTATTTATCACCGATCTCTTCCCATTGATCTCATTATTTATCACCGATCTCTTCCCACGGATCTCATTATTTATCACCGATCTCTTCCCACGGATCTCATTATTTATCACCGATCTCTTCCCATTGATCTCATTATTTATCACCGATCTCTTCCCATTGATCTCATTATTTATCACCGATCTCTTCCCATTGATCTCATTATTTATCACCGATCTCTTCCCACGGATCTCATTATTTATCACCGATCTCTTCCCATTGATCCCATTATTTATCACCGATCTCTTCCCATGGATCTCATTATTTATCACCGATCTCTTCCCACGGATCTCATTATTTATCACCGATCTCTTCCCATTGATCTCATTATTTATCACCGATCTCTTCCCATTGATCTCATTATTTATCACCGATCTCTTCCCACGGATCTCATTATTTATCACCGATCTCTTCCCATTGATCTCATTATTTATCACCGATCTCTTCCCATCGATCTCATTATTTATCACCGATCTCTTCCCATCGATCTCATTATTTATCACCGATCTCTTCCCATTGATCTCATTATTTATCACCGATCTCTTCCCATTGATCTCATTATTTATCACCGATCTCTTCCCACGGATCTCATTATTTATCACCGATCTCTTCCCACGGATCTCATTATTTATCACCGATCTCTTCCCATTGATCTCATTATTTATCACCGATCTCTTCCCATTGATCTCATTATTTATCACCGATCTCTTCCCACGGATCTCATTATTTATCACCGATCTCTTCCCATTGATCCCATTATTTATCACCGATCTCTTCCCATGGATCTCATTATTTATCACCGATCTCTTCCCATTGATCCCATTATTTATCACCGATCTCTTCCCATTGATCTCATTATTTATCACCGATCTCTTCCCACGGATCTCATTATTTATCACCGATCTCTTCCCATGGATCTCATTATTTATCACCGATCTCTTCCCATTGATCCCATTATTTATCACCGATCTCTTCCCATTGATCCCATTGATTATCACCGATCTCTTCCCATTGATCTTATAGACTGTTGTTAGATGTGGGTCTGTCAGCCTCTTGTAAGGCAAATTTGAGCCAATGGGAAGCTAGTTGCTAAGTAGAGGAAGCCTCATTCACATTGTTGCCCCCAGCGACTTATAATTTGACACTGATGCTGTGGGGAAGCAACTGACATCACCAGTGACACCAATACAGTGATCAGTGCGAATAATATGCACTGTCACTGTACTAATGACACTGGATGGGAAGGGGTTAACACTTGGGGGCAATCAAAGAGTTCACCGTGTGCTGCTTTTACAAAGCAATGTGCCCGCTTCTATCTTCTGCTTTGCAGGGAGAAAAAAAAAGGACACAACGCTGTTTTCTGTAGAGAGCTCTGTTCTACAGGTATTCGCTCAGCGAATGGCAGCACAGCCGGGGTGGCGGGCACGTGTGCGCCCCCTACCTGGAAATGCCAAATCATACATGTACGTGACTCGGTGCAGCGGCCCTGCCCTGCCATAGAAGTGCAGTGGGCGATCCTGAAGCGGTTAAGTGGGTCTTTACACCCTGGAGGTTGGACAGATTCCTCGATCACGTGACTACTGTGTTTGGCTGACACAGTGATTACATGATCGGGAGCCCCATCCCATTGTCTGCCCATCATGACGAGGACTGACAGCTCGGTCACTGTGCTGGGAGCGCCCACGGAATCCTCAGCCATCCCTGGATCCATGCGAGTGCCGTGTGCGCTTTAAAGCCCACCATCTTTGCCACCTCAGATATGCGTTACATGGGCTTTCTAAGCCGAAACGCGTTAGTCTTTGTCATAATGGATTTTAACAAAATAAAGATTTTGTGGATCATATATGGACTCCAGCGTTAATGTTCCTTTGTAACGACTGGGAAGGGTTTACATGGACTGTATGACATCTACATCCTTCGCTTGGCCACAATTGTTAGGAGGCCTTGCTAAGCTTCTATGAGTGCGGTAAATCTTGAAATCGAGTGTTGAAGTGCTTCAGCAAATGAATTAAAATCGCTGCGGTCTTGGGGCTCTCCTGCAGAATTGCTTTTGTCATAAAAGCCAGTCCTTTTGGAGATGACCACCTGAAAACGCTGGGCGATGCGTTTTACTGCAATAACGTAGTGGGAACCTGTGACTATACCTGGGAACTAGTGGAGCTGTTGGGGGGTGGACCTTACCCCAATACCCGCTCTCCACATCCCCCACTAATATTCAGCTCAGCTACTTCTAAAATTCCCATATTTGCCACCGCTCACTATACCTGTTCACATCCCCCTCCTTGGGAAGAGTCGGGGTGTCCAGGCGTCTCTACTATAGTCCCCCGAACTCCCATTTACTCTGTGCCCATTCACCCTTAACCTGTTGCGGTGCATTAAGGCACATGGGAACGTGTGTTACATTAACCACTTAAGGACCGGAAGGATTTACCCCCTTAATGACTAGGCCATTTTTTTGCAATCCGGCACTGCGTCACTTTAAATGACAATTGCGTGGTCGTGCGACGCTGTACCCAGACAAATTGAGATTTCTTTTGGTGGTATTTGATCACCTCTGCAGTTTTTATTTTTTGCGCTATAAACAAAAAAAGTCCGACAATTTTTTTTGAGGGGGAAAAAACAAACAATTTTTTACTTTTTGCTATAATAAAAATCCCTTAAAAAAAAACAAAAAAAAACATTTCTTCATCAGTTCAGGCCGATACGTATTCTTCTACATATTTTTGTTAAAAAAAAATCCAATAAGCGTATATTGATTGGTTTGCGCAAAAGTTATAGCGTCTATAAAATAGGGGATAGTTTCATGGCATTTTTATTATATATAAAAAATTTTTATATGGCGGACACTTTTGAGACATTTTTGGGACCATTGTAATTTTTTTTACAGCGATCAGTGCTATAAAAAATGCACTGATTACTGTGAAAATGACACTGGCAGTGAAGGGGTTAACCACTGGGTGGCGCTGAAGGGGTTAAGTGTGTCCTAGGGAGTGATTCTAACTGTTAGGGGGCGTGCCTACGAGTGACGCGTCACTGATTGCTGTTCCCGATGAGAGGGAACAGACGATCAGTGACAGCGTCACTACTAGGCAGAACGGGGAGATGCTTTTTTACACTGGCATCTCCCCGTTCTGCAGCTCTGTGACCCGATTGCGGGACATCAAGTCCACGGGCACGGAGCTCGCAGCAGGGGTGCGCACGGCGGGAATTTCAAAGTAACGTGTGTATATATACGTTACTTTGCCCAGCCGTGCCATTCTGCTGACGTAAATGTACAGGAGCCGGTCGGGAACCGGTTGGGAACCGGTTAGGTAATTTCTAGCAAAAAAAAACAAGTTTTTTTTTTTTTACATGTCTGTGAGAAGTGTCAGAATTGGCCTGGTGGGCAAGTGATAAATGCAGAAGAGACCAAGCATGGGGTGTTTTTTTTTTTTTTTTTTTTTTTTTTTTTTTTTTATGGTTGAACTGGATGGACTTGTCTTTTTTTCAACCTGACTAACAATGTAACTGTCTCTTCTGCATTTTTTTATTGGCTAAAGTTCCCCTTTTTAAAAAAGTGCACTTGATCATTAGATTCTGTGTAATTCCATACATTAATGCTTTACCCCAATAGCGTGGTTACCAATTAATAATGTACTAAGTAGGAACAGTACAGACGTCTATTCCTGGAAGGCATTCAGTGATTTTGGTTAGTTTGCAATATCGGTGTCACAACATGTCTTGTGTTGGGCGGTATCCGGTTATGTCATTTGTAAGAGGAAGTTTACTGACTACTTGGAATGGTGTAAAGCTACAGGGTCACCTAATTGCCTGCCCTGTTCTTCAAACTAAAAATTGTGACTGCCCTATAGCATGAAATATGTGCACTTCATCAACATGTAAGTACATAGAAACAGAGTATATGCAAAATTATACACAACAATATAGTGTCAAATATTCCAAAAATATTTTTGCATCATACAATTAATTTTTTTTATAAAGTGTCCCATGCAGTCCAATCTTCATTCAGTGCAATAAATCCATGCATAAAGTTCATCAGAAAATATCAACATTCATAACGGAAATCTATAAAATGTCAGCTGCAATAAAAATACAGTGCCGTATCTCAGGTATCCAGAACCGCAATAAAGTGGCGCTGTGCTTTCTAGGAATGTTATCTTCACAATTCGTCCTCCGCACCCAGAGTCCTTCACCTTTCACACTGCCTACCCACCACACATAAACTCCGTCAGGCTTTATTCACATAAAAGCAACCAAATTCTTTCCATTGAATTAAATAATAATAAAAGCCCAAAGGAGTATGGAGATTTCTGTAAATGATTTCTAATACTTTGTGTGTGTCTGTTCTTCTATGATCAGGAATATACGTGTGTGCCAAATGTGGCTACGAGCTCTTCTCCAGCCGCACCAAGTTTGAACACTCGTCCCCGTGGCCGGCCTTCACCGAGACCATCCATAAGGACAGCGTCTCCAAATATGTGGAACGGCCCAATGCTCTTAAGGTGAGAGAACCTCCATGGATTCGATAAACAACATGACCACTGGGGTATTGTCTGCGGAGGATTGTACATGACTATTTATAATCCATAGGGGTCTTCAGTAAAGATGCAAAGGTTCTACTTATCAAGCTGTGATAGAATCGAAGGAGTGCTAAGTGGCCCTCCAAACAGCATTTTATTTTATTGCCTTTGTGATCACTTTAGCACACTTTATTTGCTATCGTAGCTTAATATATCGAACCCACAGTGGTTTATGGGAAAGAGATGGTATTGTAATAAAGTAGCTGGTAGGGGGAGTTAAGCTACTAGGAGGAGGGGGATTGAGGTGAGCTGAGCTGCTGAGTCACTGCTGGGAAGGGGGAGAAAGGTGAGCCGAGCTGCTGATTTTGGGTACAGGAAGAGTTGAGCTGCGGAGTCACTTTTGGGAAGGAGAGCAGGATGGGGGGTGGGGGGGTGAGCTGCTGAGTCACTGCTGGGAGAGGTGAGCTGCGTACTCCCTACTTATAGGGGAGAGCAGGGGGCTCTGAGGTGCCAAGTCACTGCTGGGAGGAACGAAGAGGGGAAACGTAGCTGTTTTTTAATTACCGTATATACTCAAGTATAAGCCGAGGCACCTAATTTTACCACAAAAAACTGGGAAAACTTACTGACTCGCGTAAACCTACGGTGTCCATCTGCATGCCTCACTGTGCCCAATCTCCCTACCTGATCTCCGGCGCTGTGTGACTTGACTGATGTTTAACATGGGAGTCCATGGAAGGGGTGCCCGGTTTGAAAATCGGTGCTTCCCGGCCGTAGGTCCCCTGGACAACAAACTTTGCACACTTGTAGATGAAGAGTGGGGCTACATGTGTGCCAAGCATGGGGTCCAGGGGACCTAGGGCCGGCCAGTAACGGGTCCCCAAAATCACCAGAGAAATTACAGTTTAACATGGGAGTCTATGGAAGGGGTGCCCAGCTTTGAAAAATCGGTCTTCCTCAGCTGTAGGTCCCCCGGACAACAATCTTTGCACACTTGTAGAGGACGAGTGGGGCTACATGTGTGCTAAGATTGGGGGTCCAGGGGACCTAGGGCTGGCCAGGAACAGGCACACAAAGTTGAAGATGGATTCAGACGCAAGTATAAGCCGGGGGGGGGGGGGGGGGGGGGGCGGGGCATTTTCAGCACAAAAAAAGAGCTGGAAAACTCGGCTTATACTCGAGTATATACGGTACTTTTGAGAGCAGGAGTAGAAGGAACGGAGCTACTGACAGACTTGAAATTACTTCATGCTTCTCCTTTAACTAAGGAGGATTTTCTCCACAGTGCTTGTAGCTATAGAGATCAGTGGGGGGTGTTTTAAAGTTGATTTACTGCTTAATAAGAACATGCATATACTTGACTGTCCACCACCTGACCACACTGGTTACAAAGGGTAAGATGTGAGTGGAAGTTGTTAAGCTGCTTTCTTGTATACTAGACAGGGATTGACCAATTGGCTTTGAATCTAGGAGCCAGCTAAAAAAAAAAGTTAGACAGTTTTTTTTTTTCTTTTTAGTGTAGCAGGGTTTGTCATCACTCGGGGGAAGGCAAGTAATTTGCCCTAACTTACAGCAGAGTGGCCAGCCAGTAACCCTGACATAACGCCATTATGTCAGGGTTATAGGCTGGCTGGAAAGAATGACAATAAAAATCTGTTATAGGGGGAAGCTCCTTACTATTAGGCAGATTGCCCTCTCACCAATTTTCACAAAAAGCTGTGTGCAGCCCGCATTTATCAATTTATCATTTATCACTTGATCAAGCTGTATAGGAAAACCAAATAACCGTATCCAAGTGGTAGTCCTTCACCAGTACAATCAAAAACACCCAGTGGTTCCTCCACCTAAAAGTAGAAATTTGCACTCACCAGATGTAATTGCTGCCTAACATATAGGACAGCAATTGCATCTGGTGAGTGCGAATTTCTGCTAAGGCTAGGTTCACATCTATGCGGCTGACAACAAAGTCAGAACTGGTCTGCATACTTATTTTTGGTCAGTGACTTGGAAATGTTGAAACCCATTGGATGAGCATGACAACCAAGCAGATGGCATTTTAGAAAGGACATATTCTGCAACAACAGCTGCCTCATTTCCCTCATTACAGGTTTAAAGCACCCTCTGTGCCAGTCTGGGAGTGCTGAACACTGACCTGCAAATGCAAATGAGTGCTGCCTATTACTTTAAACTAGCTTTTAGCAGTTTTTAGCAAAGCTGTTAAGCTTGCTTAAAGCCTGCTAATAGCTCATTTGAGATGATAAATAAGACTTCCATTATAGTCAGTGTTCAGCACTTTCAGCCTGGAGCTGAGATTGCTGTAAGGCCCTCAACAAACGCTGCTTGAAACTTGCTGAACGCTTTGGAGATGCTTGCTGTACACAGTGCTCTTTAGAATAGCATTACGAAAACTGAAGCCTGTGTGATTTGAATTAGGAACTTTAGAGACCTTCCTCAAGATTTAATGCCTATATGGAACCTGTCAGAATATGTACACCCTCTCCCATCCATCACTGAACACTTCGATGGACCTGCGGCTGAAAGCTGTGCTAGTTTACAGTCAAACCTGCACCCCTACAGCATTCTGCACAGTGATGAGGCTGCCCTGGAAATAGCGTTTCATCTGGAAGTCAAGACTACGGCAGCCTCCAGCATTGATTGGGAGCTTCAGCAGGGCCAGGACTCTAGACAGGTTCCCTTTAATTTTATCACTGTATCCTTCATATCTTTGTCTGGGGTTTCTGCACTAAGTCATGTCACTTTGCTCCTCTAGGTCTCCTGCGGGAAGTGCAGCAATGGACTAGGTCATGAGTTTTTAAAAGACGGACCAAAGAAGAACCAGTCCCGCTTCTGAATATTCAGCGACTCGATTAAGTTCGTCCCCAAAGGTATCTATCTAAGCAATCTTATAAGTGAGCCCATAAATTTAAAGACACTCACATCCTTAATCTATGCATGTCGGGAGATGGGTGCAGTAGCTTCCATTGAAGGTACAGTGGAACCTTGGATTACGAGCATAATCCGTTCCAGGTGAATGCTCATAATCCAAAGCACTCGCATATCAAAGCGAGTTTCCCCATAGTAGTCAATGGATATGAAAATTATTTGTTCCGCATTGACTTCTATGGCATGCAATACCGCATGTGGCCAGAGGTGGGGGTGGTGCCGGAGAGCATCGGAAATACTCGGACAGCTCGGCTGAACTCGGAATGGAGTGTTTTCGAGTATTTCCGATTGGCTCCGGCGCCCCACACCTCTGGACAAATGCGGTACTGCACACCGCAGAGGCTTGAATCCTGCACGCTTTGTCCCAAAGCTAAAAGATGGCATGGCTCATGACAGCTAGTTACACAACCAGATGCCTATTCATGTGATCTGGGCAGGAGGGATCAGCCATTCATAACCTAATCGGTTCCGTCATCCCAGGCATTTGGCCGCGTATCTGTCTTCTATGGGATCTCGGAGGAGTAGTCAACCATCCTTTGGTGTTTCTTTGTTTTTAGCTCCCCCAAGCTAAAGGAACTGCCTCCCCTACACCCGATGTATACTTACCCAAATCGGATGCATGTGGCCTGCGTCTTTAGCAGGTCCATCCAAAATCTTCCATCTCCTTCCAATCCCTGTACAGACGATCCCCATAGAAGTCTGTGGGGCCATCTCCTGAGTGCATCCTGGATCAGAAAACAGACCCATAGAAGTTTGTGGGGGTTTAACTGTGCAATTACAAATCTTAAAGCCAGGCAACTAACCTTTTTTAGAACGAGGTTAGCAGAGGAAGCTCCACATTACTTTGAAACAGATTTTCACTGTATCTGAGCACCACAAACACTGTTTAGTTCTTTTTTTAACCACTTCAGCCCCGGACCATTTGGCTGGCCAAAGACCAGGCCACTTTTTGCGATTCGGCACTGCGTCGCTTTAACTGATAACTGCGCGGTCGCGCGACGTGGCTCCCAAACAAAATTGACGTTCTTTTTTCCCCACAAATAGAGCTTTCTTTTGGTGGTATTTGATCACCTCTGCGGTTTTTATTTTTTGGGCTATAAACAAAAATAGAGCGACAATTTTGAAAAAAATTCAATATTTTTTACTTTTTGCGATAATAAATATCCCCAAAAAACATATTAAAGATTTTTTTCCCTCAGTTTAGGCCGATACATATTCTTCTACATATTTTTGGTAAAAAAAATAATCGCAATAAGTGTTTATTGATTGGTTTGCGCAAAAGTTATAGCGTCTACGAAGTAGGGGGTCGTTTTATGGCATTTTTATTAATTTTTTTTTTTTTTACTAGTACTGGCGGCGATCTGCGATTTTTATCGGTACTGTGACATTATGGCGGACACATTTTTGGGACCATTGGCATTTTTACAGCGATCAGTGCTATAAAAATGCACTGATTACTGTAAAAATGTCACAGGCAGTGAAGAGGGTAACACTAGGGGGCGATCAAGGGGTTATTATGTTCCCTAAAGTGTGTTCTAACTGAAGGGGAGGGATGGGACTGACTAGGGGAAATGACAGCTCGCTGTTCATACTTTGTATGAACATACAATCAGTCATTTCTCCCCCTGAAAGAACTGGGAGCTGTGTGTTTACACACACAGCTCCCGGTTCTCGCTCTATCGCGGGTGCACGGCGGTCATCGCGCCCGCTGGGCACTCGCATTGGCACCGGAGGCGAGCGCGCGCCCCTAGTGGCCACAATGCGAAATCACGTTATATATTACGTGATTTCGTGCAGCCCTGCCAACCTGCCGCAGTAAAACTGTGGCGGGCGGTCGGCAAGTGGTTAATATTCTAACAAACTCGTCCATCCATGTTTCACTGCTTTATTTTGCTGTGAAATCAATTTGAAAAACAACCCCTTTAGCGTTTCTGGCCGTGGCCATCTCAAGTAAGGGCAAATGATTCATGTGTCGCTTGCTTACTAGAATCCATCTGTCCCTAGCTCAAGCATGCATGCAGGAGAATGTGCTTAGCTGAGAAAATCCTTCCTCTACTGAAGACTCCTGGCATGTATGACATCCTTTGCCTAGGCAAGAAACCAAGAAATATCTGAAGAAATGTAAAAAGAAAATTTTAAACAAGTAAATATCTTCCTATCTATGTACTAATTCTAGCAGCATGAGGATTACAAAAAAAATCAATGTTGATTGGGAAATGGAAAGTTACACTTTAAGAGAAGAGGTGGGCAAGAGACCGGGGTCTTAAAGCAGAACTTTACCCATACCAACAACTTGATAAAGAATAATGTTCTTTAGCAAAGAACGTACATTCCACATTAATAATTATGCCCCTTCCTGTTCCAACATGACTGCACAAAGCAAGGTCCAGGAGCAAGTTTGGGGTGGAGGAACTTGACTGGCCTGCGCAGAGTCCTGACCTCAACCTGATAGAACACCTTTGGGATATATTAGAGAGTTGCAAGCCAGGCCTTCTCATCCAACATCAGTGCCTGACCTCACAAATGCGCTTCTGGAAGAATGGTCAAACATTCCCATAGACACCCTCCTAAACCTTGTGGACAGCCTTCCCAGAAGAGTTGAAGCTGTTATAGCTGCAAAGGGTGGGCCAACTCAATATTGAACCCTATGGACTAAGACTGGGATGCCATTAAAGAGGAAGTAAAACCTGATGTTTTTTTCTTCCTTTCTTTTCCCCTGCAAAAGTAAAAGTATAATGGGCTAGTATGCATCGCATACTAGCCCGCTATGTGACACTTACCTGCAAACGAAGCCTGCGATGTCCCCGCTGCAGGCCGCATCCATCTTCGCCCCTCTTCCTTCCGGGGCCACGGACTCCGGCTCTGTGACTGGCCGAAGCCGCGTTAAGTCCTGCTAGATCACTTCATGCGTGTGGGAGGGCGCCGGTCAAGGCACTCGCTCGTGAAGAAAGTGCACGGGGGGCCGTTCCTTCACAGCGCATGCACCGGTGACATAATCAGCACAGTATACAGTAAATATCCCGTAAATGGCCCACGTTTAGGAGATATTTGCAGTACCTATAGGTATAACTTTCAAAGGGAGGTTTACAACCTCCTTTTAAAGTTTGTGTGTAAAGGCAGGCGTCCCAATACTTTTGGTGATATAGTGTAGGTCTGGCCAATCAGGCAAGCTGGTTCCTTCATTCTCATACTGGGGGAGATTTTCAAAATCTGGTGCAGCTTAGCATACAAACCAATCAGCTTTCAGTCTTTTAATGCCAAAGCTTAATAGAACAAGCTGAAGTTAGAAGCTGATTGGCTACCATGCAGAGCTACTTCAGTTTTAGTAAATCTCTGTGTTTGTGTGATGAACCGGCTCACCCCGCAGTTCTTATATCTGTAGGGTTGATGGGTAACCTGATTATACTGTAATGAGCCGAGTCCTTTTACTATTGGACTTTATACCGGTAGAAATATTTAGCAGATCAGCATTTATTCTTGGTGTCGCGTGACTCCAGTGTTGCTGTCTTGGCCCTGTAAGTAATGTTGTTTTGTTTATTACATCCAAGGTTACCTCTGATTGTATGTATCTTTTAACCACATTTTGATAAGTGTTCGAAAAACCATTAATCTTGGCTTTAAAGTGATTGTAAAGCTTTGCTTTTTTTTTTTTTTAAATAACAAACATGTTATACTTGCCTCCTCTGTGCAGGGGTTTTGCACAGAGTGGCCCCGATCCTCCTTTTCTGGGGTCCCCTGCGGCGCTCCTGGCTCCTCTTCTCGAGTTTCCCCATAGAGAGACCCTTTCCCTGGGGGGCACCCATGCAGGTGCGCTCCCGAATCCTGTTCCTGTGACCATTGACACAGACGGCAGGACTCGCCCCCGTGTCACTGGATTTGATTGACAGCAGCGGGAGCCAATGGCTGCGTGCTATCAATCTATCCATTGAAGACCCGAGATAGTGGCTGGAGCTGCTCTGCTCGTCCCCATCGTTGGAACGATCGGGTTCAATTAAGAAAAAAATAGGGGGGGGGGGGGATGCTGCAGTACAAAAGGTTTTTCACCTTCATGCATAGAATGTATTAAGGTGAAAAACCGTGAGGGTTTACAACCCCTTTAAAGACAGATTACCTTCCCACCCACAGTCTGTGGATTATTGTCGCCTCGCTGATACTCCAATCTTGGGACAATTTTTTTTATAGAGTTGTAGTTAGTGGAAGTTTAGTCAGAAAATGAAGTCCTGCTAGATCACTTCAGGTTGGCCTCTTTTGCAGGTATAGCCAAGTAAAACATTTAAAAATAAGTGTCTATAGCAGTAATGGTGAACCTTAGCACCCCAGATGTTTTGGAACTACATTTCCCATGATGCTCAACTACACTGCAGAGGGCATGAGCATCATGGGAAATGTAGTTCCAAAACATCTGGAGTGCCAAGGTTCACCATCACTGCTCTATATACTGTTTATAATCCAGTAATGCATTGTCTCATCCTGCTCTGCACATGCTCAGTTGCTTTCTTTCTTTCTTTCTTTCTTTCTTTCTTTCTTTCTTTCTTTCTTTCTTTCTTTCTTTCTTTCTTTCTTTCTTTCTTTCTTTCTTTCTTTCTTTCTTTCTTTCTTTCTTTCTTTCTTTCTTTCTTTCTTTCTTTCTTTTTTCTTTTTCTTCTCTTTCTCCCTTTTTTTTTTTTTTTTCCTTCTTTCTTTCTGAAGCCAGTCTGCTGACAGCCTTTAAAACCCCTAAAAAACATTCCTCCTTTAGCTGGGAAGGCATCAGCCAGGGAGTGTACACTTACTGCGACTCCTTTCTTTCTGAGCCACGGCAGAAATGATCCTCCCTGTCATGCTCAGTAGGCACTGTTGAACATGACCAATGCAAGTGAATGGGGCTGCTTTGCAACCACTGCGCACAACGCGCGTAATTGCAGTGCAGCATTTAAAGGGATAAAACTGCCAATGAGGAGGCAACATAATGCCCCATTGCCTGTCATTCTCTGAAGAGTGATCTGAATGTAGATTGATCTTCAGAGAGCAAAAGAAAGTATTAACGAAGGCTTAGGAACAGTTTTCCTATAAGACTACATTAATAATTTGTAAACTTTTATTGAATTGATATGTTTCCGATAGAGAATGTAGTTCCGGAAGTTATCATATAGATATATGCATATAAGATATAAGTACATGCGCTGGGATTGGTTGCAGAAACCCATCACATCTATTGTTCCAGACTGGTAAGACTTGCGGTACGACGCAGGAGACTATAAATAGGTTGATTTCCTGGCATAACAATATAAACCTTTTAATTGTACTTCTCTCCTTGCCCAGACAAAGTCGACGGGGGAGCGGATCGAGCCTAAAGACCACAAATGTATTAAACATGGATGTGCTGAACCTTTCCTGACGGTCCATCAGCGGATGAATCGGCTGTGATAAACCCTTACCGGACGTCTCGGCTGAAGATTATACCTGCTGGCATCAGACGTGGTTCAGGGCCTCCTGCTGGACGCATCCACAATGCATCTGCAATTCGAATGTAGCAATAGCCGACATATGGTCACTTCTCCGCACTTTTCCCATAATTGCTTCTTTTTTTTCTGCCACTTTGATACAAGATAATTTATTAGTGAACACTGCTCCGAGTACCAGTTGGCCTTGGCTGTCATGTAACAGAAGCATGAACTGTCTGTATTCCTGAAGCCACCAGTTGGAGATTATATATATATATATATATATATATATATATATATATATATATAAATTTTTATTTTTATTTTTTTACTATGACATTGTAAAGTATTGCAGCCCAGATTCACCAACCAGATATCTGTTGCTGGGTTGCTGCACTTTGCACATTTTATAGAGCATTCATTCTGCTGTTGTCATGCAGGAGTGAATCTGATACAAAGCGTTCTCTAGTTGGATGAGGTGGAGAGGGGCTGTGACATCACACTCTCCACCTCATCCAGTCAGAGAAGGTTTTGCATTCTTTGAGAAATGTCCAGTAGGCAGCAGGGCACTGGAGTAGCAGTGTCTACATCAGGGGTCTCAAACTGGCGGCCCTCCAGCTGTTGCAAAACTACAAGTCCCATCATGCCTCTGTTATGCTGGTCTACATCAATGATTTCCAGCTTCTAGATCAGTGCTTCTCAACTCCTGTCCTCAGGACCCACTAACAGGCCAGGTTTGCAAGATAACTGAAATACATCACAGGTGATTTCATTTGCTGCTCTGTGTTCTCTGTATTCTAGTCTGCATCTCCCCAAGGTAATACATAAAATCTGGCCTACTGAGGACAGGAGTTGAGAACCACTGCTCTAGAGGGATCTCACAAGTATGGTATATACATGGTGATATTGGTCCAAGCTGGCCCTATGTAAAAATACCATACTTGGAATTCTTCTTTAATGAAACCGTTTAAATGGTTGTGATTTTAATGGTAATTGTGTGTTCTTATCATAATGAAATGTTTCCAAATTATTATAGAGGTACTTTGGTGGAAAAAACAACCAATCAATATTCTATCCAAAATTGAAATCTCTGAACTAAACCTTCTGTAACATCTTTTCTAAATCAAATAGTATTTTATTTTTTACTAAGAACCACAAAACTTTTTTTTTTTTTTTTACCAGAGCTACCTCCTCTCTAGTCTTGCTGCGCCCTGCAATTAAATATGGCCTGAGGCTTTCTGTGCATTCCACTGTTGTAGTATGGCTGGAGTACGGCAGCGCCCTCTGCTGAAGCAAGGTGGAAGGTTTGCCGTGTCCTCTGCTGTAATATCCTCCACTTTAGTATGGTGGGTGGTTTGTTGTGCTTTTAATTGTAGCCTGCCGCGCTCTCGGCTGTGGCGTGGCGGGAGGCCTGCTGCGCTCTCGGCTGTGGCGGGAGGCCTGCCGCGCCCTCGGCTGTAGCGTGGCGGTAGACTGTTAGCATTACAAAATCATAATTGTTTATGCAATTGTCATAAATCTACATAAAGCTCTCATTAATCAGTGTTTGGGAAGAATTTGCCAGGACCTTCTTTAGCTAATCATATTACAGTGAAACCTTGGTTTACGAGTAGCACGGTTAACGAGCATTTTGAATAACGAGCAACATTAAAAAAAAAAAAAAAAAATCCTGACCCTGTTTGCGAGTGTTGTCTCGCAATACGAGCATAATTCAAGCTAATAGGGTGTGCAGTACTGCATTTGGCCAGAGGTGACACTCGGAATGGTTCGGAGCCATTCAAAAATAGTCAGAATCACTCAAATACTCAGTTTCCGAGATCAGCCGAGCTGTCCCTGAGTATTTCCGAGGCTCCCGGCGCCCCCCCCCACCTCTGGGTACATGCGGTATTGCATGCCATAGAAGTCAATGCGGAACAAATTATCTTGGTTTCCATTGACTTCTATGGGGAAACTCGCTTTGATATGCGAGTGCTTTGGATTACAAGCATTCTCCTGGAACGGATTATGCTCGTAATCTAAGGTTCCACTGTAGTCGATTAGGGATTACACCCGTTGCTCAACGGCATATGTACTCCCATTATTTTGGCTGATGCGGGGAGAAACGTAATACGGTACTCCGGTTTTGGACATGAGGGGCACATGTCTTAGCTGGGCAGATCTTAAGCCAAGACAGCTACATGTGCCAAGTCCACAGCAACTATGTAGAATTTTAATTTCAGTCTTTTATACTGCACTGTGAGAAATGCACTGGTTTGTGAAGGCAGAACAGGCCAAGACTATTTTACCCATAGACACTTTAATAAATGAGGCGCAGCAAGACAGAAGATTGCCACGGGCATGCAGGAATCCTCTGACAACCTGTAATGTTTGCTACCATTTTCCAGGTAAACACGCGCATTCAGCTTGTCCTTAAGTGTGCAAATTTAGGGAATGAGTAGACATCTTGGGACTGGGGGACACCTCTGATAATATTCCTCCTTCATATTCTGGGGTCAGGTATGTCTGCTTTTGTCCCTAAACAGAAGATTGTCAGAATCATTGGGTGATGAATTTCCCTTGTCCATTTCTCTTCTGTATTTCATGCATAAAATCAGAAGAATGAACAAAATGTGTTGTCCATTGCAGCCAATCAGCTCACAACTTTCAGCTCTACTCTGCCCTGGAAAGGACAGCTAGGACTGTTTTGTTTTGGCAATGGGCAACGTAGTCTTTGGCTTTCTTCTGCTGTAACAGTTTGTGTTTAGCCCCAGCGTTATAGCGCCGGGGGTTCATCAGATTATATGAAGGTCCATGCTGCTCACCGTTCTTTAATAAATGGTTTGATTTTACTCTTGTGTGCTCTTCCTTATTTTTTTTATTTTTTTTTGTATTCTCCAACTCAAGATTGAAATTAAAACAAAAGTTGTAATTTATCGACAACCCCTCGGGTTGTGTCACACTAGAAATCCTCCCCTCGGGTTGTGTCACACTAGCAATCCTCCCCTCGGGTTGTGTCACACTAGAAATCCTCCCCTCGGGTTGTGTCACACTAGAAATCCTCCCCTCGGGTTGTGTCACACTAGAAATCCTCCCCTCGGGTTGTGTCACACTAGAAATCCTCCCCTCGGGTTGTGTCACACTAGAAATCCTCCCCTCGGGTTGTGTCACACTAGAAATCCTCCCCTCGGGTTGTGTCACACTAGCAATCCTCCCCTCGGGTTGTGTCACACTAGCAATCCTCCCCTCGGGTTGTGTCACACTAGCAATCCTCCCCTCGGGTTGTGTCACACTAGCAATCCTCCCCTCGGGTTGTGTCACACTAGCAATCCTCCCCTCGGGTTGTGTCACACTAGCAATCCTCCCCTCGGGTTGTGTCACACTAGCAATCCTCCCCTCGGGTTGTGTCACACTAGCAATCCTCCCCTCGGGTTGTGTCACACTAGCAATCCTCCCCTCGGGTTGTGTCACACTAGCAATCCTCCCCTCGGGTTGTGTCACACTAGCAATCCTCCCCTCGGGTTGTGTCACACTAGCAATCCTCCCCTCGGGTTGTGTCACACTAGCAATCCTCCCCTCGGGTTGTGTCACACTAGAAATCCTCCCCTCGGGTTGTGTCACACTAGCAATCCTCCCCTCGGGTTGTGTCACACTAGAAATCCTCCCCTCGGGTTGTGTCACACTAGAAATCCTCCCCTCGGGTTGTGTCACACTAGAAATCCTCCCCTCGGGTTGTGTCACACTAGAAATCCTCCCCTCGGGTTGTGTCACACTAGCAATCCTCCCCTCGGGTTGTGTCACACTAGCAATCCTCCCCTCGGGTTGTGTCACACTAGCAATCCTCCCCTCGGGTTGTGTCACACTAGCAATCCTCCCCTCGGGTTGTGTCACACTAGCAATCCGCCCCTCGGGTTGTGTCACACTAGCAATCCTCCCCTCGGGTTGTGTCACACTAGCAATCCTCCCCTCGGGTTGTGTCACACTAGCAATCCTCCCCTCGGGTTGTGTCACACTAGCAATCCTCCCCTCGGGTTGTGTCACACTAGCAATCCTCCCCTCGGGTTGTGTCACACTAGCAATCCTCCCCTCGGGTTGTGTCACACTAGCAATCCTCCCCTCGGGTTGTGTCACACTAGCAATCCTCCCCTCGGGTTGTGTCACACTAGCAATCCTCCCCTCGGGTTGTGTCACACTAGCAATCCTCCCCTCGGGTTGTGTCACACTAGCAATCCTCCCCTCGGGTTGTGTCACACTAGCAATCCTCCCCTCGGGTTGTGTCACACTAGCAATCCTCCCCTCGGGTTGTGTCACACTAGCAATCCTCCCCTCGGGTTGTGTCACACTAGCAATCCTCCCCTCGGGTTGTGTCACACTAGCAATCCTCCCCTCGGGTTGTGTCACACTAGCAATCCTCCCCTCGGGTTGTGTCACACTAGCAATCCTCCCCTCGGGTTGTGTCACACTAGCAATCCTCCCCTCGGGTTGTGTCACACTAGCAATCCTCCCCTCGGGTTGTGTCACACTAGCAATCCTCCCCTCGGGTTGTGTCACACTAGGAATCCTCCCCTCGGGTTGTGTCACACTAGGAATCCTCCCCTCGGGTTGTGTCACACTAGAAATCCTCCCCTCGGGTTGTGTCACACTAGAAATCCTCCCCTCGGGTTGTGTCACACTAGAAATCCTCCCCTCGGGTTGTGTCACACTAGCAATCCTCCCCTCGGGTTGTCACACTAGCAATCCTCCCCTCGGGTTGTGTCACACTAGCAATCCTCCCCTCGGGTTGTGTCACACTAGCAATCCTCCCCTCGGGTTGTGTCACACTAGCAATCCTCCCCTCGGGTTGTGTCACACTAGCAATCCTCCCCTCGGGTTGTGTCACACTAGCAATCCGCCCCTCGGGTTGTGTCACACTAGCAATCCGCCCCTCGGGTTGTCACACTAGCAATCCTCCCCTCGGGTTGTGTCACACTAGCAATCCTCCCCTCGGGTTGTGTCACACTAGCAATCCTCCCCTCGGGTTGTGTCACACTAGCAATCCTCCCCTCGGGTTGTGTCACACTAGCAATCCTCCCCTCGGGTTGTGTCACACTAGCAATCCTCCCCTCGGGTTGTGTCACACTAGCAATCCTCCCCTCGGGTTGTGTCACACTAGCAATCCTCCCCTCGGGTTGTGTCACACTAGCAATCCTCCCCTCGGGTTGTGTCACACTAGAAATCCTCCCCTCGGGTTGTGTCACACTAGCAATCCTCCCCTCGGGTTGTGTCACACTAGCAATCCTCCCCTCGGGTTGTGTCACACTAGCAATCCTCCCCTCGGGTTGTGTCACACTAGCAATCCTCCCCTCGGGTTGTGTCACACTAGCAATCCTCCCCTCGGGTTGTGTCACACTAGCAATCCTCCCCTCGGGTTGTGTCACACTAGCAATCCTCCCCTCGGGTTGTGTCACACTAGCAATCCTCCCCTCGGGTTGTGTCACACTAGTAATACTCCCCTCGGGTTGTGTCACACTAGCAATCCTCCCCTCGGGTTGTGTCACACTAGCAATCCTCCCCTCGGGTTGTGTCACACTAGCAATCCTCCCCTCGGGTTGTGTCACACTAGCAATCCTCCCCTCGGGTTGTGTCACACTAGCAATCCTCCCCTCGGGTTGTGTCACACTAGCAATCCTCCCCTCGGGTTGTGTCACACTAGCAATCCTCCCCTCGGGTTGTGTCACACTAGCAATCCTCCCCTCGGGTTGTGTCACACTAGCAATCCTCCCCTCGGGTTGTCACACTAGCAATCCGCCCCTCGGGTTGTGTCACACTAGCAATCCGCCCCTCGGGTTGTCACACTAGCAATCCGCCCCTCGGGTTGTCACACTAGCAATCCTCCCCTCGGGTTGTGTCACACTAGCAATCCTCCCCTCGGGTTGTGTCACACTAGCAATCCTCCCCTCGGGTTGTGTCACACTAGCAATCCTCCCCTCGGGTTGTGTCACACTAGCAATCCTCCCCTCGGGTTGTGTCACACTAGCAATCCGCCCCTCGGGTTGTGTCACACTAGCAATCCGCCCCTCGGGTTGTCACACTAGCAATCCGCCCCTCGGGTTGTGTCACACTAGCAATCCTCCCCTCGGGTTGTGTCACACTAGCAATCCTCCCCTCGGGTTGTGTCACACTAGCAATCCTCCCCTCGGGTTGTGTCACACTAGCAATCCTCCCCTCGGGTTGTGTCACACTAGCAATCCTCCCCTCGGGTTGTGTCACACTAGCAATCCTCCCCTCGGGTTGTGTCACACTAGCAATCCTCCCCTCGGGTTGTGTCACACTAGAAATCCTCCCCTCGGGTTGTGTCACACTAGCAATCCTCCCCTCGGGTTGTGTCACACTAGCAATCCTCCCCTCGGGTTGTGTCACACTAGCAATCCTCCCCTCGGGTTGTGTCACACTAGCAATCCTCCCCTCGGGTTGTGTCACACTAGCAATCCTCCCCTCGGGTTGTGTCACACTAGCAATCCTCCCCTCGGGTTGTGTCACACTAGCAATCCTCCCCTCGGGTTGTGTCACACTAGCAATCCTCCCCTCGGGTTGTGTCACACTAGCAATCCTCCCCTCGGGTTGTGTCACACTAGCAATCCTCCCCTCGGGTTGTGTCACACTAGCAATCCTCCCCTCGGGTTGTGTCACACTAGCAATCCTCCCCTCGGGTTGTGTCACACTAGCAATCCTCCCCTCGGGTTGTGTCACACTAGCAATCCTCCCCTCGGGTTGTGTCACACTAGCAATCCTCCCCTCGGGTTGTGTCACACTAGCAATCCTCCCCTCGGGTTGTGTCACACTAGAAATCCTGTTACTGACAGGAAACCACCGGCAACAGTATCACAAAGGAGATCACTCACCTGCCCCTATGGCATTGCTCCCTCCTGGCCCAAAATTTCAGTATCTTAGTGATTGTAAACCTCAGACATGAAATATGAACAAAGCATTTCCCTCTATAGCAGGGGTCTCAAACTGGTGGCCCTCCAGCTGTTGCAAAACTACAAGTCCCATCATGCCTTTTGCCTGTGAGAGTCAGGCTTTTAACTGTTAGCCTTGCAATGTCTCGTGGGACTTGTAGTTTCGCAGAGGGCCACCAGTTTGACACCCCTGCTCTATAGTGTACTTGTCTCAATTAAGAGCACTAAGGGGTTGATTTACTAAAGGCAAATAGACTGGGCACTCTGCAAGTGCAGTTGCGCCAGAGATTAGTAAATCAGGTAAAGCTTCACTTTGCAAAAAGTACCCAATCACGTGCATGTTAAAAAAAAAAAAAAAAAAAAAAAAAAAGCATTTTTCCTTGCACATGATTGGATGATAGAAGTCGGTAGAACTCATTTACTAAGCTCTGCACAACTGCTCTTGCAGAGTACACAGTGTATTTGCCTTTAGAAAATCAACTCCTCTGTGTTATTTCTGTCTGCTGCCTCGTTCCTCTGCTATCAACATGAGTTGCTTTTGACAAGTTTTCCTGACACCAAGAGAAAAATGGTGACAGGGGAGGGAGTTCTAGCTGCTTTCCAGTATCAGCTCTGTTACTGTAAGCTGTGTGAAGGGGGCATGTCCCTTTCCTCCAATTAGCTCTCAGAACTTTCCACACTGAGCTTTGCAGAGTAACTTCAGCTCTCCACCTCCTTTTTTCCAAACTCTCAGACAAGCTTATAAATTCTGGACTTTTAATGGATGTAGAGAAGAGGAGACTGCAGATAAACAGGTGCAACTTATGTAGGAGGATTTGTTTCATATCTGTGTATTGCCTAAGGCTAGTCACCTCACTGGGTATATATGTAAGGGTTTACAACCAGTTCAAGGGAGCGACACCTCAGTGGAGCAGCCAGAAGGGAGTGACTCCTTAGGAGCAGCAGCGTATTCTTGCTGCTATCTGAGCAAATCTGTGGATTCTTTCCCACTACAATATTTGAATGTGTTTGTTTGCCCAGGGGCACCATACATGTAGTATTCTGTCCCATCCACCTATGTGCTTTCTATAGCCTCATACACACGATCGGATTTTCTGCGGACAAAGCGTAGGACTTTTGTCCAAATGGCATTGGCCGTGAACTTGTCTTTCATACAAATGGCAAAGAATTGTCAGCCAACAAACTACGTGGTTTTTCAGCTCTTTAGCACCACCCTTTGGGCAACTTCTGCTAATGTTGTGTTATGGTTAGCATTGCTTCTGACCACTGCAAGGAAGTCAAGTTTTACATTGATTCTGTAAATCTGAATTTCACTTTAAAGAAAACCTGTAATAAAAGCACAGTGACTTCTGACTCAGACTCTATACTTTGAGAAAACTGACCTGGAGCAAGTCAGCTTTCTACAGGAAATTAGGAGCTTGCTGGATTTCTGGCAGATCAGCATGAGCTATACACTATATTGTCAAAAGTATTGGAACGCCTCCCTTTACATACATGACCTTCATCTGTAGGGTTCAATATATCGAGTTGTTACTTTATATTGAGTTGGCCCACCCTTTGCAGCTATAACAGTTTGAACTCTTCTGGGAAGGCTGTTCACAAGGTTTAGGAGTGTCTATGGGAATGTTTGACCATTTTTCCAGAAGTGCATTTGTGAGGTCAGGCACTGATGTTGGATGAGAAGGCATGGCTCGCAGTCTCCGCTCTAATTCATCTTAAAGGTGTTCTATCAGGTTGAGGTCAGGACTCTGTGCAGGCCAGTCAAGTTCCTCCACCCCAAACTTGCTCATCCATGTCTTTTATTGACCTTGCTTGGGCCATTCCCAAACTATTCCCACAAATTTGGGAGTGTGAAATTGCCTAAAATGTCTTGGTATACTGATGCCTTTAGAGTTCCCTTCACTTGAACTAAGGGGCCAAACTCAACCACTGAAAAACGACCCCACACCATAATCGCCCCTCCACCAAATGATTTGGAGCAGTGCACATAGCAAGGTCCATAAAGATATAGATGAGCGAGTTTGGGGTGGAGGAACTTGACGTTACAGTGCTCTCTGCATTGGGGGCACACTTGGTGTACCCTGAATGCAGAGCACAGTGACATAATTGTCAGGAGCTGGTGTAAATATCTCCTGAACAGGGCATGTTTAGGAAATACTCACTGTATCAACAGGAAAGCCTTATAAGCTTACCTGTAGGTACAAGTAAAAAAAAAAGCTCTTGAAAGATGTAGTTCTGGGAACGTGCCTATGTCAATAGCAACTGACCTCACAACAGCTGCCCTAGCAATAATTTTATATCTCTGGTGAAGAGCTCACAGGGAGAGCTAAAAGCTGTTTCCTTGCTACAGGAAAATATCACATTAGCACAGGACTTCTTCTAGAGGGAAGTTTGTGGGTAAATTTGGGTAAATACATTCTAGATCTTGCTCATCTACACTTTCCACATCCCTGTTTTCTTGATGAAAATGTGGACCATTATTTCACAAGGTAGTAACTGCAACCAGTTCAGCGAAACAGCAAATGCTCATTGCTTCATAAAAACCACAAGAACATTTTCATTATATTACATACTATTAAACAAGCATGACATGGCAAACTCTTTCCCAATTTTTTTTGTTTATTCACCAAGGAGGAACCCTTGCAATCATTTTTAGGTCTCATAGAACATAATGTCCGCACTGCATGGTCAGTTAGGCCCCGTTCACACTGGAGCGGTGCGCTAACAGGACGTGAAAAAAAGTCCTGCTAGCCGCATCTTTGGAGCAGTGAGAGGAGCGGTGTGTTTACCGCTCTTACACCGCTCCTTTTCATTGAAATGAATGGGATACCACGGTAATACCGCCCGCAAACCGCGGCTGTAGCCGCGGTTTGCGGGTGGTATTAACCCTTTTTCGGCCGCTAGCAGGGGTTAAAACTGCACAACTAGCGGCCGAATACCTTTGCAATCCCGACGGTTTAGCGCCGCTAAAAATAGCGGCGCTATACCGCCCCAGTGTGAAACCAGCCTAAGTCCAAGATGACAATAAAAAAAGAATGTGATGCACGTATTTGACAACCCTGTGTGGTA
Source organism: Rana muscosa (assembly GCA_029206835.1). NCBI lineage: Eukaryota > Metazoa > Chordata > Amphibia > Anura > Ranidae > Rana > Rana muscosa. The sequence goes on from CM055127.1 coordinate 138,568,252, forward strand.
GAATCATTTTCACTAATCATTCAATCAAATGTATAGTAATGGCCATAAATAAAAACAGTGAAAATTGTAGTGTCTGCTTACATTGGTGGTCAGTGGAGAGGTTCTCCTTTACATTAGTGATCAGTGCAGATGGGTCCCCTTACATTGGTGGTCAGTGGAGAAGGGTCCTGTTTACATTGAAAGTCAGTGGAGAAGTGCTCTCTTACATACTGTAGCTAGTCAGTGGAGATGTTCTTGTTACATTGGGGGGCCAGTGTATAAAGTCTTACTCATGATTGTAGACGCTGGAAGGAAGGTTCCCTTAAATTGCTAGTCAGTGGAGAAGGGTCCTCTTGTGATGGCGGTCAGTGGAGAAGGGTCCTCTTGTGATGGCGGTCAGTGGAGAAGGGGCCGCATATATTGGCAGTCAGTGGAGAAGGGTCCTCCTTATGATGGTGGTCAGTGGAGAAGGGTCCTCTTGTGATGGCGGTCAGTGGAGAAGGGGCCGCATATGTTGGCAGTCAGTAAAGATGGGTCCTCTTATAATGGCGGTCAGTGGAGAAGGGTCCTCTTATAATGGCGGTCAGTGGAGAAGGGGCCGCATATATTGGCAGTCAGTGGAGAAGGGTCCTCCTTATGATGGTGGTCAGTGGAGAAGGGTCCTCTTGTGATGGCGGTCAGTGGAGAATGGGCCGCATATGTTGGCAGTCAGTGAAGATGGGTCCTCTTATGATGGTGGTCAGTGGAGAAGGGTCCTCTTCTGATGGCGGTCAGTGGAGAAGGGTTCTCTTATGATGATGATGGTGGTCAGTGGAGAAAGGTCCTCTTATGATGGTGGTCAGTGGAGAAGGGTCCTCTTATGATGGTGGTCAGTGGAGAAGGGTCCTCTTGTGATGGCGGTCAGTGGAGAAGGGGCCGCATATGTTGGCAGTCAGTGAAGAAGGGTCCTCTTATGATGGCAGTCAGTGGAGAAGGGTCTGCATATGTTGACAGTCAGTGGAGAAGAGTCCTCTTATGATGGTTGTCAGTGGAGAAGGGTCCTCTTGTGATGGCGGTCAGTGGAGAAGGGGCCGCATATGTTGGCAGTCAGTAAAGATGGGTCCTCTTATAATGGCGGTCAGTGGAGAAGGGTCCTCTTATAATGGCGGTCAGTGGAGAAGGGGCCGCATATATTGGCAGTCAGTGGAGAAGGGTCCTCCTTATGATGGTGGTCAGTGGAGAAGGGTCCTCTTGTGATGGCGGTCAGTGGAGAATGGGCCGCATATGTTGGCAGTCAGTGAAGATGGGTCCTCTTATGATGGTGGTCAGTGGAGAAGGGTCCTCTTCTGATGGCGGTCAGTGGAGAAGGGGCTGCATATATTGGCAGTCAGTGAAGAAGTGTCCTCCTTATGATGGTGGTCAGTGGAGAAGGGTCCTCTTGTGATGGCGGTCAGTAGAGAAGGGGCCGCATATGTTGGCAGTCAGTGGAGAAGGGTCCTCTTATGATGGTAGTCAGTGGAGAAGGGGAGAAGGGTCTTCTTGTGATGGCGGTCAGTGTAGAAGGGTCCGCATATGTTGACAGTCAGTGGAGAAGGGTCCTCTTATGATGGCGGTCAGTGGAGAAGGGTCCTCTTGTGATGGTGGTCAGTGGAGAAGGGTCCGCATATGTTGACAGTCAGTGGAGAAGGGTCCTCTTGTGATGGCGGTCAGTGGAGAAGGGTCCTCTTCTGATGGTGGTCAGTGGAGAAGGGTCCGCATATGTTGACAGTAGGGATGAGCTTCGTGTTCGAGTCGAACATACGTTCGACTCGAACATCGGCTGTTCGATCGTTCGACGAAGATCGAACGATTTGGGCCGTTCGCGCCAAATTCGAGTGACGCGAACGGCCCACAATGCACTACGCCATCGCAGTGTCATCCAGGCGCTGTGATTGGCCAAGCATGCACTGTGACCCCGCATGCTTGGCCAATCACAGCGCCGGCAGCGAGGAGAGCAATGATTGGCCACAGGCAGGATGCCTGTGGCCAATTATTGCTGAGGGTGTTTAGTACACGCCCCACACTATAAAAGGCCGCCAGCACGGCGGCCTAGTGTAGTGTGTTCCGGAGCAGGGATAGAGCAGCATAGGCAGGGACAGTGACTGTTATTTCTTTCTTGCTTAACCTGGATTCCTTTAGTTTAGGGAAAGAGAAGGATAGGTAGGGAGAGTGTCAGTGTGTTTTGTGCTTGTGCTATAGTGTGCTTAAAAAAAACATTTATTCTAGGGACAGAAAACTGTAGGTAGGGACAGTGTCAGTTTCTTTCACTCTGCAAGTCCTTGTTTCCAGGGACCTGGAAGGACAGTGAGTCAATTGTCCTTGTGCTATATTGTGCTTAAAAAAACATTTATTCTAGGGACAGAAAACTGTAGGTAGGGAGAGTGTCAGTTTCTTTCACTCTGCAAGTCCTTGTTTCCAGGGACCTGGAAGGACAGTGACTGAATTGTCCTTGTGCTATATTGTGATTAAAAAAAACATTTATTCTAGGGACAGAAAACTGTAGGTAGGGAGAGTGTCAGTTTATTTCACTCTGCAAGTCCTTGTTTCCAGGGACCTGGAAGGACAGTGACTGAATTGTCCTTGTGCTATATTGTGATTAAAAAAAACATTTATTCTAGGGACAGAAAACTGTAGGTAGGGAGAGTGTCAGTTTATTTCACTCTGCAAGTCCTTGTTTCCAGGGACCTGGAAGGACAGTGACTGAATTGTCCTTGTGCTATATTGTGATTAAAAAAAACATTTATTCTAGGGACAGAAAACTGTAGGTAGGGAGAGTGTCAGTTTATTTCACTCTGCAAGTCCTTGTTTCCAGGGACCTGGAAGGACAGTGACTGAATTGTCCTTGTGCTATATTGTGATTAAAAAAAACATTTATTCTAGGGACAGAAAACTGTAGGTAGGGAGAGTGTCAGTTTATTTCACTCTGCAAGTCCTTGTTTCCAGGGACCTGGAAGGACAGTGAGTGAATTGTCCTTGTGTTATATTGTGATTAAAAAAAACATTTTTTCTAGGGACAGAAAACTGTAGGTAGGGAGAGTGTTTTTTTTCTTTCACTCTGCAAGTCCTTGTTTCCAGGGACCTGGAAGGACAGTGACTGAATTGTCCTTGTGCTATATTGTGATTAAAAAAAACATTTATTCTAGGGACAGAAAACTGTAGGTAGGGAGAGTGTCAGTTTATTTCACTCTGCAAGTCCTTGTTTCCAGGGACCTGGAAGGACAGTGACTGAATTGTCCTTGTGCTATAGTGTGCTTAAAAAAAACATTTATTCTAGGGACAGAAAACTGTAGGTAGGGACAGTGTCAGTTTCTTTCACTCTGCAAGTCCTTGTTTCCAGGGACCTGGAAGGACAGTGAGTGAATTGTCCTTGTGCTATATTGTGCTTAAAAAAACATTTATTCTAGGGACAGAAAACTGTAGGTAGGGAGAGTGTCAGTTTATTTCACTCTGCAAGTCCTTGTTTCCAGGGACCTGGAAGGACAGTGACTGAATTGTCCTTGTGCTATATTGTGATTAAAAAAAACATTTATTCTAGGGACAGAAAACTGTAGGTAGGGAGAGTGTCAGTTTATTTCACTCTGCAAGTCCTTGTTTCCAGGGACCTGGAAGGACAGTGACTGAATTGTCCTTGTGCTATATTGTGATTAAAAAAAACATTTATTCTAGGGACAGAAAACTGTAGGTAGGGAGAGTGTCAGTTTATTTCACTCTGCAAGTCCTTGTTTCCAGGGACCTGGAAGGACAGTGACTGAATTGTCCTTGTGCTATATTGTGATTAAAAAAAACATTTATTCTAGGGACAGAAAACTGTAGGTAGGGAGAGTGTCAGTTTATTTCACTCTGCAAGTCCTTGTTTCCAGGGACCTGGAAGGACAGTGACTGAATTGTCCTTGTGCTATATTGTGATTAAAAAAAACATTTATTCTAGGGACAGAAAACTGTAGGTAGGGAGAGTGTCAGTTTATTTCACTCTGCAAGTCCTTGTTTCCAGGGACCTGGAAGGACAGTGACTGAATTGTCCTTGTGCTATATTGTGATTAAAAAAAACATTTATTCTAGGGACAGAAAACTGTAGGTAGGGAGAGTGTCAGTTTATTTCACTCTGCAAGTCCTTGTTTCCAGGGACCTGGAAGGACAGTGACTGAATTGTCCTTGTGCTATATTGTGATTAAAAAAAACATTTATTCTAGGGACAGAAAACTGTAGGTAGGGAGAGTGTCAGTTTATTTCACTCTGCAAGTCCTTGTTTCCAGGGACCTGGAAGGACAGTGAGTGAATTGTCCTTGTGTTATATTGTGATTAAAAAAAACATTTTTTCTAGGGACAGAAAACTGTAGGTAGGGAGAGTGTTTTTTTTCTTTCACTCTGCAAGTCCTTGTTTCCAGGGACCTGGAAGGACAGTGACTGAATTGTCCTTGTGCTATATTGTGATTAAAAAAAACATTTATTCTAGGGACAGAAAACTGTAGGTAGGGAGAGTGTCAGTTTATTTCACTCTGCAAGTCCTTGTTTCCAGGGACCTGGAAGGACAGTGACTGAATTGTCCTTGTGCTATAGTGTGCTTAAAAAAAACATTTATTCTAGGGACAGAAAACTGTAGGTAGGGACAGTGTCAGTTTCTTTCACTCTGCAAGTCCTTGTTTCCAGGGACCTGGAAGGACAGTGAGTGAATTGTCCTTGTGCTATATTGTGCTTAAAAAAACATTTATTCTAGGGACAGAAAACTGTAGGTAGGGAGAGTGTCAGTTTCTTTCACTCTGCAAGTCCTTGTTTCCAGGGACCTGGAAGGACAGTGACTGAATTGTCCTTGTGCTATATTGTGATTAAAAAAAACATTTATTCTAGGGACAGAAAACTGTAGGTAGGGAGAGTGTCAGTTTATTTCACTCTGCAAGTCCTTGTTTCCAGGGACCTGGAAGGACAGTGACTGAATTGTCCTTGTGCTATATTGTGATTAAAAAAAACATTTATTCTAGGGACAGAAAACTGTAGGTAGGGAGAGTGTCAGTTTATTTCACTCTGCAAGTCCTTGTTTCCAGGGACCTGGAAGGACAGTGACTGAATTGTCCTTGTGCTATATTGTGATTAAAAAAAACATTTATTCTAGGGACAGAAAACTGTAGGTAGGGAGAGTGTCAGTTTATTTCACTCTGCAAGTCCTTGTTTCCAGGGACCTGGAAGGACAGTGACTGAATTGTCCTTGTGCTATATTGTGCTTAAAAAAAACATTTATTCTAGGGACAGAAAACTGTAGGTAGGGAGAGTGTCAGTTTATTTCACTCTGCAAGTCCTTGTTTCCAGGGACCTGGAAGGACAGTGAGTGAATTGTCCTTGTGTTATATTGTGATTAAAAAAAACATTTTTTCTAGGGACAGAAAACTGTAGGTAGGGAGAGTGTTTTTTTTCTTTCACTCTGCAAGTCCTTGTTTCCAGGGACCTGTAAGGACAGTGAGTGAATTGTCCTTGTGCTATATTGTGCTTAAAAAAAACATTTATTCTAGGGACAGAAAACTGTAGGTAGGGAGAGTGTCAGTTTATTTCACTCTGCAAGTCCTTGTTTCCAGGGACCTGGAAGGACAGTGACTGAATTGTCCTTGTGCTATATTGTGATTAAAAAAAACATTTATTCTAGGGACAGAAAACTGTAGGTAGGGAGAGTGTCAGTTTATTTCACTCTGCAAGTCCTTGTTTCCAGGGACCTGGAAGGACAGTGACTGAATTGTCCTTGTGCTATATTGTGCTTAAAAAAAACATTTATTCTAGGGACAGAAAACTGTAGGTAGGGAGAGTGTCAGTTTATTTCACTCTGCAAGTCCTTGTTTCCAGGGACCTGGAAGGACAGTGAGTGAATTGTCCTTGTGTTATATTGTGATTAAAAAAAACATTTTTTCTAGGGACAGAAAACTGTAGGTAGGGAGAGTGTTTTTTTTCTTTCACTCTGCAAGTCCTTGTTTCCAGGGACCTGTAAGGACAGTGAGTGAATTGTCCTTGTGCTATATTGTGCTTAAAAAAAACATTTATTCTAGGGACAGAAAACTGTAGGTAGGGAGAGTGTCAGTTTATTTCACTCTGCAAGTCCTTGTTTCCAGGGACCTGGAAGGACAGTGACTGAATTGTCCTTGTGCTATAGTGTGCTTAAAAAAAACATTTATTCTAGGGACAGAAAACTGTAGGTAGGGACAGTGTCAGTTTCTTTCACTCTGCAAGTCCTTGTTTCCAGGGACCTGGAAGGACAGTGACTGAATTGTCCTTGTGCTATATTGTGATTAAAAAAAACATTTATTCTAGGGACAGAAAACTGTAGGTAGGGAGAGTGTCAGTTTATTTCACTCTGCAAGTCCTTGTTTCCAGGGACCTGGAAGGACAGTGACTGAATTGTCCTTGTGCTATATTGTGATTAAAAAAAACATTTATTCTAGGGACAGAAAACTGTAGGTAGGGAGAGTGTCAGTTTATTTCACTCTGCAAGTCCTTGTTTCCAGGGACCTGGAAGGACAGTGACTGAATTGTCCTTGTGCTATATTGTGATTAAAAAAAACATTTATTCTAGGGACAGAAAACTGTAGGTAGGGAGAGTGTCAGTTTATTTCACTCTGCAAGTCCTTGTTTCCAGGGACCTGGAAGGACAGTGAGTGAATTGTCCTTGTGTTATATTGTGATTAAAAAAAACATTTTTTCTAGGGACAGAAAACTGTAGGTAGGGAGAGTGTTTTTTTTCTTTCACTCTGCAAGTCCTTGTTTCCAGGGACCTGGAAGGACAGTGACTGAATTGTCCTTGTGCTATATTGTGATTAAAAAAAACATTTATTCTAGGGACAGAAAACTGTAGGTAGGGAGAGTGTCAGTTTATTTCACTCTGCAAGTCCTTGTTTCCAGGGACCTGGAAGGACAGTGACTGAATTGTCCTTGTGCTATAGTGTGCTTAAAAAAAACATTTATTCTAGGGACAGAAAACTGTAGGTAGGGACAGTGTCAGTTTCTTTCACTCTGCAAGTCCTTGTTTCCAGGGACCTGGAAGGACAGTGAGTGAATTGTCCTTGTGCTATATTGTGCTTAAAAAAACATTTATTCTAGGGACAGAAAACTGTAGGTAGGGAGAGTGTCAGTTTCTTTCACTCTGCAAGTCCTTGTTTCCAGGGACCTGGAAGGACAGTGACTGAATTGTCCTTGTGCTATATTGTGATTAAAAAAAACATTTATTCTAGGGACAGAAAACTGTAGGTAGGGAGAGTGTCAGTTTATTTCACTCTGCAAGTCCTTGTTTCCAGGGACCTGGAAGGACAGTGACTGAATTGTCCTTGTGCTATATTGTGATTAAAAAAAACATTTATTCTAGGGACAGAAAACTGTAGGTAGGGAGAGTGTCAGTTTATTTCACTCTGCAAGTCCTTGTTTCCAGGGACCTGGAAGGACAGTGACTGAATTGTCCTTGTGCTATATTGTGATTAAAAAAAACATTTATTCTAGGGACAGAAAACTGTAGGTAGGGAGAGTGTCAGTTTATTTCACTCTGCAAGTCCTTGTTTCCAGGGACCTGGAAGGACAGTGACTGAATTGTCCTTGTGCTATATTGTGCTTAAAAAAAACATTTATTCTAGGGACAGAAAACTGTAGGTAGGGAGAGTGTCAGTTTATTTCACTCTGCAAGTCCTTGTTTCCAGGGACCTGGAAGGACAGTGAGTGAATTGTCCTTGTGTTATATTGTGATTAAAAAAAACATTTTTTCTAGGGACAGAAAACTGTAGGTAGGGAGAGTGTTTTTTTTCTTTCACTCTGCAAGTCCTTGTTTCCAGGGACCTGTAAGGACAGTGAGTGAATTGTCCTTGTGCTATATTGTGCTTAAAAAAAACATTTATTCTAGGGACAGAAAACTGTAGGTAGGGAGAGTGTCAGTTTATTTCACTCTGCAAGTCCTTGTTTCCAGGGACCTGGAAGGACAGTGACTGAATTGTCCTTGTGCTATATTGTGATTAAAAAAAACATTTATTCTAGGGACAGAAAACTGTAGGTAGGGAGAGTGTCAGTTTATTTCACTCTGCAAGTCCTTGTTTCCAGGGACCTGGAAGGACAGTGACTGAATTGTCCTTGTGCTATATTGTGCTTAAAAAAAACATTTATTCTAGGGACAGAAAACTGTAGGTAGGGAGAGTGTCAGTTTATTTCACTCTGCAAGTCCTTGTTTCCAGGGACCTGGAAGGACAGTGAGTGAATTGTCCTTGTGTTATATTGTGATTAAAAAAAACATTTTTTCTAGGGACAGAAAACTGTAGGTAGGGAGAGTGTTTTTTTTCTTTCACTCTGCAAGTCCTTGTTTCCAGGGACCTGTAAGGACAGTGAGTGAATTGTCCTTGTGCTATATTGTGCTTAAAAAAAACATTTATTCTAGGGACAGAAAACTGTAGGTAGGGAGAGTGTCAGTTTATTTCACTCTGCAAGTCCTTGTTTCCAGGGACCTGGAAGGACAGTGACTGAATTGTCCTTGTGCTATATTGTGATTAAAAAAAACATTTATTCTAGGGACAGAAAACTGTAGGTAGGGAGAGTGTCAGTTTATTTCACTCTGCAAGTCCTTGTTTCCAGGGACCTGGAAGGACAGTGACTGAATTGTCCTTGTGCTATATTGTGCTTAAAAAAAACATTTATTCTAGGGACAGAAAACTGTAGGTAGGGAGAGTGTCAGTTTATTTCACTCTGCAAGTCCTTGTTTCCAGGGACCTGGAAGGACAGTGAGTGAATTGTCCTTGTGTTATATTGTGATTAAAAAAACATTTTTTCTAGGGACAGAAAACTGTAGGTAGGGAGAGTGTTTTTTTTCTTTCACTCTGCAAGTCCTTGTTTCCAGGGACCTGTAAGGACAGTGAGTGAATTGTCCTTGTGCTATATTGTGCTTAAAAAAAACATTTATTCTAGGGACAGAAAACTGTAGGTAGGGAGAGTGTCAGTTTATTTCACTCTGCAAGTCCTTGTTTCCAGGGACCTGGAAGGACAGTGACTGAATTGTCCTTGTGCTATATTGTGATTAAAAAAAACATTTATTCTAGGGACAGAAAACTGTAGGTAGGGAGAGTGTCAGTTTATTTCACTCTGCAAGTCCTTGTTTCAAGGGACAGAGAAGGACACCTGAAGGTAGCCCTTATTGCTTTTTTCCCATCTCCCTGCAGGCCATCTATTAGAATGTCTGGAAGGCAAACAAGGAGAGGCAGACAGTCAGGAGGCAATAAAAGAGGGCAAGCAGGCTCTGTGTCTGGGGGCAACAGTGCTGGTCGTGGACGCGGTGCATTGTCATCAGCACATGGCCATGGGACACGCTTGTCCTTCTTTTCGGCAGCTGGACATGTTGAGCCACATCATGCCGAAGACTTGGTAGAGTGGATGACCAAGCCCTCCTCCTCCTCCTCATCCTCTCTCACCCAGGCTCAGGGTACTGGAAAAGCAGCTGCCAAAGCGTCGTCTTCCCTGGTATCAATGTCAGACAAATCATCAGTCACTCCTTCCCTAGACCCACCATGTCCTCCTCCTGAGGAGTCCCCCGAACTGTTTCAGCACAGTGTTGGGTACATGCTCCAGGAGGATGCCCAGCGTTTCGAAGGGTCTGATGATGAAACCCAGCTAGAGGAAGGCAGTAGCGTGAGAGCAGACAGAGGGGATGCTCAAGAAGGACACCAATCTGGCAGTCATGTTCCAGCAGCTGCAGCATACTGCCAGATTGGCTCCAGTGATGAGGAGGGAGGGGATGATGAGGTCACTGACTCCACGTGGGTGCCTAATAGGAGAGAGGAGGAGGAGGAGGATGAGGAGGAGGCACATCTCCAACGAGGCAGGATGCCCTTTGGTGGCCAGCGTAAGGGCAGTACACCGACGGAATCACACCGCAGAGCTCCGCCTGTGCAGGGCGCAGCCTCTGCCCGTCATTCAAAAAGTTCCTTGGTGTGGGCCTTTTTTGAGGCTAGTGCATCAGATCGCACAGCTGCTGTTTGCAACATATGTCTCAAGCGTATATCGCGTGGCCAAAACATCAGCCGCTTGGGTACCACATGCCTGACCAGACATATGTTGACCTGCCATGCAGCTCGTTGGCAAGCCTACCTCAAAGACCCACACCAAAGAACAAAGCGGACCTCTCCTTGCACCGCATCAGCTGGGATCTCCAACCCCACTATAACTTCAGTCCTCTCTGAAACATGCACTGAGAGGAATGAAGGTGTAGAATTAGGTGTGTCACAGCCAAGTACTTGCGCCCACTCTGCTAGCAGTACACCGACGTCCGATTCTAGCAGGCAAATTTCCCTGCCCCAGCTGCTGGACCGTCGAAAGAAGTTCACTCCCAGCCATCCACATGCCCAGCGGTTGAATGCTAGCTTGGCTAAATTGCTAGCGCTTCAACTGCTGCCTTTTCAGTTGGTAGACTCGGCCCCCTTCCGTGAGTTTGTGCAATGTGCAGTTCCTCAGTGGCAGGTTCCCAAACGCCACTTTTTCTCACGGAAGGCTATTCCGGCTCTCTACCGGCATGTGGAAGGCAATGTCTTGGCCTCGCTGGACAGGGCGGTCAGCGGTAAGGTGCATATTACCGCTGACTCATGGTCCAGCAGGCATGGACAGGGACGTTACCTTTCTTTCACGGCCCATTGGGTCACTCTTTTGGCAGCTGGGAAGGATTCAGGACAAGGTGCAGTAGTGTTGGAGGTTGTCCCACCGCCACGCCTCCAAAATGCTACTACTGGTTGTGACACACCTCTCTCCTCCACCCCCTCCTCTTCTTCCTCCATGGCCTCTTCCTGTGGTTTGTCCTATGAACCAGCGGTGCTCCGTAGCCGTTCACGGGGCTACGCAAGCACGCAGGCAAAAAGATGCCATGCCGTGCTTGCGCTGGTGTGTTTGGGGGACAGAAGCCACACTGGGGCAGAGGTCCTGTCTGCTCTGCAGGGCCAGGCCGAGAGGTGGTTGACGCCACGCCAGCTTAAGCCAGGAATGGTGGTTTGCGACAATGGCACCAACCTCCTCTCCGCCCTCCGACAGGGACAACTGACCCATGTGCCCTGTGTGGCTCACGTCCTTAACCTGGTGGTGCAGCGGTTCTTGGGCAGGTACCCGGGCTTACAGGATGTCCTGAGGCAGGCCAGGAAAGTCTGTGTGCATTTCCGCAGATCTTATAATGCCAGTGCTCGCCTGGCTGAGCTGCAAAAGGAGTTGAACCTGCCCAAGAACCGCCTTATATGTGACATGCCCACCAGGTGGAACTCAACGTTGGCCATGCTGCAGCGGCTGCACACGCAGCAGAGGGCCATCAATGAGTACCTGTGCGACTACGGCACCAGGACAGGGTCAGGGGAGCTTGGTTTTTTTTCTCCACGCCAGTGGGGCATGATCAGGGATGCATGCACTGTCCTGGCACCATTTGAGGAGGCCACGAGGATGGTGAGCAGTGACAGTGCATGCATCAGTGACACTGTACCTCTTGTCCACCTGTTGGAGCACACGCTGCGTGGAATAATGGACAGGGCACTTGAGGCAGAACAGAGGCAGGAAGAGGAGGACTTCCTTGCCTCTCAAGGCCCCCTTTACCCAGACAGTGTTCCTTCTGTCCCACCCATCGCACAGGAAGAGGAGGAGGAGGAGGAGGAGGAGGAGGAGGATTGTGTCAGCATGGAGGTGGAGGCTGGCACTCAGCATCATCAGCAGCAGTCTTTTAGGGATGATTTACAGTCCCAAGAAACCAGTGGACTTGTACGTGGCTGGGAGGAGGTGGCTGCGGATCATGTCGTCCTTAGTGACCCAGAGGACTCCGGAGCGAATGCCTCAGCAAACCTACGCTGCATGGCCTCCCTGATCCTGCAAAGTCTGCGGAAGGATCCTCGTATTCTTCGGATCAAGGAGAGGGACCATTACTGGCTGGCCACTCTCCTTGATCCACGGTACAAGGGTAAGGTTGCGGACCTTATGTTACCGTCGCAGAGGGAGCAGAGGATGAGACAACTCCGGGAGGCCTTGCAGAAAGGTCTGTGCAACGCGTTCCCAGAGACTGGGAGGTTGCAAACTCCTGGTCCTGGACAACGAGTTGCTGAGGCTTCGGCCAGTCAAAGAAGGAGCGGTGGGGAAGGTGGCCGTCTGACCGATGCGTTCAGACAATTCTTTAGTCCGCAGCCCCAAAGTATGATCGGTTCCAGCAACCATCGCCAGCGTCTGATAAACATGGTGCAGGAATATCTAGGGGCAAGGTCAGACTTGGACACCTTCCCCACCGAAAATCCTCTGGCTTACTGGGTCTTGAGGATGGATCACTGGCCAGAGCTTGCACAGTATGCAATTGAGCTACTGGCCTGTCCTGCATCCAGCGTTCTTTCGGAACGCACATTCAGTGCTGCTGGAGGATTTGTCACGGATCACAGGGTGCGCCTGTCCACCGACTCGGTTGATCGACTGACTTTCATCAAGATGAACCAGTCTTGGATCACCACCAGCTACCACACACCTGATGCTGATATAACAGACTAATTGATTTTAACATGTCACATCCCTTCAAGACTGATGCTGATGCTGAGTGCCTGTGCTGTTATGTTGACTGGCTATCCTCCTCCTCCGAGTCCTCAATGATACGATTGATGATGATAGCTTGTAAGATCATTTTTGTTTATGGGTGCCGCCACCAGTGCCTAACGCCCAATTTTTCAGCCCCTGTTTAACAGGGGCGTGTAATTACAATTTTTGAAGCAATACTTTGCAACAGGGCTCATTGCTGTGCTCCAAGTACAGTATCTGTGAGGAGTTGCAGTGTTGTGCCACCAGTGCCTAACGCCCAATTTTTCAGCCCCTGTTTAACAGGGGCGTGTAATTACAATTTTTGAAGCAATACTTTGCAACAGGGCTCATTGCTGTGCTCCAAGTACAGTATCTGTGAGGAGTTGCAGTGTTGTGCCACCAGTGCCTAAGGCCCAATTTTTCAGCCCCTGTTTAACAGGGGCGTGTCATTACAATTTTTGAAGCAATACTTTGCAACAGGGCTCATTGGTGTGCTCCAAGTACAGTATCTGTGAGGAGTTGCAGTGTTGTGCCACCAGTGCCTAAGGCCCAATTTTTCAGCCCCTGTTTAACAGGGGCGTGTCATTCTAATTTTTGAAGCAATACTTTGCAACAGGGCTCATTGCTGTGCTCCAAGTACAGTATCTGTGAGGGGTTGCAGTGTTGTGCCACCAGTGCCTAAGGCCCAATTTTTCAGCCCCTGTTCAACAGGGGCATGTAATTACAATTCTTGATCTAATAATTCACAGCAGGGCCCATTGCTGCACCCACCAAGAGTAACTGTCAGGGCTTACAGTGTTGTGGCACCAGCACCACCATCAAAGGCCCAATTTTTACTACCACTGTTCAACAATTATATGTAATTAAAATTCCTGATATAATAGTTGACAGCAGGGCGTTCCAGCACCAACCAAGAGTAACTGTGAGTGCTTACAGTGTTGTGCCAACACCAACAACTAAGGGGCCTATTTCTGCAGAGTATATACGGCAGGTCCCTACTTTCAAACATCCAACTTACAAACGACTCCTACTTGCAAACGCAAGAAGACAACAGGAAGTGAGAGGAAATCTACCACTAGGAAGGAAAATTCTCTCCTGTAAGAATAAATATGGGAGAAAGGTGTCTCCTCTGTACTGATGCTTTATCAGCAATCCTTGTTTCAAGAAAAACACCACATTTCAAAAACAGTTGTCATTGGGACGGAAAGTGAGGTGAAATGTTCTGAACAGGGGCACAGACAGCAAAACAAATGTTACAGGGGTGATAACCCTTACCTATGTTTTCCAAAAAGTTTAAAAATAGATTTTTGGTCTGGAGCTACACTTCAACAATGTACCTGTTCAAAATTACAAACAGACTCTACATAAGAACAAACCTACAGTCCCTGTCTTGTATGCACCGCCTGTATAGGGCTGTTCAGAGTATATAGGGCCTTTTTTATTTTATGTGCGGGGTTCCCCTTAATATCCATACAAGACCCAAAGGGGCTGGTAATGGGCTGGGGTAGGGGGGGGGTCATGGGGTAGCTATGCCATTTTTCTTAAAGAATTTCATCCATATTACCGGGACCAGACATTACATTAAAGCCGCAAGCAGTTTTAAATGGCTTTTTTTTCCTTTAGAAGTGTCATTTTGTGCAGGGACAGTTCTAAACACGGGAAACACGTGGCACTTCACAGGCATACTTTAGACACCCCCCAGGTACGATATTTAAAGGAATATTTGACTTTTTTTTTTCACTTTATGCATCATTAAAATGACTGCTCCCGAAAAACGACCGTTTTTAAAACTTCTTTTTGCATTGATACATGTCCCCTGGTGCAGAACCCGGGTTCCCAAACCCTTTTTAGGACAATAACATGCATAATAGTTGTTATAATTAGCACTTTAGAATTCGAACGTTCGCATCCATTGTATTTAATAGGGTTCTAATGTTCGTTCGAACTTTCGGTCCGTTCGCGGGTTCTGGTGCGAACCGAACCCGGGGGTGTTCGGCTCATCACTAGTTGACAGTCAGTGGAGAAGGGTCCTCTTATGATGGTGGTCAGTGGAGAAGGGTCCTCTTGTGATGGCTGTCAGTGGAGAAGGGTCCTCTTGTGATGGCGGTCAGTGGAGAAGGGTCCGCATATGTTGACAGTCAGTGGAGAAGGGTCCTCTTATGATGGTGGTCAGTGGAGAAGGGTCCTCTTGTGATGGCGGTCAGTGGAGAAGGGTCCGCATATGTTGACAGTCAGTGGAGAAGGGTCCTCTTATGATGGCGGTCAGTGGAGAAGGGTCCTCTTGTGATAGTGGTCAGTGGAGAAGGGTCCGCATATGTTAACAGTCAGTGGAGAAGGGTCCTCTTATGATGGTGGTCAGTGGAGAAGGGTCCTCATGTGTTGACAGTCAGTGGAGAAGGGTCCTCCTTATGATGGTGGTCAGTGGAGAAGGGTCCTCTTGTGATGGCGGTCAGTGGAGAAGGGGCCGTATATGTTGGCAGTCAGTGAAGATGGGTCCTCTTATGATGGTGGTCAGTGGAGAAGGGTCCTCTTATCCTCTTATGATGGCGGTCAGTGGAGAAGGGGAGAAGGGTCCTCTTCTGATGGTGGTCAGTGGAGAAGGGTCCGCATATGTTGACAGTCAGTGGAGAAGGGTCCTCTTATGATGGCGGTCAGTGGAGAAGGGTCCTCTTGTGATGGTGGTCAGTGGAGAAGGGTTCGCATATGTTGACAGTCAGTGGAGAAGGGTCCTCTTATGATGGCGGTCAGTGGAGAAGGGTCCTCTTGTGATGGTGGTCAGTAGAGAAGGGTCCGCATGTGTTAACAGTCAGTGGAGAAGAGTGCGCATATGTTGACAGTCAGTGGAGAAGGGTACTCTTATGATGGTAGTCAGTAGAGAAGTTTCCTCTTATATTGTTGGTCAATGGAGAAGTTTCCTCTTATAATATGGGTCAGTGAAGAAGGCACACCCTTATGTTGGTGGTCTGTGGAAAAGGTTCTCCTTTACATTGGTGATAAGTGGACAGTATTCCAATTTACATTGATGGTTGGTTTAAAAAATGCCCCTTAATAGACAGTAATTATGAGGTTTGGGCTTGCCGCTACCATCCCTAGGATTTGCAAAGCTTGTGAATTGCAATCTTTTGGATGAAGACTTTGTAGGCTCCCTGGCAAAAATAAGAAACAACCTATAACGCGTTGGCCTCTGGTCAGATGAGTCACAAGAGCCAATAATCTGAAGTGATGGTCCCCTTTCTATAAAAGGGTGAGGGAGCCATTTTTGACATTGGTACGTGTCCCCCCATGGCAAAGCCTGGCTTACTAGGCATTTTGTTGAACAATAGCTTGCTTATTAGTCCTATAAATGGCTAAAATTGATTCCCCCCTACCCTTATATACTTTAATGAGGTTCATCACAAAGTTTGAATAGAGATGAGTTTGGAGGACGCACAAGGTCATTCGGAGACTGAACCCAGACAGGTTTGCTCATCCCTATTGGACAGCTTATGGGATAACTGGGGTCAGGGGTTACTTACCTTAAGCACGAGAGGAGAGGCTCCATTGGTCCCACTCTAATGGAGAGACTATACAGGCACAATCATAGAGGAGATCATTCCACCACTGCTTGAGGAAGCCCCAGCAATTCCTGGAGGAACCCTGGTTGAGAAACGTTAATCTATACAATACTTTCAGTACATTAGGCACAATGTACACCTATGTTCATATGGTAACAACTCAACATCCATAAAAAATTCAAGATACTTTTTTTTTTATAATAAAGCCTTTAAACAGACCAAATTTTTTTGACCCCACAAGATGTCTCAGTATTCATCTAGGAATCCAGTTAGTGCCGGTTCACACAGGGGCGACTTGTCAGGCGACTTAGCCGCCTGACAAGTCGCGATCCGTTCTGTACAATGGAACCGTTCTAATGGGAGCGACTCAAGTCGCTCCGACTTAGAAAAAGGTTCCTGTACGACTTTGGGGCGACTTCAGGGCGACTTGCATTGTCTTCTATACAGAAGTCAATTTGCAAGTCGCCACTGAAGTCGTATGGAGATCGCCTTGCAAAGTCGCGCTGCCCCAGTGTGAACCGGCACTTAAAGGTCTTGTTTGTTTTTGACCTTACACAAAACATGGATTAATAGATGTTTCATGCCATCTCTATCAACTAGTAGATAAATATTGTGCTAGAATATCAGTAATATAAAATGCATAAAGTTATAAATGCATAATAAACAAAAAATAGTCCCCCAAAAAAAGAGAGAACCAGGAGTCCCAAAAAATAACTGTGATGAAAATTATCCAAAGAAAAGTGAATTTTGTAAAGAGAATCCTGATGCAAACCATAAGACTTCCAAGTGCTCTACTACCTCAATGTGCAATGAGAACGCTTATCAGAGTTGAAGGACTCTTATGCCGCGTACACACGATCGGACATTCCGACAACAAAAGCGCAGATATTTTTCTGATGGATGTTGGCTCAAACTTGTCTTGCATACACACGGTCACGCAAATGTTGTCGGAAATTCCGATCACCAAGAACGCGGTGACATACAAGACTACAACAAGCCGAGAAAAATGAAGTTCAATGATTCCAAGCATGCGTCAAATTGATTCCGAGCATGCGTAGGACTTTTGTGCATCGGAATTGAATACACACGGTCAGAATTTCCAACAAGAACTTTTGTTGTCGGAAAAATTGGTAACCAGCTCTCTCAAACATTTGTTGTCGGAAATTCCGACAGCAAATGTCCGATGGAGCATACACACGGTCGGAATATCCAACCAAAAGCTCACATCGAAGATTTTTTTCGGAAATTCCGATCGTGTGTACGCGGCATTCGATAATAACAAAAGTCAAAAAGAGCATAGTAACTTCAAATCCTTCTAACACCTCCTCAGAAAATGGATTTAACCAATGCAAACATGAAAGGAAAGCCGGAAGAGCCACATAGTGTAAAACCGTATGAGGATATTTTATTAAAATGTGTACAAAATCACAGACAATAGATGCCTGTAAAAACACTCCGTCCCAGGAGCCAGATAAGTCACTTCCTGGTTTCGGACTGCGTGATGATGTCAGGAGTGGCAGCTCCACCCTGCGTGTTTCATCACATCTGACGACATTAGGGGCATATCAACTGTCAAGAAAACCTGCTATCCTGGCTTTTTTTTTTTTTTTTGCCTGGTGTGCCACATTCTCCAGGAGTCTAGTGGCTTTTGTGCAGTATGTTACATTTTTTGCATTTTTTTTTTGTTAAAGTATAACCAAAGACAAAACTTTTTTCTTGTTTTGGATAGAGGCGAGAAAGATTGGAACACCTGCCAGGTTTTTATTGCTTTCTGTGTCTCGTCAGGGTAATTCACACTCTCTATTTGTTCCGTTTACTATTATCACCGAGAGTGAAAGAAAATCCCAAAGTTAGGGTTGTCACTGGAGCAGGAATAGAAGGAAAATCTTCCAATGGGGACATCCCTGATTCATCAGAACCAGTGTCCCCATTGGAAGATTTCCCCTCTTTTACTGTTCTGGGCATAACCCCAATTTTGGGATGTATTTTCACTTTTGATGATAACTGTAAACAGGACAAATGGAGAGAGTTACTGTACCTTAAAAAGGGCTCAGGCAGCAATAAAAACTTGACCGGTGTTCTAATCCCTCTTCGCACTATCCAAAAGGAAAAAATCGTTTTTTTTTTTTGCTTTTACTTCTTCTTTAACCTCTTGGTACCTCTGCAGTTCTGGTGTCTATATATATGTGCCTAGCATGGCTTACTGCAAATCTGCTCCTGTCCACTTGCCAGGCTCTGTACAGGGATCATTAGTTGGTAAAAATAAGATTACTCAGTCACAGATTAAATTGCAGTAACTCATAGCCATCAATTAGCAATTATATTTAAAGATATGACACCTAAACACTGAAAGTCGATTGGTTGCTGTGAAGCCCTTCACTTTGTATATCATCACCACCCCTTATACTGAGAGGTTTAGTCATTTTGGATGAAGCTTTGTAATATCTCAAAAACAACACTAGATGGTGCTATAGCACTACAGCGAGCATACCAAGGCTTAGAACAGGTTGGGTGAAATGTTTATTGTGCCTAAGCAGTACCCAGGAGTAGGGATGAGCTTCGTGTTCGAGTCGAACATACGTTCGACTCGAACATCGGCTGTTCGATCGTTCGACGAAGATCGAACGATTTGGGCCGTTCGCGCCAAATTCGAGTGACGCGAACGGCCCACAATGCACTACGCCATCGCAGTGTCATCCAGGCGCTGTGATTGGCCAAGCATGCACTGTGACCCCGCATGCTTGGCCAATCACAGCGCCGGCAGCGAGGAGAGCAATGATTGGCCACAGGCAGGATGCCTGTGGCCAATTATTGCTGAGGGTGTTTAGTACACGCCCCACACTATAAAAGGCCGCCAGCACGGCGGCCTAGTGTAGTGTGTTCCGGAGCAGGGAAAGACAAGCATAGGCAGGGACAGTGACATTTATTTCTTTCTTGCTTAACCTGGATTCCTTTAGTTTAGGGAAAGAGAAGGATAGGTAGGGAGAGTGTCAGTTTCTTTCACTGTGCGAGTCCTTGTTTCTAGGGACAAAGAAGGAAAGTGAGGGGAATTCTCCTTGTGCTATAGTGTGCTTTAAAAAAACATTTTTTCTAGGGACAGAAAACTCTAGGTAGGGAGAGTGTCAGTTTCTTTCACTGTGCGAGTCCTTGTTTCTAGGGACAAAGAAGGAAAGTGAGGGGAATTCTCCTTGTGCTATAGTGTGCTTTAAAAAAACATTTTTTCTAGGGACAGAAAACTCTAGGTAGGGAGAGTGTCAGTTTCTTTCACTGTGCGAGTCCTTGTTTCTAGGGACAAAGAAGGAAAGTGAGGGGAATTCTCCTTGTGCTATAGTGTGCTTTAAAAAAACATTTTTTCTAGGGACAGAAAACTCTAGGTAGGGAGAGTGTCAGTTTCTTTCACTGTGCGAGTCCTTGTTTCTAGGGACAAAGAAGGAAAGTGAGGGGAATTCTCCTTGTGCTATAGTGTGCTTTAAAAAAACATTTTTTCTAGGGACAGAAAACTCTAGGTAGGGAGAGTGTCAGTTTCTTTCACTGTGCGAGTCCTTGTTTCTAGGGACAAAGAAGGAAAGTGAGGGGAATTCTCCTTGTGCTATAGTGTGCTTTAAAAAAACATTTTTTCTTGGGACAGAAAACTCTAGGTAGGGAGAGTGTCAGTTTCTTTCACTGTGCGAGTCCTTGTTTCTAGGGACAAAGAAGGAAAGTGAGGGGAATTCTCCTTGTGCTATAGTGTGCTTTAAAAAAACATTTTTTCTAGGGACAGAAAACTCTAGGTAGGGAGAGTGTCAGTTTCTTTCACTGTGCGAGTCCTTGTTTCTATGGACAAAGAAGGAAAGTGAGGGGAATTCTCCTTGTGCTATAGTGTGCTTTAAAAAAACATTTTTTCTAGGGACAGAAAACTCTAGGTAGGGAGAGTGTCAGTTTCTTTCACTGTGCGAGTCCTTGTTTCTAGGGACAAAGAAGGAAAGTGAGGGGAATTCTCCTTGTGCTATAGTGTGCTTTAAAAAAACATTTTTTCTAGGGACAGAAAACTCTAGGTAGGGAGAGTGTCAGTTTCTTTCACTGTGCGAGTCCTTGTTTCTAGGGACAAAGAAGGAAAGTGAGGGGAATTCTCCTTGTGCTATAGTGTGCTTTAAAAAAACATTTTTTCTAGGGACAGAAAACTCTAGGTAGGGAGAGTGTCAGTTTCTTTCACTGTGCGAGTCCTTGTTTCTAGGGACAAAGAAGGAAAGTGAGGGGAATTCTCCTTGTGCTATAGTGTGCTTTAAAAAAACATTTTTTCTAGGGACAGAAAACTCTAGGTAGGGAGAGTGTCAGTTTCTTTCACTGTGCGAGTCCTTGTTTCTAGGGACAAAGAAGGAAAGTGAGGGGAATTCTCCTTGTGCTATAGTGTGCTTTAAAAAAACATTTTTTCTAGGGACAGAAAACTCTAGGTAGGGAGAGTGTCAGTTTCTTTCACTGTGCGAGTCCTTGTTTCTAGGGACAAAGAAGGAAAGTGAGGGGAATTCTCCTTGTGCTATAGTGTGCTTTAAAAAAACATTTTTTCTAGGGACAGAAAACTCTAGGTAGGGAGAGTGTCAGTTTCTTTCACTGTGCGAGTCCTTGTTTCTAGGGACAAAGAAGGAAAGTGAGGGGAATTCTCCTTGTGCTATAGTGTGCTTTAAAAAAACATTTTTTCTAGGGACAGAAAACTCTAGGTAGGGAGAGTGTCAGTTTCTTTCACTGTGCGAGTCCTTGTTTCTAGGGACAAAGAAGGAAAGTGAGGGGAATTCTCCTTGTGCTATAGTGTGCTAAAGCATTCCTCATTAGGGATGAGCTTCGTGTTCGAGTCGAACATACGTTCGACTCGAACATTGGCTGTTCGATCGTTCGACGAAGATCGAACGATTTGGGCCGTTCTCGCCAAATTCGAGTGACGCGAACGGCCCACAATGCACTACGCCATCGCAGTGTCATCCAGGCGCTGTGATTGGCCAAGCATGCACTGTGACCCCGCATGCTTGGCCAATCACAGCGCCGGCAGCGAGGAGAGCAATGATTGGCCACAGGCAGGATGCCTGTGGCCAATTATTGCTGAGGGTGTTTAGTACACGCCCCACACTATAAAAGGCCGCCAGCACGGCGGCCTAGTGTAGTGTGTTCCGGAGCAGGGATAGAGTAGCATAGGCAGGGACAGTGACTGTTATTTCTTTCTTGCTTAACCTGGATTCCTTTAGTTTAGGGAAAGAGAAGGATAGGTAGGGAGAGTGTCAGTGTGTTTTGTGCTTCTGCTATAGTGTGCTTAAAAAAAACATTTATTCTAGGGACAGAAAACTCTAGGTAGGGACAGTGTCAGTTTCTTTCACTCTGCAAGTCCTTGTTTCCAGGGACCTGTAAGGACAGTGAGTTAATTGTCCTTGTGCTATATTGTGCTTAAAAAAAACATTTATTCTAGGGACAGAAAACTCTAGGTAGGGACAGTGTCAGTTTCTTTCACTCTGCAAGTCCTTGTTTCCAGGGACCTGTAAGGACAGTGAGTTAATTTTCCTTGTGCTATATTGTGATTAAAAAAAAATTTTTTTCTAGGGACAGAAAACTGTAGGTAGGGAGAGTGTTTTTTTTCTTTCACTCTGCAAGTCCTTGTTTCCAGGGACCTGTAAGGACAGTGAGTTAATTGTCCTTGTGCTATATTGTGCTTAAAAAAAACATTTATTCTAGGGACAGAAAACTCTAGGTAGGGACAGTGTCAGTTTCTTTCACTCTGCAAGTCCTTGTTTCCAGGGACCTGTAAGGACAGTGAGTTAATTTTCCTTGTGCTATATTGTGATTAAAAAAAACATTTATTCTAGGGACAGAAAACTCTAGGTAGGGACAGTGTCAGTTTCTTTCACTCTGCAAGTCCTTGTTTCCAGGGACCTGTAAGGACAGTGAGTTAATTTTCCTTGTGCTATATTGTGATTAAAAAAAACATTTATTCTAGGGACAGAAAACTCTAGGTAGGGACAGTGTCAGTTTCTTTCACTCTGCAAGTCCTTGTTTCCAGGGACCTGTAAGGACAGTGAGTTAATTTTCCTTGTGCTATATTGTGATTAAAAAAAACATTTATTCTAGGGACAGAAAACTCTAGGTAGGGACAGTGTCAGTTTCTTTCACTCTGCAAGTCCTTGTTTCCAGGGACCTGTAAGGACAGTGAGTTAATTTTCCTTGTGCTATATTGTGATTAAAAAAAACATTTTTTCTAGGGACAGAAAACTGTAGGTAGGGAGAGTGTTTTTTTTCTTTCACTCTGCAAGTCCTTGTTTCCAGGGACCTGTAAGGACAGTGAGTTAATTTTCCTTGTGCTATATTGTGATTAAAAAAAACATTTTTTCTAGGGACAGAAAACTCTAGGTAGGGAGAGTGTTTTTTTTCTTTCACTCTGCAAGTCCTTGTTTCCAGGGACCTGTAAGGACAGTGAGTTAATTGTCCTTGTGCTATATTGTGCTTAAAAAAAACATTTTTTCTAGGGACAGAAAACTCTAGGTAGGGAGAGTGTTTTTTTTTTTTCACTCTGCAAGTCCTTGTTTCCAGGGACCTGTAAGGACAGTGAGTTAATTGTCCTTGTGCTATATTGTGCTTAAAAAAAACATTTATTCTAGGGACAGAAAACTCTAGGTAGGGACAGTGTCAGTTTCTTTCACTCTGCAAGTCCTTGTTTCCAGGGACCTGTAAGGACAGTGAGTTAATTTTCCTTGTGCTATATTGTGATTAAAAAAAACATTTATTCTAGGGACAGAAAACTCTAGGTAGGGACAGTGTCAGTTTCTTTCACTCTGCAAGTCCTTGTTTCCAGGGACCTGTAAGGACAGTGAGTTAATTTTCCTTGTGCTATATTGTGATTAAAAAAAACATTTTTTCTAGGGACAGAAAACTGTAGGTAGGGAGAGTGTTTTTTTTCTTTCACTCTGCAAGTCCTTGTTTCCAGGGACCTGTAAGGACAGTGAGTTAATTGTCCTTGTGCTATATTGTGCTTAAAAAAAACATTTTTTCTAGGGACAGAAAACTGTAGGTAGGGAGAGTGTTTTTTTTTTTTCACTCTGCAAGTCCTTGTTTCCAGGGACCTGTAAGGACAGTGAGTTAATTGTCCTTGTGCTATATTGTGCTTAAAAAAAACATTTATTCTAGGGACAGAAAACTCTAGGTAGGGACAGTGTCAGTTTCTTTCACTCTGCAAGTCCTTGTTTCCAGGGACCTGTAAGGACAGTGAGTTAATTTTCCTTGTGCTATATTGTGATTAAAAAAAACATTTATTCTAGGGACAGAAAACTCTAGGTAGGGACAGTGTCAGTTTCTTTCACTCTGCAAGTCCTTGTTTCCAGGGACCTGTAAGGACAGTGAGTTAATTGTCCTTGTGCTATATTGTGATTAAAAAAAACATTTATTCTAGGGACAGAAAACTCTAGGTAGGGACAGTGTCAGTTTCTTTCACTCTGCAAGTCCTTGTTTCCAGGGACCTGTAAGGACAGTGAGTTAATTTTCCTTGTGCTATATTGTGATTAAAAAAAACATTTTTTCTAGGGACAGAAAACTGTAGGTAGGGAGAGTGTTTTTTTTCTTTCACTCTGCAAGTCCTTGTTTCCAGGGACCTGTAAGGACAGTGAGTTAATTGTCCTTGTGCTATATTGTGCTTAAAAAAAACATTTATTCTAGGGACAGAAAACTCTAGGTAGGGACAGTGTCAGTTTCTTTCACTCTGCAAGTCCTTGTTTCCAGGGACCTGTAAGGACAGTGAGTTAATTGTCCTTGTGCTATATTGTGATTAAAAAAAACATTTATTCTAGGGACAGAAAACTCTAGGTAGGGACAGTGTCAGTTTCTTTCACTCTGCAAGTCCTTGTTTCCAGGGACCTGTAAGGACAGTGAGTTAATTTTCCTTGTGCTATATTGTGATTAAAAAAAAATTTTTTCTAGGGACAGAAAACTGTAGGTAGGGAGAGTGTTTTTTTTCTTTCACTCTGCAAGTCCTTGTTTCCAGGGACCTGTAAGGACAGTGAGTTAATTGTCCTTGTGCTATATTGTGCTTAAAAAAAACATTTATTCTAGGGACAGAAAACTCTAGGTAGGGACAGTGTCAGTTTCTTTCACTCTGCAAGTCCTTGTTTCCAGGGACCTGTAAGGACAGTGAGTTAATTGTCCTTGTGCTATATTGTGCTTAAAAAAAACATTTATTCTAGGGACAGAAAACTCTAGGTAGGGACAGTGTCAGTTTCTTTCACTCTGCAAGTCCTTGTTTCCAGGGACCTGGAGAGACATTGAGTGAATTGTCCTTGTGCTATATTGTGATTAAAAAAAACATTTATTCTAGGGACAGAAAACTCTAGGTAGGGACAGTGTCAGTTTCTTTCACTGTGAAAGTCCTTGTTTCAAGGGACAGAGAAGGACACCTGAAGGTAGCCCTTATTGCTTTTTTCCCATCTCCCTGCAGGCCATCTATTAGAATGTCTGGAAGGCAAACAAGGAGAGGCAGACAGTCAGGAGGCAATAAAAGAGGGCAAGCAGGCTCTGTGTCTGGGGGCAACAGTGCTGGTCGTGGACGCGGTGCATTGTCATCAGCACATGGCCATGGGACACGCTTGTCCTTCTTTTCGGCAGCTGGACATGTTGAGCCACATCATGCCGAAGACTTGGTAGAGTGGATGACCAAGCCCTCCTCCTCCTCCTCATCCTCTCTCACCCAGGCTCAGGGTACTGGAAAAGCAGCTGCCAAAGCGTCGTCTTCCCTGGTATCAATGTCAGACAAATCATCAGTCACTCCTTCCCTAGACCCACCATGTCCTCCTCCTGAGGAGTCCCCCGAACTGTTTCAGCACAGTGTTGGGTACATGCTCCAGGAGGATGCCCAGCGTTTCGAAGGGTCTGATGATGAAACCCAGCTAGAGGAAGGCAGTAGCGTGAGAGCAGACAGAGGGGATGCTCAAGAAGGACACCAATCTGGCAGTCATGTTCCAGCAGCTGCAGCATACTGCCAGATTGGCTCCAGTGATGAGGAGGGAGGGGATGATGAGGTCAATGACTCCACGTGGGTGCCTAATAGGAGAGAGGAGGAGGAGGAGGATGAGGAGGAGGCACATCTCCAACGAGGCAGGATGCCCTTTGGTGGCCAGCGTAAGGGCAGTACACCGACGGAATCACACCGCAGAGCTCCGCCTGTGCAGGGCGCTGCCTCTGCCCGTCATTCAAAAAGTTCCTTGGTGTGGGCCTTTTTTGAGGCTAGTGCATCAGATCGCACAGCTGCTGTTTGCAACATATGTCTCAAGCGTATATCGCGTGGCCAAAACATCAGCCGCTTGGGTACCACATGCCTGACCAGACATATGTTGACCTGCCATGCAGCTCGTTGGCAAGCCTACCTCAAAGACCCACACCAAAGAACAAAGCGGACCTCTCCTTGCACCGCATCAGCTGGGATCTCCAACCCCACTATAACTTCAGTCCTCTCTGAAACATGCACTGAGAGGAATGAAGGTGTAGAATTAGGTGTGTCACAGCCAAGTACTTGCGCCCACTCTGCTAGCAGTACACCGACGTCCGATTCTAGCAGGCAAATTTCCCTGCCCCAGCTGCTGGACCGTCGAAAGAAGTTCACTCCCAGCCATCCACATGCCCAGCGGTTGAATGCTAGCTTGGCTAAATTGCTAGCGCTTCAACTGCTGCCTTTTCAGTTGGTAGACTCGGCCCCCTTCCGTGAGTTTGTGCAATGTGCGGTTCCTCAGTGGCAGGTTCCCAAACGCCACTTTTTCTCACGGAAGGCTATTCCGGCTCTCTACCGGCATGTGGAAGGCAATGTCTTGGCCTCGCTGGACAGGGCGGTCAGCGGTAAGGTGCATATTACCGCTGACTCATGGTCCAGCAGGCATGGACAGGGACGTTACCTTTCTTTCACGGCCCATTGGGTCACTCTTTTGGCAGCTGGGAAGGATTCAGGACAAGGTGCAGTAGTGTTGGAGGTTGTCCCACCGCCACGCCTCCAAAATGCTACTACTGGTTGTGACACACCTCTCTCCTCCACCCCCTCCTCTTCTTCTTCCTCCATGGCCTCTTCCTGTGGTTTGTCCTATGAACCAGCGGTGCTCCGTAGCCGTTCACGGGGCTACGCAAGTACGCAGGCAAAAAGATGCCATGCCGTGCTTGCGCTGGTGTGTTTGGGGGACAGAAGCCACACTGGGGCAGAGGTCCTGTCTGCTCTGCAGGGCCAGGCCGAGAGGTGGTTGACGCCACGCCAGCTTAAGCCAGGAATGGTGGTTTGCGACAATGGCACCAACCTCCTCTCCGCCCTCCGACAGGGACAACTGACCCATGTGCCCTGTGTGGCTCACGTCCTTAACCTGGTGGTGCAGCGCTTCTTGGGCAGGTACCCGGGCTTACAGGATGTCCTGAGGCAGGCCAGGAAAGTCTGTGTGCATTTCCGCAGATCTTATAATGCCAGTGCTCGCCTGGCTGAGCTGCAAAAGGAGTTGAACCTGCCCAAGAACCGCCTTATATGTGACATGCCCACCAGGTGGAACTCAACGTTGGCCATGCTGCAGCGGCTGCACACGCAGCAGAGGGCCATCAATGAGTACCTGTGCGACTACGGCACCAGGACAGGGTCAGGGGAGCTTGGTTTTTTTTCTCCACGCCAGTGGGGCATGATCAGGGATGCATGCACTGTCCTGGCACCATTTGAGGAGGCCACGAGGATGGTGAGCAGTGACAGTGCATGCATCAGTGACACTGTACCTCTTGTCCACCTGTTGGAGCACACGCTGCGTGGAATAATGGACAGGGCACTTGAGGCAGAACAGAGGCAGGAAGAGGAGGACTTCCTTGCCTCTCAAGGCCCCCTTTACCCAGACAGTGTTCCTTCTGTCCCACCCATCGCACAGGAAGAGGAGGAGGAGGAGGAGGAGGAGGAGGAGGAGGAGGAGGATTGTGTCAGCATGGAGGTGGAGGCTGGCACTCAGCATCATCAGCAGCAGTCTTTTAGGGATGATTTACAGTCCCAAGAAACCAGTGGACTTGTACGTGGCTGGGAGGAGGTGGCTGCGGATCATGTCGTCCTTAGTGACCCAGAGGACTCCGGAGCGAATGCCTCAGCAAACCTACGCTGCATGGCCTCCCTGATCCTGCAAAGTCTGCGGAAGGATCCTCGTATTCTTCGGATCAAGGAGAGGGACCATTACTGGCTGGCCACTCTCCTTGATCCACGGTACAAGGGTAAGGTTGCGGACCTTATGTTACCGTCGCAGAGGGAGCAGAGGATGAGACAACTCCGGGAGGCCTTGCAGAAAGGTCTGTGCAACGCGTTCCCAGAGACTGGGAGGTTGCAAACTCCTGGTCCTGGACAACGAGTTGCTGAGGCTTCGGCCAGTCAAAGAAGGAGCGGTGGGGAAGGTGGCCGTCTGACCGATGCGTTCAGACAATTCTTTAGTCCGCAGCCCCAAAGTATGATCGGTTCCAGCAACCATCGCCAGCGTCTGATAAACATGGTGCAGGAATATCTAGGGGCAAGGTCAGACTTGGACACCTTCCCCACCGAAAATCCTCTGGCTTACTGGGTCTTGAGGATGGATCACTGGCCAGAGCTTGCACAGTATGCAATTGAGCTACTGGCCTGTCCTGCATCCAGCGTTCTTTCGGAACGCACATTCAGTGCTGCTGGAGGATTTGTCACGGATCACAGGGTGCGCCTGTCCACCGACTCGGTTGATCGACTGACTTTCATCAAGATGAACCAGTCTTGGATCACCACCAGCTACCACACACCTGATGCTGATATAACAGACTAATTGATTTTAAAATGTCACATCCCTTCAAGACTGATGCTGATGCTGAGTGCCTGTGCTGTTATGTTGACTGGCTATCCTCCTCCTCCGAGTCCTCAATGATACGATTGATGATGATAGCTTGGAAGATCATTTTTGTTTATGGGTGCCGCCACCAGTGCCTAACGCCCAATTTTTCAGCCCCTGTTTAACAGGGGCGTGTAATTACAATTTTTGAAGCAATACTTTGCAACAGGGCTCATTGCTGTGCTCCAAGTACAGTATCTGTGAGGAGTTGCAGTGTTGTGCCACCAGTGCCTAAGGCCCAATTTTTCAGCCCCTGTTTAACAGGGGCGTGTCATTACAATTTTTGAAGCAATACTTTGCAACAGGGCTCATTGCTGTGCTCCAAGTACAGTATCTGTGAAGGGTTGCAGTGTTGTGCCACCAGTGCCTAAGGCCCAATTTTTCAGCCCCTGTTCAACAGGGGCATGTAATTACAATTCTTGATCTAATAATTCACAGCAGGGCCCATTGCTGCACCCACCAAGAGTAACTGTCAGGGCTTACAGTGTTGTGGCACCAGCACCACCATCAAAGGCCCAATTTTTACTACCACTGTTCAACAATTATATGTAATTAAAATTCCTGATATAATAGTTGACAGCAGGGCGTTCCAGCACCAACCAAGAGTAACTGTGAGTGCTTACAGTGTTGTGCCAACACCAACAACTAAGGGGCCTATTTCTGCAGAGTATATACGGCAGGTCCCTACTTTCAAACATCCAACTTACAAACGACTCCTACTTGCAAACGCAAGAAGACAACAGGAAGTGAGAGGAAATCTACCACTAGGAAGGAAAATTCTCTCCTGTAAGAATAAATATGGGAGAAAGGTGTCTCCTCTGTACTGATGCTTTATCAGCAATCCTTGTTTCAAGAAAAACACCACATTTCAAAAACAGTTGTCATTAGGACGGAAAGTGAGGTGAAATGTTCTGAACAGGGGCACAGACAGCAAAACAAATGTTACAGGGGTGATAACCCTTACCTATGTTTTCCAAAAAGTTTAAAAATAGATTTTTGGTCTGGAGCTACACTTCAACAATGTACCTGTTCAAAATTACAAACAGATTCTACATAAGAACAAACCTACAGTCCCTGTCTTGTATGCACCGCCTGTATACGGCTGTTCAGAGTATATAGGGCCTTTTTTATTTTATGTGCGGGGTTCCCCTTAATATCCATACAAGACCCAAAGGGGCTGGTAATGGGCTGGGGTAGGGGGGGGGTCATGGGGTAGCTATGCCATTTTTCTTAAAGATTTTCATCCATATTACCGGGACCAGACATTACATTAAAGCCGCAAGCAGTTTTAAATGGCTTTTTTTTCCTTTAGAAGTGTCATTTTGTGCAGGGACAGTTCTAAACACGGGAAACACGTGGCACTTCACAGGCATACTTTAGACACCCCCCAGGTACGATATTTAAAGGAATATTTGACTTTTTTTTTTCACTTTATGCATCATTAAAATGACTGCTCCCGGAAAACGACCGTTTTTAAAACTTATTTTTGCATTGATACATGTCCCCTGGTGCAGAACCCGGGTTCCCAAACCCTTTTTAGGACAATAACATGCATAATAGTTTTTATAATTAGCACTTTAGAATTCGAACGTTCGCATCCATTGTATTTAATAGGGTTCTAATGTTCGTTCGAACTTTCGGTCCGTTCGCGGGTTCTGGTGCGAACCGAACCCGGGGGTGTTCGGCTCATCACTATTCCTCATCAACCATCTTTGAAATCCTTGTTTTTTGGACAGTCAGGGAAATTGTCGTTGTGCTATTCTGTGCAAAAGCAATCATCCTCAACCATATTTAGAAATCCTTAAGTAAAGGGACAGAGAAGGACACCTGAAGGTAGCCCTTATTGCTTTTTTCCCATCTCCCTGCAGGCCATCTATTAGAATGTCTGGAAGGCAAACAAGGAGAGGCAGACAGTCAGGAGGCAATAAAAGAGGGCAAGCAGGCTCTGTGTCTGGGGGCAACAGTGCTGGTCGTGGACGCGGTGCATTGTCATCAGCACATGGCCATGGGACACGCTTGTCCTTCTTTTCGGCAGCTGGACATGTTGAGCCACATCATGCCGAAGACTTGGTAGAGTGGATGACCAAGCCCTCCTCCTCCTCCTCATCCTCTCTCACCCAGGCTCAGGGTACTGGCAAAGCAGCTGCCAAAGCGTCCTCTTCCCTGGTATCAATGTCAGACTCATCATCAGTCACTCCTTCCCTAGACCCACCATGTCCTCCTCCTGAGGAGTCCCCCGAACTGTTTGAGCACAGTGTTGGGTACATGCTCCAGGAGGATGCCCAGCGTTTCGAAGGGTCTGATGATGAAACCCAGCTACAGGAAGGCAGTAGCGTGAGAGCAGACAGAGGGGATGCTCAAGAAGGACACCAATCTGGCAGTCATGTTCCAGCAGCTGCAGCATACTGCCAGATTGGCTCCAGTGATGAGGAGGGAGGGGATGATGAGGTCACTGACTCCACGTGGGTGCCTAATAGGAGAGAGGAGGAGGAGGAGGAGGATGAGGAGGAGGCACATCTCCAACGAGGCAGGATGCCCTTTGGTGGCCAGCGTAAGGGCAGTACACCGACGGAATCACACCGCAGAGCTCCGCCTGTGCAGGGCGCTGCCTCTGCCCGTCATTCAAAAAGTTCCTTGGTGTGGGCCTTTTTTGAGGCTAGTGCATCAGATCGCACAGCTGCTGTTTGCAACATATGTCTCAAGCGTATATCGCGTGGCCAAAACATCAGCCGCTTGGGTACCACATGCCTGACCAGACATATGTTGACCTGCCATGCAGCTCGTTGGCAAGCCTACCTCAAAGACCCACACCAAAGAACAAAGCGGACCTCTCCTTGCACCGCATCAGCTGGGATCTCCAACCCCACTATAACTTCAGTCCTCTCTGAAACATGCACTGAGAGGAATGAAGGTGTAGAATTAGGTGTGTCACAGCCAAGTACTTGCGGCCACTCTGCTAGCAGTACACCGACGTCCGATTCTAGCAGGCAAATTTCCCTGCCCCAGCTGCTGGACCGTCGAAAGAAGTTCACTCCCAGCCATCCACATGCCCAGCGGTTGAATGCTAGCTTGGCTAAATTGCTAGCGCTTCAACTACTGCCTTTTCAGTTGGTAGACTCGGCCCCCTTCCGTGAGTTTGTGCAATGTGCGGTTCCTCAGTGGCAGGTTCCCAAACGGCACTTTTTCTCACGGAAGGCTATTCCGGCTCTCTACCGGCATGTGGAAGGCAATGTCTTGGCCTCGCTGGACAGGGCGGTCAGCGGTAAGGTGCATATTACCGCTGACTCATGGTCCAGCAGGCATGGACAGGGACGTTACCTTTCTTTCACGGCCCATTGGGTCACTCTTTTGGCAGCTGGGAAGGATGCAGGACAAGGTGCAGTAGTGTTGGAGGTTGTTCCACCGCCACGCCTCCAAAATGCTACTACTGGTTGTGACACACCTCTCTCCTCCACCCCCTCCTCTTCTTCTTCCTCCATGGCCTCTTCCTGTGGTTTGTCCTATGAACCAGCGGTGCTCCGTAGCCGTTCACGGGGCTACGCAAGTACGCAGGCAAAAAGATGCCATGCCGTGCTTGCGCTGGTGTGTTTGGGGGACAGAAGCCACACTGGGGCAGAGGTCCTGTCTGCTCTGCAGGGCCAGGCCGAGAGGTGGTTGACGCCACGCCAGCTTAAGCCAGGAATGGTGGTTTGCGACAATGGCACCAACCTCCTCTCCGCCCTCCGACAGGGACAACTGACCCATGTGCCCTGTGTGGCTCACGTCCTTAACCTGGTGGTGCAGCGGTTCTTGGGCAGGTACCCGGGCTTACAGGATGTCCTGAGGCAGGCCAGGAAAGTCTGTGTGCATTTCCGCAGATCTTATAATGCCAGTGCTCGCCTGGCTGAGCTGCAAAAGGAGTTGAACCTGCCCAAGAACCGCCTTATATGTGACATGCCCACCAGGTGGAACTCAACGTTCGCCATGCTGCAGCGGCTGCACACGCAGCAGAGGGCCATCAATGAGTACCTGTGCGACTACGGCACCAGGACAGGGTCAGGGGAGCTTGGTTTTTTTTCTCCACGCCAGTGGGGCATGATCAGGGATGCATGCACTGTCCTGGCACCATTTGAGGAGGCCACGAGGATGGTGAGCAGTGACAGTGCATGCATCAGTGACACTGTACCTCTTGTCCACCTGTTGGAGCACACGCTGCGTGGAATAATGGACAGGGCACTTGAGGCAGAACAGAGGCAGGAAGAGGAGGACTTCCTTGCCTCTCAAGGCCCCCTTTACCCAGACAGTGTTCCTTCTGTCCCACCCATCGCACAGGAAGAGGAAGAGGAGAAGGAGGAGGAGGAGGATTGTGTCAGCATGGAGGTGGAGGCTGGCACTCAGCATCATCAGCAGCAGTCTTTTAGGGATGATTTACAGTCCCAAGAAACCAGTGGACTTGTACGTGGCTGGGAGGAGGTGGCTGCGGATCATGTCGTCCTTAGTGACCCAGAGGACTCCGGAGCGAATGCCTCAGCAAACCTACGCTGCATGGCCTCCCTGATCCTGCAAAGTCTGCGGAAGGATCCTCGTATTCTTCGGATCAAGGAGAGGGACCATTACTGGCTGGCCACTCTCCTTGATCCACGGTACAAGGGTAAGGTTGCGGACCTTATGTTACCTTCGCAGAGGGAGCAGAGGATGAGACAACTCCGGGAGGCCTTGCAGAAAGGTCTGTGCAACGCGTTCCCAGAGACTGGGAGGTTACAAACTCCTGGTCCTGGACAACGAGTTGCTGAGGCTTCGGCCAGTCAAAGAAGGAGCGGTGGGGAAGGTGGCCGTCTGACCGATGCGTTCAGACAATTCTTTAGTCCGCAGCCCCAAAGTACGATCGGTTCCAGCAACCATCGCCAGCGTCTGATAAACATGGTGCAGGAATATCTAGGGGCAAGGTCAGACTTGGACACCTTCCCCACCGAAAATCCTCTGGCTTACTGGGTCTTGAGGATGGATCACTGGCCAGAGCTTGCACAGTATGCAATTGAGCTACTGGCCTGTCCTGCATCCAGCGTTCTTTCGGAACGCACATTCAGTGCTGCTGGAGGATTTGTCACGGATCACAGGGTGCGCCTGTCCACCGACTCGGTTGATCGACTGACTTTCATCAAGATGAACCAGTCTTGGATCACCACCAGCTACCACACACCTGATGCTGATATAACAGACTAATTGATTTTAACATGTCACATCCCTTCAAGACTGATGCTGATGCTGAGTGCCTGTGCTGTTATGTTGACTGGCTATCCTCCTCCTCCGAGTCCTCAATGATACGATTGATGATGATAGCTTGGAAGATCATTTTTGTTTATGGGTGCTGCCACCAGTGGCTAAGGCCCAATTTTTCAGCCCCTGTTTTACAGGGGCATGTAATTACAATTTTTTTAGCAATAATTTGCCATAGGGCTCATTGCTGTGCTCCAAGTACAGTATCTGTGAGGGGTTGGAGTGTTGTGGCACCAGTGCCTAAGGCCCAATTTTTCAGCCCCTGTTTAACAGGGGCGTGTCATTACAATTTTTTAAGCAATACTTTGCAACAGGGCTCATTGCTGTGCTCCAAGTACAGTATCTGTGAGGGGTTGTAGTGTTGTGCCACCAGTGCCTAAGGCCCAATTTTTCAGCCCCTGTTTAACAGGGGCGTGTCATTACAATTTTTGAAGCAATACTTTGCAACAGGGCTCATTGCTGTGCTCCAAGTACAGTATCTGTGAGGGGTTGTAGTGTTGTGCCACCAGTGCCTAAGGCCCAATTTTTCAGCCCCTGTTCAACAGGGGCATGCAATTACAATTCTTGATCTAATAATTCACAGCAGGGCCCATTGCTGCACCCACCAAGAGTAACTCTGAGGGCTTACAGTGTTGTGGCAACGCCACCACCACCACCACCACCACGAAAGGCCCAATTTTTCAGCCCCTGTTCAAAAGGGGCATGTAATTACAATTCTTGATCTAATAATTCACAGCAGGGCCCATTCCTGCACCCACCAAGAGTAACTCTGAGGGCTTACAGTGTTGTGGCAACACCACCACCACCACCACCACCACGAAAGGCCCAATTTTTCAGCCCCTGTTCAACAGGGGCATGCAATTACAATTCTTGATCTAATAATTCACAGCAGGGCCCATTGCTGCACCCACCAAGAGTAACTGTCAGGGCTTACAGTGTTGTGGCACCAGCACCACCATCAAAGGCCCAATTTTTACTACCACTGTTCAACAATTATATGTAATTAAAATTCCTGATATAATAGTTGACAGCAGGGCGTTCCAGCACCAACCAAGAGTAACTGTGAGTGCTTACAGTGTTGTGCCAACACCAACAACTAAGGGGCCTATTTCTGCAGAGTATATACGGCAGGTCCCTACTTTCAAACATCCAACTTACAAACGACTCCTACTTGCAAACGCAAGAAGACAACAGGAAGTGAGAGGAAATCTACCACTAGGAAGGAAAATTCTCTCCTGTAAGAATAAATATGGGAGAAAGGTGTCTCCTCTGTACTGATGCTTTATCAGCAATCCTTGTTTCAAGAAAAACACCACATTTCAAAAACAGTTGTCATTGGGACGGAAAGTGAGGTGAAATGTTCTGAACAGGGGCACAGACAGCAAAACAAATGTTACAGGGGTGATAACCCTTACCTATGTTTTCCAAAAAGTTTAAAAATAGATTTTTGGGCTGGAGCTACACTTCAACAATGTACCTGTTCAAAATTACAAACACATTCTACATAAGAACAAACCTACAGTCCCTGTCTTGTATGCACCGCCTGTATACGGCTGTTCAGAGTATATAGGGCCTTTTTTATTTTATGTGCGGGGTTCCCCTTAATATCCATACAAGACCCAAAGGGGCTGGTAATGGGCTGGGGTAGGGGGGGGGGGTCATGGGGTAGCTATGCCATTTTTCTTAAAGATTTTCATCCATATTACCGGGACCAGACATTACATTAAAGCCGCAAGCAGTTTTAAATGGCTTTTTTTCCTTTAGAAGTGTCATTTTGTGCAGGGACAGTTCTAAACACGGGAAACATGTGGCACTTCACAGGCATACTTTAGACACCCCCCAGGTACGATATTTAAAGGAATATTTGACTTTTTTTTTTCACTTTATGCATCATTAAAATGACTGCTCCCGAAAAACGACCGTTTTTAAAACTTCTTTTTGCATTGATACATGTCCCCTGGTGCAGAACCCGGGTTCCCAAACCCTTTTTAGGACAATAACATGCATAATAGTTGTTATAATTAGCACTTTAGAATTCGAACGTTCGCATCCATTGTATTTAATAGGGTTCTAATGTTCGTACGAACTTTCGGTCCGTTCGCGGGTTCTGGTGCGAACCGAACCCGGGGGTGTTCGGCTCATCACTACCCAGGAGATAGTATAAGCTGAGACGCATTCAGTGAGCACAGAAACCACCCTGAAGCCTTTTTTAGGGTTACAAAATGCAATGAGGAAGCAACATATTGGGGTTGATTTACTAAAACTGGAGAGTGTAAAATTTGGTGCAGCTCTGCACAGGGCCGTCTTATCAGCATTATGGGCCTCTGGGTAAAGTAATGCCCTGGGGCCCATACCAGCTTGCCCCAATTTACGCACCTACTCCCAAGAATTAAAGTATAAATAAATAGTTGATAGAATTAAACATATATTTATTAGTACTTGATTTGATTTTAAACAGCAAGAATGCCATAAATTAAACACTAAGCAACAAAAAGGGTGAGTACAGGGGAGTAAGGAGGGCACAATACTGGGATCAGGAGGGCACAATACAGCTTCTGGGATGCTGCTGGGCCATCCCAGGACAGCTTAGTAAAAAGCGTAACCATCCCTGCAAATCTGGGACAGTTGGCAAGTATGATATAATTCAAGATTATTATGGGACCCCCATACACCTGGGGCCCCTGGGCACTGCCCAGGGGTGCCCATGCATTAGGACAGCCCTGGCTGTGCATGGTAGCCAATCAGCTTCTACCTTCAGCTTGTTCAATTAAACTTTGACAATAAAACCTGGAAGCTGATTGGTTTCTATGCAGCGGTGCATCAGATTTTGCACTTTCCAGTTTAGTAAATCAACTCTATTGTCTCCTCACTGCCTGTCAAATGTCCTGTGAAAAGCAATCCACCGCAGATAGCTCTTCAGAGCGGCAGCAGGGGCTGCTGCACAGGAAAACAAGCCCTTAGGCTCCTTTCACACAGGCAGCCAGGGGGGCAGTAAAAACAGACCGTTTATCCCTGTTTTTGTTGGTACCGGCTCCCACTTCTGCAATCCTTGCCTAGGTGAAGGTGATGTAGCTCCTTCTGACCCCCTACCAGCCCACAGCCCCCTGGGAAACATCACACATCCTTGCACTTACACTCTCCCTGCGGTGCACAATTTCAATCTTCATTAAGAAGCCAATCAGTTCCCAAATCCAAGGTGGCAGCACCAGGCTGCAGCCGCTGGGAGTGAGTGTAAATCTGACAAGTCAGCTGTCAAATGGAAGTGATTGGGTGGCTGTGCAGCCACCTGATCGCTTCCACACACCCCTCTCAGTGGTGGTCCCTTAAAGTGATCGTAAAGGAAAAATTGTATTTAAGAAAGTAACAAACATGTTATACTTACCTGCTCTGTGGTTTTGCATAGAGCAACCCAGATCCTCCTCTTCTCGGGTCCCCCCTCGGGGCTCTGGGCCTCTACCCCTTGCTGAGTGCCCCTATGGAAAGCCGCTTGCTGTGGGGGCACTCATGCATGCTCACTCCCGAGCCGGCTCTCTGTCCATAAGACACAGAGAGCGCAGCTCAGCCTCGCCCCCCTGCTCCTGTCTCACTGGCTGTGATTGACAGCAGTGAGAGCCAATGGCTCCTGCTGCTGCATCTCAGCCAATCAGGAGGGAGAGACCTGGGAGAGCCTCAGGTCTTGTACACATCACTGGATCAGGATCAGGCATAGGTAAGTAATAGGGGGGCTGAGGGGAAGCTACACACTCAAGGTTTTTTTACCTTAATGCATGAAGGTAAAACACCTTTGGCCTTTACAACCACTTTAACTCCCCCCACCCACGCTCCCCAGAATCTACATAGAGAGGAGACAGATAAGCAAACATCCATTCGTTGATCTCCCCCTCCTGCTAATGACCTGGAAGCAATGATGGAAAACATCACTTTTAGGTTCTGGTGTCACATTGGCTGGGGAAGAAGCTAATGGAGCACGATCTATGCTCCATTAGCTTCTTTTAGACCCCTGATGTCTCATTAATAAGAGAATATCATTAAAAAAAGCATCACATAGGGGACTTTTTGTCCCCTATGTGATTAAGAATAAAGTTTTGTGAAAATATATTTTTTTTAAATGTAAAAAAATTACACCCAAGCACTTAAAACTCCTCCACAAAAATGTTTGAGCCCCTTCACATTCACACACATACAAACATAGATACATGCATTGGGGGACATATGCAGGACAAACGTTGAGTGTGTGATACACATGTTACATACCCGCAGGCTGAAGTGAATCACTCTAGGTAGGGATACACCGATACCCTTTTTTTATCGGTGAGTACCGATACTTTCGGTCAAGTACTTTCCGATACGGAATACCGATACTTAGCGGTGCGATTTGCATACACATAAAATGAATAGGCTCAAATCTGTGCAATCAGTTATTTCAGCCTGGGTTCACAAAGGAGCGTTGCAGGAAAACTCATTTGATTCTTTGCAGTGCGACTTGAGCCCATTCATTTTGCATTGGTGCAAACCGCACCAAAAAGTATTGGTTTCAGTTTCAGGTATCGGTACAATTTTAACAAGTACTCATGAAAATACTCAGTATCGGCATTGATAGACAGTATTGGTGCATCCCTAATTCTAGGCCTTTTATTTACAGATAACTCTGATAACTGATGATTAGGGATGAGCTTCGAGTTCGAGTCGAACTCATGTTCGACTCGAACATTGCCTGTTCGCCCGTTCGCCGAACAACGAACAATTTGGGGTGTTCGCGGCAAATTCGAAAAGTCTATGGGAGAAATCTAAAGTGCTAATTATAAAGGCTTATATGCAAGTTATTGTCCTAAAAAGTGTTTGGGGACCCGGGTCCTGCCCCAGGGGACATGTATCAATGCAAAAAAAAGGTTTAAAAACGGCAGTTTTTTTAGGAGCAGTGATTTTAATAATGCTTAAAATGAAACAATAAAAGTGAAATATTCCTTTAAATTTCGTACCTGGGGGGTGTGTATGATGTGCATGTGAAGTGGCGCATGTTTCCCGTGCTTAGAACTGTCCCTGCACAAAGTGTCATTTTTGAAGGAAAAAAAGTCATTTAAAACTCACTCGCGGCTATTAATGAATTGTCGGCTTTTATCAATACATAGAAAAGTCATTGATAAAAAAAAAAAAGCGTGGGGGTTCCCCCAAATTCAATTACCAGGCACTTTAGGTCTGGAATGGATATTAAGGGGAACCCCGCCACAAATTTAAAAAAAAAATGGCGTGGGGTTCCCCCTAAATATCCATACCAGGCCCTTGAGATCTGGCATGGATTTTAAGGGGAACTCCACCCCAAATTAAAAAAAAAATGGTGTGGAGTCCCCCCAAAAATCCATACCAGACCCTTATCCGAGCACGCAACCTGGCCGGCCGCAGGGGAAGAGGGGGGACGAGAGAGTACCAGGCCACATGCCCTCAACATGGGGAGGATGTCTCCATGTTGATGGGGCCAA
Organism: Rana muscosa; assembly: GCA_029206835.1. NCBI lineage: Eukaryota > Metazoa > Chordata > Amphibia > Anura > Ranidae > Rana > Rana muscosa. The sequence goes on from CM055127.1 coordinate 138,606,898, forward strand.
GGGCCTCATCCCCACAACCCTTGCCCGGTGGTTGTGGGGGTCTGCGGGCGGGGGGCTTATCGGAATCTGGAAGACCCCTTTACCAAAGGGGACCCCCAGATCCCCCCTATGTGAATTGGTAAGGGGTACATTGTACCCCTACCATTTCACGAAGAAAGTGTCAAAAAATGTAAATAAAAACACACACACCTTGGAAAAGTCCTTTATTTAAAAAAATAATAATAATAAAAAAAAATAAACATTCCAGCGATGAAATCCAGTGTCCCGCGGCGATCCCGATGTCCAGCGCTGTCCGTCATTGGTTGTGCCTGTGCAGACCTGATGGGGAACTTCCTCCGCTGTGTTTTAAATGTATAGACCTGCCCCTTCTAAAGTTCCCCATCAGGTCCGCTCAGCGGACCAGATGCGGAACGAGAGAAGGGGCGGGTCTATTCATGTATTACACAGCGAACGAAGTTCCCCATCAGGTCCGCCCCCTCGGTATGTCTGACCCCGCCTACGTCATTGGCCTGAGCGGGAAACTTCCTTTGCTGTGTAAATTTAAATTACACAGTGAAGGAAGTTCCCCGCTCAGGCCAATGACGTAGGCGGGTCCGACATACCAAGGGGGCGGACCTGATGGGGAACTTCGTTCGCTGTGTAATACATGAATAGACCCGCCCCTTCTCTCGTTCTGCATCTGGTCCGCTGAGCGGACCTGATGGGGAACTTTAGAAGGGGCGGGTCTATACATTTAAAACACAGCGGAGGAAGTTCCCCATCAGGTCCGCACAGGCACAACCAATGACAGACAGCGCTGGACAAAGGGGTCTTCCAGATTCTAAAAAGCCCCCCGCCCGCAGACCCCCACAACCACGGGGCAAGGGTTGTGGGGATGAGGCCCTTGTACCCATCAACATGGGGACATCCTCCCCATGTTGAGGGCATGTGGCCTGGTACGGTTCAGGAGGGAGGGGGGGACGCTCTCTCGTCCCCCCCTCTTCCCCTGTGGCCGGCCAGGTTGCGTGCTCGGATAAGGGTCTGGTATGGATTTTTGGGGGGACTCCACGCCATTTTTTTTTAAATTTGGGGTGGAGTTCCCCTTAAAATCCATGCCAGATCTCAAGGGCCTGGAATGGATATTTAGGGGGAACCCCACGCCATTTTTTTTTTCATTTGCGGCGGGGTTCCCCTTAATATCCATTCCAGACCTAAAAGGCCTGGTAATTGAATTTGGGGGAACCCCCACGCTTTTTTTTTATTTTTATTAATGACTTTTCTATGTATTGATAAAAGCCGACAATTCATTAATAGCCGCGAGTGAGTTTTAAACGACTTTTTTTCCTTCAAAAATGACACTTTGTGCAGGGACAGTTCTAAGCACGGGAAACATGCGCCACTTTACATGTATATCATACACACCCCCCAGGTACGAAATTTAAAGGAATATTTCACTTTTATTTTTTCATTTTAAGCATTATTAAAATCACTGCTCCCGTAAAAACGTCTATTTTTTAAACTTTTTTTTGCATTGATACATGTCCCCTGGGGCAGGACCCGGGTCCCCAAACACTTTTTAGGAAAATAAATTGCATATTAGCCTTTATAATTAGCACTTTAGATTTCGAACGTTCGAGTCCATTGTATTTAAAAGGGTTCTAAAGTTTACACGAACATTCTGTCTGTTCGCAGGTTCTGGTGCGAACCGAACAGGGGGGTGTTCGGCTCATCCCTGCTGATGATCTGTAGGGGCTTTTAAAGCATCTATGGAAAATATAGGCTACTAAAGTTTGTTGCCATTTCATGGGTGCAAGCATTTGTAAGCCTTTACATGTTGGGTATCTATTTATCCGGCACAACCTCATCTTTTATATTTTAGCCAAAAATTGGGTAATATATTGGGTATATGAAAATATTTTGCTTTTCAGAAATCATTGCGCTAATAACTTGTGACATAATAAATTGCTTTAAGAAAACATATAATGTTTTGAGGGTTTTAACTAATCTTCAGGCCTAAAATGATTTTTTAAACATGTGTGTAGTGATGAGCCGAACACCCCCGGGTTCGGTTCGCACCAGAACCCGCGAACGGACCGAAAGTTCGTACGAACATTAGAACCCTATTAAATACAATGGATGCGAACGTTCGAATTCTAAAGTGCTAATTATAACAACTATTATGCATGTTATTGTCCTAAAAAGGGTTTGGGAACCCGGGTTGTGCACCAGGGGACATGTATCAATGCAAAAAGAAGTTTTAAAAACGGTCGTTTTTCGGGAGCAGTCATTTTAATGATGCATAAAGTGAAAAAAAAAAAGTCAAATATTCCTTTAAATATCGTACCTGGGGGGTGTCTAAAGTATGCCTGTGAAGTGCCACGTGTTTCCCGTGTTTAGAACTGTCCCTGCACAAAATGACACTTCTAAAGGAAAAAAAAGCCATTTAAAACTGCTTGCGGCTTTAATGTAATGTCTGGTCCCGGTAATATGGATGAAAATCTTTAAGAAAAATGGCATATCTACCCCATGACCCCCCCCCCCTACCCCAGCCCATTACCAGCCCCTTTGGGTCTTGTATGGATATTAAGGGGAACCCCGCACATAAAATAAAAAAAGCCCTATATACTCTGAACAGCCGTATACAGGCGGTGCATACAAGACAGGGACTGTAGGTTTGTTCTTATGTAGAATCTGTTTGTAATTTTGAACAGGTACATTGTTTAAGTGTAGCTCCAGCCCAAAAATCTATTTTTAAACTTTTTGGAAAACATAGGTAAGGGTTATCACCCCTGTAACATTTGTTTTGCTGTCTGTGCCCCTGTTCAGAACATTTCACCTCACTTTCCGTCCCAATGACAACTGTTTTTGAAATGTGGTGTTTTTCTTGAAACAAGGATTGGTGATAAAGCATCAGTACAGAGGAGACACTTTTCTCCCATATTAATTCTTACAGGAGAGAATTTTCCTTCCTAGGGGTAGATTTCCTCTCACTTCCTGTTGTCTTCTTGCGTTTGCAAGTAGGAGTCGTTTGTAAGTTGGATGTTTGAAAGTAGGGACCTGCCGTATATACTCTGCAGAAATAGGCCCCTTAGTTGTTGGTGTTGGCACAACACTGTAAGCACTCACAGTTACTCTTGGTTGGTGCTGGAACGCCCTGCTGTCAACTATTATATCAGGAATTTTAATTACATATAATTGTTGAACAGTGGTAGTAAAAATTGGGCCTTTGATGGTGGTGCTGGTGCCACAACACTGTAAGCCCTGACAGTTACTCTTGGTGGGTGCAGCAATGGGCCCTGCTGTGAATTATTAGATCAAGAATTGTAATTGCATGCCCCTGTTGAACAGGGGCTGAAAAATTGGGCCTTTCGTGGTGGTGGTGGTGGTGGTGGTGTTGCCACAACACTGTAAGCCCTCAGAGTTACTCTTGGTGGGTGCAGGAATGGGCCCTGCTGTGAATTATTAGATCAAGAATTGTAATTACATGCCCCTTTTGAACAGGGGCTGAAAAATTGGGCCTTTCGTGGTGGTGGTGGTGGTGGCGTTGCCACAACACTGTAAGCCCTCAGAGTTACTCTTGGTGGGTGCAGGAATGGGCCCTGCTGTGAATTATTAGATCAAGAATTGTAATTACATGCCCCTTTTGAACAGGGGCTGAAAAATTGGGCCTTTCGTGGTGGTGGTGGTGGTGGCGTTGCCACAACACTGTAAGCCCTCAGAGTTACTCTTGGTGGGTGCAGGAATGGGCCCTGCTGTGAATTATTAGATCAAGAATTGTAATTACATGCCCCTTTTGAACAGGGGCTGAAAAATTGGGCCTTTCGTGGTGGTGGTGGTGGTGGCGTTGCCACAACACTGTAAGCCCTCAGAGTTACTCTTGGTGGGTGCAGGAATGGGCCCTGCTGTGAATTATTAGATCAAGAATTGTAATTACATGCCCCTTTTGAACAGGGGCTGAAAAATTGGGCCTTTCGTGGTGGTGGTGGTGGTGGCGTTGCCACAACACTGTAAGCCCTCAGAGTTACTCTTGGTGGGTGCAGCAATGGGCCCTGCTGTGAATTATTAGATCAATAATTGTAATTGCATGCCCCTGTTGAACAGGGGCTGAAAAATTGGGCCTTAGGCACTGGTGGCACAACACTACAACCCCTCACAGATACTGTACTTGGAGCACAGCAATGAGCCCTGTTGCAAAGTATTGCTTCAAAAATTGTAATGACACGCCCCTGTTAAACAGGGGCTGAAAAATTGGGCCTTAGGCACTGGTGCCACAACACTCCAACCCCTCACAGATACTGTACTTGGAGCACAGCAATGAGCCCTATGGCAAATTATTGCTAAAAAAATTGTAATTACACGCCCCTGTAAAACAGGGGCTGAAAAATTGGGCCTTAGCCACTGGTGGCGGCACCCATAAACAAAAATGATCTTCCAAGCTATCATCATCAATCGTATCATTGAGGACTCGGAGGAGGAGGATAGCCAGTCAACATAACAGCACAGGCACTCAGCATCAGTCTTGAAGGGATGTGACATGTTAAAATCAATTAGTCTGTTATATCAGCATCAGGTGTGTGGTAGCTGGTGGTGATCCAAGACTGGTTCATCTTGATGAAAGTCAGTCGATCAACCGAGTCGGTGGACAGGCGCACCCTGTGATCCGTGACAAATCCTCCAGCAGCACTGAATGTGCGTTCCGAAAGAACGCTGGATGCAGGACAGGCCAGTAGCTCAATTGCATACTGTGCAAGCTCTGGCCAGTGATCCATCCTCAAGACCCAGTAAGCCAGAGGATTTTCGGTGGGGAAGGTGTCCAAGTCTGACCTTGCCCCTAGATATTCCTGCACCATGTTTATCAGACGCTGGCGATGGTTGCTGGAACCGATCATACTTTGGGGCTGCGGACTAAAGAATTGTCTGAACGCATCGGTCAGACGGCCACCTTCCCCACCGCTCCTTCTTTGACTGGCCGAAGCCTCAGCAACTCGTTGTCCAGGACCAGGAGTTTGTAACCTCCCAGTCTCTGGGAACGCGTTGCACAGACCTTTCTGCAAGGCCTCCCGGAGTTGTCTCATCCTCTGCTCCCTCTGCGACGGTAACATAAGGTCCGCAACCTTACCCTTGTACCGTGGATCAAGGAGAGTGGCCAGCCAGTAATGGTCCCTCTCCTTGATCCGAAGAATACGAGGATCCTTCCGCAGACTTTGCAGGATCAGGGAGGCCATGCAGCGTAGGTTTGCTGAGGCATTCGCTCCGGAGTCCTCTGGGTCACTAAGGACGACATGATCCGCAGCCACCTCCTCCCAGCCACGTACAAGTCCACTGGTTTCTTGGGACTGTAAATCATCCCTAAAAGACTGCTGCTGATGATGCTGAGTGCCAGCCTCCACCTCCATGCTGACACAATCCTCCTCCTCCTCCTCCTCCTCCTCCTCCTCTTCCTGTGCGATGGGTGGGACAGAAGGAACACTGTCTGGGTAAAGGGGGCCTTGAGAGGCAAGGAAGTCCTCCTCTTCCTGCCTCTGTTCTGCCTCAAGTGCCCTGTCCATTATTCCACGCAGCGTGTGCTCCAACAGGTGGACAAGAGGTACAGTGTCACTGATGCATGCACTGTCACTGCTCACCATCCTCGTGGCCTCCTCAAATGGTGCCAGGACAGTGCATGCATCCCTGATCATGCCCCACTGGCGTGGAGAAAAAAAACCAAGCTCCCCTGACCCTGTCCTGGTGCCGTAGTCGCACAGGTACTCATTGATGGCCCTCTGCTGCGTGTGCAGCCGCTGCAGCATGGCCAACGTTGAGTTCCACCTGGTGGGCATGTCACATATAAGGCAGTTCTTGGGCAGGTTCAACTCCTTTTGCAGCTCAACCAGGCGAGCACTGGCATTATAAGATCTGCGGAAATGCACACAGACTTTCCTGGCCTGCCTCAGGACATCCTGTAAGCCCGGGTACCTGCCCAAGAACCGCTGCACCTCCAGGTTAAGGACGTGAGCCACACAGGGCACATGGGTCAGTTGTCCCTGTCGGAGGGCGGAGAGGAGGTTGGTGCCATTGTCGCAAACCACCATTCCTGGCTTAAGCTGGCGTGGCGTCAACCACCTCTCGGCCTGGCCCTGCAGAGCAGACAGGACCTCTGCCCCAGTGTGGCTTCTGTCCCCCAAACACACCAGCGCAAGCACGGCATGGCATCTTTTTGCCTGCGTACTTGCGTAGCCCCTTGAACGCCTACGGAGCACCGCTGGTTCCGAGGACAAACCACAGGAAGAGGCCATGGAGGAAGAAGAAGAGGAGGGGGTGGAGGAGAGAGGTGTGTCACAACCAGTAGTAGCATTTTGGAGGCGTGGCGGTGGAACAACCTCCAACACTACTGCACCTTGTCCTGCATCCTTCCCAGCTGCCAAAAGAGTGACCCAATGGGCCGTGAAAGAAAGGTAACGTCCCTGTCCATGCCTGCTGGACCATGAGTCAGCGGTAATATGCACCTTACCGCTGACCGCCCTGTCCAGCGAGGCCAAGACATTGCCTTCCACATGCCGGTAGAGAGCCGGAATAGCCTTCCGTGAGAAAAAGTGCCGTTTGGGAACCTGCCACTGAGGAACCGCACATTGCACAAACTCACGGAAGGGGGCCGAGTCTACCAACTGAAAAGGCAGCAGTTGAAGCGCTAGCAATTTAGCCAAGCTAGCATTCAACCGCTGGGCATGTGGATGGCTGGGAGTTAACTTCTTTCGACAGTCCAGCAGCTGGGGCAGGGAAATTTGCCTGCTAGAATCGGACGTCGGTGTACTGCTAGCAGAGTGGCCGCAAGTACTTGGCTGTGACACACCTAATTCTACACCTTCATTCCTCTCAGTGCATGTTTCAGAGAGGACTGAAGTTATAGTGGGGTTGGAGATCCCAGCTGATGCGGTGCAAGGAGAGGTCCGCTTTGTTCTTTGGTGTGGGTCTTTGAGGTAGGCTTGCCAACGAGCTGCATGGCAGGTCAACATATGTCTGGTCAGGCATGTGGTACCCAAGCGGCTGATGTTTTGGCCACGCGATATACGCTTGAGACATATGTTGCAAACAGCAGCTGTGCAATCTGATGCACTAGCCTCAAAAAAGGCCCACACCAAAGAACTTTTTGAATGACGGGCAGAGGCAGCACCCTGCACAGGCGGAGCTCTGCGGTGTGATTCCGTCGGTGTACTGCCCTTACGCTGGCCACCAAAGGGCATCCTGCCTTGTTGGAGATGTGCCTCCTCCTCATCCTCCTCCTCCTCCTCTCTCCTATTAGGCACCCACGTGGAGTCAGTGACCTCATCATCCCCTCCCTCCTCATCACTGGAGCCAATCTGGCAGTATGCTGCAGCTGCTGGAACATGACTGCCAGATTGGTGTCCTTCTTGAGCATCCCCTCTGTCTGCTCTCACGCTACTGCCTTCCTGTAGCTGGGTTTCATCATCAGACCCTTCGAAACGCTGGGCATCCTCCTGGAGCATGTACCCAACACTGTGCTCAAACAGTTCGGGGGACTCCTCAGGAGGAGGACATGGTGGGTCTAGGGAAGGAGTGACTGATGATGAGTCTGACATTGATACCAGGGAAGAGGACGCTTTGGCAGCTGCTTTTCCAGTACCCTGAGCCTGGGTGAGAGAGGATGAGGAGGAGGAGGAGGGCTTGGTCATCCACTCTACCAAATCTTCGGCATGATGTGGCTCAACATGTCCAGCTGCCGAAAAGAAGGACAAGCGTGTCCCATGGCCATGTGCTGATGACAATGCACCGCGTCCACGACCAGCACTGTTGCCCCCAGACACAGAGCCTGCTTGCCCTCTTTTATTGCCTCCTGACTGTCTGCCTCTCCTTGTTTGCCTTCCAGACATTCTAATAGATGGCCTGCAGGGAGATGGGAAAAAAGCAATAAGGGCTACCTTCAGGTGTCCTTCTCTGTCCCTTTACTTAAGGATTTCTAAATATGGTTGAGGATGATTGCTTTTGCACAGAATAGCACAACGACAATTTCCCTGACTGTCCAAAAAAACAAGGATTGCAAAGATGGTTGATGAGGAATGCTTTAGCACACTATAGCACAAGGAGAATTTCCCTCACTGTCCTTCCCTGTCCCTAGAAACAAGGATTATCACAGTGAAAGAAACTGACACTCTTCCTACCTATAGTTTTCTGTCCCTAGAAAAAATGTTTTTTTAAAGCACACTATAGCACAAGGAGAATTTCCCTCACTGTCCTTCCCTGTCCCTAGAAACAAGGATTATCACAGTGAAAGAAACTGACACTCTTCCTACCTATAGTTTTCTGTCCCTAGAAAAAATGTTTTTTTAAAGCACACTATAGCACAAGGAGAATTTCCCTCACTGTCCTTCCCTGTCCCTAGAAACAAGGATTATCACAGTGAAAGAAACTGACACTCTTCCTACTGTGACAGCAGGAAGGTAAAGTCACCTGGTTGCATCCAGGGGGGTAGATATATTTCGCCCAGATTCAGGCTTTACGCCGACTTATACAACTAGGGAGTTGATGAAGCCCAGCTGAGGCTAGTGGGCTCATGGATGACTCATACCTCTAGGGAGAGGGCTGGGCGTCGTGCAGGCAGGGAGTTGATGAGACCAGCTGAAGCTTGTCAGCTCATTTAAAGGCCTCTATAAAAACTCCCAGCTTCATTAGATGTTAGCTCATGCCTGGAACCAGACCTGTGTGGACTGTCTAGGGAGAGTGAACCCCTGTGCGGTGAGGCAAAGCCTGTGTGGCTATTTGTTTGGACTTTTACTAAACCAGGGACTTAGGGACTAGGACAGCACCAGGCTGATCCCAGTTGTTAGTTTAGGAAACCTGCATGTTTAGTCAGAGGTCAAACTGACCAGGATTTATTTTGTTTATGTTTCTTTTTGGCTTTGCTGTGTTTTTGTCAGTGTACATAGAGAAATAAACCGCACCTTTTGATTTTGAAAACCACAACCTCCGTCTGCTGGCCCTGTTTTTGTGTGGGGAGCCCAACCAGGGGGTCACACACACCCGCTACCGAGTTAACCCCCTCACAGTTGGTGGAGAACCAGTGGCAGTTTTTTTTAAGCCAGCATGGAGGAGATACTGAAACAGCTGGCTCTAGCAAATGCCAATCAACAGCAGACAAATGCAGGTTTGCAAAGGAGCCTTGCAGCCCAGCAGCAAGCTCATCAACAAGCCCAGCAGCAATCTGAGGCCCGCTTCATAGACCTGTTACAGAAGCAAGAGCAGAGACTACAACAAATGGAAGCAGTAATGCAGCAACGTCCGCAGACCAGTGAGGAAAGCCGTCCCACTAATACCGCGTCCTTTGGGGTGAGTCGTTTATTGACAAAAATGACTGGAGAGGATGATCCAGAGGTATTTTTGACCACATTTGAAAGGACTGCTGAAAGAGAAAAGTGGCCTGAGGAGCAGTGGGCTGGACTGGTGGCTCCTCTGTTAACTGGTGAATCGCAGAAGGCTTACTATGACCTAGAGCCTGACCAAGCAAAAGACTATGTGATGCTAAAAGCTGAAATATTGGCAAGGCTGGGTGTCACCCTGGCTGTCCGGGCTCAGCGTGTGCATAACTGGACTTTCCAGCTTGAAAAACCCCCCAGGTCTCAAATGTATGATCTCATTCACCTGAGCAGGAAGTGGCTACAGCCAGAGACTTTGTCCGCACCAGAGATTGTGGAACGTGTTGTAATGGATCGGTTTTTGAGAGCTCTTCCTACTGCCATCCAAAAGTGGGTAAGCCATGGAGACCCAGAGACGGCCGGTGGTCTTGTGGATCGTGTAGAGAAATACTTGGCTACAGAGAACCTGACGGCCTCTTCCAGAGACTCTCGGACTTTCCACCCTAAGACCAGACCATCCCCAGGGGCGGATAAGAGGATTCCAAGGGGTGAGGGTGGAGAGAGTGAGAGGGTGGGAGCTCTACCCCAAGTTTGGCGAGAACAGCCTGGGAAGTCAGGGGCTCAAGAGGCAGCCAAATGGATTGTTTGCTACCGCTGCCGGCAAGCGGGACATATTGCAGCAAATTGCCCGGTTGTGGAGGAACCCATGCAATGTGACTTTCTGATGGACAGACGTCAGTCGCTGTGTGCGACAGTCGCATGCACTGCCATTCGGGGAACTGAGAAACATTTATGCAAAATGTGTATTAATGGTAGAAATGTTGTGGTATTACTGGATTCAGGTAGCCTTGTGACCCTGATAAAGGCTGAATTAGTTAAAACAGAGGTCTCTGGGAATAGCAAGGTAGCTGTTATTTGTGTGCATGGGGACACCCGAGAGTATCCAGTGACTACAGTGTGTTTCGAGACCCCCAAAGGTACCCTCTCTCATCCAGTGGGGTTAGTATCTCAATTACCGCATGATGCCATTGTGGGAAGGGATTTTCCGAAGTTCTGGGAACTGTGGGATGATCCTGAGCCCCCCACTGGTGCCCCTATGTACCAGGAATGTGATAGCCAGAACTCCTCTGAGAGTGGTGAGGACTCTCCAGAATTTCCCTTGTCAGTATTGGCAGTAGACATGTGCACACTGAAATATTTCGTTTCGGAATTTCGTTTTCGTTTGAAAAATAAATTTATTTAGTTACTCCCGAAAATCGTTTTTATTCATTTCGTTTTTCGTTAAAAATTGCATTCGTCCGAAAATCCGAAATAATTTAGGTCGAATCTGTCATTGAAGGCTTATATGGTGTGTGTGTGTTCTAAGAAGATTCGACGGAGCAGCTAAACTATTCGACGCAGCAATCGTACATTTTCGGTCGAATGTTCCGCCTACAAGCTAGCTATAGTAGAATTCTAATGTTGTATGACTAGTAATAATTATATTTATTAATTATTATTACTAGTCATTCAACATTAGAATTTTTCTATAGCCCATGAGCGGATGCATTTAACCGGAAATGTACGATTGCAGGAAGCATCGTACAGTGAGTTTAACTGCACCGTCGAATCAACTTAGAACTTTTGACAGACACCATAAGCCACAGATTCGACGTTTGTATTTTTTTCGATGCTGTGTCGAATCTTCGTCGAATCTTCGTCGTTCATGTGGAATGGATGGTCTATCCCAACAGTCAGCTAACTACTTTCACATTCGTTTGTGCACGTGCTCCAACGTTCTGTCAGTGTCGGATAATATGGAGACCCATTTCGACGACATGGAGGACGTTCCTGGGCCTTCTATGGAGGAAGCAGCAGCAACATCCCATTCCCCATCATCCAAAAAGCGTCGCTTGGGGACACAAGCTGCAACCAGCAGGAAGCGTAACCTTATGTGGACTCACATTGAGTCCCAGGTCCTTGTAAAGGAAACGCTTCCTTACTGGATACAGCTGTGTGGCCCCCGCTCCAGGGATACCACTCAGGAGTGGAAGCGTGAGAAGTGGGAGGAGATCTCCAAAAAAGTTGAGGGGATGTATCGCCATCGGCGTGACCCGACTGCCTGTCGGAAAAAATTCAGCGACATTAAGCGGTAAGTAACATGTCTGATTATTATTTTTTTTACATTTTAACCACTTCAGCCCCGGAGGATTTGGCTGCCAAATGACCAGGCCACTTTTTGCGATTCGGCACTGCGTTCTTTTTTTCCCCACAAATAGAGATTTCTTTTGGTGGTATTTGATAATCTCTGCGTTTTTTTTTTGCGCTATAAACAAAAAAAGAGCGACAATTGTGAAAAAAAACACAATTTTTTTTTACTTTTTGCTATAATAAATATCCCCAAAAAATATATAAAAAAACAAATTATTTCCTCAGTTTAGGCCGATACGTATTCTTCTACATATTTTTGGTAACAAAAATTGCAATAAGCGTTTATTGATTGGTTTGCGCAAAAGTTATAGCGTCTACAAAATAGGGATAGTTTTATAGCATTTTTATTATTATTATTTTTTACTAGTAATGGCGGCGATAAGCTATTTTTTTTTTTTTCATAAATTTTTTATTGTATAGTCACATATACAGGTTACATAACAGGTACAGTAAGGTATACAAGAATTCCACGATAAGTCAAGCACAGCGATATAAAGTACATAGTTCACTCGTAGAATATACCAACAACATTGATCAAACTAATACAGGCAATGTTTGTTATTAACTCTGTTACACCAGAGAAGAGTGGTGTCTTCCGAAACCCTCCCCTCACTTTACTAGCAATATATGCTCTACTCTAAGGGTTGTGGGAGGTGATCAAGTTCCCATTTGAGGGGGATATTCAGGGCAGGTTGAAGTGGCTAGGTGGCCTTTCATCAGTGGGATCATTCCCGCCCGCGCACCCCAAACAGGGTACTTGCTGTACGCGGGCAGGGATTCTTGTCAGACCCCAAGGGGTCAGGTCGTGTCTGGGCCAATAGTACAGTAATCTCTCCCTAACAGTTCGAGGGATGGTTTCGGATCAGATGAATACCCTTGTGCAACTTTCATAGGTGAACGTAGGTACAGAATGGCGTTCAGATAGTGTCACAATGTAGGAATATGTAATCTATATATTTCTGAGATGTAGGGGAAGGGAGGGAGAGTAGGGGGGAGGGTAGAGACGGAAGTTTCATGTTTCTGTGGCCAGAGTGGTCTCGTGATTCCCTGCACGCCCCCTCGGCGATCAGCGATTTTTATCGTGACTGCGACATTATGGCGGACACATCGGACACTTTTGATGCCATTTTGTGACCATTGTCATTTATACAACAATCAGTGCTCTAAAAATGTACTATTTTACACCATACACAGTTCAAACAAGCGCATAATTAGAAAGGTGGACTGGACATCTATATTTTATCAGCACAATCCCAATCCTTTCTTTTATATTTTATTGCACACCAAAAAAGCATACGTTTTTCTTAAAATAAATTTGGTTAATAAAAAAAATGTGCAAATCTTGTGCTACGTGAAAAAATGCGCCTAATCCAAAAATTCCATTTGCATTGTTTCATTCTACGGGTTCATTCTACATTTGTTTCATGTGTTGATGTAATTTTCAGATTACTATTGTAGTTTAATTATGGAACCTGTTTCTCTTCTCTTTTTGTTTTGCAGTTCCATAGCGCGTAAACGCAGGCAGACGGGGCGCAGAGGGAAGCAGGTGCCTCTCCTCACCCATGAGGCAGAGCTGTTAGCTGGTATAGGGGAGGATGAGATCACCCATCTCCTGGCTCATCAGGGTTGGTGTCAGCATTGCATTGTGCAGGACATTTTTTTTGTCAAGCATCCGTCATTTACCATATTGTGTTTGATTTTATTTAAAGATCGCATCCAGTCCCAGCGCCGCCGGAGGAGGAGGGCGGAGGAGCAGGAGTCCTCCACGTCATCAACGCCCAGTAAGTAGTGTAGTAGTGACACTAATACAGTGGGTCCTTTTCCATTTGTCTAGCCTTCCATTGTCGATTCCAGTGTCATTGCTTCTCGCTCAAGCAGTGACAGGTAGAGCCTCTGCAACCTTCTGTCAGGTAACGCAACCGCTTGCGTAACTTACGCAATCTGACAGAACGTCGCTGCTCTGAACTGAGGCACCTAATCAGTGGCGGTGCACCTAGCACTCGCCGCTGGAACCAGGACAGGTAAGTGCCTCTTTTTTTTTTTACGAGATTTTTTCTAAATGGTTGAATGCATGTCCCTGCCTTGTAGATAAACGTTAGTGACCTGACCTGTATTGCCATGCTAATGGATAATTAATTTTATCTATATACAGTATTTATTTATAGTAATTTGAAGCTTGAACATTGTAACGTTCATCATTTCTCCTTTATATTAAATAGGTGTCATCCAATCAGAGTGGGAGACTCAGGAGGAGGAGGCTGAGGCGGCAACGCCCACATGTAAGTTAGTATAATCTTGCTGGTGTCTGCTGAGTGATCATACATGTTTCAATGTTCTTGTACTAATGTGTGAGATTGTTGTACACTGCAGATTGTAATGTTCTTTTCTATATTAATCATAATCAACAGCTGCTGAGGCTGAGCAGGAGGTGGAGGAGACCTGCACTGTAGAGGCTGCTGGGGATGCGGAAGCTGGTGAACAGCCAGACGCGGCAGATCCAGGGAGTAAGTATAACTTTTTTTGTATTTTCCAGGCAAATATAGTATTTTAAATATGAAATGCTGATGGCAAACCTTGTCTAGAAATGGTTGTGATTTATTCTCCAAGGCTTCGGTTTAGCTGGAATTATTAATTATTAGTCCCCCTTTGCAGCTGATTCCAGTCTTCCCGTTAGCGTGACCTGTGCTTGTTATTTCCTCAATGTCACTTCCCTGATCACGCCAGCTTCTTGCTGCAGTTCAGGTTCCCAGTCTGAGCCAATCACTGTTAATCATCGTGAATAACACAGCAGGCTGGAAGGGGTGTGTCAGACAAGAATCTCCAGCTATTGCCTGGCAGTCCCTGGACATGGTCAATCTCCGGCATGCCCCTAATTCATGCATTAACACTTTCCTCATGATGTCTGGTGCCTCCTCTTTGGCATCATCTAAAGCAGGGGTCTCCAAACTGCGGCCCGAGGGCCAGATGTGGCCCTTTGGTAGCTTTTATCCGGCCCTTGGGGCACTAATTCTCCCACTCACACCAACAATGGGGCATTTTTTTCTTCTATGTATACTAATGATGGGATACTATTCCTCCTACTAATAGGGGCACCACTCCTATTGACCACCAACCCTGAGGCCATATTTATTCTCACTGATGATGGGCCCATGACATTTTCTGCCCCTGTTGGCCACAATCCGGCCCCCCTAGAGTCTGAAGGAAAATAAACTGGCCCTTTTTTTGAAAAGTTTAGAGACCCCTGATATAAAGCAAAAAATTGTAAATGACCTCGTAGATCTTTGTGCAGGCAAATATCTATAAGAAGTTGAGTCTTGCATAGGTCTTGAAGGCTCAGGGAGAGACCAGACCACTGCAGTAGCAGAGGGGAGCAGATGAAGCACCGGATATCGAAGGTTCAGTAATTGTAAATTCTCTGTTATACCTCCTAGCCTAGACCAGGAGTGAGTAACCTACCTAGCCTAGAACAGAAGTGGGGCTTATTCAATCAGTGGCTATATAAAATTATCAACTTTAAAAAGTAGCCTGCTATATTTTATTAAACAACTTTTTGTTAGGTCATCCCTAATGCAATGGCTTGAATGGCTTCTCTTTGGTGAGTGTAATGTTAATAGCTGGTATAGCTGATATGTTTTTCTGCAAGTGCAACTGATCTTCCATATTTGCGACAGTCAATCAGTCTGGATGAGGTAGAGTAGTTAGTGGTCAGTGTGACGGATCTCAGATACCCCAGGTGGGAACATCTGCCAGACCTGTGTCTCCTGTCCTCCAAATGCACATGCAGCCTGCAGATTCACCATAACCAGCCCTTAACCCCTCAATCACGAGACAATCCACACAGGTGTTCAGGGTTAAACATGCAGAGCATCAACAGTTTATTAAATCCAAAACATACACTTTTACACACAGTTATGGACACTCCCCTTAGCCTTGTCATAGAGGGGGGTAGGGGACAAGGAAGAACCAATGGTAACTGAACATTGAAACAGAGACTACAGTTAAACATAAAGGGATTATGGTAAGCAGGTAGCCCCTCAATACACATCCCCTGCGGAGAGATGTCTGCAGTCCAGACCATTGTCTATGTGCCATGAACCAACACAATTAAGCACAGCAACAAGAGGGGGGAATCGGGGGGGGAGAAGGGATGTAGCATTACATTACATTTTCTCAATACCAGCTTTCCCCAAGTCTCTCAGTGTCTTCTGGGCCATAATCTGTGGGTAAGAGGCCAGCCCTCAGTCCCTTCCAAAACACACAGTGACAGTGGGTTCTGTCACAGTCAGCACTTAGGCATCCATTACACCTTAAGATTTTCTCAAGCCGGCCGTGCGACCAAGCGGATAAAATCTTTGGGAGATTCTCCTTTACACTGCTCGATGTGTAGAGGGGAATCCCTTTTTTACTCTGGCCGGGGAGGACACTCAGCTCCGCCCCGGTAAGAGTACAGTAAAGTACTACACCTTCCTGCACAGCTCAGCAAACCTGGGATGACGCAGCAAATTGACACAGACACCACTATCTCCTACACACAAATTGATTAGGTGCATCTCACTGAATATCAAAAATGGAAAACTGGTATGTAGAAGTGAAAACATCTCAAGATGTTACATGATTGTCTACAAGCGTTTTGAGATAATTGTCTTTATATAATGTTAGGGTGAAGAAGTCATGTGTATTGTATTATCTATCTAATGTATTTTCTTTTCTTCACAGGTGAAGTCTTCATCCTTCACCTCCACCCGGTGGACGAAGGCCTGTACCTGCCCGCGTCTGGTGATTGTCCTTCCTCCCCAGCGGTTTCTACGGCGCATGTTATCCTCCACCCTTCACTATCCCCCCACCTGGACACACCCATTACTGCCTCCTCCCCAGTGCGTCCTGGTGAGGATTCTCCAGCCGCTACAGTACACATCTCCCCTCCAGAGCCACATGTGAATGTGTATCTGCGACGCATTGTGGAGGTCCAAGAGAGACAATATGCCGAAACCAGGAGGCTATGTCACTCTTTGGCCCTCCACAATCGCCGGCAGCTCCGTCACTATGTGGCTCTGGAGAGGTACCAACGCAGCCTTAGGAGCAAACTGGAGGCTACTAGGTACCTCGGTGAACAAATGGCTGGCATAAATATGTCCCTACAGCGACTGGTCACCAGGTTGGGGGAGAATCTTTTTTCCTAATTTTTATTTTTTTATTTTTTTTTATGTTAAAAATAAAAATGTTTTTGTTCAGAACTAATTGTTTTCTTGAATCTTGCTTTCCTTGTTAGGTTCATTAATCATTATGTGATGTTTATCTAAATGAACTAGTCCATTTATTGTTACTAACTTACTAGAGGCCTTATAATTGTCTTTTCTACATTTAACCATCAGGCTGAACTTAGAAAATTTAAGAGATTTCTTTCTACACTATTTCAATGTGCAAAGGGTAATTCCATTTATCTTGTGTCCAGTCACGCCGTTCAGCTTTCCCCCCACCAGAATACTAGGGATGAGCCGAACACCCCCCGGTTCGGTTCGCACCAGAACCCGCGAACGGACCGAAAGTTCGCACGAACGTTAGAACCCTATTAAATACAATGGATGCGAATGTTCTAAATCTAAAGTGCTAATTATAATGACTAATATGCATGTTATTGTCCTAAAAAGGGGTTGGGAACCCGGGTTCTCCCCCAGGGGACATGTATCAATGGAAAACGAAGTTTTAAAAACGGCCGTTTTTCGGGAGCAGTCATTTTAATGATGCATAAAGTGAGAATAAAAAAGTCAAATATTCCTTTATATATCGTACCTGGGGGGTGTCTAAAGTATGCCTGTGAAGTGGCATGTGTTTCCCGTGTTTAGAACTGTCCCTGCACAAAATGACATTTGTAAAGGAAAAAAATCCATTTAAAACTGCTTGCGGCTTTAATGTAATGTCTGGTCCCGGTAATATGGATGAAAATCTTTAAGAAAAATGGCATGGCTACCCCATCACCCCCCCCCCCCCTACCCCAGCCCATTACCAGCCCCTTTGGGTCTTGTATGGATATTAAGGGGAACCCCGCACACAAAATAAAAAAGGCCCTATATACTCTGAACAAGTAGAATCTGTTTGTAATTTTGAACAGTAATATTATAGAACAGCAATGACGGGTATATACAGGTGTATACTGTGCCACTAACTCCTGCAGATGCCTGTATTTGAGAACAGCAATGACGGATATACAGGTGTATACTGTGCAGAAGGCTCAGCAAAAATGACACTGACACTGTCCCCTGCCTATCCTTCTCTGTCCCTGTACCAACACACTGTAAATGCACAAGGTTTAGCAAAGAATATCACTGACACTGTCCCTGCCTATCCTTCTCTGTCCCTGTACCAACACACTGTAAATGCACAAGGTTTAGCAAAGAATATCACTGACACTGTCCCTGCCTATCCTTCTCTGTCCCTGTACCAACACACTGTAAATGCACAAGGTTTAGCAAAGAATATCACTGACACTGTCCCTGCCTATCCTTCTCTCTCCCTGCACGCCAACACACTACACAAGGCCGCCGCGCTGGCGGGCTTTTATAGTGTGGGGCGTGTACTAAACCCCCCTGAGCTATAATTGGGCACAGGCATCCTGCCTGTGGCCAATTATGCCTCTCCTCACTGCCGGCGCTGTGATTGGCCAAGCATGCGGGGTCACAGTGCATGCTTGGCCAATCACAGCGCCGGGATTGCACTGCGATGGCGCAGTGTATTGTGGGCCGTTCGCGTCACTCGAATTTGTCGTGAACGGCCCAAAACGTTCTATCTTCGGCGAACGATCGAACAGCCGATGTTCGAGTCAAACGTATGTTCGACTCGAACACGAACCTCATCCCTTCAGAATACACAGCAGATAGTAACAGCAGGGGTTAACCATACAGTCCTCAACAGTTCACAGGGCATAGGTTGCAGGCTTGCAATCATGAGGGCAACAGTTAACCGGACAGAGGTTCCCAGGCGAGTGCAATCACAAGGGGCAACAGTTCAAAGGGCAGTCATCATTTCCAGGGCTTGAGTAACATGGCAGCAGGGTAGATTACTCACACTGGTGACTTCGGACAATTGCAGATGGTCATGAAACAGGTGGAGGATCAGAGAGGGCCCTGGTGTCCCCAGGGTCAGAGATGGCAAATGGGAGGGGTCCTGGGCATATGGATGCAGTTGAGCAGTGACCAACTAGTCTATCTTGCATAGAGTCACGTTTCCAGCTGTATGCTTCTTTGTTCTATGTTGTGTTGGTAACAAATTCTGATCCTTGAGTTGACAGTCTCTCCATCAAGAGGAACTGTCATGCTGTTGAGGTCATCTTTAATCATTGTCTCTTATTTCCAGACCATCATACAAAAATGGTTAAATTAGCACACGTTGCTATTTGTATTTACTAAGACAGCAACACGTGAGCAGTAGCGCCACGTCAAGGCTTCAACCCTTGCTACTGTCCATTCACACAACATTCATTCATACAATCACGCACGCTCTAGTCACTCTACACAACACTCATTACAAAAAAGGGTGATGGAAGGAATAAAGGGAAAAATTTGGATTGCTTAAAACAATATAATTCTATTTAAATCTTGGGGTCACACTAAAGACAACTGCTATTGTCAAGTGGTAAGAAAAAAAAATGCATTTTCCTCAACATTTGGATGGTTCCTCTGAGTCCCATCTATCTTCACATGGTGATAATGATTCAGGTCTCACAAGTTAAGGGTAGGGTAACCAAGCTTGGGGAGGTTAAATTTCAGGAAAGTTATTTGTTCCATCAAATGGGGTGTCAGTTGTGCACGGTGTGGATTAAGGATGTTCCCAGTAATAGAGAAAACTCTCTCACTTTGCACAGTGGTTGGAGGACAGGATAGTAGTTGCTGGGCAACCAGACAAAGACCAGGCCACAAACTTTTCTTACTATCCCAATAGGTCAAAGGGTCCTCTGAAGGAAGCAAAGGTGCTTCATATAGGTAGGCCCTGACCATTTCAGAGGCACTGCTCTCTTCTCGATTACCTGCTGCTTGACCTGCATCCACCAGATTGTCAAGTGCCTCTACCCAACATGCAGATGCTCCACTTGGTTGTTTTTGAGTGATGGTGCCAGGTCTTGGAATAGCAGACATGGCAGGTGAATCTTCCAAACTGGCCTCATCCGGCATACATCTCTGTTGCTGCAAATTACGGACCCTTTCAATCAATTTTTCTTTCCAGTAGGAGAGGCTGTTGTCTCTGAGTGCCAGTTTACCTTTGATCCTGGGATCACATAGGGAAGCCAGCATGAGTTCAGGGCTTTTGCGGACACGATCATTTAGCCGATCTTTTAAGTTGGCTTGTAGTTTTCTGATGAAAGACGCTACATCGGCATGAAGTGGGCTGCCACAAAGAGGCTCACTGTTTTCTAGGAACGATCCCATCTTATCTATGAGATAGGTAAACAAGGGTATGACCTGTCCTAGGCTGGCATTGCTCTGACTCAAGTTTTCCGTCACATTCCGAAAGGGTTTTAAGACAGAAACGAGCTGCCCAATTATACACCAGTCATCACGTCCCAGTGTGGAATCAATCCCAATGCTGTGGCGGGATGATAGATTGTGGATGGCTGTCTTTTGCTCCAAAATGCGTTCCAGCATTTCCAGGGTATAGTTCCACCGGGTGCTGACATCTTGTTTCAGTCGATGTATGGGGAGCCCTGATTGTTCTTGCTCCTCCCTCAACAGTTGACTAGCCCGTACACTGCGGTGGAAATGCCCTGCAATCTTCCTGCAAAGGTCCAAGATTTGAGCAATCTTGTTGTTTTTCTCCACTGGGATTGCACCCTTGACCACTAAATGCAGTATGTGTGCAGAACAGCAGACACCGACAAAAGATCCATCTTGGAGCGCTTTAACCATGTTTGAACCTCCGTCTGTCACTATGAACCCAACAGAAACATTGGTGACTGCCAGCTCTCCAAACCAATTGGCCAACATTGATCTAATTGCTCGCAATATGTTGGCAGAGCTGTGTTTGTCATCACGGACTTCTGTGTGGAGCAGGAAAGCTTGATAACCCTGCTGGTCTTGCGCTGCAGACCGTCCTGATGAAGTTTGAACACTTACACTAGTGCCACCACCAACAGGCACAGTGGCCTGCCACCAGTGTGCAGTCAAAGACAGGAAAGCGTGTTGACCGCTGGGAGCTGTCCACAAATCAGTGGTCAAATGAATTGTCTGACCCTCGGCTTTGGCCATTCTTTCCTTTAATACTGCAACGCACGAATGGTATAGTGCTGGAATAATCTTTCTGCTGAAAGTTGTTCGTGCAGGAACAACGTATCGTGGAGCAAGGGCATGCATGAGCTGTTTAAACGGCTCCCCTTCAATCATGCGAAAAGAGGCTCCTCCAACAGCAATGAATTGGCCAATGAGGCGGGTGATCTTGTTGGCCTGCTGTTTTGACATGCCCTTGGAACTAAAGCCAACAAAACTATCTAGGGTAGGCTGATGATGTCCTTGGGAGGATGAGGAGCCTGATTGGGTCTGCAGTGGAACTACTGCACGTGTATGGCTTGTCTTAAACAAACCCTCTCTATTGGCTGTGCTCTGAGTAAGTGGTGTGGTTGAAGAGGTACCACCAGTACATTCAGAGTCCGTTATGCTGCTTCCTGCGCTACCATCTTCTTTTTCTGCCTCTGCCCGCAGTAAAGTAGAGTGGTGGTAATTTTTAATGTGTAGGTTCATACCAGCATTGGTTAAATGTCCCAACTTTTTACCCCTACTCACTTGCTTCCCACACAATTTGCACTTTGCAAAGAACCCGCCTTCCAATGTTTGAAAGTATTTCCAAACGTTGCTGCGGCGGGATGAAGCCCCTTGACCCTGTTGATCTCTAGTATGGGCTGATATAGCTGCAGCAGGTAGCACACCAGTGGTGGAAGCTGTTGCCACTACAGTTACACTTGGTGAACTAGTGCTAATGGCAGGGGTGCTGGGGAGGTCGGTGTTATCATCACAGGATTCTTCCTCTATAATAACAGAGGGAGAAGGGGAGTTAGCAGCAGATGAAAAAAGTGAACTGCTCCCTGTCCTACTCCTCACAGAAAATCCCTCTTGCACTTTCTCTAAGTCATGCTGTAACTCTTGTGGGGTAAGACTGTATAAAACGTCTGCAGTGGTTGGGGAAAGAGGAGCATCACATTCAAAATCATTCTCTTGGGGCAATGAAGAAAACGTCTCACACTCTGTCTCTGCTGATGTCTCCCTCAATTGCTTCTTTGGGGAGCTGGGCAGTGGCACTGGCACTGGCAGTGTCATTGGTGGTGGTGATTGTATCGGCAACTCCACTTGTTTTATAGTATGTTTCTTGCCTATCCCATAAAAATAGGAAGCCATGACAACTGTAGAAGAAGGCGCTGCACTGGCAGTGGAAGCGGCAGCAGATGTTGGTGGTCTGGCAGGAGGAAAACTAATAGTAGAACTGGTGGTGGTGGAACTAGCTTTGCTGGTGGCAGTGGTGGTGACATCCACTGTTGTGGATAGCATGTTTGTGGCGGCAGAAGTGTCAGAGACACTAGTAGCAGAGACCTTGCCACTTTTTTTAGCAAGGCGTCCACCACGACCGCGACCATTACCTCTACCTGCCTTCACTTTTCTCTTAGAATGGTACATTGCTGTTGCTGTATATAGTTCAAATAGAAAATGGACTGGTGATAGTGATCACTGATCAGACAGGTAACAAGATAGGGTATATAGAACTTATATAGAATCTCAATCTATAATATAGAATCTATAATAATAAACCCCCTCCCCCTCCACAACACGGGCAGCCTCTGAGGCTATCACAATACTAGCAAGTTCACTAGTAGTTCACAACACTAACACAATAGCAGCAGATTATTATGAAAAAGTGAACTTGATCTGTAGCTTGTGCTTATGCTTAATTGCTAATAATTCAGGTTCTCTGAAAAACGGACCAGCAAGATTAACTGTCTTCTGAAATGATTCAGCGTGTGTGTCTCTCTCTGCTAGCAATCGTAAGTGAAAGTAAGTTGGCTGTACATGTGTACTTAGTTCCAGCTATTTTACTGCTCCTCCTCTTTGGTTACAATCAGCCAATAACATTCATCATCATCATTATTTTTAGTTTACTTCCCCCACCCAATTCCAGCAGCAAATTATCTTTTTTCCCTATATCGAATCTATTCTCTCTACAATGTCGAATCTATTCTCTATAATGTCGAATCTATTCTCTCTATAATGTCGAATCCTTTCTCTCTATGTCGAATCTTTTCTCTCTATAATGTCGAATCTATTCTCTATAATGTTGAATCTATTCTCTCTATAATGTCGAATCCTTTCTCTCTATGTCGAATCTTTTCTCTCTATAATGTCGAATCTATTCTCTATAATGTTGAATCTATTCTCTCTATAATGTCGAATCCTTTCTCTCTATGTCAAATCTTTTCTCTCTATAATGTCGAATCTATTCTCTATAATGTCGAATCCTTTCTCTCTATGTCGAATCTTTTCTCTCTATGTCGAATCTTTTCTCTCTATGTAGATTAATCTTGGAAGTTAAGGTTAGGCACATTCAACCACAGTTTCGATAGATACAGATTGTTATTGTTAGCGTTGTGTCGAATCTCCTATCTATATCGAACTGTTGTCGCAACGAAAACGAAAATAAAGCATTTGTTTATGTCGGATCTTTCGGTTTTCGTATTCTGTGCTTTCGTTTTCGTTTGTTAAAACGATAACGAAAATACCTGAAAATCGGACGAAAATGCATTCGGACGAAAACGAATGCACATGTCTAATTGGCAGGGGAGACTCAAGAAACTGGAGAGGAGCCCACCTCCTCAGACGAAAACCTACCGTCTGTGGAGTTTTCTGATCTGGAGGTTCACAGGGAAAATTTTGCCACAGAACAGTTAAAAGACCCCGCCCTAATAAAGGCACGGGAAAACGTAGTGGAAATAGATGGCGAGTTAGTGAACCCAGATAATACCTGCACTTACCCATACTTCAGCGTAGAGAAGGACCTACTGTATCGGGTGGCAAAAAGGGCAGAAGAAACCGTTGAGCAGCTTGTGGTGCCCAAACCTTACAGGAAGTTGGTGTTGGAGTTGGCCCATGGGCACATTCTTGGAGGTCATCTGGGGACAGAGAAAACCCGAGAGAGGGTATTACAGAGATTCTATTGGCCTGGGGTGATGAAGGACATAGAAAATTATTGTTCCTCCTGCCCTGTGTGTCAGAGGTCGGCCCCGATGCCACATTTCCGTAGCCCGCTGGTCCCTCTACCCATCATTGAGGTCCCGTTTGAGAGAATCGCAATGGATTTGGTAGGTCCTATAATCAAGTCCGCTAGGGGGCACCAGTACATATTGGTTATAATGGACTATGCCACCCGTTATCCAGAAGCGATCCCTCTCAGAAATACCTCGGCCAAAACCATAGCCAAAGAGCTATCTCTTGTTTTTAGCCGGGTGGGTATTTGTAAAGAACTGCTTACGGACCAAGGTACACCCTTTATGTCCCGGGTTATGAAAGAGCTGTGTAAATTGCTCAAAGTGACGCAATTGCGTACATCTGTGTATCACCCCCAAACCGATGGGCTGGTTGAAAGATTCAACAAAACCCTAAAACAAATGTTGAAGAAAGTGGTGGATAGAGATGGAAAGGATTGGGACTGTCTACTTCCTTATTTGATGTTTGCTATTAGGGAGGTGCCCCAATCCTCTACGGGATTCTCCCCCTTTGAGTTACTGTATGGGAGACACCCAAGAGGGCTGTTGGATATTGCCAAGGAAACTTGGGAAAGTGAGAGTTCTCCCCACAGGAGTGTGATTGAGCATGTCGCCCTGATGCAAGATCGAATTGCACAGGTAATGCCCATCGTGAAGGAACATTTGGCCCAAGCGCAGTTGGCACAGCAGAGAGTGTACAACCGTGGAGCAAAGACCCGTACCTTTTCCCCGGGGGATAGGATATTGGTACTTGTCCCTACGGTTGAAAGTAAATTCCTTGCCAAATGGCAAGGCCCCTACGAGATAATGGAAAAAGTGAGCGAAGTGAATTACAAGGTCAGACAACCAGGAAGGCGAAAGCCCGAACAGATATATCACGTTAATCTGTTGAAAGCCTGGAGGGATAGAGAGTCCCTAGTCGCAGAAACTTGGTCACCAGCTCAAACTGGTTGCGTGATTCCGGAGGTTGGAATAGCAGCCACCTTGTCACAACCCCAACAACAGGAGGTTAAGGAGTTTGTGCTTCGCAACAAGGAGGTGTTCTCTGAGCTGCCGGGACAAACATCTGGGGTAGAGCATGATATTATTACCCCGCCCGGTGAAAGGGTGAAGTTAAAACCCTATCGGATCCCAGAGGCCCGACGGGAGGCAATACGGGAGGAAGTACAGAAAATGCTGAACTTAGGGGTGATAGAGGAGTCCCAAAGTGATTGGTCTAGTCCCATTGTGTTGGTGCCTAAACCGGATGGGAGCTGGCGATTTTGTAACGATTTTCGTCAGTTGAACAAAGTTACAAAATTTGACACCTACCCCATGCCACGTATAGATGAGTTGATCGACCGGCTGGGAACAGCCCGATACATGACGACTCTTGACCTCACAAAAGGGTATTGGCAAATTCCCCTGGCCAAGTCGGCCAAAGAGAAAACCGCATTTGTAACCCCAGACGGGGCGTTCCAATATAAGAGAATGCCGTTCGGGTTACAGAATGCGCCGGCCACATTCCAGCGGAAAATGGACCAGATACTGAGGCCCCATCGGAAGTATGCTGCGGCTTACCTGGATGACGTAATTGTCCATAGCACAGATTGGGCCTCACATCTGCCAAAAGTGCAAGCAGTCCTAGACTCTATCCGGGAAGCGGGGTTTACGGCTAACCCCAAGAAGTGTACCATTGGGCAGGAGGAGGCCAAATATCTTGGGTACACCATTGGCAGGGGAGTGATAAAACCCCAACTCAACAAAGTCGAGGCCATCCAGAGTTGGCCACGTCCCAACAGCAAGAAGCAAGTACGGGCCTTTCTGGGAATCGCGGGTTATTATCGGCGCTTCATTCCCCACTTTGCTTCTAAGGCTGTGCCCCTAACCAACCTGACGAAAGGGAAAGGGTCGGTCATGATTAAATGGACCCCCGAGGCTGAGGCAGCATTCCAATTCTTGAAACAAGCCTTATGTAGCCAGCCAGTGTTGTACTCACCCGACTTCTCTAAAGACTTTGTCGTACAAAGTGATGCGTCAGATGTGGGGTTAGGAGCAGTATTGTCCCAGGTCTGGAACGGGGAAGAGCACCCAGTCATTTACCTCAGCAGGAAGTTGAAGTCCCATGAGGTAAATTACGCCACGGTTGAAAAGGAGTGTTTAGCGGTGAAGTGGGCTCTAGATTCCCTTCGGTACTATCTGCTAGGTAGGCACTTTGACATGGTTACGGATCACGCTCCGTTAAAGTGGATGGCTCAAAACAAGGAAACAAATAGAAGAGTGAATAGGTGGTTCCTGGCCCTCCAGGAATTCAACTTCACAGTAAAGCATCGCCCTGGCGTTCAAATGGGGAATGTGGATGCTTTGTCTCGAGTACATGAATGCCTGATTGCTGGTGTTCCAACCCCGAGGTTAAAACAAGAGGGGGGGGTATGTGACAGCAGGAAGGTAAAGTCACCTGGTTGCATCCAGGGGGGTAGATATATTTCGCCCAGATTCAGGCTTTACGCCGACTTATACAACTAGGGAGTTGATGAAGCCCAGCTGAGGCTAGTGGGCTCATGGATGACTCATACCTCTAGGGAGAGGGCTGGGCGTCGTGCAGGCAGGGAGTTGATGAGACCAGCTGAAGCTTGTCAGCTCATTTAAAGGCCTCTATAAAAACTCCCAGCTTCATTAGATGTTAGCTCATGCCTGGAACCAGACCTGTGTGGACTGTCTAGGGAGAGTGAACCCCTGTGCGGTGAGGCAAAGCCTGTGTGGCTATTTGTTTGGACTTTTACTAAACCAGGGACTTAGGGACTAGGACAGCACCAGGCTGATCCCAGTTGTTAGTTTAGGAAACCTGCATGTTTAGTCAGAGGTCAAACTGACCAGGATTTATTTTGTTTATGTTTCTTTTTGGCTTTGCTGTGTTTTTGTCAGTGTACATAGAGAAATAAACCGCACCTTTTGATTTTGAAAACCACAACCTCCGTCTGCTGGCCCTGTTTTTGTGTGGGGAGCCCAACCAGGGGGTCACACACACCCGCTACCGAGTTAACCCCCTCACACTACCTATAGTTTTCTGTCCCTAGAAAAAATGTTTTTTTAAAGCACACTATAGCACAAGGAGAATTTCCCTCACTTTCCTTCCCTGTCCCTAGAAACAAGGATTATCACAGTGAAAGAAACTGACACTCTTCCTACCTATAGTTTTCTGTCCCTAGAAAAAATGTTTTTTTAAAGCACACTATAGCACAAGGAGAATTTTCCTCACTGTCCTTCCCTGTCCCTAGAAACAAGGATTATCACAGTGAAAGAAACTGACACTCTTCCTACCTATAGTTTTCTGTCCCTAGAAAAAATGTTTTTTTAAAGCACACTATAGCACAAGGAGAATTTCCCTCACTTTCCTTCCCTGTCCCTAGAAACAAGGATTATCACAGTGAAAGAAACTGACACTCTTCCTACCTATAGTTTTCTGTCCCTAGAAAAAATGTTTTTTTAAAGCACACTATAGCACAAGGAGAATTTCCCTCACTTTCCTTCCCTGTCCCTAGAAACAAGGATTATCACAGTGAAAGAAACTGACACTCTTCCTACCTATAGTTTTCTGTCCCTAGAAAAAATGTTTTTTTAAAGCACACTATAGCACAAGGAGAATTTTCCTCACTTTCCTTCCCTGTCCCTAGAAACAAGGATTCGCACAGTAAAACACACTGACACTCTCCCTACCTATAGTTTTCTGTCCCTAGAAAAAATGTTTTTTTAAAGCACACTATAGCACAAGTAGAATTTACCTCACTTTCCTTCCCTGTCCCTAGAAACAAGGATTATCACAGTGAAAGAAACTGACACTCTTCCTACCTATAGTTTTCTGTCCCTAGAAAAAATGTTTTTTTTAAAGCACACTATAGCACAAGGAGAATTTCCCTCACTTTCCTTCCCTGTCCCTAGAAACAAGGATTATCACAGTGAAAGAAACTGACACTCTTCCTACCTATAGTTTTCTGTCCCTAGAAAAAATGTTTTTTTAAAGCACACTATAGCACAAGGAGAATTTTCCTCACTGTCCTTCCCTGTCCCTAGAAACAAGGATTATCACAGTGAAAGAAACTGACACTCTTCCTACCTATAGTTTTCTGTCCCTAGAAAAAATGTTTTTTTAAAGCACACTATAGCACAAGGAGAATTTCCCTCACTTTCCTTCCCTGTCCCTAGAAACAAGGATTATCACAGTGAAAGAAACTGACACTCTTCCTACCTATAGTTTTCTGTCCCTAGAAAAAATGTTTTTTTAAAGCACACTATAGCACAAGGAGAATTTCCCTCACTTTCCTTCCCTGTCCCTAGAAACAAGGATTATCACAGTGAAAGAAACTGACACTCTTCCTACCTATAGTTTTCTGTCCCTAGAAAAAATGTTTTTTTAAAGCACACTATAGCACAAGGAGAATTTTCCTCACTGTCCTTCCCTGTCCCTAGAAACAAGGATTATCACAGTGAAAGAAACTGACACTCTTCCTACCTATAGTTTTCTGTCCCTAGAAAAAATGTTTTTTTAAAGCACACTATAGCACAAGGAGAATTTCCCTCACTTTCCTTCCCTGTCCCTAGAAACAAGGATTCGCACAGTAAAACACACTGACACTCTCCCTACCTATAGTTTTCTGTCCCTAGAAAAAATATTTTTTTAAAGCACACTATAGCACAAGGAGAATTTACCTCACTTTCCTTCCCTGTCCCTAGAAACAAGGATTATCACAGTGAAAGAAACTGACACTCTTCCTACCTATAGTTTTCTGTCCCTAGAAAAAATATTTTTTTAAAGCACACTATAGCACAAGGAGAATTTCCCTCACTTTCCTTCCCTGTCCCTAGAAACAAGGATTATCACAGTGAAAGAAACTGACACTCTTCCTACCTTTAGTTTTCTGTCCCTAGAAAATTTTTTTTTTAAAGCACACTATAGCACAAGGAGAATTTCCCTCACTTTCCTTCCCTGTCCCTAGAAACAAGGATTATCACAGTGAAAGAAACTGACACTCTTCCTACCTATAGTTTTCTGTCCCTAGAAAAAATGTTTTTTTAAAGCACACTATAGCACAAGGAGAATTTTCCTCACTGTCCTTCCCTGTCCCTAGAAACAAGGATTATCACAGTGAAAGAAACTGACACTCTTCCTACCTATAGTTTTCTGTCCCTAGAAAAAATGTTTTTTTAAAGCACACTATAGCACAAGGAGAATTTCCCTCACTTTCCTTCCCTGTCCCTAGAAACAAGGATTATCACAGTGAAAGAACCTGACACTCTTCCTACCTATAGTTTTCTGTCCCTAGAAAAAATGTTTTTTTAAAGCACACTATAGCACAAGGAGAATTTCCCTCACTTTCCTTCCCTGTCCCTAGAAACAAGGATTATCACAGTGAAAGAAACTGACACTCTTCCTACCTATAGTTTTCTGTCCCTAGAAAAAATGTTTTTTTAAAGCACACTATAGCACAAGGAGAATTTTCCTCACTGTCCTTCCCTGTCCCTAGAAACAAGGATTATCACAGTGAAAGAAACTGACACTCTTCCTACCTATAGTTTTCTGTCCCTAGAAAAAATGTTTTTTTAAAGCACACTATAGCACAAGGAGAATTTCCCTCACTTTCCTTCCCTGTCCCTAGAAACAAGGATTCGCACAGTAAAACACACTGACACTCTCCCTACCTATAGTTTTCTGTCCCTAGAAAAAATGTTTTTTTAAAGCACACTATAGCACAAGGAGAATTCCCTCACTGTCCTTCCCTGTCCCTAGAAACAAGGATTCGCACAGTAAAACACACTGACACTCTCCCTACCTATAGTTTTCTGTCCCTAGAAAAAATGTTTTTTTAAAGCACACTATAGCACAAGGAGAATTCCCTCACTGTCCTTCCCTGTCCCTAGAAACAAGGATTCGCACAGTAAAACACACTGACACTCTCCCTACCTATCCTTCTCTTTCCCTAAACTAAAGGAATCCAGGTTAAGCAAGAAAAAATAAATGTCACTGTCCCTGCCTATGCTTCTCTTTCCCTGCTCCGGAACACACTACACTAGGCCGCCGTGCTGGCGGCCTTTTATAGTGTGGGGCGTGTACTAAACACCCTCAGCAATAATTGGCCACAGGCATCCTGCCTGTGGCCAATCATTTCTCTCCTCGCTGCCGGCGCTGTGATTGGCCAAGCATGCGGGGTCACAGTGCATGCTTGGCCAATTACAGCGCCTGGATGACACTGCGATGGCGTAGTGCATTGTGGGCCGTTCGCGTCACTCGAATTTGGCGCGAACGGCCCAAATCGTTCGATCTTCGTCGAACGATCGAACAGCCGATGTTCGAGTCGAACGTATGTTCGACTCGAACACGAAGCTCATCCCTACATGTGTGCAAAACATGCAAAAACAGCAGTTACAGCAGCTAAGTACAATAGGGAGCGGGGCAGTTTGGAGGGTGTTGTGAGTTAGCGCACCTTTTCTTTTTATAAAAGGTGAACTTGTCCTTTAAAACTGTTAAATCTACTTTTTAAATTATGTTAACATGTTAAAGCTTATATAAGATTTTAGTGATTGGGTTTACATCGGCAGTTGGTCTTGTGTCATCGATATGTCTATAATTGTCCCTTGTGTGTCCCAAGCTGGCTCAGGATACAATGATGTGAAAAAGTATTTGCCCCCTTCCTGATTTATTTATTTTTTGCATATTTCTAACACGTAAATGATTCAGATCATCAAGCAAATTTTAATATTACACAAAGATAACCCAAATAAATCTAAGATACAATTTTTTAATTATTATTTCATTTATTAAGGAAAAAAAGCTGTTCAAACCTGCCTGGCCCTATGTGAAAAAGTAATTGCCCCCTCCCATGCTGAATCATGAATGAACTGTGATTAACCACAATTTTTTGGAAAGCTGAGTTAAATTTCACTTGCCACATCCAGGCCTGATTACTGCCAGACCTGTTGAATCAAGAAATCACATAAATAGAAGTTGTCTGACGAAGTGAAGCACACTAATAGATTACAAAAAGCCACACATCATGCCAGAATCGAAAAAAAATTCAAGAACAGATTAGAAACAAACATGTATCGGGCTAGGAAGGGTTTCAAAGCCATTTCTACGGCTCTGGAACTCCAGTGAACCACAGGGGGAGCCATTATCCACAATTGGCGATAACTTGGAACAGTGGTGAACCTTCCCAGGAGTGGCCGGCCTACAGAACTTACTCCAAGAGCTTGACGACGACTCATCCAGGAGCTCATAAAAGAACCCAGAACATCATCTAAAGAACTGCAGGCCTCATTTGTCTCAGGTAAGATCAGTGTTCATGATTCAACAATAAGAAAGAGACTGGGCAAAAATGGCATCCATGGGAGAGTTCCATGGCCAAAGTCACTGCTGACCAAAAAGAACACAAAGGCTCATCTCACATTTGCCAAAAAACATCTTGATATCCCCAAGACTTTTAGGCAAATATTCTGTGGACTGATGATACAAAAATTTGACATTTTGGAAGGTGTGCGTCCTGTCACATCTGGCATAAATCTAATACAGCATTTCATAACAAGAACATCATACCAACAGTCAGACATGATGGTAGCGTGATTGTCTGGGGCTGCTTTGCAGCTTCAGGACCTGGACGACTTACCATAATTGATGGAACCATGAATTCTGAGCTCTACCAGAAAATCCTAAAGGAGAATGTCCGGCCATCAGTTTGTGACCTCAAGCTCAAGTACACTTGGGTTATGCAGCAGGACAATCATCTGAAACACAACAGCAAGTCCACCTCCAAATGGTTTAAACAAAGCAAAGTTTACGTTTTGGAGTGGCCTAGTCAAAGGCCGGACTTAAATCCAATTGAGATGCTGTATCATGACCTTACACAGGCTGTTCATGCTGGAAAACCCTCCAATGTGACTGAATTAAAACAATTCTGCAAAGAAGAGTGGGCCAAAATTGCTGCACAGCAATGTGAAAGACTCATTGCCAATTATCACAAACGCTTAAGTGCAGTTGTTGCCGCCTAGGGTGGCACAACCAGTTATTAGGTTTAGGGGGCAATTACTTTTTCACATAAAGCCATGCAGGTTTGGACAGCTTTTTTGCCTTAATAAATTAAACTATCATTTAAAAACTGCATTTTGTATTTACTCGGGTTATCTTTGTGTAATGATAAAATTTGTTTGATGATCTGAGTCATTTAAGTGTGAGAAATATGCCAAAAAATAAATAAAAAATCAGGAAGGGGGCAAATACTTTTTCACATCACTGTAGATGAAGGCTGGTGACAATATGGTCACTCTTCATGGGGAATGTCACCGCTTCCCCCATCACAAGCCGACAGGCTGCCAGAGCCTGAACTCCTGTCAGATGGAGGGGCGTACGTTTTGAAAATATAATTGCTGACGGTCTGAGACTGAATAATTTGGGATTAGTTTAAACCCCCACTGATGTCCCTAAGTGGTAACATTATCCTAATGTAGCAGTACTGTTCAGCTGGCTAAATGTGATGTCAGGGAAAGCGATCATTTCTATATTTAAAGGGTCAGTCCGTCCACAACTGATGGATTGGATGTTACTGAGCTGAATAACTCAATGGCTTCAATATCTCCCAGGGACTCCATTGGTAAGGTCTGAACCCTGGTGTCCCCCTTCCCCCCAGCACCATGACGTCTCACTGGTTTTGCAGCTGCCAGACTCATCTGCTTCATGTTCTAGCTTGGGGTCTTCTTCTCTGTGTGCGGCCACTAGGGATGAGCTTCGTGTTCGAGTCGAACATACGTTCGACTCGAACATCGGCTGTTCGATCGTTCGACGAAGATCGAACGATTTGGGCCGTTCGCGCCAAATTCGAGTGACGCGAACGGCCCACAATGCACTACGCCATCGCAGTGTCATCCAGGCGCTGTGATTGGCCAAGCATGCACTGTAATCCCGCATGCTTGGCCAATCACAATGCCGGCAGCGAGGAGAGCAATGATTGGCCACAGGCAGGATGCCTGTGGCCAATTATTGCTGAGGGTGTTTAGTACACGCCCCACACTATAAAAGGCCGCCAGCACGGCGGCCTAGTGTAGTGTGTTCCGGAGCAGGGATAGAGCAGCATAGGCAGGGACAGTGACTTTTATTTCTTTCTTGCTTAACCTGGATTCCTTTAGTTTAGGGAAAGAGAAGGATAGGTAGGGAGAGTGTCAGTGTGTTTTGTGCTTGTGCTATAGTGTGCTTAAAAAAAACATTTATTCTAGGGACAGAAAACTGTAGGTAGGGACAGTGTCAGTTTCTTTCACTCTGCAAGTCCTTGTTTCCAGGGACCTGGAAGGACAGTGAGTGAATTGTCCTTGTGCTATATTGTGCTTAAAAAAACATTTATTCTAGGGACAGAAAACTGTAGGTAGGGAGAGTGTCAGTTTCTTTCACTCTGCAAGTCCTTGTTTCCAGGGACCTGTAAGGACAGTGAGTGAATTGTCCTTGTGCTATATTGTGCTTAAAAAAAACATTTATTCTAGGGACAGAAAACTGTAGGTAGGGAGAGTGTCAGTTTATTTCACTCTGCAAGTCCTTGTTTCCAGGGACCTGGAAGGACAGTGAGTGAATTGTCCTTGTGCTATATTGTGATTAAAAAAAACATTTTTTCTAGGGACAGAAAACTGTAGGTAGGGAGAGTGTTTTTTTTCTTTCACTCTGCAAGTCCTTGTTTCCAGGGACCTGTAAGGACAGTGAGTGAATTGTCCTTGTGCTATATTGTGCTTAAAAAAAACATTTATTCTAGGGACAGAAAACTGTAGGTAGGGACAGTGTCAGTTTCTTTCACTCTGCAAGTCCTTGTTTCCAGGGACCTGTAAGGACAGTGAGTGAATTGTCCTTGTGCTATATTGTGATTAAAAAAAACATTTTTTCTAGGGACAGAAAACTGTAGGTAGGGAGAGTGTTTTTTTTCTTTCACTCTGCAAGTCCTTGTTTCCAGGGACCTGTAAGGACAGTGAGTGAATTGTCCTTGTGCTATATTGTGCTTAAAAAAAACATTTTTTCTAGGGACAGAAAACTGTAGGTAGGGAGAGTGTTTTTTTTCTTTCACTCTGCAAGTCCTTGTTTCCAGGGACCTGTAAGGACAGTGAGTGAATTGTCCTTGTGCTATATTGTGCTTAAAAAAAACATTTATTCTAGGGACAGAAAACTGTAGGTAGGGAGAGTGTCAGTTTATTTCACTCTGCAAGTCCTTGTTTCCAGGGACCTGGAAGGACAGTGAGTGAATTGTCCTTGTGCTATATTGTGATTAAAAAAAACATTTATTCTAGGGACAGAAAACTGTAGGTAGGGAGAGTGTCAGTTTATTTCACTCTGCAAGTCCTTGTTTCCAGGGACCTGTAAGGACAGTGAGTGAATTGTCCTTGTGCTATATTGTGATTAAAAAAAACATTTTTTCTAGGGACAGAAAACTGTAGGTAGGGAGAGTGTTTTTTTTCTTTCACTCTGCAAGTCCTTGTTTCCAGGGACCTGTAAGGACAGTGAGTGAATTGTCCTTGTGCTATATTGTGCTTAAAAAAAACATTTATTCTAGGGACAGAAAACTGTAGGTAGGGAGAGTGTCAGTTTATTTCACTCTGCAAGTCCTTGTTTCCAGGGACCTGGAAGGACAGTGAGTGAATTGTCCTTGTGTTATATTGTGATTAAAAAAAACATTTTTTCTAGGGACAGAAAACTGTAGGTAGGGAGAGTGTTTTTTTTCTTTCACTCTGCAAGTCCTTGTTTCCAGGGACCTGTAAGGACAGTGAGTGAATTGTCCTTGTGCTATATTGTGATTAAAAAAAACATTTTTTCTAGGGACAGAAAACTGTAGGTAGGGAGAGTGTTTTTTTTCTTTCACTCTGCAAGTCCTTGTTTCCAGGGACCTGTAAGGACAGTGAGTGAATTGTCCTTGTGCTATATTGTGCTTAAAAAAAACATTTATTCTAGGGACAGAAAACTGTAGGTAGGGAGAGTGTCAGTTTATTTCACTCTGCAAGTCCTTGTTTCCAGGGACCTGGAAGGACAGTGAGTGAATTGTCCTTGTGCTATATTGTGATTAAAAAAAACATTTGTTCTAGGGACAGAAAACTGTAGGTAGGGAGAGTGTCAGTTTATTTCACTCTGCAAGTCCTTGTTTCCAGGGACCTGTAAGGACAGTGAGTGAATTGTCCTTGTGCTATATTGTGATTAAAAAAAACATTTTTTCTAGGGACAGAAAACTGTAGGTAGGGAGAGTGTTTTTTTTCTTTCACTCTGCAAGTCCTTGTTTCCAGGGACCTGTAAGGACAGTGAGTGAATTGTCCTTGTGCTATATTGTGCTTAAAAAAAACATTTATTCTAGGGACAGAAAACTGTAGGTAGGGAGAGTGTCAGTTTATTTCACTCTGCAAGTCCTTGTTTCCAGGGACCTGGAAGGACAGTGAGTGAATTGTCCTTGTGCTATATTGTGATTAAAAAAAACATTTTTTCTAGGGACAGAAAACTGTAGGTAGGGAGAGTGTTTTTTTTCTTTCACTCTGCAAGTCCTTGTTTCCAGGGACCTGTAAGGACAGTGAGTGAATTGTCCTTGTGCTATATTGTGCTTAAAAAAAACATTTATTCTAGGGACAGAAAACTGTAGGTAGGGACAGTGTCAGTTTCTTTCACTCTGCAAGTCCTTGTTTCCAGGGACCTGTAAGGACAGTGAGTGAATTGTCCTTGTGCTATATTGTGATTAAAAAAAACATTTTTTCTAGGGACAGAAAACTGTAGGTAGGGAGAGTGTTTTTTTTCTTTCACTCTGCAAGTCCTTGTTTCCAGGGACCTGTAAGGACAGTGAGTGAATTGTCCTTGTGCTATATTGTGCTTAAAAAAACATTTTTTCTAGGGACAGAAAACTGTAGGTAGGGAGAGTGTTTTTTTTCTTTCACTCTGCAAGTCCTTGTTTCCAGGGACCTGTAAGGACAGTGAGTGAATTGTCCTTGTGCTATATTGTGCTTAAAAAAAACATTTATTCTAGGGACAGAAAACTGTAGGTAGGGAGAGTGTCAGTTTATTTCACTCTGCAAGTCCTTGTTTCCAGGGACCTGGAAGGACAGTGAGTGAATTGTCCTTGTGCTATATTGTGATTAAAAAAAACATTTATTCTAGGGACAGAAAACTGTAGGTAGGGAGAGTGTCAGTTTATTTCACTCTGCAAGTCCTTGTTTCCAGGGACCTGTAAGGACAGTGAGTGAATTGTCCTTGTGCTATATTGTGATTAAAAAAAACATTTTTTCTAGGGACAGAAAACTGTAGGTAGGGAGAGTGTTTTTTTTCTTTCACTCTGCAAGTCCTTGTTTCCAGGGACCTGTAAGGACAGTGAGTGAATTGTCCTTGTGCTATATTGTGCTTAAAAAAAACATTTATTCTAGGGACAGAAAACTGTAGGTAGGGAGAGTGTCAGTTTATTTCACTCTGCAAGTCCTTGTTTCCAGGGACCTGGAAGGACAGTGAGTGAATTGTCCTTGTGTTATATTGTGATTAAAAAAAACATTTTTTCTAGGGACAGAAAACTGTAGGTAGGGAGAGTGTTTTTTTTCTTTCACTCTGCAAGTCCTTGTTTCCAGGGACCTGTAAGGACAGTGAGTGAATTGTCCTTGTGCTATATTGTGATTAAAAAAAACATTTTTTCTAGGGACAGAAAACTGTAGGTAGGGAGAGTGTTTTTTTTCTTTCACTCTGCAAGTCCTTGTTTCCAGGGACCTGTAAGGACAGTGAGTGAATTGTCCTTGTGCTATATTGTGCTTAAAAAAAACATTTATTCTAGGGACAGAAAACTGTAGGTAGGGAGAGTGTCAGTTTATTTCACTCTGCAAGTCCTTGTTTCCAGGGACCTGGAAGGACAGTGAGTGAATTGTCCTTGTGCTATATTGTGATTAAAAAAAACATTTATTCTAGGGACAGAAAACTGTAGGTAGGGAGAGTGTCAGTTTATTTCACTCTGCAAGTCCTTGTTTCCAGGGACCTGTAAGGACAGTGAGTGAATTGTCCTTGTGCTATATTGTGATTAAAAAAAACATTTTTTCTAGGGACAGAAAACTGTAGGTAGGGAGAGTGTTTTTTTTCTTTCACTCTGCAAGTCCTTGTTTCCAGGGACCTGTAAGGACAGTGAGTGAATTGTCCTTGTGCTATATTGTGCTTAAAAAAAACATTTATTCTAGGGACAGAAAACTGTAGGTAGGGAGAGTGTCAGTTTATTTCACTCTGCAAGTCCTTGTTTCCAGGGACCTGGAAGGACAGTGAGTGAATTGTCCTTGTGTTATATTGTGATTAAAAAAAACATTTTTTCTAGGGACAGAAAACTGTAGGTAGGGAGAGTGTTTTTTTTCTTTCACTCTGCAAGTCCTTGTTTCCAGGGACCTGTAAGGACAGTGAGTGAATTGTCCTTGTGCTATATTGTGATTAAAAAAAACATTTTTTCTAGGGACAGAAAACTGTAGGTAGGGAGAGTGTTTTTTTTCTTTCACTCTGCAAGTCCTTGTTTCCAGGGACCTGTAAGGACAGTGAGTGAATTGTCCTTGTGCTATATTGTGCTTAAAAAAAACATTTATTCTAGGGACAGAAAACTGTAGGTAGGGAGAGTGTCAGTTTATTTCACTCTGCAAGTCCTTGTTTCCAGGGACCTGGAAGGACAGTGAGTGAATTGTCCTTGTGCTATATTGTGATTAAAAAAAACATTTTTTCTAGGGACAGAAAACTGTAGGTAGGGAGAGTGTTTTTTTTCTTTCACTCTGCAAGTCCTTGTTTCCAGGGACCTGTAAGGACAGTGAGGGAATTGTCCTTGTGCTATATTGTGCTTAAAAAAAACATTTATTCTAGGGACAGAAAACTGTAGGTAGGGAGAGTGTCAGTTTATTTCACTCTGCAAGTCCTTGTTTCCAGGGACCTGGAAGGACAGTGAGTGAATTCTCCTTGTGCTATATTGTGCTTAAAAAAAACATTTATTCTAGGGACAGAAAACTGTAGGTAGGGACAGTGTCAGTTTCTTTCACTCTGCAAGTCCTTGTTTCCAGGGACCTGTAAGGACAGTGAGTGAATTGTCCTTGTGCTATATTGTGATTAAAAAAAACATTTTTTCTAGGGACAGAAAACTGTAGGTAGGGAGAGTGTTTTTTTTCTTTCACTCTGCAAGTCCTTGTTTCCAGGGACCTGTAAGGACAGTGAGTGAATTGTCCTTGTGCTATATTGTGCTTAAAAAAAACATTTTTTCTAGGGACAGAAAACTGTAGGTAGGGAGAGTGTTTTTTTTCTTTCACTCTGCAAGTCCTTGTTTCCAGGGACCTGTAAGGACAGTGAGTGAATTGTCCTTGTGCTATATTGTGATTAAAAAAAACATTTTTTCTAGGGACAGAAAACTGTAGGTAGGGAGAGTGTCAGTTTCTTTCACTGTGAAAGTCCTTGTTTCAAGGGACAGAGAAGGACACCTGAAGGTAGCCCTTATTGCTTTTTTCCCATCTCCCTGCAGGCCATCTATTAGAATGTCTGGAAGGCAAACAAGGAGAGGCAGACAGTCAGGAGGCAATAAAAGAGGGCAAGCAGGCTCTGTGTCTGGGGGCAACAGTGCTGGTCGTGGACGCGGTGCATTGTCATCAGCACATGGCCATGGGACACGCTTGTCCTTCTTTTCGGCAGCTGGACATGTTGAGCCACATCATGCCGAAGACTTGGTAGAGTGGATGACCAAGCCCTCCTCCTCCTCCTCATCCTCTCTCACCCAGGCTCAGGGTACTGGAAAAGCAGCTGCCAAAGCGTCGTCTTCCCTGGTATCAATGTCAGACAAATCATCAGTCACTCCTTCCCTAGACCCACCATGTCCTCCTCCTGAGGAGTCCCCCGAACTGTTTCAGCACAGTGTTGGGTACATGCTCCAGGAGGATGCCCAGCGTTTCGAAGGGTCTGATGATGAAACCCAGCTAGAGGAAGGCAGTAGCGTGAGAGCAGACAGAGGGGATGCTCAAGAAGGACACCAATCTGGCAGTCATGTTCCAGCAGCTGCAGCATACTGCCAGATTGGCTCCAGTGATGAGGAGGGAGGGGATGATGAGGTCACTGACTCCACGTGGGTGCCTAATAGGAGAGAGGAGGAGGAGGAGGATGAGGAGGAGGCACATCTCCAACGAGGCAGGATGCCCTTTGGTGGCCAGCGTAAGGGCAGTACACCGACGGAATCACACCGCAGAGCTCCGCCTGTGCAGGGCGCTGCCTCTGCCCGTCATTCAAAAAGTTCTTTGGTGTGGGCCTTTTTTGAGGCTAGTGCATCAGATCGCACAGCTGCTGTTTGCAACATATGTCTCAAGCGTATATCGCGTGGCCAAAACATCAGCCGCTTGGGTACCACATGCCTGACCAGACATATGTTGACCTGCCATGCAGCTCGTTGGCAAGCCTACCTCAAAGACCCACACCAAAGAACAAAGCGGACCTCTCCTTGCACCGCATCAGCTGGGATCTCCAACCCCACTATAACTTCAGTCCTCTCTGAAACATGCACTGAGAGGAATGAAGGTGTAGAATTAGGTGTGTCACAGCCAAGTACTTGCGCCCACTCTGCTAGCAGTACACCGACGTCCGATTCTAGCAGGCAAATTTCCCTGCCCCAGCTGCTGGACCGTCGAAAGAAGTTCACTCCCAGCCATCCACATGCCCAGCGGTTGAATGCTAGCTTGGCTAAATTGCTAGCGCTTCAACTGCTGCCTTTTCAGTTGGTAGACTCGGCCCCCTTCCGTGAGTTTGTGCAATGTGCAGTTCCTCAGTGGCAGGTTCCCAAACGCCACTTTTTCTCACGGAAGGCTATTCCGGCTCTCTACCGGCATGTGGAAGGCAATGTCTTGGCCTCGCTGGACAGGGCGGTCAGCGGTAAGGTGCATATTACCGCTGACTCATGGTCCAGCAGGCATGGACAGGGACGTTACCTTTCTTTCACGGCCCATTGGGTCACTCTTTTGGCAGCTGGGAAGGATTCAGGACAAGGTGCAGTAGTGTTGGAGGTTGTCCCACCGCCACGCCTCCAAAATGCTACTACTGGTTGTGACACACCTCTCTCCTCCACCCCCTCCTCTTCTTCTTCCTCCATGGCCTCTTCCTGTGGTTTGTCCTATGAACCAGCGGTGCTCCGTAGCCGTTCACGGGGCTACGCAAGTACGCAGGCAAAAAGATGCCATGCCGTGCTTGCGCTGGTGTGTTTGGGGGACAGAAGCCACACTGGGGCAGAGGTCCTGTCTGCTCTGCAGGGCCAGGCCGAGAGGTGGTTGACGCCACGCCAGCTTAAGCCAGGAATGGTGGTTTGCGACAATGGCACCAACCTCCTCTCCGCCCTCCGACAGGGACAACTGACCCATGTGCCCTGTGTGGCTCACGTCCTTAACCTGGTGGTGCAGCGCTTCTTGGGCAGGTACCCGGGCTTACAGGATGTCCTGAGGCAGGCCAGGAAAGTCTGTGTGCATTTCCGCAGATCTTATAATGCCAGTGCTCGCCTGGCTGAGCTGCAAAAGGAGTTGAACCTGCCCAAGAACCGCCTTATATGTGACATGCCCACCAGGTGGAACTCAACGTTGGCCATGCTGCAGCGGCTGCACACGCAGCAGAGGGCCATCAATGAGTACCTGTGCGACTACGGCACCAGGACAGGGTCAGGGGAGCTTGGTTTTTTTTCTCCACGCCAGTGGGGCATGATCAGGGATGCATGCACTGTCCTGGCACCATTTGAGGAGGCCACGAGGATGGTGAGCAGTGACAGTGCATGCATCAGTGACACTGTACCTCTTGTCCACCTGTTGGAGCACACGCTGCGTGGAATAATGGACAGGGCACTTGAGGCAGAACAGAGGCAGGAAGAGGAGGACTTCCTTGCCTCTCAAGGCCCCCTTTACCCAGACAGTGTTCCTTCTGTCCCACCCATCGCACAGGAAGAGGAGGAGGAGGAGGAGGAGGAGGAGGAGGAGGATTGTGTCAGCATGGAGGTGGAGGCTGGCACTCAGCATCATCAGCAGCAGTCTTTTAGGGATGATTTACAGTCCCAAGAAACCAGTGGACTTGTACGTGGCTGGGAGGAGGTGGCTGCGGATCATGTCGTCCTTAGTGACCCAGAGGACTCCGGAGCGAATGCCTCAGCAAACCTACGCTGCATGGCCTCCCTGATCCTGCAAAGTCTGCGGAAGGATCCTCGTATTCTTCGGATCAAGGAGAGGGACCATTACTGGCTGGCCACTCTCCTTGATCCACGGTACAAGGGTAAGGTTGCGGACCTTATGTTACCGTCGCAGAGGGAGCAGAGGATGAGACAACTCCGGGAGGCCTTGCAGAAAGGTCTGTGCAACGCGTTCCCAGAGACTGGGAGGTTGCAAACTCCTGGTCCTGGACAACGAGTTGCTGAGGCTTCGGCCAGTCAAAGAAGGAGCGGTGGGGAAGGTGGCCGTCTGACCGATGCGTTCAGACAATTCTTTAGTCCGCAGCCCCAAAGTATGATCGGTTCCAGCAACCATCGCCAGCGTCTGATAAACATGGTGCAGGAATATCTAGGGGCAAGGTCAGACTTGGACACCTTCCCCACCGAAAATCCTCTGGCTTACTGGGTCTTGAGGATGGATCACTGGCCAGAGCTTGCACAGTATGCAATTGAGCTACTGGCCTGTCCTGCATCCAGCGTTCTTTCGGAACGCACATTCAGTGCTGCTGGAGGATTTGTCACGGATCACAGGGTGCGCCTGTCCACCGACTCGGTTGATCGACTGACTTTCATCAAGATGAACCAGTCTTGGATCACCACCAGCTACCACACACCTGATGCTGATATAACAGACTAATTGATTTTAACATGTCACATCCCTTCAAGACTGATGCTGATGCTGAGTGCCTGTGCTGTTATGTTGACTGGCTATCCTCCTCCTCCGAGTCCTCAATGATACGATTGATGATGATAGCTTGTAAGATCATTTTTGTTTATGGGTGCCGCCACCAGTGCCTAACGCCCAATTTTTCAGCCCCTGTTTAACAGGGGCGTGTAATTACAATTTTTGAAGCAATACTTTGCAACAGGGCTCATTGCTGTGCTCCAAGTACAGTATCTGTGAGGAGTTGCAGTGTTGTGCCACCAGTGCCTAAGGCCCAATTTTTCAGCCCCTGTTTAACAGGGGCGTGTCATTACAATTTTTGAAGCAATACTTTGCAACAGGGCTCATTGGTGTGCTCCAAGTACAGTATCTGTGAGGAGTTGCAGTGTTGTGCCACCAGTGCCTAAGGCCCAATTTTTCAGCCCCTGTTTAACAGGGGCGTGTCATTACAATTTTTGAAGCAATACTTTGCAACAGGGCTCATTGCTGTGCTCCAAGTACAGTATCTGTGAGGAGTTGCAGTGTTGTGCCACCAGTGCCTAAGGCCCAATTTTTCAGCCCCTGTTTAACAGGGGCGTGTCATTACAATTTTTGAAGCAATACTTTGCAACATGGCTCATTGGTGTGCTCCAAGTACAGTATCTGTGAGGAGTTGCAGTGTTGTGCCACCAGTGCCTAAGGCCCAATTTTTCAGCCCCTGTTTAACAGGGGCGTGTCATTACAATTTTTGAAGCAATACTTTGCAACAGGGCTCATTGCTGTGCTCCAAGTACAGTATCTGTGAGGGGTTGCAGTGTTGTGGCACCAGTGCCTAAGGCCCAATTTTTCTGCCCCTGTTCAACAGGGGCATGTAATTACAATTCTTGATCTAATAATTCACAGCAGGGCCCATTGCTGCACCCACCAAGAGTAACTGTCAGGGCTTACAGTGTTGTGGCACCAGCACCACCATCAAAGGCCCAATTTTTACTACCACTGTTCAACAATTATATGTAATTACAATTCCTGATATAATAGTTGACAGCAGGGCGTTCCAGCACCAACCAAGAGTAACTGTGAGTGCTTACAGTGTTGTGCCAACACCAACAACTAAGGGGCCTATTTCTGCAGAGTATATACGGCAGGTCCCTACTTTCAAACATCCAACTTACAAACGACTCCTACTTGCAAACGCAAGAAGACAACAGGAAGTGAGAGGAAATCTACCACTAGGAAGGAAAATTCTCTCCTGTAAGAATAAATATGGGAGAAAGGTGTCTCCTCTGTACTGATGCTTTATCAGCAATCCTTGTTTCAAGAAAAACACCACATTTCAAAAACAGTTGTCATTGGGACGGAAAGTGAGGTGAAATGTTCTGAACAGGGGCACAGACAGCAAAACAAATGTTACAGGGGTGATAACCCTTACCTATGTTTTCCAAAAAGTTTAAAAATAGATTTTTGGTCTGGAGCTACACTTCAACAATGTACCTGTTCAAAATTACAAACAGACTCTACATAAGAACAAACCTACAGTCCCTGTCTTGTATGCACCGCCTGTATACGGCTGTTCAGAGTATATAGGGCCTTTTTTATTTTATGTGCGGGGTTCCCCTTAATATCCATACAAGACCCAAAGGGGCTGGTAATGGGCTGGGGTAGGGGGGGGTCATGGGGTAGCTATGCCATTTTTCTTAAAGAATTTCATCCATATTACCGGGACCAGACATTACATTAAAGCCGCAAGCAGTTTTAAATGGCTTTTTTTTCCTTTAGAAGTGTCATTTTGTGCAGGGACAGTTCTAAACACGGGAAACACGTGGCACTTCACAGGCATACTTTAGACACCCCCCAGGTACGATATTTAAAGGAATATTTGACTTTTTTTTTTTCACTTTATGCATCATTAAAATGACTGCTCCCGAAAAACGACCGTTTTTAAAACTTCTTTTTGCATTGATACATGTCCCCTGGTGCAGAACCCGGGTTCCCAAACCCTTTTTAGGACAATAACATGCATAATAGTTGTTATAATTAGCACTTTAGAATTCGAACGTTCGCATCCATTGTATTTAATAGGGTTCTAATGTTCGTTCGAACTTTCGGTCCGTTCGCGGGTTCTGGTGCGAACCGAACCCGGGGGTGTTCGGCTCATCACTAGCGGCCACCAGCACTACAGCCAATCACAGAGGTGATGCTGTCTTAAAGGACTCGTGTCGCTCAAACATCATCACACTAGCTGCTGAGCCCCATGAGCTTCCCAGTGTCTTCAGTGACCTTTGCCTGTGTTGTCAGCAAACATGTGGACTCTCAGCACCTTTGTGGTTCCCTGTGACCCTCTGTGTTCCAGCACCTGGCTTCCTTGTATACTCAAAATGAGCACCAGCGATATTGTACAAGTTTGTTCCTGTGTTCCCAGTGCCCCGGTGCTACAAGAGACGTTCCCTGCTGTTCCTGTGTTCCCAGTGCCCCGGTGCTACAAGAGACGTTCCCTGCTGTTCCTGTGTTCCCAGTGCACCGGTGCTACAAGAAACATTCCCTGCTGTTCCTGTGTTCCCAGTGCCCCGGTGCTACAAGAGACGTTCCCTGCTGTTCCTGTGCTCCCAGTGCCCCAGTGCTACAAGAGATGTTCCCTGCTGTTCCTGTGTTCCCAGTGCCCCGGTGCTACAAGAGACGTTCCCTGCTGTTCCTGTGTTTCCAGCACTCCAGCACTCTAAGAGACTTTCCCAGCTGTTCTTGTGTCCTTAGCACCCCAGCTCTGAAAGAGACTTCCCCTGCTGTTCCTGTGTTCCAAGCACCCCAGAACTGAAAGCGACTGCTGCTTCATTGTTCCCAGCACTGCAAGAAACCTTCCCTACTGCTTTCATGATCCCAGGACCCCAGTGCTGCAAGAAACTCTTAGGCTGGA
The DNA here is from genome assembly GCA_029206835.1 of Rana muscosa. NCBI lineage: Eukaryota > Metazoa > Chordata > Amphibia > Anura > Ranidae > Rana > Rana muscosa. The sequence continues at coordinate 138,651,380 of CM055127.1, forward strand.
TTCACACCTATGAATTTTTAGTGCTTTTTGCATTTTGCAGATTTGCACTACAGAACACGTTTCACAGGAAACCATGTTAAAGGACTTTAGTGCAAATCTTCAAAATGCAAAAAGCACTAAAAATGCATAGGAGTGAACCCAGCCTTATATTGCTGGTGTGTGTTCAGCAATCAGCACTTCAGTATCCCCAAAGTATTCCTTGTGTCTGGTAAGCTGTAGCCTGTATGAGGGGTGCTTAAGGGCCACAACCTGGGAGCAGTCCTGCTGCTTTTGTATTCCTAGTGCCTCAGCATTGAAAGAGTGCTGTTCCTGTGTTCCCAGCACTCCAGGACTGCGGGATACTTTCCCTGATGTTCTTGTATCCCTAGCACCTCAGCACTTAAAGAGACTTCCTCTGCTGTTTCTGTGTTCCCAGCACTCCAGCACTGCAAGAGACTTTCCCTGCTGTTCCTGTGTTCCCAGCACTGCAGGATACTTTCCCTATTGTTCTTGTATCCCTAGCACCCCAGCACAGAAAGAGACTTCCCCTGCTATTCCTGTGATCCCAGCACTTCAGGACTCCAAGAGACTTTCCCTGCTGTTCCTGTGTTCTGAGTGCCCCCAGTGCTGCAAGAGACTTTCCCTGCTGTTCTTGTGTCCTTAGCACCCCAGTTCTGAAAAAGACATTCCTTGCTGTTCCTGTGTTCACAGCACTCCAGCACTGAAAGAGATTGCTGCTTTATTGTTTCCAGAACTGCCTTCCCTACTGCTTTTATGATCCCAGGACCCCAGTGCTGCAGGAAACTTTTATACTGCTGTAGTGCTGTTGTGTGTTAAGCAATCAGCACTTCAGTATCCTCAAAGTATTCCTTTTGTCTGGTCAGCTGTAGCCTGTATGAGGGGTGCTTAAGAGTCACAACCTGGGAGCAGTCCTGCAGCAAAATCTTTCCTCCTGTGCTTTGGTTAATACCAGGTGCTTCTTAGACTCTGCTAGACACCAAAAGATGGGAATCATGGAGTGTGCAGCTCACCTCATGGCGCCCCCCTCCTGCCCATAAAGAGACTGCACCCGGGGCAGATACCTTCCTGCTCCCACCCAGCACCTTTTGCCCCAGCCCTGCCCTTGGTCTACACCCTTGCTATACATTTAGACACCTTGGTTGGCCAGCATTCTGTGTCTACTCAGCCTCTGCTGTACCTAGGTTCCTAGAGATCCCACTTCCAGTGAATATGGACCACAGCCTGTGACAACACAATTAAAAATGAAAGGGTCAGTCAACTCAAAAGTGATATTTTAGTTGTGTATTCCTTGGACCAGTGGAGAAGACAAAAATAAGTGAAGCTGGTAGGGCCACCATTGACATGAACCATAACAAAATTTACACCATAAAGTGTCAACTTGATTGATTTTTGATTTACCAATTGAGTAGTTGATTTATAACAAATTATCATATTTCACATTTAGGCAGTAAAAGTGCGAATAGGGCAAAAAACTACAGTAAATAGGCTATATCCTGTGCAGTTTAAATGTAAATCATTGATTTAAAACGGAAAATACCACATTTGGCCACAAGATGGCGCTAAGTATTATAGGAAATTCCTTTGATATGGGGTTCCATCTGAACAAAGAAGTTTTTTCCTTTTTTAAATCAATACATTCAAACATCACAAGATATAGCCTCTTTACATTTATTTTGCTTTATTCACACAGAATGTCTATGTGTTTTTATTGGGTGAACCAACCCCTAGTGTCATTTGGATGTGGTCTTGCTGCCTGGTCCTCATCCATTGAGTTCATAATGTAAAATGCAGTAAAAAAATAAATAAAAAATAATAAGAGAATGAGACCTCCTAGTGCAGGCTACAGCAAGTGGGTGGAGCTGGGAACACAGCACACTTCTTTCTATGTAAGAAGCCGAAGAATGCTGCTTCAGCACACTGACCTCCATACAAAACCTGAATGTCAGTAATGGAGGGACTGCCTCTTTGATTTGAAAACTGCTAAAACATGGGATGTAGAAGGCAAAAAAGAAGTAGAGCAACTATTGCAAACAGGGTAATGACCTTTGAAAGACAAAGGAGTGTTTTAATAAAAACATTGCAGAGCTAATCCTTCGGTGAAACTGCATGTGTATTTGTTCTGTGTGAATGGGGGCAAAAATGAATGCTATTTGGTTATTTTCTCTCCGGGTTGAATGTTACTCTATCATTAAAATAGTGTTTTTGAGAAAATACAGCATTCTGGCCACTAGATGGTGCTGGCGATCATAGTAAATGATTATTTACTATTTTTACAGGGCTGACAATTTAAACAGGGCTTTATATATATATATATATATATATTAGACACGTGCAGAACAGAAACATTTGCTTAGTTTCGATCCGTTATTTACATAAATTAGTTTAGTTAAATTTGTTTAATTTGTTTTCGGAATTCGTTTCGTTTATTCGCTTTCGAATCGTTTCGAAAAGTTTTCAAATCAATTTAGAATGGTTTTCTATTTCGAAAATTTTTCGAATTCGAAAAGTTTTCCAATTTCCGAAAAGAATGAAATAGAATAGAAAATAGAGAAATAGAATAGAAATTAAAAAAATATATATATGTTTTCTATTCTATTCTCTTTGGAAATTGGAAAACGAATTCAATTCGAATTTCGTCCGAATTTTTTTTTCGTTATTTCGGATTCATTTAAATTCGGTACTATTCTAATTCGGAATATTCAGAGACATTCGAATTACGAATATTCGTCCGGAACGAAACGAACCGCACATGTCTAATATATATGAATCAAAAAGGGCTGGCAACTTGGATGCTCTTGAATAAAAGTACTTTATTGGTTACATGCTATATGCTGACGCGTTTCGGCTAAGAAGCCTTCATCAAAGCATACACGCACATGTCTAATATATATTGTGCACTCACATCAGTCCCTGGCCTCAAAGAGCTTAAGATCTGAGATCGCTAACTCACATTCATACACTAGGGCCAATTTAGACAGGGGCCAAATACCCTACCAGCATGTCTTCGGAGTATGGGAGGAAACTTACAGAGGCACAGAGAGAACACGCATACTCCAGGCAGGTTATGCTTTGGTTGGGATTCAAACCCACAACCTTAGTGCTGCCAGTCAGAAGTGCTAACCACTTGACCAGGGTGCTTGTTTTTTTTTGTGATCATCAGCTCCATCTAGTGGCCATAACACTGTATCTTCCTTATTCATTCTTATGAAAAAGTTCAACCTGGAGAGAAAATAGTCTAATAACATTTGTTTTCCCCCCGCGTTCACACAGAACAAATGCACATGCACAGGAGGAACTGCTTTACAATTTTGTTTTATAAATGCCCCCCATTGTCTATCTTTGCATCATTCAGTTTCCTTCAATACTACAAAAAGTGCTATTTAAGCCATTGTAATAAGTCAATGATGGAAACAGGGTGTCTTTTTCACAAACTCAACTGTCACTTGTCACCACTCTGCAGAGCATCGCTCCATTTTGTGCCGCATTTTTTCCCAGAAATGATACTGAATCGTCCTTATCTGTCATTCCTATCACAGCAGGCGTACAATGGCGGATCGGATGTTGGGTCTTGCAATGCACTGGATTGAATGTCTCCTTTATTGTTTTGTTCAGGAGATCTCTCTGTCCGGATGGTCCGGCCTGTGGAAGACGGTCCTCCTGTTTGTCATACACATATATCAGCTGGGAGCGAAGGTTCTGTATCTGCTGTATAGTCCTATGTGGCTGATCAGTACAAGACTGCGCCGCCTTTCTTCAAAAATAATTTTTTTATATATAAAAGAAGTGTTGCCGGGAGGATTTCCAAGCTGTCACCCTATAGATGTCCCCTAAGACAACTCCCTCCATTTATAGAACTTTAAAGTTGAAGTTGAATCTGCTTATATTTTCCCTTCCCTGGTTCCTTTTTCATTACATAGTTTACTTTATATCAGGGGTCTCAAACTGGTGGCCCTACAGCTGTTGCAAAACTAGTGAATGCTCTCCGCTCATACGGCATTACAGCGGGAGGAAGCGACGTGTCAACATCGAGGAGGAGAAGAGGGAAGAAGGCGAAAACTGGGCCCCGCTAGCAAAAGAGCTGGAAGAAGATAGCGGAGGCCCGGCAGAAGGAAGAAAGAACCGGAGAGCGAGAGAAGAACCGGAGAGCGCGGCGGAGACGACACCGGAGACCCCCGAAGTTGGAAGAGACCCCCGAAGTTGGAAGAAGACCCCCGAAGTTGGAATAAGACCCCCGGAGCTGACTAATAAATGACTTAAAAAACCTGTGTTGTGTTTTTATTGCCATTTTTTTTCCACCAGCTGAATGGGTAGGGGTACGATGTACCCCATACTCATTCACATAGGGTGGGGGGCCGGGATTTGGGGGCCCCCTTATTAACGGGGGCTCCTGGATTCCGATAAGCCCCCCGCCCGCATACCCCGACAACTAACGGCCAGGGTAGTCAGGAAGAGGCCCTGTCCTCATCAACATGGGGGCAGGGTGCTTTGGGGTGGGAGGGCCGCAGTGCGCCCCCCTGCCCCAAAGCACCCCCCCCCATGTTGAGGTCAAGCGGCCTGGTACGGTTCAGGAGGGAGGGGGGGCGCTCTCTCGTCCCCCCCTCTTTTCCTGCGGCCTGCCAGGTTGCGTGCTCGGATAAGGGTCTGCTATGGACTTTGGGGGGGACGCTGTTTTTTTCGGCGTAGGGGTTCCCGTTAAAGTCCATACCAGACCTAAGGGCCTGGTATGCTCTTGGAGGGGAACCCATGCCATGTTTTTTTTAAATTTGGCGTGGAGTTCCCCCTCAAGATCCCTGTTCAGAACGCAACACACGTGCGAATCAGATGCGTGCTTATAGAACATAATGGGCCTGAATTCGCACCTGAGCCGCACCGCAATGCCTAAAGAATGCACACGTTTTTTCGGCAATGCGCAGTGCGAATGCATCGCACATATGTGAACCAGCCTCATTGGAATCAATGTATTTTATAATGTTATGCGAATTGGATGCAGTGTAAGCCGCAACCAATTCGCATAGGTGTGAACCGGGCCTCAAGGTCCTTTTTAACTACCCCCTGTGAACTTCAATTTTCCTTATTTTCCTGCAAATTTTGATTTATTTAATTATTTTTTAACATATACCAATAAAAAAAAGCAAATATATTTTGAAAATAAAAAAACAAACAAATAAATAGATACACAAGGGAAAAGAAATATACTAACATTTCTGCTCCTACTCTTTTTTAATAATTTTTTATCAACTGCTTTGTAGTGAACCTCCATTTTCCTTATTTATTATGAATTGTATTATTATTATTATTATTAATATTATTATTGGTATTATAATTTTTATACGCATAAATAATGGTGTATTGTCTCTTTAAAAAAATGTAAGTTGCCATTTTTGCTCCTTTTAAAAAAAAAAAAAAAAAAAAATGAATAAATAAATGTATAAATAAATAAAAACACAATGGCAAAGTAATATACTAACACTTGTGCTCAGACTTTTTTTTATTTTTTAGTAAATATTTCATTTATATAATTTTTCTAGTTCTGTCTATGTTTGATATCATTAGTTATTTAAGCTTATTGGCAATACCGGGTCATATTTAGCAGTGGCAGCTGTGAGTCTATAAATTTATAAAAATTTTGGTAGCATTGTGATACACACGGGGCCCCCATGGTTTGTGTAATAGTTTGTAACATGCTATATAAGTAAGAACATTAAAGGTGATATAAAACCCTCTCTTAAAAACAAATTGTTTGCTGTAGCACTCTGTATTGTAAGCAATTAATTTTTTTTCAATTAATAAAAATAAAATAAATGAATAAAAATGTATTATAAAATAATAAAATACTTGTTTTATTTTTTATTTTTTTTATTGTTACATCTCAGTGCTGCCAACCACCTGCAGCCTTTTTGCTGTCACTTTCTGTCTCCATACACTCCACTCATAGCAGCTTGCCATTTTTTATCGCAGGTTTGCTGATGGTAGTGGGCAGTGTTGCCAACCGTACGTCTATTTACGTACAGTCCACGATTTAACCCCTTTTTCGGGGTGTATGTTAAAGTCAGTTTATGGGCACCGGCGCCCATAAAAAAGATGGCCGCGAGCCAGCCATACAACTGCGCATGCGCCATTCCGAAGCTGGCCGAGCTCAGGGAAACTTGTTCGCGCTCGGCCGGGCGGCGCACACGCAGTTTTTGAAAAGGCCACAGCAGCTGGCGGGACACCTGCAGTGAGTGCATGCCATGCACTCATCATAGGTGGAGGACTCGGAGCGAGCGGAGCACTGACAGGGCCCAAGGGTGAGGACTCGGAGGACGGACTCAAGGTCAGTGAAACTGGGAGGATACAAGGGGACAGCAAGTGAGAGCCTGGAGTTCTGGACATTACTGGGAGCCGTGCCATGCAGGGGAGAGACTGATGTGCTCTGTCCACCACCATATTACTTCTCGAAATCATCAGTGTGCTGTGTCCTCCTCTGGTTCCTGTGCCCCTTTCACCTCTCCACAGGTCAGGGCAGCACAGTGCTGCCCTGACCTGTGGAGTGGTGAAAGGGGCACAGGAGGAGGACACAGCACACTGATGATGTGGAGAAGTAATATGGTGGTGGACAGAGGAGGAGGCTACTGTGAGGGGGTGAGGAGGGCACCATCATGTCCACAGCCTGTCTCCACCGGCACCTCCTGTAGTATGTCCGCAGCCTCTGTCCCCCTCCTGTAGTATGTCCGCAGCCTCTGTCCCCCTCCTGTAGTATGTCCGCAGCCTCTGTCCCCCTCCTGTAGTATGTCCGCAGCCTCTGTCCCCCTCCTGTAGTATGTCCGCAGCCTCTGTCCCCCTCCTGTAGTATGTCCGCAGCCTCTGTCCACCTCCTGTAGTATGTCCACAGTCTCTCCAGTGTCCACCTCCCTGTAGTATGTCCGCAGCCTCTGTCCCCCTCCTGTAGTATGTCCGCAGCCTCTGTCCCCCTCCTGTAGTATGTCCGCAGCCTCTGTCCCCCTCCTGTAGTGTGTCCGCAGCCTCTGTCCACCTCCTGTAGTATATCCACAGTCTCTCCAGTGTCCACCTCCCTGTAGTATGTCCGCAGCCTCTGTCCCCCTCCTGTAGTATGTCCGCAGCCTCTGTCCCCCTCCTGTAGTATGTCCGCAGCCTCTGTCCACCTCCTGTAGTATGTCCGCAGCCTCTGTCCACCTCCTGTAGTATGTCCGCAGCCTCTGTCCACCTCCTGTAGTATGTCCGCAGCCTCTGTCCACCTCCTGTAGTATGTCCGCAGCCTCTGTCCACCTCCTGTAGTATGTCCGCAGCCTCTGTCCCCCTCCTGTAGTATGTCCGCAGCTTCTGTCCCCCTCCTGTAGTATGTCCGCAGCCTCTGTCCCCCTCCTGTAGTATGTCCGCAGTCTCTGTCCCCCTCCTGTAGTATGTCCGCAGTCTCTGTCCCCCTCCTGTAGTATGTCCGCAGTCTCTGTCCCCCTCCTGTAGTATGTCCGCAGCCTCTGTCCCCCTCCTGTAGTATGTCCGCAGCCTCTGTCCCCCTCCTGTAGGATGCCACCTTTTCTTCAAGTTAAACCCGAACACTTTAACGACGCACGGCAATTTATTTTTTATAGAATAAACTATACATATATTTTGCTATTGAATAAAATTTCTAATCATATAAAGTTAATAACAAGAGTCCCCCTTTACATCAGAGTCCACAGAGTTCCACTTTTACATCTGAACTCACAGAGTTCCCTTTCACTGTAAGGGGGGACTCTGCAGACTGTGATGTAAGGAAACCCTGATTTAAGTGGGAACACTGAGAACACTGATGTACGGAGAGGACTCTGATGTAAGGGGGAACACTGTGGCCTCTGGTGTAAAGGGGAAATCTGATGTAAGGGGTGCTTTGAGAAGCCTGTTTTACCTTTGTGTACTCACTCAGAGGCAGGAGAGAGAAGGGGGGAGACTTTAGTCACAGAGAGGGATGGATGGTGAGCTCAGTCACCCCTTGGCAGTCAGTACCTCTCATCCAGATGTATCTGAGGCTGTTGGACATCAAATTTCCGGCCCCAACTTTATTTTTCTAAGGCACAGGGATTGGAGTGTGGGCAGACACAGAGGGGAAGGGGCGGGGGAAGAGGTGCAGATTGAGCCCTCTCTCCTCTCCCGTATGTGTGTGTGTTTGGGGGGGGGGTTGTTAGTGCTGGCTTTGGGCAGTGTAAAAGAGAGTGTAAGAGCCACTCTCAGCTTAGACAACTGCAGCCAAAAACCCTACTGGGAAGCCATAGTCCAGTCTAAATAATGTGTCCGGGTTCCAGGCAGTCTGAAACCCGGACGCATGATTCCAAACCCGAACTGTCCGGGTGAATCCTGGACAGGTGGCAACCCTAATGATGATGGATGTACTCAGCCAGGAAACGAGGCAGGCTCTGTCTGACTTGCTGGTGTTAGTAAATATTAGAAAAGCAAGGCTTGTACAGTATAGGAGTGTACTACATATAAAAGTCTTCTGATGAATATCCACTAATATAAATCTGGTGTGTTGTGATCAGCGCTGTAACTGGTGTTGGTTGTCACTCTTGCAGAAATCCGTCAATCACAGACTCTTCTATGCAGCGAAGATCTCTTCTGAGAGGACCAGTTACAAGGATTTTACAGGTAATCAGACAGCATGGGGCAAAAGGCCATACCTACCTGATCTTACCCGGTTTACTTTGGCCTTCCTGCTGCATTCTAATCATGGATCCAACCAATCAAATATCAGAGAAATGTGTGAAGCCGAATTGTCCATCCACAGTTCTTACATTTCAGTAAGTCAGTTTGTACCTGCCCACACAGGAACTGAATACAAGGGAGAGACTGTAGGGCAGGAGGGCATGGAGAAATGGCAAAAGGAGGGTGGTGGGTATATCCTCCGGTCCTGGCAATTCATGTCTTTGGCCCTTCTGCATCTGCCATAGTATCAGACTAGAACCCTGGCCTCGCCAACTTTCCTTCCCTTCACCTCCACCACTGGCCTCCGCCATCAGCTATGGTGGTAGACAGTGACGGGTGGTATATCTTTTTTTTGGGGGGGGGGAATCAATGCATCCACAGCCACCCCCCCCCCAGTCAGCCAGTCACCAGCCCCGCACTTACCCCATCTAGGTCGTGGGCAGCGCTTCCTCCGGGCGGAGGCTTACCTTGCGTCTCCTCCTCCTCTGCATCATGGCAGCTTCTGCCGTGCGTCTCCTCCCTCCTCCTCCCTGGCGGCCAATAGGATCGCTTCTTCTCTCGGTCAATTGTGTGGGTCACGCATGCCTCTCTATTACTTGTAGTAGCTCATGCCTCTATACTACATGACCTTCACAGATTTTCTATTACCTGCATTGGACTTACCCCTCTTTAGTACATGCAGTGACATATGCCTATTACATGTAGTGGATCACGCCTCTCTATTGCACATCCTTCATAGATTTCTGTTGGGCCTCATGTACACTGCAGCTGCAAAACTCCAGTTTAGGAGCAGTTGAGCGCTTTTTTTTCAGCAGCCCCTGAACTTGGGTTGTCACCTCATCCCTTTAAAACCGAACATATATTAAATTACACAGGTTCTGTGGCTGATTAAGATGGTAATTAAACTCACTCGGTGCCTTATTTGCAATAAATTAGCTTCAGAACCGGTTTAAAGGGATGAGGTGGCAACCCTAAAACTCTCCTCTATGTTATCTTATGTGTACATGTACACTCAGTTGTTTATAGTAGTTTAGAGGCAGTTAAGGTTACAGGCAATTTTTTGAAAGCAGAAAAATCGCGTTCAAGACTGTAGTTTTCTGGCATTTCAAACGGTAAGCCGTGTTTGCATTTATAAGCGTTTTTAAAGTGGAACATGTAAAATGTGTAAAAAAATAGGATTTTTATACTCACCGTAAAATCCTTTTCTCTGAGTTCATGGACAGACACAGCCTTAATCTTGACAAAGTGGGTATTAGCCTTCCTTCAGGAGTGACTAGGCAGAAAGTGTTAACAACTTCAAAAGCTGAACAGCCCCGCCCAGGGGGCGGTCCTACTGGCTATATCCCCTCCGCCTGCGCTAAGCAGATCAGTTCATCAAAAGCAGTACAACTTAAAAAAAGAGGGGTGGGTGCTGTGTCCGTCCATGAACTCAGAGAAAAGGATTTTACGGTGAGTATAAAAATCCTATTTTCTCTTTCGTTCATGGACAGACACAGCCTTAATCTTGACAAAGTGGGACGTCCCAAAGCAGTGTCAAAAACGAGGGGTGGGAACAGCATTAAAACAACTTCACCCCAAAACAGAACAGAGCTCCTCACTGAGGAGTTTTAACTCTAAACGGCCGCCTGCAATACCTTGCGGCCGAAAGAAGCATCCGAAGATGCACACACATCAACTTGTAAAGTTTAGTGAAAGTGTGAACGGACGACCAGGTCGCCGCCTTACACACCTGGGAAACAGACGCTTGATGCTCTCAGAGCTCGGACAGCGTCCAAGAAATACAACGTCGTCTCCTTAGGATTCGACGGATGAGGACACAAGGATGGCAGTACAATGTCTTCCTTGAGATGGAAGGTCGAAACGACCTTAGGAAGAAAAGAAGGCTGCGGATGCAGCACCACCGATCCTTGTGGAAGATCAGATAGGGAGCCTTGCACGACAAGGCTGCCAGCTCAGAAACCCATCTTAACTGACGTAACAGCCACCAAAAGGACCACTTTCTGAGAAAGTGTCAACAAGGGAATCTCCCTGATGTTCTCAAACGGTGGTTTCTGAGGCACCTAGAGGCCATGCCGTTAAAGCCCTTAACTGTAAAGCAGAATGGCATATGGGACCTTGTGACAGCAGGTCCTCTCTTAGCGGTAGACGCCAAGAGACGTCTGCTATACAAGCCCCACGGAGGTAATGGAGGGCGGACTGGAGGGGCCGCATGCCGAACCCCCTTGTACAAACGTTCTCACTAAAGAGTGAGCCACCAGGGGTCATTGAAAAGACAGTCAGGGCCGATATCTGCCCCTTAATTGTACTTAAAGTAACATTTTTGGTCCGCCCTACGCTGTAAGAACAACAGGACTCTGGAACCAAATAAGAACGCGGATGCCACCTCATTTCCTCCAAATGGATATGTAGGTCTTCCAAGTGCGATGATAAATCTTCCGGAGGACGATTTCTGAGCACTCCTCATGGTAGAGATCACTGAGTCTGACAGGCCCCGGTCTCTTAGCACCTGCCTCTCAATAGCAATTCCGTTAAAGCCAGTGACTGTAAAACAGGGTGGCGTATGGGACCTTGCGACAGCAGGTCCTTTCTTAGCGGTAGGTGCCAAGAGGCGTCTGCTACCAGATGCACTAGATCGGCATACCTAGAACGGCGAGGCCAATCCAGAGCAATTGGGATCATTAGAATCCTCCAGTCTGCGAAGCAGATGAGGAAAGAGCTTCAGAGGAGGGAAGGCATAGATTAGCCGGTACTAACTCCACAGTGCCACCAACGCATATGTCGCGTCTGCCCATGGGTCTCTTGACCTGGCCACAAACCTCAATACCTTCCGATTGAGTTGAGAAGTCAGGATCTACGTCTGGCGTGCCCCCTCTTTGGCAAAGGAGCTGAAACCTCTCCGGGTGTAGAGACCAATCTCCTTGGTCCAACATCTGGCTACTCTGCCTGCCAGTTTTCTACGCCCCGGAATGTATACGGCCGACAGGGCTGGTACGCTCCTTTCTGCCCACCATAGGATGTGAGCGATCTCCAATGCTGCAGCCAATCTTCTTGTTCCTCCCTGATGGTTAACATACGCCCCCGCTGTGGCGTTGTCTGACTGGATCCTGACTGGACGCCCCTGTAGCCTCTGCGACCATGTGGAGAGGCACAGCCTGATCGCCCGGAGTTCCAGGGCATTGATCGGCAAGTGGGATTCCTCCGGAGTCCAGCGACCCTGGGTCGACTGAACCCCCCCAGACTCCCCCCCCCCAACCGGTAAGGCTGGCGTCCGTCGTGATTACCATCCAGTGAAAGGGAAGGAACGACTTCCCGGACAGATGTGCCGGTGATGCCAGCCACCAACTAGGGAGGTCCTTACTAGGTGGCTCATCCGGATTCGGCAATCCAGGGATGATGGGAACTTGTCCCATCTGGACAGAATTTTCTTCTGTAACACTCGCGTGTGAAATTGCGCATATGGTATCACCTCGAAGGAGGCCACCATGAGGCCCAGGACTTGCATGCAAAAGCGGAGTGACGACCATCTTTGGGATGTCAACTGCCGCACCGCAGCCCGATGGGTCTGCAACCTTCCCCTAGGGAGAAAAAACGTTCGCCTCTGAGGAGTCCAGAATCAACCCCAGATACACTAGGAGTTATGTCGGTACCAATATTGGCTTCTGAGTGTTTCAGCACCCAACCAAGTATTGAAGGGTCTGACAGGTTATAGACATGCTCACCTCTATACTGAGCTTGAGGTGGCCCTCAGAAGAATATCGCCACGCTGTCCTGGTAGGGCCAGAATCAGGGCGAGCACCTTGGTGAACACCTTCGGTGCTGATGCCAGGCCAAGGGGGGCGCCACCACTTGGTATTGGTCTTCCCCGGCCGCAAAGTGCAGACATGTCTGATGCCTGGTGCCTATGGGGACCTGCAAGTATGCGTTCTTCAACAGAGCGAACCAACTCCCTCCGGAATCTTTGTACCTCACAAGCAATTGAGGGCCTTGAGATCCAAGATTGAACGAACCCCCTCCTTCTCAGTACTACGAACAGATTTGAGTAAAACCCCTGAAACCGTTCCTGTACTGCAACAGGAATTATCACCCCGCGTATCAGCAGGTCTTGAACCGCCCCATATAGAGCTTCCCGACAAGTCGGCAGAAGCTGGTGGTTGGAGGGGAAAGGAAAAAATAACAATCTGTTCGGAGGGCAAGAGAGAAACTCTATCTTGTACCCTGAGGAAACTACTTCTCAAACCCACCTGTCGGGGATCTGAGATGTCCACCAGGTCGCAAATTCACGAACACATCCCCCTACCCGAGAGATGGGTGGGGACAGACCTTTTTGCGGACGTAGATTTGTTCGCAGGCTTGTTGGTCTTGCGAAACCAGGGATGCTTCTGTCCCTAAGCAGGCGCTTTGTCGGCCTGGGATCGTTTACTTGCCGCACTAGACGGACGGAAAAAACGCTTGTTTGCGGTGAAGGAGGGCCCTAGCCAATGGCGTGGCTTCTTACCTCTTTTAAATTGTGGGAGCAGCCTGCTCTTACCTCCTGTGGCATATTTAATAATGTCATCCAGGGATGCTCCAAAAAAGTCTGTCGCCCTTAAAGGGCAATCCATCAGGGCCCTCTGGAAAGATTGGTCCGCCGACCAACCTTTTAGCCAGAGTAGACGGCGTAACACCACTGCATAGCTTGAGGCTCCGGACAGCAGAGAAATAGTGTCCAAGGCTGATTCGCAGACAATTTTAAGGCCCAGTTCGGACTGTCCGACCAGCCACGGTCCGCACCTTCTGATGTGTCAGAACCAGGGCCATGAGCCGTAGCTGGGCCCGGCTCTGCATCAGAGTTATCCCCAGAAGATGGCGGGGGGAGGGGGCACCTCGCCGCTTCCACCTTGGCAACAACCAGGACACCGACCTAGCGTCTACTGACACAGCGGGTGAAGAAGCACCAGATGCCAATTCAGGTGTATCAGGGTGAGAAGCATCTGCTTCTGATGTCATGCTGACCCACGCACCTGACACAAGGACTCCAGTTCAAGGTACCAACAGCCCAGTCTTCTCCTTAGCTAGGCAGAAAAAAACTGATCTGCTTAGTGCAGGCTGAGGGGATATAGCCAGTAGGACCGCCCCCTGGGCGGGGGCTGTTCAGCTTTGAAGTTGTTAATACTTTCTGCCTAGTCACTCCTGAAGGAAGGCTAATACCCACTTTGTCAAGATTAAGGCTGTGTTCGTCCATGAATGAAAGAGAAAAGAGGGACAAGAGAGAAAAGAGAGAAAAGAGAGAGAGAGGAATGGATAGATGGAGAGGGATGGATGGATAGATGGAGAGGGATGGATGGATAGAGAGAGAGGGATGGATAGGGATGGATGGATAGAGAGAGAGAGGGATGGATAGGGATGGATGGATAGAGAGAGAGGGATGGATAGAGAGAGGGATGGATAGGGATGGATGGATAGAGAGAGAGGGATGGATGGATAGAGAGAGAGGGATGGATAGGGATGGATGGATAGAGAGAGAGAGAGTTAAAACACAAAATAAATCTATCTACAAGCACACTGGTCTCTCTTCTCTCACAGAATGGCTGAAATAGATAATATTTGTTTTTCATACATTGTGGGCATTTGGGAGGGTGTCCTGAGGTTATCCGTAAAAAAAAATGCTCATAAACGCGGCATGCAAAAGTGGCAAAATTGACGTTTTTAACCATCGGTTACAAGCTGTCAGGGTTCAGAAGTGATTTTCAAACGTCCCGTGTACATGAAGCCTTACACACAGTTCCTCATCCATCTCTTACCTGCAGTGACTTATCCCTCTTTATTATATGGAGAGACACATACCTCTCTATTACATGCCCCTTATAGATTTCTATGTCTTTTTTATATGGAGAGACACATACCTCTCTATTACATGCCCCTTATAGATTTCTATGTCTTTATTATATGGAGAGACACATACCTCTCTATTACATGCCCCTTATAGATTTCTATGTCTTTAATATATGGAGAGACACATACCTCTCTATTACACATAGTGCCAACGCTGTATCCTGACCTAGGCCAACAAGGCCCAGGCCTAGGGCAGCACTTTGCAGGGGGGCAGCACAGAAAGAGTCCCCGCCGGTTTGCGCTACACTGTTAAGCCCTGTACAAACGGTCGGACTTCCATCGGACTTTTCCGTGGTTTTTTGTCCGAACGGAGTTGGTCGGGAACACCCATAGCATACACACGCTCTGACTTTTCTGCAAACTTTCTTAAAACTTCTTACAACATCACTTGTTTTTTCTGCTCTTTTCTGATCTTTACTGCCACCCTTTGGTCAACTTCTGCTATTGTTGGTTGCTTTTAACATTGGTTGTTTTGTCCATCGGACAAAAGTCCTATGGTTTTCTGTACACACGGCAGGACTTTGCTCCATAGGACTTTTGTTGGGCAAAAGTTTGTCCGTTCGCAGACCCAACTTTTGTCCGATGAAAACAAAACCAAACTCAAAAAAGTTTGTCCGATGGAGCGTACACACGGTCGGATTGTTGGTCCAACTTGCTTAAAACTAAGTTTGTTGGGCAAAAGTCCGACCGTGTGTACGGGCCTTTAGTGTAGCGCCAGTCATATGAGGTGGACTGGGCTGAGAGGCAAATTAGTCTAGCGCCCCCATAAAGCGGCCTCACTGCTTCTAGTATGCGGGCGGCCAGCATTCCGCAACTGTGGGGGGCGCTGCTTATAATTTTGACTGTCCTATCATCCTGGATCACAAACCTTCCTCACTGTGCTATATATTTTCTGCTGCACCATTGGCATGGTTATATCTTCTTGGTCCTCTCCATAAAATTATCAGAAATTTGTGCTTAAAAACATAGCTATACGCAACACTTTTCTTTCCATTTTGGATAGAGTAAGGGAGGGTTATAGCCCCTGTCAGTTTATTTTTTTACCATCCCTGTCCCATTGCAGAGATTTCCCTTCACTTCCTGCCCCATAGCCAAACAGGAAGTGAGAGAGGAAATCTATGCAAATTAAGGGGATCCATTGCCCCCCCCCCAGGCCCTCAGAACTAGTGTCCCCACTGGAAAATTTCAGGGCGGGTCTTAAACAGAAAGGGGTGTGGCCTTGACAGGAAGGGGTGGGTTATATTTAAATTAGGGGTGCACGATTTTAGTCAGGCCTAGGGCAGCACAAAACCTAAATACACTACTGATTAGGGATGAGCTCGGTGTTCGAGTCGAACATACGTTCGACTCGAACATCGGCTGTTCGATCGTTCGCCGAACAACAAACGATTTGGGCCGTTCGCGCCTAATTCGCGGCCCACAATGCACTACGCTATCGCAGTGTCATCCAGGCGCTGTGATTGGCCAAGCATGCACTGTGACCCCGCATGCTTGGCCAATCACAGCGCCGGCAGCGAGGAGAGCAATGATTGGCCACAGGCAGGATGCCTGTGGCCAATTATTGCTGAGGGTGTTTAGTACACGCCCCACACTATAAAAGGCCGCCAGCACGGCGGCCTAGTGTAGTGTGTTCCGGAGCAGGGAAAGAGAAGCATAGGCAGGGACAGTGACATTTTTTTTTCTTGCTTAACCTGGATTCCTTTAGTTTAGGGAAAGAGAAGGATAGGTAGGGAGAGTGTCAGTCTGTTTTACTGTGCCAAACCTTGTTTGTAGGGACAGGGAAGGACAGTGAGGGAAATTCTCATTGTGCTATACTGTGCTAAAGCATTCATCATCAACCATCTTTAAAAAAACATTTTTTATAGGGACAGAAAACTATAGGTAGGGAGAGTGTCAGTGTGTTTTACTGTGCTAATCCTTGTTTGTAGGGACAGGGAAGGACAGTGAGGGAAATTCTCATTGTGCTATACTGTGCTAAAGCATTCATCATCAACCATCTTTAAAAAAACATTTTTTATAGGGACAGAAAACTATAGGTAGGGAGAGTGTCAGTGTGTTTTACTGTGCTAAACCTTGTTTGTAGGGACAGGGAAGGACAGTGAGGGAAATTCTCATTGTACTATACTGTGCTAAAGCATTCATCATCAATCATCTTTAAAAAAACTTTTTTTATAGGGACAGAAAACTATAGGTAGGGAGAGTGTCAGTGTGTTTTACTGTGCTAAACCTTGTTTGTAAGGGCAGGGAAGGACAGTGAGGGAAATTCTCATTGTGCTATACTGTGCTAAAGCATTCATCATCAACCATCTTTAAAAAAACATTTTTTATAGGGACAGAAAACTATAGGTAGGGAGAGTGTCAGTGTGTTTTACTGTGCTAAACCTTGTTTGTAGGGACAGGGAAGGACAGTGAGGGAAATTCTCATTGTGCTATACTGTGCTAAAGCATTCATCATCAACCATCTTTAAAAAAACATTTTTTATAGGGACAGAAAACTATAGGTAGGGAGAGTGTCAGTGTGTTTTACTGTGCTAATCCTTGTTTGTAGGGACAGGGAAGGACAGTGAGGGAAATTCTCATTGTGCTATACTGTGCTAAAGCATTCATCATCAACCATCTTTAAAAAAACATTTTTTATAGGAACAGAAAACTATAGGTAGGGAGAGTGTCAGTGTGTTTTACTGTGCTAAACCTTGTTTGTAGGGACAGGGAAGGACAGTGAGGGAAATTCTCATTGTGCTATACTGTGCTAAAGCATTCCTCATCAACCATCTTTAAAAAAACTTTTTTTATAGGGACAGAAAACTATAGGTAGGGAGAGTGTCAGTGTGTTTTACTGTGCTAAACCTTGTTTGTAGGGACAGGGAAGGACAGTGAGGGAAATTCTCATTGTGCTATACTGTGCTAAAGCATTCATCATCAACCATCTTTAAAAAAACATTTTTTATAGGGACAGAAAACTATAGGTAGGGAGAGTGTCAGTGTGTTTTACTGTGCTAATCCTTGTTTGTAGGGACAGGGAAGGACAGTGAGGGAAATTCTCATTGTGCTATACTGTGCTAAAGCATTCATCATCAACCATCTTTAAAAAAACATTTTTTATAGGGACAGAAAACTATAGGTAGGGAGAGTGTCAGTGTGTTTTACTGTGCTAAACCTTGTTTGTAGGGACAGGGAAGGACAGTGAGGGAAATTCTCATTGTGCTATACTGTGCTAAAGCATTCATCATCAACCATCTTTAAAAAAAAAATTTTTTATAGGGACAGAAAACTATAGGTAGGGAGAGTGTCAGTGTGTTTTACTGTGCTAAACCTTGTTTGTAGGGACAGGGAAGGACAGTGAGGGAAATTCTCATTGTGCTATACTGTGCTAAAGCATTCCTCATCAACCATCTTTGAAATCCTTGTTTTTTGGACAGTCAGGGAAATTGTCATTGTGCTATTCTGTGCGAAAGCAATCATCCTCAACCATATTTAGAAATCCTTAAGTAAAGGGACAGAGAAGGACACCTGAAGGTAGCCCTTATTGCTTTTTTTCCCATCTCCCTGCAGGCCATCCATTAGAATGTCTGGAAGGCAAACAAGGAGAGGCAGACAGTCAGGAGGCAATAAAAGAGGGCAAGCAGGCTCTGTGTCTGGGGGCAACAGTGCTGGTCGTGGACGCGGTGCATTGTCATCAGCACATGGCCATGGGACACGCTTGTCCTTCTTTTCGGCAGCTGGACATGTTGAGCCACATCATGCCGAAGACTTGGTAGAGTGGATGACCAAGCCCTCCTCCTCCTCCTCATCCTCTCTCACCCAGGCTCAGGGTACTGGCAAAGCAGCTGCCAAAGCGTCCTCTTCCCTGGTATCAATGTCAGACTCATCATCAGTCACTCCTTCCCTAGACCCACCATGTCCTCCTCCTGAGGAGTCCCCCGAACTGTTTGAGCACAGTGTTGGGTACATGCTCCAGGAGGATGCCCAGCGTTTCGAAGGGTCTGATGATGAAACCCAGCTAGAGGAAGGCAGTAGCGTGAGAGCAGACAGAGGGGATGCTCAAGAAGGACACCAATCTGGCAGTCATGTTCCAGCAGCTGCAGCATACTGCCAGATTGGCTCCAGTGATGAGAAGGGAGGGGTTGATGAGGTCACTGACTCCACGTGGGTGCCTAATAGGAGAGAGGAGGAGGAGGAGGATGAGGAGGAGGCACATCTCCAACGAGGCAGGATGCCCTTTGGTGGCCAGCGTAAGGGCAGTACACCGACGGAATCACACCGCAGAGCTCCGCCTGTGCAGGGCGCTGCCTCTGCCCGTCATTCAAAAAGTTCTTTGGTGTGGGCCTTTTTTTAGGCTAGTGCATCAGATCGCACAGCTGCTGTTTGCAACATATGTCTCAAGCGTATATCGCGTGGCCAAAACATCAGCCGCTTGGGTACCACATGCCTGACCAGACATATGTTGACCTGCCATGCAGCTCGTTGGCAAGCCTACCTCAAAGACCCACACCAAAGAACAAAGCGGACCTCTCCTTGCACCGCATCAGCTGGGATCTCCAACCCCACTATAACTTCAGTCCTCTCTGAAACATGCACTGAGAGGAATGAAGGTGTAGAATTAGGTGTGTCACAGCCAAGTACTTGCGGCCACTCTGCTAGCAGTACACCGACGTCCGATTCTAGCAGGCAAATTTCCCTGCCCCAGCTGCTGGACCGTCGAAAGAAGTTCACTCCCAGCAATCCACATGCCCAGCGGTTGAATGCTAGCTTGGCTAAATTGCTAGCGCTTCAACTGCTGCCTTTTCAGTTGGTAGACTCAGCCCCCTTCCGTGAGTTTGTGCAATGTGCGGTTCCTCAGTGGCAGGTTCCCAAACGCCACTTTTTCTCACGGAAGGCTATTCCGGCTCTCTACCGGCATGTGGAAGGCAATGTCTTGGCCTCGCTGGACAGGGCGGTCAGCGGTAAGGTGCATATTACCGCTGACTCATGGTCCAGCAGGCATGGACAGGGACGTTACCTTTCTTTCACGGCCCATTGGGTCACTCTTTTGGCAGCTGGGAAGGATGCAGGACAAGGTGCAGTAGTGTTGGAGGTTGTTCCACCGCCACGCCTCCAAAATGCTACTACTGGTTGTGATACACCTCTCTCCTCCACCCCCTCCTCTTCTTCTTCCTCCATGGCCTCTTCCTGTGCTTTGTCCTCTGAACCAGCGGTGCTCCGTAGCCGTTCAAGGGGCTACGCAAGTACGCAGGCAAAAAAATGCCATGCCGTGCTTGCGCTGGTGTGTTTGGGGGACAGAAGCCACACTGGGGCAGAGGTCCTGTCTGCTCTGCAGGGCCAGGCCGAGAGGTGGTTGACGCCACGCCAGCTTAAGCCAGGAATGGTGGTTTGCGACAATGGCACCAACCTCCTCTCCGCCCTCCGACAGGGACAACTGACCCATGTGCCCTGTGTGGCTCACGTCCTTAACCTGGTGGTGCAGCGGTTCTTGGGCAGGTACCCGGGCTTACAGGATGTCCTGAGGCAGGCCAGGAAAGTCTGTGTGCATTTCCGCAGATCTTATAATGCCAGTGCTCGCCTGGCTGAGCTGCAAAAGGAGTTGAACCTGCCCAAGAACCGCCTTATATGTGACATGCCCACCAGGTGGAACTCAACGTTGGCCATGCTGCAGCGGCTGCACACGCAGCAGAGGGCCATCAATGAGTACCTGTGCGACTACGGCACCAGGACAGGGTCAGGGGAGCTTGGTTTTTTTTCTCCACGCCAGTGGGGCATGATCAGGGATGCATGCACTGTCCTGGCACCATTTGAGGAGGCCACAAGGATGGTGAGCAGTGACAGTGCATGCATCAGTGACACTGTACCTCTTGTCCACCTGTTGGAGCACACGCTGCGTGGAATAATGGACAGGGCACTTGAGGCAGAACAGAGGCAGGAAGAGGAGGACTTCCTTGCCTCTCAAGGCCCCCTTTACCCAGACAGTGTTCCTTCTGTCCCACCCATCGCACAGGAAGAGGAGGAGGAGGAGGAGGAGGAGGAGGAGGAGGATTGTGTCAGCATGGAGGTGGAGGCTGGCACTCAGCATCATCAGCAGCAGTCTTTTAGGGATGATTTACAGTCCCAAGAAACCAGTGGACTTGTACGTGGCTGGGAGGAGGTGGCTGCGGATCATGTCGTCCTTAGTGACCCAGAGGACTCCGGACCGAATGCCTCAGCTAACCTATGCTGCATGGCCTCCCTGATCCTGCAAAGTCTGCGGAAGGATCCTCGTATTCTTCGGATCAAGGAGAGGGACCATTACTGGCTGGCCACTCTCCTTGATCCACGGTACAAGGGTAAGGTTGCGGACCTTATGTTACCGTCGCAGAGGGAGCAGAGGATGAGACAACTCCGGGAGGCCTTGCAGAAAGGTCTGTGCAACGCGTTCCCAGAGACTGGGAGGTTACAAACTCCTGGTCCTGGACAACGAGTTGCTGAGGCTTCGGCCAGTCAAAGAAGGAGCGGTGGGGAAGGTGGCCGTCTGACCGATGCGTTCAGACAATTCTTTAGTCCGTAGCCCCAAAGTATGATCGGTTCCAGCAACCATCGCCAGCGTCTGATAAACATGGTGCAGGAATATCTAGGGGCAAGGTCAGACTTGGACACCTTCCCCACCGAAAATCCTCTGGCTTACTGGGTCTTGAGGATGGATCACTGGCCAGAGCTTGCACAGTATGCAATTGAGCTACTGGCCTGTCCTGCATCCAGCGTTCTTTCGGAACGCACATTCAGTGCTGCTGGAGGATTTGTCACGGATCACAGGGTGCGCCTGTCCACCGACTCGGTTGATCGACTGACTTTCATCAAGATGAACCAGTCTTGGATCACCACCAGCTACCACACACCTGATGCAGATATAACAGACTAATTGATTTTAACATGTCACATCCCTTCAAGACTGATGCTGATGCTGAGTGCCTGTGCTGTTATGTTGACTGGCTATCCTCCTCCTCCGAGTCCTCAATGATACGATTGATGATGATAGCTTGGAAGATCATTTTTGTTTATGGGTGCCGCCACCAGTGGCTAAGGCCCAATTTTTCAGCCCCTGTTTAACAGGGGCGCGTAATTACAATTTTTGAAGCAATACTTTGCAACAGGGCTCATTGCTGTGCTCCAAGTACAGTATCTGTGAGGGGTTGCAGTGTTGTGCCACCAGTGCCTAAGGCCCAATTTTTCAGCCCCTGTTCAACAGGGGCATGTAATTACAATTCTTGATCTAATAATTCACAGCAGGGCCCATTGCTGCACCCACCAAGAGTAACTCTGAGGGCTTACAGTGTTGTGGCAACGCCACCACCACCACCACCACGAAAGGCCCAATTTTTCAGCCCCTGTTCAAAAGGGGCATGTAATTACAATTCTTGATCTAATAATTCACAGCAGGGCCCATTCCTGCACCCACCAAGAGTAACTCTGACGGCTTACAGTGTTGTGGCAACACCACCACCACCACCACCACGAAAGGCCCAATTTTTCAGCCCCTGTTCAACAGGGGCATGCAATTACAATTCTTGATCTAATAATTCACAGCAGGGCCCATTGCTGCACCCACCAAGAGTAACTGTCAGGGCTTACAGTGTTGTGGCACCAGCACCACCATCAAAGGCCCAATTTTTACTACCACTGTTCAACAATTATATGTAATTACAATTCCTGATATAATAGTTGACAGCAGGGCGTTCCAGCACCAACCAAGAGTAACTGTGAGTGCTTACAGTGTTGTGCCAACACCAACAACTAAGGGGCCTATTTCTGCAGAGTATATACGGCAGGTCCCTACTTTCAAACATCCAACTTACAAACGACTCCTACTTGCAAACGCAAGAAGACAACAGGAAGTGAGAGGAAATCTACCCCTAGGAAGGAAAATTCTCTCCTGTAAGAATTAATATGGGAGAAAGGTGTCTCCTCTGTACTGATGCTTTATCACCAATTCTTGTTTCAAGAAAAACACATTTCAAAAACAGTTGTCATTGGGACGGAAAGTGAGGTGAAATGTTCTGAACAGGGGCACAGACAGCAAAACAAATGTTACAGGGGTGATAACCCTTACCTATGTTTTCCAAAAAGTTTAAAAATAGATTTTTGGGCTGGAGCTACACTTAAACAATGTACCTGTTCAAAATTACAAACACATTCTACATAAGAACAAACCTACAGTCCCTGTCTTGTATGCACCGCCTGTATACGGCTGTTCAGAGTATATAGGGCCTTTTTTATTTTGTGTGCGGTGTTCCCCTTAATATCCATACAAGACCCAAAGGGGCTGGTAATGGGCTGGGGTAGGGGGGGGGGGGTCATGGGGTAGCTATGCCATTTTTCTTAAAGATTTTCATCCATATTACCGGGACCAGACATTACATTAAAGCCGCAAGCAGTTTTAAATGGCTTTTTTTTCCTTTAGAAGTGTCATTTTGTGCAGGGACAGTTCTAAACACGGGTAACACGTGGCACTTCACAGGCATACTTTAGACACCCCCCAGGTACGATATTTAAAGGAATATTTGACTTTTTTTTTTCACTTTATGCATCATTAAAATGACTGCTCCCGAAAAACGACCGTTTTTAAAACTTCTTTTTGCATTGATACATGTCCCCTGGTGCAGAACCCGGGTTCCCAAACCCTTTTTAGGACAATAACATGCATAATAGTCGTTATAATTAGCACTTTAGAATTCGAACGTTCGCATCCATTGTATTTAATAGGGTTCTAATGTTCGTACGAACTTTCGGTCCGTTCGCGGGTTCTGGTGCGAACCGAACCCGGGGGTGTTCGGCTCATCACTACTACTGATATACAGAGAGAACACATGTCATACCTCTATATCTGGGTATATATGGGGGATATAGTATATAGAGATATACTGTATATAGGACAGTGTGTATATATAGTATATACCAGGGGTGCGCATCTTCACTGGTCTCACGATTCGATTCAATTACGATTATCTGGTAAGCGATTCGATTCCGAGATGCATCACGATTACCGACGAGCTCCCACTTCCGCTTGAGCCGCCTAGGCGTCCCTTCCTCCCTGCGATCTTCTGGGGCACATCACAGGTCCCAGAAGATTGCCCGGCTATGCAGGACAGCGCAGTGAGACATGCGCACCCGGCTGTGAAGCTGCAAGCTGTCACAGCCAGATGCCTACAGTAGTATTGCCAGCGCTGTGGACAGGTGGGGGAGAGAATGGAGGGTTCGGGTGGCCACGTCGCTGGATTGTGGGACAGGTGAGTGTCTTTCTGCACACACATGTGGAATGGCGACAAACTACGGTACCTAAAAATCTCCATAGGCAAAATCTCCATAATGGTTACCAGGTTAGAGTTACAGAGGAGGTCTAGTGTTAGAATTATTTCTCTCGCTCTGACGATCGCGGCGATACCTCACATGTGTGATTTGAACACCGTTTACATATGCGGGCGCGGGCGCGGCATGAGTATGTGTTTTCTTTGCTCCGCAAGCTCGCGGGGACAGGGTGGCTTTAAAAAAACATTTTTTTTTTTTTTACATTGTGTTTAAAAAAAAATAATAAATTTGATCACTTTTATTGCTGTCACAAGGAATGTAAACATCCCTTGTGACAGTAATAGGTGGTGACAGGTACCCTATATGTTGGGATCGGGGGTCTAAAAGACCCCAAATCCCTCCTTTGCACTTCAAAGTATTCAGATCGCCAAAAACGGCGATTCTGAATACTGTCATTTTCTTTTCAAATCTGGCGCCATTGGCAGCTGAGTAAAGCGGAAGTGACGTCGCTTCCATGTTTACTTACAGACTGGAACGAAGCCGACGCTTCGTTCCAGTCTGTCTCTAGCCACCGGAAGTAGCGGCTCGTGGATCGGGTCTCCCGGTGGGACGGGAGGCCCGGTGAGAGCGGCGGATGGTGGCGGGAGGGGAGGGATGTCTTTTTCTTTTAAAGTTTTATTGGATTTTATCATAGAATACAAAGCAGCGGAAAACAGTATCAGTCGTATTACAGTACATAGTAATTCATTTACAGATAACAGAATCAAAAGAGTAAGCAAAGTTGAACATTAGAAATGCCTTGGAGAAATAAGAGGCGACGTGCATTGTCTTTCCCCCCAGACACCCCAACTGGGAACATAATGTGTCCTGAGGGAAAGACAACACAACCAACCTCCATGTTACAACTGTGTGGGAGGAGCACTAATGCTATAATTCCCCTCAGAACTGTGTGGGAGGAGCTACAATTCCCCTTAGAGCTGTGTGGGAGGAGCTATAATTCCCTCAGCATTGCCAGGAAACCAATGTTTGTTTATGCAGGTTCTAAGCACAGGTCAGAGTATTTTGCATCTCCTGAATACTTGTCATTCTTCAAATGGGCGTATGTTAAAAACTATAAATCCTACAACAAAGAGCCTTATATTGTGAGAATCACAAGACCCATACCTACATTTCGATATATAGTATGTCTCTGAAATATTAAAATTATAGGCACAGTCGCAGTTTAGAAATTGCCCTTCAAATTTGAAGTGTCTAGAGGGGAGTTTCAATGAATGTCAATGGGCGGCGTGAGTTGCAAACAAATAGTCATATTGTGAAAACTATCAGGGCTATGCCTTAGCCGTGTACAAGTGTAGCGGCAGCAGGGAAAGCCGAACGTTTTGATATAAAATTTGTGTGGGTGGGCTTGAAAATGAGGTAGTGGTGGCAGTTTAGAAATCATGTCCTGATTTTTCAGATTTTGTCAGCTCACACTCTATTTTCGCCATTCATTCCTATGGGACCAATTTTGCAGCAAAAACAACGATATTTCGTGAACCATTCGGCGAAACGTTCCACAAAGTAATAGCACACCAATCGGGAACAATCCGCACGTTTCGGTATATTACTTGTGTATGTAGTGTAAAAGCTGTGGGAGGAGTTAGGGTGGTAAATTTGGCTATAATAAGCTATACAAGAACACTTAATAACCGAAGCAGCTCTATATCTTCCGGAGAAGGTATAGCTCCATTAGTAGAGTGCTTGCCTGGCATACATGTGATCGCGGGTTCAATCCCAGGGAGGTCCCTAATTGCGATCGTCCCCGTGTAACATGTGCTTGGACGGCAGCTCCATGGCATCTTCTCTTTTTGCCAAAATCACACCTTTTGCCCAAATCTACCCAAAATCGCATCAATTAAACAGTGTCTATTGGGCTGCTTAGATGATGTCACAGCTAGAGCACAGAGCCTTAAAAAAAGAAGTTCCTTCTCGATAAATTGCTCTCACGCCCACAAGATCTACTTGTCATACACAATTCATACATCAAAACTTAGGTATTTTTGTCTTGTTTCAGGCAATGTGCTCAGTTTTTGGATACGCCTTTTACTTTTGGCTGGCTGAGCTTCCAAATGACAAGAGTTCTACACTTTCTTCCATTGACTGTCCTGTAAAAAAAAAAAAAAAGAAAAAATAATCATGTTTGAAAAAAAAATCATTTGTGGAAAAAAAGAAAACAAAAAAAATCATAAAAAAAAGTAAAAAAAAATAAAGAAAAAATCAATTTTGAATTCTTATTTTTTTATAAAATCATTTAACCGCTTCCCTACCGGGCACGAAAACCCCCTTCCTGCCCAAGCCATTTTTCAGCTTTCAGGGCTGTCACACTTTGACAATTGCGTGGTCGTGCGACGTGGCTCCCAAAGGAAATTTGGGAGCCACAAATAGAGCTTTCTTTTGGTGGTATTTGATCACCAAAAAACACAATGTTTCTCTTATCGTCCATGGACCGACACAGCTCTCATACTGATTACATGTGGGTATATGTCCCTGCTTGCAGGAGAAGACCTAGGCAGAATGTTAGATGTTAAAACATTCTAGAACAAGCCAGAGCTGAACAGCCCCGCCCAGGGGGGCGGTCCCTCCCGACATTACCCTCCCATCTGCAACTAGCAGCCTCAGTTTTTTTCTGCCTAGCAGAAGGAGAAGACGTGGCTCTCTCAGGAGCCAGTCTCCTGGAAGATTTTACTTTTAAATTTTATTCCTTTGGGAATTTTATTATTTTATTTTTGAGACCTTCAATCAACTGTCGGCTTGGTAACAGGTTGGGTACACTGGTATCCTCGTAGTCTTCCCTGTCCGACCATGGAGCGTGCTGATCCTCGCCTTGTGTGCGTGAGAATCAGTTCACGACATACCCCATGGCTCCAGGAATGGCCGGGTTGCTTTCATGCTCCCGCGGTCCTCTCAAGATTGAATCGTACCTACTGTATCTTTCGCGGTTGACCGGGCCGACAGCTACGCAGTACGACTCAGTGATAGGTCTGTCTGAAACAAGCCAGTGGGTCCCTCTATTGGCACCGAGGGTGTTCTCCAAGGTGCTTGCGGGACGGGTAAGTAGTCTCTCCTGCTGCAAGGTGAGTACATGCTGGCTGTGTTTCTGTGTGTGGGGGGTTCTCCCTGTCTCTCCCCTGTTATGCTGCTCTCTGCACCCTGTTATGCTGCTGTGCTGTGTGGGGATGCTTGGTGGGTCACTCTGCCCTGGGGGGGGGCCGTTCCATGGCTGTTAATATGCTTGGGAAGTGTTCTGGGGGGAATGGCTGTTTAAAAAGTGCGCCATCGGTGGCCATTTTGCCGCGGCTCAAAGCACAGTTATACAGGCGCCCGGCGGCCATTTTCTTGTAGCCGTGGCACTTTCAGTTTCGTTTTCGGCCTCTAGCGGCGCTGCTGAACGGCGCGAAATACCTCATCTCCTCACAGATTCTTCACTCTTCTCAGGCTTCACCCGCACTACAGCGCGGCTCATACAGCGGAACCGAGCGGTCCCTAGGGGTGGTGAGTCCTCCGGGTATCCCCTCCTCAGCCTCAGCACAGCCAGTGGGTGGACTTTATTATTCACTGTAATAGTGAATTAGGTCTCAGAGGGTGGCAAAAATGGAGTCTGGTTCACCTGCTTCTCCACACTTGTCAGAGGCAACTGGCAGTACTCCTATGGACCAGTTGTCGCAGTCCTGGAATCATTCCTTGTCAAGCTGGAAGCGGTGTGTGAACACACGGGGGCTGTAAAGCGCCCCCTCCCCACACAATCTCCACATGGGGAGTGCTCTGACTCAGATATGGGCCTAGCTACTGCTGCTGAGGACCCTAGTTCTGAGGACTTTGATGTGTTTGGACAGGACATTCCTTGTGAGGAAGACCCCTGTCTTGAACCACCAACTGACAGGGTGCTCGTAAGTGAACTCATTGATGCTGTGAGGGACACTCTCAAGCTGAATGTTGAGGCGGAGGAACCTCAGGTGGAAGCTATGTCCTTTGTTTCCTTTTAAAGCTGTGTCTTCAAAAAGGTCTTTCCATATGTGCCTTTTTTTAATACATACATTGACCAAGTCTGGGATAAGCCGCAGAAGACTTTGACGGTCCCGTGGCGCATAGCCTTAAGGTACCCCTTTTGAGGAGGACCTGGTTAAGAAGTGGGCTCATCCCCCAGTGGTCGACCCCCCGGTCGCCCGTTTGAATAAGGCTACCATGCTCCCAATGGAAGGGACTCCTGTATTTAAGGATCCTGCTGACAGGAGGTCAGAAGTGGCATGTAGAACTATGTTCACCTTATTAGGGGCCGCCTTACGCCCAATAGTGGCGGCGACACTTGTGTCTCAGACATTCACAGGCTGGGCAAGGATATTGCACCAGACAGTGCAGGAGCATAATCTCCCTTCTGAAACCATTGCCCTGGCTCACCAACTTGCACAGGGTTTAGTCTTCGTGTGTGATGCCACTGTGGATGCGACCCCTTTAATAACGGGGGCCTCCATTTCTGCTGTGTTGATGCGTCGCCTTATCTGGCTGAAATGCTGGTCAGCCGATCTAGCTTCCAAAAAGCTCCTGGCTGACTTGCCCTTTAAGGGCCGTAGACTGTTTGGGGCCGCTCTGGATGACATTATTAAAAACATCACAGGAGGTAAGAGCACCTTCCTTCCCCAGTCTATTAAGGGAAAGGAGCCCCACCGCAGGCCGGGCCCTTCCTTTCCGGCGAAGAAGACGTTTTTTCGTCAGTCAGATTCCACGGGTAAGCCAGCCCAGACTGAAAAAAGTGCGGCTGGGGGACAAAGACGTCCCTGGGTGCGTAAGCCTACCAAGCTCCCAAGTCCACCACCGCATGAAGTCTTGCCCCTGCCCGACTCTGGGGTGGGGGGACGTCTTCGCAGGTTCTCGGTGCGGTAGACCTCCCGGATCTCCGACCAGTGGGTGTGCGAGGTGGTCACCTCAGGATACAGGATAGAGTTCCACTCGTGGCCCCCAGACAGGTTTTTTTCCCTCGAACCTCCCTCCCCTTCCGGGCCCGCCGGGCGGCCCTCTTGGGGGCCGTACAGGATTTGCTCGGGTGCGGAGTAATTGTGCCAGTTCCGTCACAAGAGAGGTTTCAGGTGTTTTACTCAAACCTGTTTGTTGTCCTAAAAAAGGATGGGGTTCGGCCAATCCTGGACCTCAAGGCCCTGAATGCCTATGTGAGGGTATTGAAATTCTGGATGGAATCCATTCGCACGGTGATCGCGACACTCCACCAGGGGGATTTTTTGGCGTCCTTGGATATCAAGGACGCTTACTTGCACATCCCAATCTGCGCAAGCCACCAGAGGTTTCTGCGCTTTGCCATAGGCGAAGTCCACTATCAGTTCGTGGCTCTTCCCTTCGGCCTTGCATCGGCACCGCGGGTTTTCACCAAAGTGCTTGCCCCGGTTCTGGCTTTGCTGAGACAACGAGGAATTGTTATCGTGGGCTATCTAGACGATCTCCTTCTCAGAGCAGAAAATGGCTCAGAATTGGAGGAAAATGTGACAATAGTCAGTCAGACCCTCCGGGACTTCGGATGGATTCTGAACACGCAGAAGTCGGCTCTAGTCCCGACTCAGCGCTTGGAGTATCTGGGTCTGATCCTGAACACTTCGGCAGCAAAGGTGTTTCTACCCTCAGAGAAGTTACTGACACTTCAGTCGGCAGTACAGGTTCTGACGTCCCGAAAATGGTCGTCAATTCGCTTCTGCATGAGAGTCCTGGGACTAATGGTGGCCTCCTTCAAGGCGGTTCCGTATGCCCAATCACACACTCGGGCATTGCAAAAAAACTGAATTCTGTCAGTTTGGGACAAGTCCCCATTGGATCTTCAGATCCAGGTGAGTCACTCTGTCAAGGCGTCCCTGACGTGGTGGCTGAGGTCCCCGGCTCTTCGGCCCGGGAAGTCGTTCCTCCCCATCCACTGGACGGCGATCACAACGGACGCCAGCCTGATGGGCTGGGGAGGAGTGTGGGAAGTCCTGTCAGCTCAGGGGCTCTGGACTCCAGCCGAATCTCATCTCCCAATCAATTTCCTGGAATTGCGGGCGATCAGGCTGTGTCTCTCCGCATGGTCGAAGAGGTCGCTCGGTCAGAATCCAGTCGGACAACGCCACGGCCGTGGCGTATGTCAACCATCAGGGGGGCACTCGGAGCTCGGCTGCGGCGTCCGAGGTCGCCCACATCCTAAGGTGGGCGGAAAGAAGCGTGTCAGCCTTCTACATTCCGGGTGTAGAAAATTGGCAGGCGGACTATCTGAGGCGCCAGTCCCTGGACCAGGGGGAGTGGTCCTTGCATCCGGAAGTGTTTCAACTCCTTTGTCGACGGTGGGGCACTCCGGATGTGGACCTGATGGCGTCTCGACTCAATCGCAAGGTGTCGAGGTTTGTGGCCCGGTCCAGGGACCCCTGGGCCGATGCCTCGGACGCGTTAGTGGCCCCGTGGGGTCAGTATCGCTTGATGTATGTCTACCCTCCGCTGCAGTTGCTTCCTCATCTGCTGCGCAGGGTAGCAACCGAGGGCATTCCGGTAATCCTCCATTGCTCCGGACTGGCCTCGGCGTCATTGGTACGCCGACTTGGTACGTCTCATCGCGGACTTCCTGTGGCGCCTGCCCTTGAGGGAGGACCTTCTATCTCAAGGTCCTATTTTTCATCCTGCTTTACTGTCTCTGGCTTTAATGGCATGGCTATTGAGAGTCAGGTGCTGAAAGACCGAGGCCTGTCGGATTCGGTAATTTCAACCATGCTTAGGGCACGGAAGTCTTCTTCTAGGAAGATCTATCACCGTACCTGGAGAGCTTTACATCGCTATGTGCGAGGAACTAGACTGGCGTCCACGGACGTACTCTGTCACTAGAAACCTGAGGTTCTTACAGCGTGGTGTTGCTCAAAGGCTGGCTTTAAGCACTATTAAGGGTCAGATTTCGGCCTTGGCCGTTTTCTTTCAAAGGCCCCTAGCTGGTCATTCCTTGGTTAGCACTTTTGTGCAGGGGGTACGCCATGTGGTTCCACCTGCCAAGCCCCCGCTCCCTCCTTGGGATCTGAACTTGGTGCTTTCGGTTCTTCAGGAATCTCCTTTTGAGAATATAAGAGATATTCCTCTTTTAACTTTGTCCCAGAAGGTGGCTTTTTTAGTGGCCATCACTGTTAGACGGGTGTCTGAGTTGGCGGCTCGGTCATGGTCCTCCATAAGGATAAGGCGGTATTGCGACCGTGACCGTCTTTTCTTCCTAAGGTGGTTTCGGCTTTTCACCTTTAATGAGGACATTGTCCTTCCGTCCTTGTGCCTTCATCCATCACATCCTAGAGAGGTTGCGCTTCACAATTTAGACGTGGTGCGTGCCTTACGGGTATACCTGGCGGCTACTGCTTCTATTCGGAAGTCTAACTCGCTGTTTGTATCTGTCTTTGGTCCGAAACAGGGCCAAGCGGTGTCGTCTGCCACCATTTCTAGGTGGATCAGACAGACTGTTATACAGGCCTATGCCATTAGGGGACAGGCGCCTCCCTTCCCGGTCACGGCGCATTCCACCAGGACAATCGGTGTTTCCTGGGCTTTCCGACATCAAGCGTCGGTTGTACAAGTGTGCAAGGCGGCGACCTGGTCGTCCGTTCATACCTTTTCAAAGTTCTACAAGGTTGATGTGGCTGCATCTTCGGATGCTTCCTTCGGCCGCAAAGTGTTGCAGGCTGCTGTCTAATGTTGCAACTCCTCCGTTGAGGAGCTCTGCTGGTTTGGAGTGAAGTTTTGGTTGTTCCTTACTTTTTTGCTCCCACCCCTTTCTTATACTGCTTTGGGACGTCCCACATGTAATCAGTATGAGAGCTGTGTCGGTCCATGGACGATAAGAGAAAATAGGATTTTTTTTACTCACCGTAAAATCCGTTTCTCTGACGTCCATAGACCGACACAGCACCCACCCTTCCTTTTAAGTTTGTACTGCTTTGTTACGAACTGAGGCTGCTAGCTGCAGGTGGGAGTGTAATGTCCGGAGGGACCGCCCCCCTGGGCGGGGCTGTTCAGCTCTGGCTTGTTCTAGAATGTTTTAACATCTAACATTCTGCCTAGGTCTTCTCCTGCAAGCAGGGACATATACCCACATGTAATCAGTATGAGAGCTGCGTCGGTCCATGGACGTCAGAGAAACTGATTTTACGGTGAGTACAAAAATCCTATTTTTTTTGTTTTTGCTATAATAAATATCCATTTTTTTATTTTATTTTTTTATTAAAATTTTCCTCAGTTTAGGCCGATACGTATTCTTCTACATATTTTTGGTAAAAAAAAATCACAATAAGCGTATATTGGTTTGCGCAAAGTTATAGCGTCCTAAAAATAGGGGATAGATTTACAGCATTTTTTTTTTTTTTACTAGCAATGGCGGCGATCTGCGATTTTTATTGTGACTGCGATATTGCGGCGGACAGATCGGACACTTTTGACACATTTTTGGGACCATTCACATTTATACAGCGATCCCTGCTATAAAAATGCATTGATTACTGTATAAATGTGACTGGCAGGGAAGGGGTTAACACTAGGGGGCGAGGAAGGGGTTAAATGTGTTTCCTAGATGTGTTCTACCTGTGGGGAGAGGGGTCTGACTGGGGGAGGTGACCGATGTTTGTCCATATGTACAAGGGACACACCATCGGTCTCCTCTCCCTGACAGGACGTGGATCTGTGTGTTTACACACACAGATCCACTTTCCTGCTCGGTTACTGGGCAATTGCGGGTGCCCGGAGGCCATCGCGGCCGCCGGGCACGTGCATCGGGTCCCCACCAACGCGGCGGGAGCGCACGCGCCCCCTAGCTCCTTTTTTAAAGGCAGGACGTCATATGACGTCCTGTCAGAACGAGAGAGTCTTGACGGCGGGCGGTAGACAAGAGGTTAAAAAAAAATCTTTCTTGAAAAATGTCGGCAGTCATGTCTATTTTTATATATATATAAAAACAAGCGCAATAGAATAGCATAGAACTAGAAAAGCTACAATTTCTGGGGAAATTGTGTTAAGTGTTCTTGCCTCCACCAGTAGTCTACAACTGGAGTATTTGGCTGATCATGGGGTGGTCATAATGTTTTGGCTGATTATGTTGTGGACATAATGTTTTGGCTGATAATGGGGGTCATAATGTTTATGCTGATAATGGGGGTCATAATGTTTATGCTGATCATGGGGGGTCATAATGTCTATGCTGATCATGGGGGGTCATAATGTCTATGCTGATCATGGGGGGTCATAATGTTTATGCTGATCATGGGGGGGTCATAATGTCTATGCTGATCATGGGGGGGGTCATAATGTCTATGCTGATCATGGGGGGGGGTCATAATGTTTTGGCTGATCATGGGGTTGTCAGCTTTTGTCAGCTCCCACTCTAGTTTTGTAACATTTCGCCATTCATTCCTATGGGACAAATTTCGCAAAACAACAAAATTTCGTGAACCATTTGGCGAAACGTTCCACAAAGTAATAGCACACCAATCGGGAACAATCCGCACGTTTCGGTATATTACTTGTCTATGTAGTGTAGAAGCTGTGGGAGGAGTTAGGGTGGTAAATTTGGCTATAATAAGCTATGCAAGAACACTTAATTACTAGAAAAGCTAAAATTTCTGGGGAAATTGTGTGAAGTGTTCTTGCCTCTACCAGTAGTCTACAACTGGAGTGGGCGGAGTAACTGGGTGGAGTGGCTTGAGTAACTGTGGAAAGTATGGAGTGGGCAGAGTAACTGTGTGGAGTGTTTGGAGTGAGTAAAGATAGTAAACATTACACTAACCAACGCTGTATCCTGACCTAGGCCAACAAGGCCCAGGCCTAGGGCAGCACTTTGCAGGGGGGCAGCACAGAAAGAGTCCCCGCCGGCTTGCGCTACACTGTTAGTGTAGCGCCAGTCATATGGGGTGGACTGGGCTGAGAGGCAAATTAGTATAGCGCCCCCATAAAGCGGCCGCACTGCTTCTAGAATGCTGGCGGTGTTTCGCTTTGCTTCTATCTAGCAAGGTTACTCTGTGGTATAACAAGGAAGCTGAGACTTCTGCAGTGTGTAAATGTGCTTTTACTATACAAGATGCTGTACATACAAAACTATTACAATATTAGGACTAAAATACAAGACTGACAGATCTCTATAACAAGCAAAATGCCTAGCAAATAGAACAGCCTATGGTCTATAACTACAAATACATTTAAAGGTTACTTATCTTCGATTACGCTATGTTCATGATCTCCATTGTTTGGTGACCAGGCATCTTCTTCTTATGATGAGTGGCTTCTCCTCTCTTACAGCAACATGATGTCTGTCTCTGTCCTAGCTTATCCCTGCTTTTATGTGTGTCAGGCTGTTTTCCATTGTTACCAAACAGAAAACATAGCTGTTTACTGTAGCTGTATTTCTCAAGTCGTCTTCCAGGACGGCACAATGAGAGATGACTGGCTCCACCTGACAGGAAACACAATCAATTCAAAGAGGTTAAAGCACCCGCCCCTCCCCGTGCTCCTCAGTTCTTGATTGTGTTTCCCCACAGCGAAACCGTTTATTTATTTTTTTCCACAGACTGAAGGCCTGGGGCTGGAAGTCCCCCCCCCCGGGAGCTGAGCCGCATGCCTGGGAAGCCTCTGGGCCTAGCAGGACTCTATTTGTCCGTCCTGGGGGGTATCCCATTCCTTCTCAGGGAGGGCAGTTGAAGAGCCTCCCTGAGCACTGAAGCTCCCTAGGTGCGGGGCTGTACCCGGGACTTCAGGGGCCAGATATCCTCCTTCCTCCCTCCTACCTGTTTGGGTGTCCATCCTGGAGGGGGGGGCTGGCAGGTTCCTCCGTCCGCTCGCGCGGTCTGTTTGCTTAGGGCGCCGCTCTATGCAGGTGCATAGCATTGCGGCGCCATTTTCCCGGCGTCTAGGACATTCGTCCTCTAGCGTCAAGGATGACGCCATCGCGTGCCGCGTCATTTCCGGTTCCGGTCTCCGGCAAAATGGCGGCGGCCGGCGTCTGTTACCGCATTCAAAAACGGAGGGACGCCAGGAAGGAGGCGCCCTTTTTTCTCCTCCAGTGGAACTGCGATCGGGAGCAGAGCATCTCACCTACATGGAGCATGAGGAGAGGCCGACTACGGCCGCGGCTACAGAGGAGATCACAGGGGGTGAGTCAACCCAGCCAGCAGGGGTCATGATGGGGGATGGTACCCCGACTCTTTCCCCTTGCCTGTCACAGGGTTCTTTTTGGTTGTTAATGTATTCCTGTGTACTCTTACATTGCAGGAGAGGACGTCACTGCCCAGGGGGTTGCCAGTTGTTCCTCTAGAACCCCTGCCCGCTCCAAAAGATGCGGTTACTGTAACGAGAAATTACCCTCAACCCATTCCAAGCCCTTCTGCTTCAAATGTATCCAGAAGCTGGCTGGGAAGGAAACATCTCAGGTGATGAGAGACTTTCTCTCTGTCCAAACCCAGATGCTTGCCACCCTTAAGGATTTTCAAGCCTCCCTTAAAGCTAAGGAACCAGAGCCCCAGACAAGCAGGGAGGGCCCTTCCTCACAGGAGTTTTTCTCCTCAACCAGGAGAGGACACCCAGAATCCCTGAGATCCCTCCTGTCTCAGGACTCAGAGGCAGAAGAGGATTCGGAGATCCCTGATCAGGGACTATCCAATGAGGGCCTGATAGATAGTCAGGCTGAGGAGGAGGAAGAAGGCTCTAGGTCAGGAAGACACATCTTCTCAGCTGACGACATGGAAGGCCTCCTTGGTGCAATCTACACCTCTGAAGAAATTCAGGAGCCGACGGAACAGGTATCCGCACAGGATAGATTGTACCGAGGCTTGGTAAGGGCCCAACCCAGAACCATCCCGGTTCACCAGGCTCTCCATGATGTGATTCTTAGAGAGTGGAAGGAACCTGAGAGGAAGCTTCTGAAATATAAAACTTGGAAGCGTAGGTGCCCTTTTAAGGGGGAGGATGAGGAGAAACTCTTTAAGATTCCCAGATTGGACGCCTCTTTGGCACAGGTGTCAAAGCAATCCGACCTCTCCTTTGAGGACGCAGGTAATATCAAGGATCCTATGGATCGCCGTACTGAGACGACCTTGCGTAGAGCCTGGGAAGCCAATGCGGCAGCAATGAGCCCCGCGCTGGCTTCAGCTTGTATAGCTAGGAACGCGGATACATGGATAACCAAACTAATAGAACATGTTTCCCGTGTGTCCAAGTCCAGGGAAGTCCTAGACTCTCTACAGGTAATAGGTAGCGCAGTGGCATACCTAGCAGATGCTGCAGTTGAGACCGTGCGAACCACCGCAAAAACGGGTGCCCTCGTAAACTCGGCTCGCAGAGCCGTATGGGTCAAAACATGGGATGGGGATAACGCATCCAAGACCCGCTTATGTGGACTCCCATTTGAGGGCTCACTCCTTTTTGGTACAGGGCTGGACCAAGCCCTATCAAGATCTACCGAAAAGGGCAAAAAGTTCCCCACTAAACCTAAAAGGGACCAAAAAAGATTTTTTCGAGGCCCCCAGGGTAGAAATCGTTTCTCGAGCAAGAAGCCTGCCGGTAATAGGAAGTGGGGCGTTGGAAAGGGTAAGCAAAAAGGAGGTATCCTCTTTTCCAACCAAAAATCAAATGAAAAAGACTTTAAGTGACGTAAGGGTAGGGGGAAGACTTTCCCAATTCCTTTCCAGGTGGGAGAGTATTACCCAGAGCCCTCATATTCTCAACATTATAAAGGAGGGCTACAGGCTGGAGTTTCTTCACCCCCCCTCAAAGTTCCTAGTAACGCATCTCCCCAGGGACCCCCTCAAGGCAGCAGGTCTTCTGCAAAACATTTCAGAACTAGCAGAACAGGGAGTTGTAGTCCCGGTACCTGCGGGACAACGCGGACTGGGGGTCTACTCCCACATCTTCGTTGTCCCAAAGCCGTCAGGCAAGTACCGGTTGATAATAAACCTGAGACCCCTGAATACCTCCTTGCGTCACAAGAAATTTCGCATGGAAAGCATATACACCCTCAGAAGACTCCTTCTGAAGGAGGTATACATGGTAACGATCGACTTAAAGGATGCCTACCTTCACGTCCCGATCTTTCCAGGACATCAAGCCTTCCTCAGATTCGCAATCGGGTCTCCTCAGGGGATTCAACACTGGCAGTTTGCTGCCCTCCCCTTTGGACTGGCTTCCAGCCCAAGGGTATTTACAAAAATCGTAGCAGAGGTGGTTGCCTTCCTACACCTAGAGGGTATAACGATAGTCCCTTATCTCGACGACCTTTTACTTTACAACCAGAGTCGAGATCTCCTCCTCGCAGACCTGGCCAAGGTTGTGAGTACCTTGGAATCCCTGGGTTGGATCATCAACCGAGAGAAGTCCTCGATGATCCCGGACCAAAGAAAGATTTACCTGGGTTTCCTGATAGACTCCTTACAAAGTAAGCTTTGTTTACCCCAGGAGAAGGTCCAGGGCCTCATAACAGCGGTCAGGTCTCTGTTGGAGGTAAGGGAGTCCTCTTTCAGAGGCATCATGAGGATACTGGGTCTAATGACCTCTTGTATACCTGCGGTTCCGTGGGCTCAGCTCCACTCCAGACCCCTCCAACAATTCCTCTTATCCTCCTGGGACGGAACAAGAGGAACATTAGACCACAGAATCTCCATCCCAGAGGTAGTAAAGGACTCTCTGAGCTGGTGGCTTCTTCCTCAGAAGTTGCAGGTGGGTCATCTATGGACTCAGACAGACCCCCTCAGGATAACGACGGACGCAAGCTCCTGGGGTTGGGGGGCCCACTTAGGCGAACTCCGAGCCCAGGGTTTCTGGAATCAGGATCAGAGACACGCCTCCTCAAACTTCCGGGAATTATTGGCGGTCGGGGAGGCCCTAAAAGCGTTCGAGGAAAGGATCCGAGACCGGGAGGTCCAGATCCTCTCCGACAATGCGACCACGGTGGCCTTCATAAATCATCAGGGGGGAACCAGGTCTCCCTCCCTGCTGACCTTGTCTCTAGGGATTCTGGGCTGGGCAGAGCTTCGGATTGCCTCTATTACGGCAGTACACATAAAGGGAAGGTACAACATAGAGGCGGACTATCTAAGCCATCATCGGATTCTCCAGGGGGAATGGGAGCTGAACCCAGAGGTGTTCAACCTGGTGTGCCAACATTTTGGAAGGCCAGAAATAGACCTCTTTGCCCGCAAGGAGAACAGGAGAGTAAGAAGATTCTTTTCCCTGTCCCGGGAGTGGGGCTCAGGGGGGGTGGATGCACTGGCTCAGGTATGGAGTTTTCACCTGGCTTATGCTTTTCCCCCTCTGAGTCTCATTCCAAGAGTCCTACAAAAACTAGGTCTCTCAGAGACCAGACTCATTCTAATTGCTCCTTGGTGGCCCAAGAGAGCCTGGTTTCCCGCTCTACAGAACTGGTCCGTAGCACCTCCCCTCCATCTACCAGTTCGGGTGGACCTTCTTCGGCAGGGACCAGTCTTTCACCCAGATCCCAGCTTCTTCAAGCTGACGGCCTGGTGCTTGAGAGGCAGAACCTGCGGGAGAGGGGATGTTCCGAGAGAGTGATTAACACTCTCCTCTCAAGTAGAAAAGAAGTCACCAGACGTATCTACAGGAAGGTGTGGGGAGTCTTCTCTCACTGGTGTCTAGTGAGAAAGGTATCCCAGCAAGAAACCTCGGTCATCCTGGACTTTCTCCAGGATGGCGCCGACTTAGGTCTCGCTACCAAGACTCTAAGAGTACAGGTAGCAGCCTTATCGTATTTTTTGGACAAAAAGTTATCACTGGACCCTCTAGTTAAAAGATTTCTAATGGCCAGGGATAGATTGTCCCCGGTGCGGATCTCTAGAGTCCCGCCCTGGGACCTTACGTTAGTTTTGGAACAATTAACTAAGGCTCCGTTTGAGCCACTAGAAGATATTTCAGTTAAATTACTGACATTTAAGTTTGCTTTTCTTCTGGCAATTACTACAGCCAGAAGAATAGGCGACATGCAGGCTCTGACGATTAAAGAGCCTTTCTTTAGTTTATTCGAGGACAGAGTTATTCTTAGGCAGGACCCCCTGTACCTCCCTAAGGTAGTGTCAAAGTTTCATAGATCACAAGAAATTATTCTTCCTTCCTTTTGTTCAAATCCACAAAATGAAAGAGAGGCCTCCTTTCATTGTCTGGATGTCAGACGGTGTCTGCTAGCTTATCTGGATAGAGTGGGTGAATTTAGGAAATCCAGCCATTTACTAATTAATTTTTTTGGACAGAAAAAGGGCCAACAGGCATCTAGAGCATCCATATCTAGATGGATCAGACAGACAATCTCCATAGCTTATGACCAGGCTGGTAAGACAGCCCCGAAA
Source organism: Rana muscosa (assembly GCA_029206835.1). Classification (NCBI taxonomy): domain Eukaryota; kingdom Metazoa; phylum Chordata; class Amphibia; order Anura; family Ranidae; genus Rana; species Rana muscosa. Next base: position 138,690,568 of record CM055127.1, read on the forward strand.
GTTAAAGCTCATTCTACTCGCTCTTTGGCAACCTCCTGGGCAGAAAGAGCCGGAGCTTCGGTGGAACAGATCTGTAAAGCGGCGACTTGGTCAAGCCAGAATACATTCCTAAGGCATTACAGAGTGGAGTTGCTGTCACCTCAGGACCTGTCCTTTGGTAGAAAGGTCCTGCAAGCAGTCGTCCCACCCTAAGGTAGGCCTGAAGCTACTTGCTTCTTACTCTCATTGTGCCGTCCTGGAAGACGACTTGAGAAAGTGACCAGTTACACTTACCGGTAACGGTGTTTCTGGGAAGTCTTCCAGGACGGCAGGCCTACTTCCCACCGCTTTGGTTGATACATTGGTTTGTATAGAGTTATTTGGGTGTGTGTTTTCTCTCTCGTGCACTGGTGTGGGTCTGTACTTTATCATAACTGAGGAGCACGGGGAGGGGCGGGTGCTTTAACCTCTTTGAATTGATTGTGTTTCCTGTCAGGTGGAGCCAGTCATCTCTCATTGTGCCGTCCTGGAAGACTTCCCAGAAACACCGTTACCGGTAAGTGTAACTGGTCACTTTCAACAATAGCATTGAATACAACAATGCTATCTACCTATTGTCTACTCAAACGAAACCTGTAATCTAAACTGTAATTCTTTTCAGTTTGAGAGCTGAAAGAAATCTCAAATAGGTAATGTCTTACTTGTTTACTTTGGCTATAGAGAAATTAGTATATTGGATACAACAATGGTATCTAACCTATTGTCTACTCAAACCAAAACCTGTAATATAAACTGTCATTCTTTCAGTTTGAGAGCTGAAAGAAATCTCAAACGAGTAAAACATTTGTTTGAGAAATCTACTCAAACCAAAATACTGACAGTAATCTGACCAACTCACTATTGTAAAATTGTCCCATGTATCCTATGTCTGATTAATATTAATAAAAAATCATATTTTTAACAAACGCAATACATTCCGCCCTATGATTTTTTATTTTTTTTTCCTCTCAGACCACACACAAAATCTCTTCATTACTAAAAACTCAATATACACATGAATTTTCCTTAAATGCAACCCCTCCCATATTTCTGTCACTGGGAAGGTGTTTCAGTCTTTGGATACAAGTTCATTAGAAAGTCCATTCTCTTTAGAAACAAGTCCAGGCTTGAAATACATCAAAGGCCTTGTTCTCCACAGCTCTTGCGATCTTCCGTCATTCTTTCCATCATGTAACCACTTTTCTCTGGTCTTCCTATGGATCAAATCGGAGACAGCCTGTGGAGTGGAAAACAAAGCGGATTATCTGTTCCTTCTAACAATACATAAACAGTAGATCCTGGCCTTTCAGCTACAATCTCTCCTCTAAATGGCTTTTTGCCTGGATATCTGACCAATACTTTGCCACCTGCCTGTATGCAGCTCTGACCCTCCCAAAGAACATCAATAGGGAGGAGAGGAAATATACTGATATTTCCCAGAAGATCACTGCTGTTTATTATGGAAGGTTTGATGTTATGTAGCCTCACTTTCCACTCTTGCTGAGAAGTATCCACTAACCAGTCAGAGTCCCAGCCACTGTCTTGAAGCTCATCTGCCAATGCAAATATAACTTCAAACCTTCCTGCCAGATTCCCTCTCATTCCTAGGTAGGCTTCAGCTTCAGATACGTCACTCTTGGTTTCTATGTCATGGGAAGCAGTAACATGGTATCTGTTAAACCCTGTTCTTTCAGGAACCTTACATAAATACTGAACTCTGCACTCCAGCTGTGGAATCTGTGCCTCAGCCTCTACCATCCTCACATATGGTGTGCTTTTGGCTATTGGCCTAGAATTTAACAACATGACTGCCTGTGTGAGGACCCGATCCCACTCCCTTAGTGTATGTGTGGGTGTAATTTTACGTATCTGGTCCTTCAATAGCCCGTTGTATCTTTCAATCAAACCAGCTGCCTGTGGATGGTATGAGATGTGGCACAACCAGTACACTCCAGAATCTTTGGCCCACTGCTGTACTGTTAATCCGGTGAAGTTTGAGCCATTATCACTTTGGATTTGTTTGGGACAACCATAAGCAACGACAAGTTTCTGAAGCAGTTGAAGCGTTGCGGCTTGATCTGCACGTTTGCAAGGATGAACAAGCATAAGTCCTGAATAGGTGTCCACTGCAGTGCAACAATATCTCAGTCCATTGTTTCCCCGGGGCAGGGGACCGATGAAGTTAATCTGCCAGATCTCTGTAGGCCTCTCACCCCTCTTAATCGACCCAGTGGAGTACTTTTGCAATGGCCATTGTCGCACTTCTCCACACACTGTACAGTTCCCTATTACAGTCTTTATCATGTCCATGGATATAGGCAATCCTCTCTGCTGTGCCCATTCATATGTTGCTTTCTGCCCCAAATGTCCAGATTGCTTGTGGGCCCAGTTGGCCAAGTTCATCAAAACAGGATCAATTGGCACAACTGCCTTCACTTTTGCGATTTCATCTGCAACTCTGTTATAGTTCTCAAAGTCTGGTACTAGGGGCAGATGTGCATCAACATGCCCCACTTTTATGGTGCGGGAGTGAGCTTCCTTCCAGATGTAGTCCCAGACTTCCTTGCCTCCCCACACCACCTTTCCATGAATCATCCATTCATTGGACTTCCACGTGGGCATCCAAGTTGTCAGTCCTTTAAAAACCGCCCAGCTGTCAGTGTAGATAGTGACATGGGAAGAAGGATTCTCCTGAAGAGTCATCACTACAGCTTTCAACTCTGCATACTGACTGGACCCTCCGATTCCGGACTCCTGCAGGACTGTGTCTGTACTTGGGTTGTAGGCTGCTCCTGTCCATTTACGCCCAGACGAGGTGATTATGGCTGAACCATCAGTGAACCATGCTGACTCCTTCATGTCTTCTGACAGAGACTCAAAGGGTGGAGCCTCTTGAATGGAGGATGACTGCAGCACAGGAATTTCTTCTTCTGGCCGGGTGCTGGTAAAAGTAACAAGCCTTGCCAACTGTTTTGAAATGTCTCTAACATCCCCAGCTGCAATACCCCCTCTTTCTTGAAGGTACCACTTCCATTTCATCAGTGTCTGGTTCTGTGCTACAGCTGCCCTAGTGGTCAGTCCATTATCTCTCACCCATCCTGCTATTGGCAATGCAGTATGGATGGTGACTGTGTCCTTTCCTGTAATGGTCTCTACATGTTGAAGTGCTGTGTAGGCCCCAAACAGGTACTTCTCTAGGGGCGTGTATCTTGTCTGTGCCCCTGTCAGTTGTTTGGACCAAAATCCAATAGGTATTGCTCTCAGTCCTTTCTTTTCATTTGGCTGCCACAGACTCCAAGATATGGTACCATTCTGCTCCACTACATCCAGCTGAAATGGTACTCCTTGTCTCACAGGTCCCAATCCCTGATGCTGCAAAATAGCTTCTTTAGCAGCCAGGAATGCAGTCCGCTGCTCTGAACCCCATGAGAACTCAGTCTTTTTTCTGGTAACATTGTATATAGGCCTCAGAATCAGTCCAAGATGTGGGACGAACGATCTCCAGAATCCCACAACTCCAATGAACTTCTGTGCCTCCTTTTTGGTAGTAGGGGGCAACAGCGCCTGGATAGTTTGCACAACTGTCTCTGGAATCTTCCTCGGCTCCCAGCAGGGGTCCTGTGCGTCCTGGTTCACCATTTTTGGTCTGATTTCAGCCCGAATTTTGGGCTGAATTCAGACCTGAAACGGACCAAAAGACGCACAGGGCTCCTGTGCAAATTCGCACCGGAACCGCCTCAGGGATAATAGACTCCATAGAGAGCCATTCACAATCTCCTGCTATTGCGAATTGGATGCAGCGATTTCGCATCCAATTCGCAATAGTGTGAACCTGGCCTTAGAGTCCATTCTCTCTGGTAAGCTGCCATTTTTTGTACATGATGGAGGCTCACCTGGGTGATTCACTTTTTTGTATGACATCCATATCCACATTTGAAGAGCAAGTTGAACTTGTTTTGAGCACTGGATTTTTTCACGACCTTGAATTCCAATAAGAGGTTCTATTATAGTTTATGGGACTTTGCATACAATTTAGTCTGGTGTTCACATTCACTGTCTTATCACTATTTGAAGTTTTAAGCCCTGTACACACGATCGGATTTCCTATGGTTTTTAAACCGATGGATTTTTCCATCAGGAAAACCGATGAAGCTGACTTCCATCAGTCTTTCCTACACACCATCAGTCAAAAAACCTACCGTTCCAAACGCGGTGACGTAAAACACTCCGATGAGCTGAGAAAAATTAAGTTCTATGCTTCTGAGCATGCGTCGACTTGATTCTGAGCATGCGTCGGTTTTTTAACCGATGGACTTGCCCATAGACGATCGGAATTTTCTATCATTTTTTTATCCATCGGAAAAATTTAAAACATGTTCTATATTTTGACACCGATGGAAAAAAGACCGATAGTACCCATACACAATCGGTTTGTCCGATGAAAAAAATCCATCGGACTGTTTTCATCGGTAAAACCGATCGTGTGTACGCGGCTTAAATGTCGATTAATAGCGCAGAAAATTTTCTATCATGTATGGAGCACCTGTGCATCCCCATGCAGGTAAACACAGCCTTCCACGGGCGTACACTTTAATACGCCCCATATGAACGTGGCCCAAAGGTGAGGAAGACCAGAGTAGTCATTTCTTGTTCCTTGTTAGTAATCCTTAAATTTATGGCAGAATGTGATGTACATTAATTATTAATGCTCATTTTTTATTTATTCCCCCTTGTCATTTATTCATCCATATCCTCCTGTTGTGATAGTTAATCTAACAATTCCTTCCATTGTCTTCCCGAATGTTTACCGGTCTCCCTTGGTTGCTAGGATACATCCACTCCACCTTCACAGGTGAGAGCAGGCACTGGCTCGGGTACCCAGAGTATCTCAGCATCCTGCCGCAGCCTCCAGCATGGCTTCTCATCACAGACGATTGTCTACCCCAGAACTCCCCTATATCTCGGCACTGACTGCAGTTCTGGAGACACAGCATATGGTCTGAATGATTTCATTGCCAGTTTTCTTCACTCTTACATGTATGACATTAGACAGGTTTACCTAAATCCACAGAACTCCAAGGCTGAAAGTCTGGATGTGTTGTCCATAGAGACCAGTCATCAATTCCTTCCCTTTGGGGGGACTGACTGTCTATGCCAGGTTGTGAAACTGCCCCATGGTGCTGTGCCATGTCATCACAGCGCCTTGGCACAACCCAGAAATGACACCTGTGACATCAGAAAAAGATGGCGCTGCAGAGCTGGGTGTGCTGCGGCATAGCAGCGAAACCCTGGAGAACATCGCTGGATCTCCAGGCATGTGAGTGTGATTTTTTTATTTTTTTTGCACAACCCGGCTATACAGGTAAGTGGGCAGGGGGATTGGTGGGGGGGGGGGGGATAAAGTGGAACTAAACTCTCCTATCCTTTACAGCCAACAAAGCTACCATCTTTGCTTGTGCAAAAATGGGAAGAAATTCTGGACAGCCGCACTCCAAAAAAGTTTTTGCCTTTTATTCAAAAACGGACATCAAAAATATGTGCCACAGCAGAACAGACAGAAGAGCTGACGCGTTTCACACCAACAAACAGTGCTTAGTCAGAGCTATGACTAAGCACTGTTTGTTAGTGTGAAACGCGTCAGCTCTTCTGTCTGTTCTGTTCTGCTGTGGCACGTATTTTTGATGTCCATTTTTGAATAAAAGGCAAAAACTTTTTTGGGGTGCGGCTGTCCAGAATTTCTTCCCATTTTTGCATTGTTACATGCATTGCCAGCACCTGGGGCTTCTAATCTGGAGGAAAGGCTTTTACTTTTGCTTGAACTTCCTGGAGTGGTGATATCCCTTTCTCTACCATCTTTGCTTGTGTTTGATTTGCAGTTGCCATGGTGCTGCACATGTGATCTGTCATAAACCAGCCATTTGTTGGTCTGACTGCATGACGTCCACCAGAAGCAACAGGAGGTACAAGGCCTGGTTCACACCTATGCATTTTTTTAGCGTGTTTTCAGTTTTGCAGAAACACACTACAGTCCATATAACATGGTTTCCTATGGATGTAGGTCACATCTGTGCATTTTATGGAAAAGGCCAGGGACTTTTTTCTGGTTTTTGGTTCCATAGACTTCAATGGATGAAAAGCATGTATTGAAATACGCAAAATACACCTGGAATATGCAAACTGCAACCTGCATGGGTGTGAACCAGGCCTTATTCCTGCTGCAGTCGCAAGTAAAGCATTGTGGCAGCATCATGTATACAGCCTCCGCAGCTAAAGGGGTTAGCAGTTGGTGGGCAGTAAAATCAAGGGGGTTTACCGCCCTTCAACCACTAGTGCGAAAAAGTGCTAAAGAAAAAAAAAAATTCAATTTGGAGACAATAAGGGAGGGTTATAACCTCTGTTTTTTCCATCTGTGCCCCATTGGGGAGATTTCCCTTCACTTCCTGTCTCATAGCAAAAACAGGAAGTGAGAGGAAATCCCTCCAAAGTGATGGAATCCCTGGAGTCCCCGTAGGATAATTTCTCCTCTATTCCTATTCTGGTGGCAACCCAGAATTTGGGATTTACTTTCACTCTGTTATGACAGTAAATAAGACGAAATAGAGAGGGCGAATCTCCCTAAGGGGGACACACACAAGAATAAAAAATAAAACTGACAGGGGCTCCCAATCCATATATAAAAACCATTAACCATTTCATGTCCACAGGTATATGCAATTATGACACTTTCATTTTATATTTTGTCTTCTTTGGTTTCTCCTTTTGCCTAATGAAATTGTTAAATAAAACCTGTTTTCACTACATATTTTAGACCCAGTGACATCATCACTAGGTTTCGGTGCTTCTCTATGCAATGCAGGCAGATCATGGCTGATGGGAGGGGCCGGCAGGGCACTGTATAATATAGCTTCCTGAAAACATGAGGCTGTGGTAGCCCCCATATGTGATGTGGAGTCCTCGGGATTGAAAGAACTGAAATCCAATGCATGAAAGGGGTTGGCTAGGGAGGAAAGAGCTGGATGATGATTAGGGTTGCCACCTTTTCTTCAAGTCAAACCCGAACACTTTAACGACGCACGGCAATTTATTTGTTATAGAATAAACTATACATATATTTTGCTATTGAATAAAATTTCCAATCATATGAAGTTAATAACAAGAGTCCCCCTTTACATCAGAGTTCACAGAGTTCCACTTTTACATCTGAACTCACAGAGTTCCTTTTCACTGTAAGGGGCAGACTCTGATGTAAGGGAGAACTCTGGGGACTCTAACACAAGGGATGCTCTGGGAACCCTGATTTAAGGGGGAACACTGAGAACTCTGATGTACGGAGAGGACTCTGATGTAAGGGGGAACACTGTGGCCTCTGGTGTAAAGGGGAAATCTGATGTAAGGGGTGCTTTGAGAAGCCTGTTTTACCTTTGTGTACTCACTCAGAGGCAGGAGAGAGAAGGGGGAGACTTTAGTCACAGAGAGGGATAGATGGTGAGCTCACTCACCCCTTGGGGGGGGTTGTTAGTGTTGGCTTTGGGCAGTGTAAAAGAGAGTGTAAGAGCCACTCTCAGCTTAGACAACTGTAGCCAGAAACCCTACTGGGAAGCCATAGTCCAGTCTAAATAATGTGTCCGGGTTCCAGCCAGTCTGAAACCCGGACGCATGATTCCAAACCCGAACTGTCCGGGTGAATCCTGGACAGGTGGCAACCCTACCCTCCTGTAGTATGTCCGCAGCCTCTCTCCCCCTCCTGTAGTATGTCTGCAGTCTCTGTCCCCCTCCTGTAGTATGTCCGCAGCCTCTGTCCCCCTCCTGTAGTATGTCCGCAGCCTCTGTCCCCCTCCTGTAGTATGTCCGCAGTCTCTGTCCCCCTCCTGTAGTATGTCCGCAGCCTCTGTCCCCCTCCTGTAGTATGTCCGCAGTCTCTGTCCCCCTCCTGTAGTATGTCCGCAGCCTCTCTCCCCCTCCTGTAGTATGTCCGCAGTCTCTGTCCCCCTCCTGTAGTATGTCCGCAGTCTCTGTCCCCCTCCTGTAGTATGTCCGCAGCCTCTGTCCACCTCCTGTAGTATGTCCGCAGCCTCTGTCCCCCTCCTGTAGTATGTCCGCAGCCTCTGTCCCCCTCCTGTAGAATGTCCGCAGCCTCTGTCCACCTCCTGTAGTATGTCCGCAGCCTCTGTCCACCTCCTGTAGTATGTCCGCAGCCTCTCTCCCCCTCCTGTAGTATGTCTGCAGCCTCTCTCCCCCTCCTGTAGTATGTCTGCAGCCTCTGTCCACCTCCTGTAGTATGTCCGCAGTCTCTTGCCACCTCCTGTAGTATGTCCGCAGCCTCTGTCCCCCTCTTGTAGTATGTCCGCAGCCTCTGTCCCCCTCCTGTAGTATGTCCGCAGCCTCTGTCCCCCTCCTGTAGTATGTCCGCAGCCTCTGTCCCCCTCCTGTAGTATGTCCGCAGCCTCTGTCCCCCTCCTGTAGTATGTCCGCAGCCTCTGTCCACCTCCTGTAGTATGTCCGCAGCCTCTGTTCCCCTCTTGTAGTATGTCCGCAGCCTCTGTCCCCCTCCTGTAGTATGTCCGCAGCCTCTGTCCACCTCCTGTAGTATATCCGCAGCCTCTGTCCCCCTCCTGTAGTATGTCCGCAGCCTCTGTCCCCCTCCTGTATTATGTCTGCAGCCTCTGTCCACGTCCTGTAGTATGTCCGCAGCCTCTGTTCCCCTCTTGTAGTATGTCCGCAGCCTCTGTCCCCCTCCTGTAGTATGTCCGCAGCCTCTGTCCACCTCCTGTAGTATGTCCGCAGCCTCTGTCCCCCTCCTGTAGTATGTCCGCAGCCTCTGTCCACCTCCTGTAGTATGTCCGCAGCCTCTGTCCCCCTCCTGTAGTATGTCCGCAGCCTCTGTCCACCTCCTGTAGTATATCCGCAGCCTCTGTCCCCCTCCTGTAGTATGTCCGCAGCCTCTGTCCACCTCCTGTAGTATGTCCGCAGCCTCTGTCCCCCTCCTGTAGTATGTCCGCAGCCTCTGTCCACCTCCTGTAGTATATCCGCAGCCTCTGTCCCCCTCCTGTAGTATGTCCGCAGCCTCTGTCCACCTCCTGTAGTATGTCCGCAGCCTCTGTCCACCTCCTGTAGTATGTCCGCAGCCTCTGTCCACCTCCTGTAGTATGTCCGCAGCCCCTGTCCACCACCTGTAGTATGTCCGCAGCCTCTGTCCCCCTCCTGTAGTATGTCCGCAGCCTCTGTCCACCTCCTGTAGTATGTCCGCAGCCTCTGTCCACCTCCTGTAGTGTGTCCGCAGCCTCTGTCCACCTCCTGTAGTATATCCGCAGCCTCTGTCCCCCTCCTGTAGTGTGTCCGCAGCCTCTGTCCCCCTCCTGTAGTATGTCCGCAGCCCCTGTCCCCCTCCTGTAGTGTGTCCGCAGCCTCTGTCCCCCTCCTGTAGTATGTCCGCAGCCTCTGTCCACCTCCTGTAGTATGTCTGCAGCCTCTGTCCACCTCCTGTAGTATGTCCGCAGCCTCTGTCCCCCTCCTGTAGTGTGTCCGCAGCCTCTGTCCCCCTCCTGTAGTATGTCCGCAGCCCCTGTCCACCACCTGTAGTGTGTTCGCAGCCTCTGTCCACCTCCTGTAGTGTGTCCGCAGCCCCTGTCCACCACCTGTAGTGTGTCCGCAGCCTCTGTCCCCCTCCTGTAGTATGTCCGCAGCCTCTGTCCACCTCCTGTAGTATATCCGCAGCCTCTGTCCCCCTCCAGTAGTATGTCCGCAGCCTCTGTCCACCTCCTGTAGTATGTCCGCAGCCTCTGTCCACCTCCTGTAGTATGTCCGCAGCCTCTGTCCACCTCCTGTAGTATGTCCGCAGCCTCTGTCCACCTCCTGTAGTATGTCCGCAGCCTCTGTCCACCTCCTGTAGTATGTCCGCAGCCTCTGTCCACCTCCTGTAGTATGTCCGCAGCCTCTGTCCACCTCCTGTAGTATGTCCGCAGCCTCTGTCCACCTCCTGTAGTGTGTCCGCAGCCCCTGTCCACCACCTGTAGTGTGTTCGCAGCCTCTGTCCACCTCCTGTAGTGTGTCCGCAGCCCCTGTCCACCACCTGTAGTGTGTCCGCAGCCTCTGTCCACCTCCTGTAGTGTGTCTGCAGTCTCTGTCCACCTCCTGTATCGTGTCCGCAGCCTCTGACCATCTCTTGTCATGTCTACAGTCTCTGAGGGGATCCTAGAAAGGAGTCAAGAGTGGGAGTGCCGCCGGGATGGGGGTTACGGCCCAGGAAAACACAGACGTGTGGACTGGGGAGAGGAGATCAGAGCCACCAAGCTGGAGCCGTCTGACTGAGCCCCACACTGTGCACCTGAGAGGAGGTCAGTGACAGTGCCGCCAGGACATTCTGGGGGGGGGGGGGGGTCACTGATGTAAGGAGGTGAATGAATACAATAATGTAAGGGGGCACTGATATAAAGGTTTCCCCCTTATATTAGTACCCCCCCCTTACCTTAGTGTATTCACTCTGTGGAAGGTGGTCTCTATTCACCAGAGCCCCCCTCCACATCAGAGTTCCCCCTTACATCATGGTCTGCAATGTTCCCCTTTACATAAGAATTCCCTTGCACTGTAAGGGGGCATCCTGCAGACTCTGATGTAAGAGGGAACTCTGTGCTGGCTGGGTTATAGTAACCTAACCTTCATGTAAATTGAGAAATATGTTTTTTTACTTTTGTTTAACTTAAAGGAACACTAAAGGTTCCCGTTTTTTTTTTTTTTTTTAAATAACAAACATGTTATACTTACCTCCACTGTGCAGCTCGTTTTGCACACAGTGGCCCCGATCCACGCCTTCTGGGGTCCCTCGGCGGCTGTCTCGGCTCCTCCCCGCAAGGACTCCACACCATATTGCGAGCGAGCGAGCATGGTGTGGAGTTACTGCGGGCGCGCTCCCGTGATACAGCGGCGACCATAGCCGCCGACTGTATCACTCGGCCCCGCCCCCCCGCGCGCCGCGTCATTGGATGTGATTGACAGCAGCGCCAGCCAATGGCTGCGCTGCTTTCAATCCATCCACAGTAGCCAATCAACGGCCAGGCACAGGAACTCGGAGGATGACGGCAGCGAGCGCGGGACTTTCGAGGGGCCAGGTAAGTAAAACGGGGGCTCGGAGGGGGCCGGTATTGTCAAATGTTTTTTCACCTTAATGCAAAGGATGCATTAAGGTGAAAAAACATGTACCTTTACAACCCCTTTAAACACATTGATATTAGCATTAGCTGTGTGTTTATAGTTGAAATATTGATATTTGCACTGTTTAGCACTAAAAACAGTAATTTTAGGTACTTTTTTGCACCGTCAGTAAAAAATGCGGCTCTGCCAGAAATCTTCATTATTTTTGCCAGTAAGAAATTGGTGCCGTCCAGAAATTTTGGCATCCTTGCCAGTAAATTTCACTTCAGGGTGTTGCAACACTGGTAGTGGACCATGTACCCGCAAAGTCCATGAGCTCAGCTGCTTGTAGTCTCCATTGATAAAGTATGTGACAAAGTTTTTCCCTTCTGATTGGTTGTATGTAGTCATTTCAAGTGCTTACCATTGTAAAAAAATACAAACAATAACTTACACTATATTGTCAAAAGTATTGGGACGCCTGTCTTTATACGCACATGAACTTTAATGGCATCCCAGTCTTAGTCTGTAGGGTTCAATATTGAGTTGGCCCACCCTGTGCAGCTATAACAGCTTCAACTCTTCTGGTAAGGCTGTCCACAAGGTTTAGGAGGGTGTTTATGGGAATGTTTGACCGTTCCTCCAGAAGAGCATTTGTGAGGTCAGGCACTGATGTTGGACGAGAAGGCTTGGTTCCCAGTCTCCACTCTAATTCATCCCAAAGGTGTTTTTACCAGGTTCAGGTCAGGACAGTCAAGTTGTGCAGGAAAGTCTAGTTCCTTCACCCCAAACTCGCTCATCCATGTCTTTATGGACCTTGCTTTGTGCACTGGTCCAAATCATTTGGTGGAGGGGCGATTATGGTGTGGGGTTGTTTTTCAGGGGTTGGGCTTGGCCCCAGGATACCAAGACGTTTTGGACAATTTCATGCTCCCAACTTTGTGGCAACAGTTTGGGGATGACTCCTTCCTGTTCCAACATGACTGCCCACCAATGCACAAACAAGGTCCATAAAGACATGGATGAACGAGTTTGGGTGGTGGAACTTGACTGGCCTGCACAGAGTCCTGACCTCAATCTGACAGAACACCTTTGGAATAAATTAGAACAGAGACTGTGAGCCAGGCCTTCTCGTCCACATCAATGCCTGACTTCATAAATGCGCTTCTGGAAGAATGGTCAAACATTCCCATAGACACACTCCTAAACCTTGTGGACAGCCTTCCCAGAAGAGTTGAAGCTGTTATAGTTGCAAAGGGTGGGCCAACTCAATATTGAACCCTACGGACTAAGACTGGGATGCCACTAAAGTTCATGTGTGTGTAAAGGTAGGCGTCCCAATACTTTTGACAATATAGTGGGGGGTTTTTTATGGGGGGGGGGGGGGGGTTTATTTTATAAATCTTTTATTCCCTATTAATACGTGCTTGGGTTGTATGTTGTTATCGTTGTCTATGATGTTTGTATATAAAAGAAATAAAAAAATGGTTTTCTTAAAAAAAAAAAGTTCATGTGCGTGTAAAGGCAGGTCCCAATACTTTTGACAATATAGTGTACATTTTAATAATATTTTAAAAATAAAATACAAATATATTTTCATAAATACAAATATATTTTCAAAGTCACAATGGGTCTGTATTGCATGCAAGCAATGCATTTCTTTGGATCTCACATAGATCTTTACTGACACATCGAAAAATAGACAGAGCTTTATTAACGTAAAGCGCTCATTAGCCAACTATTATGACTTGAGTGGGGACGCACCTGCCAGGGAAGGAAAACTTTACCGTCTGGATGAAATTAGACATGCGGGTCCCTGACGGTTGTGGGAAAACAATTTATCTTAATTCCTTTACCCCCCCCCCCCCTCCCATCCAGCGGAAGACGGGTTTTAAAGGGTGGAAGGTTTAGAGCGCCAACATATGTGCCTCATTTGTTCTTTACATTACTGGTGCCTCCAGGTTACCTAAAACTGCATCATCGCCTATCTGATGATAGATGACAAGAGCAACAATGCAGCCATATTAAAGTGTACCTGTCTCTGACACTGATGCCCTGTACACATGATCGGTTTTACTGATGAAAACAGTCCGATGGACTTTTCTCATCGGACAAACCGATCGTGTATGGGCCCCATCGGTCTTTTTTCCATCAATGAGAAAAAATAGAACATGTTTTAAATTTATCCGAAAAAAAAAAATGATAGCAAATTCCAATCGTCTGTGGTGAACTCCATCGGACAAAAAACCCACGCATGCTCAGAATCAAGTCGACGCATGCTCAGAAGCATTGAACTTAATTTTTCTCAGCTTGTCGGAGTGTTTTACGTCACAACGTTTGAGACGGTCGGATTTTTGACTGATGGTGTGTAGGCAAGACTGATGGAAGTCAGCTTCATCGGATTTCCGATGGAAAAATCCATGTGTACAGGGCTTAAGGGGAAGTAGCCATTTTGTACAGTGAACCTATGCTCATGAACAAGAGAGATTGGCGTTATCAAGTATGACGGGTCACTTTGTCACAATGTACTCTACAAGCATTACTTCTCTTTTGGCAAATTAGAGATTTAGGATGGGGTAGTCAAGGGTTAGAACTCCTGTCAGGTTTTATTGCTTGGTACATGCCTAAGAGGCCGTAGATCTCCTATTATTAATATCCAGTATTGTAAATGACCATCTCATTGGTCAAGCAGACTTGCTTTGGTGGCGCTACTCACAAGTACCAGAGCATCCCCAAAAAGAGGAGTCCAAATATGTGAGAAGCAGTAAAAGTGCCACACCAAAGGTCATAGAATCTAGAATGTTTTTTTTAATTAAATGAATAATAGAATAGGAAATTCAACACGTTTTAGGGGTTGCAAGGGTCCTTTTAAGGCTTGGGCTGGAAGATCTAAGAAATTAAAATGTGATTATAATGCTCTTGGAATGCCTCTTCCAGCATTCTGTTGGTTGAACTCGTTGGACTTGTGTCTTTTTTCAACCAGTCTAACTATGTAACTATGAGATTGGCAGCTGAAGGATGCTAGAACAGGCATTCTGCAAGTATTATAATCAGTTTGGCATTTCTTTGACCTTCCAGCCCAAGCTAGATCTCAATTTTTCAAGCCTTGATTAAGGGGGGCCCTTGCCACGCCCACAAAGTGTTGGATTACTCCCTTAATCACTTTTAGTATAAAAATAAAAAATAAAAATACAACATTGTGGACTATACGCTTCACTATAAACTCACAAGATCTGAGCCTGAAGACATTGCAAATTGATGACGAAATGCGTAGGGCTGGACTTTCGGGTGACTTCATATCTGGTACTCGGCTATTTGATGTCTTAAAGCAGACCTTCAGCCTATTTCTCACGTTGGCTCTGTTTGAATGGTCTCCCCCATCTTTAATAGTATTGGAATAAAACACTACATTTTTTGTACATCTGTTCTTCAGCCTATGTCATTCACCTAGGCCAGTGATGGCAAACCTTGGCACCCCAGATGTTTTGGAACTACATTTCCCATGATGCTCATCTACACTGCAGAGTGCATGAGCATAATGGGAAATGTAGTTCCAAAACATCTGGGGTGCCAAGGTTCACCATCACTGACCTAGGCGAATGACATGGGATCCTCTAATCCCCTTGACACCTGGGATATTTTCAATGCTAGGAGATTCAGCTGCGAGGGGAGAGCTGGAGAAAGACTGGATTAAGGCTGGAGGGCAGAGAGGGGCGGGGACACGTGGAGAATGTCAGTGACTATTATTGCGCACACACAGTGCTGTGTTACAGCGCATGTGCGAGGTCCCTGCTGCTGTACCGCTGTGCCACACTGCACATGCACGCCCCACGCCTCTGTGCTGGGCATGCGCGTGATTTGACTTTACTGAGGGAGGGGATACGGCAGTTACCAGTAAGCGAAAGGGCGATGGCTTCAGTTGCCCATAGTTAACATGGCGGCGATGTCTTTACAAGGTTAGTGCTGTTCCAAGCTACATTTTTCAATAGAAAAAGGCAGATTTTGATAAATGAAGTTGATAACTCAAATTACCTACATTGTTACATGCTGCTTGTTATTTTTCTGAAATATATCCAATTTAACTGAAGTTCCTCTTTAATACGTAAGTGCAATACTTTCGTTTTTTCATCCAATAAAGCCGTATTTCCACTATGTGAGGCTTCCTTTCCTCTCTTTCATCATTATATTTGGTGGGCAAGTTTATGGGTTATACGAAGGGTCATCCGAGGACACGTTAAAGCCCTGTACACACGATCGGATATCCTATGGATTCTAATCCGATGGTTTTGTCCATCGGAAATCCGATGAAGCGGACTGCCATCAGTCTTGCCCACACACCATCAGTCAAAAAACCGACCGTTCCAAACCCGGTGACGTAAAACACTCCGATGAGCCGAGAAAAATTAAGTTCAATGCTTCTGAGCATGCGTCGGCTTGATTCGGAGCATGCGTGGGTTTTTTATCCGATGGACTTGCCCATAGACAATCGGAATTTGCTATCGGTTTTTGATCCATCGGAAAAATTTAAAACATGTTCTATTTTTTAAAACCGATGGAAAAAAGACCGATGGGTCCCATACACGATCGGTTTGTCCGATGAAAAAAGTCCATCGGACTGTTCATCGGTAAAACCGATCGTGTGTACAGGGCTTTATATTCTGTATGGAGGACTAACAAGAGGACTGAGTTTATGTGAACTTGGACTACATTGGGCGCTTTTTTGACTTGGTTATACAAGGGGGCAAATAAATCGGGTGAGTGCGGTGTGTGTATATGGAACACAACAGGTCTATTGGAGAGATTCCATCGTGGAGCACACACTATTATCACCGGTGTGGATTTTGTTTGGATTGGCACAGCAGACACATTTTGGACATTGATGTTTAATATATTTGGGACATTAATTTAATGTCACCTTATGGAACATTTGCAATATAAGTAGCACTTTATATATTGTTTGACTTGTCTTTTTGGATATAAGGCTGTGATGTTCCCCAAACATTGTTAGGTTTCAATAATTATTTTTTGTTTCATTCAATTATTATAACTGAAAATAATTGTGTTGTAAAGATTAGCACTAGGTGACAAATATGCTAAGTACACCACATTCCATATTCTTTTATTTATTCCTTTTTTTCACAACTTACTGTTTGTACTATTGTCCCATGAACTGTAGACCCTTCCCATCAATTCATTGTTGGGAAGGGCTCCCTCAAGGTTCTTAGAAGGGTTCCTTCATGTTAAACAAGGCTGAGAATGGCTGTCTAAAGCCTCATACACACGGTAGGACTTTTTGCCAACAAACTTCAAAATGAGCAAGTTTGACAAAAAATCCGACCGTGTGTACGCTCCATCGGACAAACTTTTTTGGGTTTTCATCGGACAAATGTTCGGTCTGCAAACGGACAAACTTTTCGCCAACAAAAGGCCGATGGAGCAAAGGACGAAGGACAAATAAGCATTTGAAATCAACCAACAATAGCATAACGTGACCAAAGGGTGGCGGTAAAGAGCAGAAAAGAGCAGAAAAACCACGTGATGTTGGAAAAGTTTTGGGAAAGTTTGCAGAAAAGTCCTGCCGTGTGTATGCTATGGGTGTGCCCGGCCAACTCCCTTTAGACAAAAATCCACAGAAAAGTTTGTTTGAAGTCCGACCGTGTGTATGAGGCTTTAGTCTATTGGAAGCTATTGGAAGCTAAAAATAACTGGGGATGGAACTGCAATTTAATTGACTTCGGGGACACAATCAATCCACTAACCATTCCTAATTAGGGATGAGCTTCGTGTTCGAGTCGAACATACGTTCGACTCGAACATCGACTGTTCGATCGTTCGACGAAGATCGAACGATTTGGGCCGTTCGCGCCAAATTCGAGTGACGCGAACGGCCCACAATGCACTACGCCATCGCAGTGTCATCCAGGCGCTGTGATTGGCCAAGCATGCACTGTGACCCCGCATGCTTGGCCAATCACAGCGCCGGCAGCGAGGAGAGCAATGATTGGCCACAGGCAGGATGCCTGTGGCCAATTATTGCTGAGGGTGTTTAGTACACGCCCCACACTATAAAAGGCCGCCAGCACGGCGGCCTAGTGTAGTGTGTTCCGGAGCAGGGATAGAGCAGCATAGGCAGGGACAGTGACTTTTATTTCTTTCTTGCTTAACCTGGATTCCTTTAGTTTAGGGAAAGAGAAGGATAGGTAGGGAGAGTGTCAGTGTGTTTTGTGCTTGTGCTATAGTGTGCTTAAAAAAAACATTTTTTCTAGGGACAGAAAACTGTAGGTAGGGAGAGTGTCAGTTTCTTTCACTGTGCAAGTCCTTGTTTCTAGGGACCTGGAAGGACAGTGAGTGAATTCTCCTTGTGCTGTATTGTGCTTAAAAAAAACATTTTTTCTAGGGACAGAAAACTGTAGGTAGGGAGAGTGTCAGTTTCTTTCACTGTGCAAGTCCTTGTTTCCAGGGACCTGGAAGGACAGTGAGTGAATTCTCCTTGTGCTATATTGTGCTTAAAAAAAACATTTTTTCTAGGGACAGAAAACTGTAGGTAGGGAGAGTGTCAGTTTCTTTCACTGTGCAAGTCCTTGTTTCTAGGGACCTGGAAGGACAGTGAGTGAATTCTCCTTGTGCTATATTGTGCTTAAAAAAAACATTTTTTCTAGGGACAGAAAACTGTAGGTAGGGAGAGTGTCAGTTTCTTTCACTGTGCAAGTCCTTGTTTCCAGGGACCTGGAAGGACAGTGAGTGAATTCTCCTTGTGCTATATTGTGCTTAAAAAAAAACATTTTTTCTAGGGACAGAAAACTGTAGGTAGGGAGAGTGTCAGTTTCTTTCACTGTGCAAGTCCTTGTTTCCAGGGACCTGGAAGGACAGTGAGTGAATTCTCCTTGTGCTATATTGTGCTTAAAAAAACATTTTTTCTAGGGACAGAAAACTGTAGGTAGGGAGAGTGTCAGTTTCTTTCACTGTGCAAGTCCTTGTTTCTAGGGACCTGGAAGGACAGTGAGTGAATTCTCCTTGTGCTATATTGTGCTTAAAAAAAACATTTTTTCTAGGGACAGAAAACTGTAGGTAGGGAGAGTGTCAGTTTCTTTCACTGTGCAAGTCCTTGTTTCTAGGGACCTGGAAGGACAGTGAGTGAATTCTCCTTGTGCTATATTGTGCTTAAAAAAAAACATTTTTTCTAGGGACAGAAAACTGTAGGTAGGGAGAGTGTCAGTTTCTTTCACTGTGCAAGTCCTTGTTTCTAGGGACCTGGAAGGACAGTGAGTGAATTCTCCTTGTGCTATATTGTGCTTAAAAAAAAACATTTTTTCTAGGGACAGAAAACTGTAGGTAGGGAGAGTGTCAGTTTCTTTCACTGTGCAAGTCCTTGTTTCCAGGGACCTGGAAGGACAGTGAGTGAATTCTCCTTGTGCTATATTGTGCTTAAAAAAAACATTTTTTCTAGGGACAGAAAACTGTAGGTAGGGAGAGTGTCAGTTTCTTTCACTGTGCAAGTCCTTGTTTCCAGGGACCTGGAAGGACAGTGAGTGAATTCTCCTTGTGCTATATTGTGCTTAAAAAAAACATTTTTTCTAGGGACAGAAAACTGTAGGTAGGGAGAGTGTCAGTTTCTTTCACTGTGCAAGTCCTTGTTTCTAGGGACCTGGAAGGACAGTGAGTGAATTCTCCTTGTGCTATATTGTGCTTAAAAAAAACATTTTTTCTAGGGACAGAAAACTGTAGGTAGGGAGAGTGTCAGTTTCTTTCACTGTGCAAGTCCTTGTTTCCAGGGACCTGGAAGGACAGTGAGTGAATGCTCCTTGTGCTATAGTGTGCTTAAAAAAAACATTTTTTCTAGGGACAGAAAACTCTAGGTAGGGAGAGTGTCAGTTTCTTTCACTGTGCAAGTCCTTGTTTCCAGGGACCTGGAAGGACAGTGAGTGAATTCTCCTTGTGCTATAGTGTGCTTAAAAAAAAACATTTTTTCTAGGGACAGAAAACTGTAGGTAGGGAGAGTGTCAGTTTCTTTCACTGTGCAAGTCCTTGTTTCCAGGGACCTGGAAGGACAGTGAGTGAATTCTCCTTGTGCTATATTGTGCTTAAAAAAAACATTTTTTCTAGGGACAGAAAACTGTAGGTAGGGAGAGTGTCAGTTTCTTTCACTGTGCAAGTCCTTGTTTCTAGGGACTGGGAAGGACAGTGAGTGAATTCTCCTTGTGCTATAGTGTGCTTAAATAAAACATTTTTTCTAGGGACAGAAAACTGTAGGTAGGGAGAGTGTCAGTTTCTTTCACTGTGCAAGTCCTTGTTTCTAGGGACTGGGAAGGACAGTGAGTGAATTCTCCTTGTGCTATAGTGTGCTTAAAAAAAACATTTTTTCTAGGGACAGAAAACTGTAGGTAGGGAGAGTGTCAGTTTCTTTCACTGTGCAAGTCCTTGTTTCTAGGGACCTGGAAGGACAGTGAGTGAATTCTCCTTGTGCTATATTGTGCTTAAAAAAAACATTTTTTCTAGGGACAGAAAACTGTAGGTAGGGAGAGTGTCAGTTTCTTTCACTGTGCAAGTCCTTGTTTCCAGGGACCTGGAAGGACAGTGAGTGAATTCTCCTTGTGCTATATTGTGCATAAAAAAAACATTTTTTCTAGGGACAGAAAACTGTAGGTAGGGAGAGTGTCAGTTTCTTTCACTGTGCAAGTTCTTGTTTCTAGGGACCTGGAAGGACAGTGAGTGAATTCTCCTTGTGCTATATTGTGCTTAAAAAAAACATTTTTTCTAGGGACAGAAAACTGTAGGTAGGGAGAGTGTCAGTTTCTTTCACTGTGCAAGTCCTTGTTTCTAGGGACCTGGAAGGACAGTGAGTGAATTCTCCTTGTGCTATATTGTGCTTAAAAAAAACATTTTTTCTAGGGACAGAAAACTGTAGGTAGGGAGAGTGTCAGTTTCTTTCACTGTGCAAGTCCTTGTTTCCAGGGACCTGGAAGGTCAGTGAGTGAATTCTCCTTGTGCTATATTGTGCATAAAAAAAACATTTTTTCTAGGGACAGAAAACTGTAGGTAGGGAGAGTGTCAGTTTCTTTCACTGTGCAAGTCCTTGTTTCTAGGGACCTGGAAGGACAGTGAGTGAATTCTCCTTGTGCTATATTGTGCTTAAAAAAAACATTTTTTCTAGGGACAGAAAACTGTAGGTAGGGAGAGTGTCAGTTTCTTTCACTGTGCAAGTCCTTGTTTCCAGGGACCTGGAAGGACAGTGAGTGAATTCTCCTTGTGCTATATTGTGCTTAAAAAAAAAAAAAATTTCTAGGGACAGAAAACTGTAGGTAGGGAGAGTGTCAGTTTCTTTCACTGTGCAAGTCCTTGTTTCCAGGGACCTGGAAGGACAGTGAGTGAATTCTCCTTGTGCTATATTGTGCTTAAAAAAAACATTTTTTCTAGGGACAGAAAACTGTAGGTAGGGAGAGTGTCAGTTTCTTTCACTGTGCAAGTCCTTGTTTCTAGGGACCTGGAAGGACAGTGAGTGAATTCTCCTTGTGCTATATTGTGCTTAAAAAAAAACATTTTTTCTAGGGACAGAAAACTGTAGGTAGGGAGAGTGTCAGTTTCTTTCACTGTGCAAGTCCTTGTTTCCAGGGACCTGGAAGGACAGTGAGTGAATGCTCCTTGTGCTATAGTGTGCTTAAAAAAAACATTTTTTCTAGGGACAGAAAACTCTAGGTAGGGAGAGTGTCAGTTTCTTTCACTGTGCAAGTCCTTGTTTCCAGGGACCTGGAAGGACAGTGAGTGAATTCTCCTTGTGCTATAGTGTGCTTAAAAAAAACATTTTTTCTAGGGACAGAAAACTGTAGGTAGGGAGAGTGTCAGTTTCTTTCACTGTGCAAGTCCTTGTTTCCAGGGACCTGGAAGGACAGTGAGTGAATTCTCCTTGTGCTATATTGTGCTTAAAAAAAACATTTTTTCTAGGGACAGAAAACTGTAGGTAGGGAGAGTGTCAGTTTCTTTCACTGTGCAAGTCCTTGTTTCTAGGGACTGGGAAGGACAGTGAGTGAATTCTCCTTGTGCTATAGTGTGCTTAAATAAAACATTTTTTCTAGGGACAGAAAACTGTAGGTAGGGAGAGTGTCAGTTTCTTTCACTGTGCAAGTCCTTGTTTCTAGGGACTGGGAAGGACAGTGAGTGAATTCTCCTTGTGCTATATTGTGCTTAAAAAAAACATTTTTTCTAGGGACAGAAAACTGTAGGTAGGGAGAGTGTCAGTTTCTTTCACTGTGCAAGTCCTTGTTTCCAGGGACCTGGAAGGACAGTGAGTGAATTCTCCTTGTGCTATATTGTGCATAAAAAAAACATTTTTTCTAGGGACAGAAAACTGTAGGTAGGGAGAGTGTCAGTTTCTTTCACTGTGCAAGTTCTTGTTTCTAGGGACCTGGAAGGACAGTGAGTGAATTCTCCTTGTGCTATATTGTGCTTAAAAAAAACATTTTTTCTAGGGACAGAAAACTGTAGGTAGGGAGAGTGTCAGTTTCTTTCACTGTGCAAGTCCTTGTTTCTAGGGACCTGGAAGGACAGTGAGTGAATTCTCCTTGTGCTATATTGTGCTTAAAAAAAACATTTTTTCTAGGGACAGAAAACTGTAGGTAGGGAGAGTGTCAGTTTCTTTCACTGTGCAAGTCCTTGTTTCCAGGGACCTGGAAGGTCAGTGAGTGAATTCTCCTTGTGCTATATTGTGCATAAAAAAAAACATTTTTTCTAGGGACAGAAAACTGTAGGTAGGGAGAGTGTCAGTTTCTTTCACTGTGCAAGTCCTTGTTTCTAGGGACCTGGAAGGACAGTGAGTGAATTCTCCTTGTGCTATATTGTGCTTAAAAAAAACATTTTTTCTAGGGACAGAAAACTGTAGGTAGGGAGAGTGTCAGTTTCTTTCACTGTGCAAGTCCTTGTTTCTAGGGACCTGGAAGGACAGTGAGTGAATTCTCCTTGTGCTATATTGTGCTTAAAAAAAACATTTTTTCTAGGGACAGAAAACTGTAGGTAGGGAGAGTGTCAGTTTCTTTCACTGTGCAAGTCCTTGTTTCCAGGGACCTGGAAGGACAGTGAGTGAATTCTCCTTGTGCTATATTGTGCTTAAAAAAAACATTTTTTCTAGGGACAGAAAACTGTAGGTAGGGAGAGTGTCAGTTTCTTTCACTGTGCAAGTCCTTGTTTCTAGGGACCTGGAAGGACAGTGAGTGAATTCTCCTTGTGCTATATTGTGCTTAAAAAAAACATTTTTTCTAGGGACAGAAAACTGTAGGTAGGGAGAGTGTCAGTTTCTTTCACTGTGCAAGTCCTTGTTTCTAGGGACCTGGAAGAACAGTGAGTGAATTCTCCTTGTGCTATATTGTGCTTAAAAAAAACATTTTTTCTAGGGACAGAAAACTGTAGGTAGGGAGAGTGTCAGTTTCTTTCACTGTGCAAGTCCTTGTTTCCAGGGACCTGGAAGGACAGTGAGTGAATTCTCCTTGTGCTATATTGTGCTTAAAAAAAACATTTTTTCTAGGGACAGAAAACTGTAGGTAGGGAGAGTGTCAGTTTCTTTCACTGTGCAAGTCCTTGTTTCTAGGGACTGGGAAGGACAGTGAGTGAATTCTCCTTGTGCTATAGTGTGCTTAAAAAAAACATTTTTTCTAGGGACAGAAAACTGTAGGTAGGGAGAGTGTCAGTTTCTTTCACTGTGCAAGTCCTTGTTTCTAGGGACTGGGAAGGACAGTGAGTGAATTCTCCTTGTGCTATAGTGTGCTTAAAAAAATCATTTTTTCTAGGGACAGAAAACTGTAGGTAGGGAGAGTGTCAGTTTCTTTCACTGTGCAAGTCCTTGTTTCTAGGGACCTGGAAGGACAGTGAGTGAATTCTCCTTGTGCTATATTGTGCTTAAAAAAAACATTTTTTCTAGGGACAGAAAACTGTAGGTAGGGAGAGTGTCAGTTTCTTTCACTGTGCAAGTCCTTGTTTCTAGGGACCTGGAAGGACAGTGAGTGAATTCTCCTTGTGCTATATTGTGCTTAAAAAAAACATTTTTTCTAGGGACAGAAAACTGTAGGTAGGGAGAGTGTCAGTTTCTTTCACTGTGCAAGTCCTTGTTTCCAGGGACCTGGAAGGACAGTGAGTGAATTCTCCTTGTGCTATATTGTGGTTAAAAAAAACATTTTTTCTAGGGACAGAAAACTGTAGGTAGGGAGAGTGTCAGTTTCTTTCACTGTGCAAGTCCTTGTTTCTAGGGACCTGGAAGGACAGTGAGTGAATTCTCCTTGTGCTATATTGTGCTTAAAAAAAACATTTTTTCTAGGGACAGAAAACTGTAGGTAGGGAGAGTGTCAGTTTCTTTCACTGTGCAAGTCCTTGTTTCCAGGGACCTGGAAGGACAGTGAGTGAATTCTCCTTGTGCTATATTGTGCTTAAAAAAAACATTTTTTCTAGGGACAGAAAACTGTAGGTAGGGAGAGTGTCAGTTTCTTTCACTGTGCAAGTCCTTGTTTCTAGGGACCTGGAAGGACAGTGAGTGAATTCTCCTTGTGCTATATTGTGCTTAAAAAAAACATTTTTTCTAGGGACAGAAAACTGTAGGTAGGGAGAGTGTCAGTTTCTTTCACTGTGCAAGTCCTTGTTTCTAGGGACCTGGAAGGACAGTGAGTGAATTCTCCTTGTGCTATATTGTGCTTAAAAAAAACATTTTTTCTAGGGACAGAAAACTGTAGGTAGGGAGAGTGTCAGTTTCTTTCACTGTGCAAGTCCTTGTTTCAAGGGACAGAGAAGGACACCTGAAGGTAGCCCTTATTGCTTTTTTCCCATCTCCCTGCAGGCCATCTATTAGAATGTCTGGAAGGCAAACAAGGAGAGGCAGACAGTCAGGAGGCAATAAAAGAGGGCAAGCAGGCTCTGTGTCTGGGGGCAACAGTGCTGGTCGTGGACGCGGTGCATTGTCATCAGCACATGGCCATGGGACACGCTTGTCCTTCTTTTCCGCAGCTGGACATGTTGAGCCACATCATGCCGAAGACTTGGTAGAGTGGATGACCAAGCCCTCCTCCTCCTCCTCATCCTCTCTCACCCAGGCTCAGGGTACTGGCAAAGCAGCTGCCAAAGCGTCCTCTTCCCTGGTATCAATGTCAGACTCATCATCAGTCACTCCTTCCCTAGACCCACCATGTCCTCCTCCTGAGGAGTCCCCCGAACTGTTTGAGCACAGTGTTGGGTACATGCTCCAGGAGGATGCCCAGCGTTTCAAAGGGTCTGATGATGAAACCCAGCTACAGGAAGGCAGTAGGGTGAGAGCAGACAGAGGGGATGCTCAAGAAGGACACCAATCTGGCAGTCATGTTCCAGCAGCTGCAGCATACTGCCAGATTGGCTCCAGTGATGAGGAGGGAGGGGATGATGAGGTCACTGACTCCACGTGGGTGCCTAATAGGAGAGAGGAGGAGGAGGATGAGGAGGAGGCACATCTCCAATGAGACAGGATGCCCTTTGGTGGCCAGCGTAAGGGCAGTACACCGACGGAATCACACCGCAGAGCTCCGCCTGTGCAGGGCGCTGCCTCTGCCCGTCATTCAAAAAGTTCCTTGGTGTGGGCCTTTTTTGAGGCTAGTGCATCAGATCGCACAGCTGCTGTTTGCAACATATGTCTCAAGCGTATATCGCGTGGCCAAAACATCAGCCGCTTGGGTACCACATGCCTGACCAGACATATGTTGACCTGCCATGCAGCTCGTTGGCAAGCCTACCTCAAAGACCCACACCAAAGAACAAAGCGGACCTCTCCTTGCACCGCATCAGCTGGGATCTCCAACCCCACTATAACTTCAGTCCTCTCTGAAACATGCACTGAGAGGAATGAAGGTGTAGAATTAGGTGTGTCACAGCCAAGTACTTGCGGCCACTCTGCTAGCAGTACACCGACGTCCGATTCTAGCAGGCAAATTTCCCTGCCCCAGCTGCTGGACCGTCGAAAGAAGTTCACTCCCAGCCATCCACATGCCCAGCGGTTGAATGCTAGCTTGGCTAAATTGCTAGCGCTTCAACTGCTGCCTTTTCAGTTGGTAGACTCGGCCCCCTTCCGTGAGTTTGTGCAATGTGCGGTTCCTCAGTGGCAGGTTCCCAAACGCCACTTTTTCTCACGGAAGGCTATTCCGGCTCTCTACCGGCATGTGGAAGGCAATGTCTTGGCCTCGCTGGACAGGGCGGTCAGCGGTAAGGTGCATATTACCGCTGACTCATGGTCCAGCAGGCATGGACAGGGACGTTACCTTTCTTTCACGGCCCATTGGGTCACTCTTTTGGCAGCTGGGAAGGATGCAGGACAAGGTGCAGTAGTGTTGGAGGTTGTCCCACCGCCACGCCTCCAAAATGCTACTACTGGTTGTGACACACCTCTCTCCTCCACCCCCTCCTCTTCTTCTTCCTCCATGGCCTCTTCCTGTGGTTTGTCCTATGAACCAGCGGTGCTCCGTAGCCGTTCACGGGGCTACGCAAGTACGCAGGCAAAAAGATGCCATGCCGTGCTTGCGCTGGTGTGTTTGGGGGACAGAAGCCACACTGGGGCAGAGGTCCTGTCTGCTCTGCAGGGCCAGGCCGAGAGGTGGTTGACGCCACGCCAGCTTAAGCCAGGAATGGTGGTTTGCGACAATGGCACCAACCTCCTCTCCGCCCTCCGACAGGGACAACTGACCCATGTGCCCTGTGTGGCTCACGTCCTTAACCTGGTGGTGCAGCGGTTCTTGGGCAGGTACCCGGGCTTACAGGATGTCCTGAGGCAGGCCAGGAAAGTCTGTGTGCATTTCCGCAGATCTTATAATGCCAGTGCTCGCCTGGCTGAGCTGCAAAAGGAGTTGAACCTGCCCAAGAACCGCCTTATATGTGACATGCCCACCAGGTGGAACTCAACGTTGGCCATGCTGCAGCGGCTGCACACGCAGCAGAGGGCCATCAATGAGTACCTGTGCGACTACGGCACCAGGACAGGGTCAGGGGAGCTTGGTTTTTTTTCTCCACGCCAGTGGGGCATGATCAGGGATGCATGCACTGTCCTGGCACCATTTGAGGAGGCCACGAGGATGGTGAGCAGTGACAGTGCATGCATCAGTGACACTGTACCTCTTGTCCACCTGTTGGAGCACACGCTGCGTGGAATAATGGACAGGGCACTTGAGGCAGAACAGAGGCAGGAAGAGGAGGACTTCCTTGCCTCTCAAGGCCCCCTTTACCCAGACAGTGTTCCTTCTGTCCCACCCATCGCACAGGAAGAGGAAGAGGAGGAGGAGGAGGAGGAGGATTGTGTCAGCATGGAGGTGGAGGCTGGCACTCAGCATCATCAGCAGCAGTCTTTTAGGAATGATTTACAGTCCCAAGAAACCAGTGGACTTGTACGTGGCTGGGAGGAGGTGACTGCGGATCATGTCGTCCTTAGTGACCCAGAGGACTCCGGAGCGAATGCCTCAGCAAACCTACGCTGCATGGCCTCCCTGATCCTGCAAAGTCTGCGGAAGGATCCTCGTATTCTTCGGATCAAGGAGAGGGACCATTACTGGCTGGCCACTCTCCTTGATCCACGGTACAAGGGTAAGGTTGCGGACCTTATGTTACCGTCGCAGAGGGAGCAGAGGATGAGACAACTCCGGGAGGCCTTGCAGAAAGGTCTGTGCAACGCGTTCCCAGAGACTGGGAGGTTACAAACTCCTGGTCCAGGACAACGAGTTGCTGAGGCTTCGGCCAGTCAAAGAAGGAGCGGTGGGGAAGGTGGCCGTCTGACCGATGCGTTCAGACAATTCTTTAGTCCGCAGCCCCAAAGTATGATTGGTTCCAGCAACCATCGCCAGCGTCTGATAAACATGGTGCAGGAATATCTAGGGGCAAGGTCAGACTTGGACACCTTCCCCACCGAAAATCCTCTGGCTTACTGGGTCTTGAGGATGGATCACTGGCCAGAGCTTGCACAGTATGCAATTGAGCTACTGGCCTGTCCTGCATCCAGCGTTCTTTCGGAACGCACATTCAGTGCTGCTGGAGGATTTGTCACGGATCACAGGGTGCGCCTGTCCACCGACTCGGTTGATCGACTGACTTTCATCAAGATGAACCAGTCTTGGATCACCACCAGCTACCACACACCTGATGCTGATATAACAGACTAATTGATTTTAACATGTCACGTCCCTTCAAGACTGATGCTGATGCTGAGTGCCTGTGCTGTTATGTTGACTGGCTATCCTCCTCCTCCGAGTCCTCAATGATACGATTGATGATGATAGCTTGGAAGATCATTTTTGTTTATGGGTGCCGCCACCAGTGGCTAAGGCCCAATTTTTCAGCCCCTGTTTTACAGGGGCGTGTACTTACAATTTTTTTAGCAATAATTTGCCATAGGGCTCATTGCTGTGCTCCAAGTACAGTATCTGTGAGGGGTTGCAGTGTTGTGCCACCAGTGCCTAAGGCCCAATTTTTCAGCCCCTGTTTAACAGGGGCGTGTCATTACAATTTTTGAAGCAATACTTTGCAACAGGGCTCATTGCTGTGCTCCAAGTACAGTATCTGTGAGGGGTTGTAGTGTTGTGCCACCAGTGCCTAAGGCCCAATTTTTCAGCCCCTGTTCAACAGGGGCATGCAATTACAATTCTTGATGTAATAATTCACAGCAGGGCCCATTCCTGCACCCACCAAGAGTAAGTCTGAGGGCTTACAGTGTTGTGGCAACGCCACCACCACCACCACCACGAAATTCCCAATTTTTCAGCCACTGTTCAAAAGGGGCATGTAATTACAATTCTTGATCTAATAATTCACAGCAGGGCCCATTCCTGCACCCACCAAGAGTAACTCTGAGGGCTTACAGTGTTGTGGCAACACCACCACCACCACCACCACCACGAAAAGCCCAATTTTTCAGCCCCTGTTCAACAGGGGCATGCAATTACAATTCTTGATCTAATAATTCACAGCAGGGCCCATTGCTGCACCCACCAAGAGTAACTGTCAGGGCTTACAGTGTTGTGGCACCAGCACCACCATCAAAGCCCCAATTTTTACTACCACTGTTCAACAATTATATGTAATTAAAATTCCTGATATAATAGTTGACAGCAGGGCGTTCCAGCACCAACCAAGAGTAACTGTGAGTGCTTACAGTGTTGTGCCAACACCAACAACTAAGGGGCCTATTTCTGCAGAGTATATACGGCAGGTCCCTACTTTCAAACATCCAACTTACAAACGACTCCTACTTGCAAACGAAAGAAGACAACAGGAAGTGAGAGGAAATCTACCCCTAGGAAGGAAAATTCTCTCCTGTAAGAATAAATATGGGAGAAAGGTGTCTCCTCTGTACTGATGCTTTATCAGCAATCCTTGTTTCAAGAAAAACACCACATTTCAAAAACAGTTGTCATTGGGACGGAAAGTGAGGTGAAATGTTCTGAACAGGGGCACAGACAGCAAAACAAATGTTACAGGGGTGATAACCCTTACCTATGTTTCCCAAAAAGTTTAAAAATAGATTTTTGGGCTGGAGCTACACTTCAACAATGTACCTGTTCAAAATTACAAACACATTCTACATAAGAACAAACCTACAGTCCCTGTCTTGTATGCACCGCCTGTATACGGCTGTTCAGAGTATATAGGGCCTTTTTTATTTTATGTGCGGGGTTCCCCTTAATATCCATACAAGACCCAAAGGGGCTGGTAATGGGCTGGGGTAGGGGGGGGGGGGGTCATGGGATAGCTATGCCATTTTTCTTAAAGATTTTCATCCATATTACCGGGACCAGACATTACATTAAAGCCGCAAGAAGTTTTAAATGGCTTTTTTTTCCTTTAGAAGTGTCATTTTGTGCAGGGACAGTTCTAAACACGGGAAACACGTGGCACTTCACAGGCATACTTTAGACACCCCCCAGGTACGATATTTAAAGGAATATTTGACTTTTTTTTTTCACTTTATGCATCATTAAAATGACTGCTCCCGAAAAACGACCGTTTTTAAAACTTCTTTTTGCATTGATACATGTCCCCTGGTGCAGAACCCGGGTTCCCAAACCCTTTTTAGGACAATAACGTGCATAATAGTTGTTATAATTAGCACTTTAGAATTCGAACGTTCGCATCCATTGTATTTAATAGGGTTCTAATGTTCGTACGAACTTTCGGTCCGTTCGCGGGTTCTGGTGCGAACCGAACCCGGGGGTGTTCGGCTCATCACTATTCCTAATATTCATTCCAACCTTCATCTGGAGCAGCTGGTTGCCGGTACTATAGTTGCTGGTGGCCTTTTTTCTAAATGACCCTGAACCCAAGTGTGGTGCATCCAGGCCAATCGTTCCCTGGTTCTGAACACAGAAGCAGATTGCACAGCATCATGTGACCAGAAGCTACAGACCCACCCAGAAGAACAATGGAACTCCTGCTGACTCCGGCTACAAAAGATTTGATAAAAATGATATAAATCTCCCCCCCTGTCACTGGGCAAGGGCGCATCACGTGACGTGTGTCTTATACCTGACAGGGGCAGAGTGACCCCCATATTCATTCCAGCACAGCTGTGTGTGGTCACTGTCAGCAGGTTCATGCTGTGGGGTAGACATGTGCAATTAGTTTCGTACGAATCGAAAATTCGTACGAATTTCCGAAAATTCGTACATTCGGAAGCATCCGAAATACGAATTTCTATTCTTACAAATTTTATACGAAATTTCGGTGACGAATTTCGTTTTGGGAGTGGGAGAGACGGCTCAGACTGGTACTGGTAGTCAATGGGAGATTCAGAATTGGACAAAATAAGAATGATTGTTAACCACTTCGCGCCTAAGGACGTCCATGGACGTCCTTGACTTTCAGCCGGGATATCTGAATGATGCCTGCAGCTACAGGCATCATTCAGATATCGTTTTTTTAGAGCCGGCGATTCTCTGTACTGTAAGAATGATCATAGCGGCTGTTCCGCCGCTTGATCGTTCTAACAGGCAGCGAGAGGGGACGTCCCCCCCTCCCGCCGCCCTCCGGTGCTTCTACCGACTCACCTGAGCGATCGGTGAGTCAGTGACAGGATCCGCCGGCCCCGGCTTCTTTCAATAGAGATTTCCGGCGGACCAGATGGTCGCCGGAGTCTCTATGATCGTTCGGAGGCCGGGCGCGATGTTATGACGTCACGCTCGGCCTCTGCATTCAAAAAAACGGCGCCGCTTCGGCTAGGAAGCGGTGATCGTTTTTTTTAATTTTTATTTCAGGCTTCTCAGCCTAGAGGTGAGATGTGGGGTCTTATTGACCCCATATCTCACTGTAAAGAGGACCTGTCATGCTTATTCCTATTACAAGGGATGTTTACATTCCTTGTAATAGGAATAAAAGTGATCATTTTTTTTTTCTAACTGTCAAATTAAAAAGTTAAGTGTAAAATGAACAATAAATAAAAAAAAAAAAATGTAAAGCGCCCCTGTCCCCGGTAGCTCGTACGCAGAAGCGAACGCATACGTAAGTCCCGCCCACATATTAAAACGGTATTCAGAACACACATGTGAGGTATCGTAGCGAACGTTAGAGCGAGAGCAATAATTCTAGCCCTAGACCTCCTCTGTAACTCAAAACATGTAACCAATAAAAAAAATTAAAGCGTCGCCCATGAGGATTTTTAAGTACCGAAGTTTGGCGCCATTCCATGAGCGTGTACAATTTTGAAAGGTGACATGTTAGGTATCTATTTACTCGGCGTAACTTCATCTTTCACATTATGCAAAAAAATTGAGCTAACTTTAATGTTTTAATATTTTTTAATTCATGAAACCGTTTTTTTTCCCAAAAAAATGCGTTTGAAAAATTATTGCGCAAATACCGTGCGAGATAAAAAGTTGCAATGACCGCCATTGTATTCTCTAGGGTCTTTGCTAAAAAAACATATATATATAGTGTTTGGGGGTTATATGTAATTCTCTAGCAAAAAAAATTGGCTTTTTACATGTAGGAGCGAAGTGTCAGAATTGGCCCGGATGCAAAGTGGTTAATATTGTTTTATTATTGTCATAATAATTATGATTATTCGTTATGATGAAATTAAAAACCCAGGAAGTCAGCACAGCACAGGGATGGTGGCAGCCCCTCATAACGAATGTTTGTAATTGTTACGAAAAGTTAACCAACCTAAGGAACTTTCGTATTTGGTACGTTTTCAAATTGAATTTCGGACACGAATTATGAAATACGAATTAACAGGCTACTACAAACCCAGGAAGTCAGCACAGCACAGGGATGATGGGAGCCCCTCATAATGAGCACAGCAGGGGTACAGCCCCAGAAGGAAGTCAGCACAGCACAGGGATGATGGGAGCCCCTCATAATGAGCACAGCAGGGGTACAGCCCCAGAAGGAAGTCAGCACAGCACAGGGATGGTGGGAGCCCCTCATAATGAGCACAGCAGGAGTACAGCCCCAGGAGGAAGTCAGCACAGCACAGGGATGGTGGGAGCCCCTCATAATGAACACAGCAGGAGTACAGCCCCAGGAGGAAGTCAGCACAGCACAGGGATGGTGGGAGCCCCTTATAATGAGCATAATGAGTCGACGACTGCCATAGTGAGAAAGGTATTTTTTGCTTTTTAAATTCATCATAACGAATGTTCGTAATTGTTACGAAAAGTTAACGAATCTAACGAAAATTCGTATTTCGTACGAAACAAATCCAAATTGAATTTCGGTCACGAAATACGAATTTTCGTCTAATACGAAACGGAACAGAACGAAACGAAACAAATTTATTGACGGCGCACATGTCTACTGTGGGGACAAACCTTACTGGGGGGTCCTTTGGGTTCCTTCAGAAGTCTAGTGGCGACTGGCTCTTTGGGTTCCTCTGTAGGTTATTATGGGGTGACTTGTTCTTTGGGTTAAAGTTAATTTGATGACTGGCTCTTTGGGGTCCTACGTAGGTTCAGTAGATGTGTTGGGTTAGGACTTGTTATGGTGTGAATAAACCCTGAGATTGTGGGGGTTATAGTCTTTGGACTGCCAGCTTAAACCCTTCTAAAAAAAAATAAAAAAAAAAAAATATATACAGTGTAGCGATACCCTCAGCTTAAGCGGGCCGCAAGGTTTAATTTGGGCCCTGAGTACAGCTCTCCAACCCACCGGCAATCGGCTCTACCCACTCTGGCACAGCTAGTCTAAAGGATACACACATATATCCTTATACTTTAAGAGAGAGATTCAAACATAGAACAGTAATAAAAGGATAACGGATTTTACTTCTTGTTATGCAAAGAAAACACACAGCAATGACAATATGATTTTCCAACTTGTATGCAGAGCCCTGCAATGACAGTCACATTACACCATAAGAATAAAGGGGGGGGTAAAGGAACGCCACGTGGGGCGACCGTTAACTAGGTACCCTATGGTACAACAGCTAAATGTATACCTAACGGATCAGGCCTGATCCCTTACTCTAAAACTTAGTCCTGTAAGAATAATGGTTTCTTCACCGGCTTGCTGTAGAGGTGGTGCACATAAGAATAATAAACACTTTGTAATCCAACAGGGAGAATCTGAACAACTGACCGTACTTCACTAGAGATCCTCTGGATCAGTCCTGCTGCGGATCTCCAGTGAGAGTCTTAAAGTGATGTGGTAGGCCTCGGCAGTCTATAGGCACAGTACTATAAACAGGTTATTGGATGAGCTTTCGCTCAGCTCACCCTCCGGACGCGACCCGTCCGGGACTTCCACCGGCTGTGTCGTCACTCGCAAACAGCGGTTGCTGCCATCGGGTCTCCCATCCAATCTAGGCTGCAGGCAGGAGATGTTGGATGCCACCCAGGCTCGCAAAGGGTGGAAGGCTCCTTGGTTCGCTGTAAGAAGTCCCCAGGCTTCAGGCCCTCACACAGCACAGCTCCGCACAGGTGGATCAGTCTTAGCCGCCCCGTGTCCAAAGAGAGCGAGTCCGGCCTCGCCCCTTCCTTATATCACTTCCCCCATGAGTCTCTGGGGCATAATCCAACACATCCGGTGAACAGTGGACCTCTGGGAACCGTAGTTCTTTCTCCTAATTAAAGGGGAAACACCCCGCTACACACTCCCCCCACTAAAACTCTTTGGTCCCCAAAGATAAACAATTTAACAACAATTCTGAACCAATTTACTGAATGCGGAGTATTATGTTGGTACAGGGAATTTCCACCAAAACTCAGAGGTGGGGTTCCCTATACCACAGGTCACACTAGCATGGGTGGCCTGTCTAACTGTGCCAGAGAGTGAGCTGGGGTTGCCTTCCACCAAATGAACAGTGGAAGGATCTGAGCACTTAGTACTTCTTCTGGCAGTGGCAACAGAGTCCTCTGAACTTTTTCCCAATTGAGGGTAGGTTAATCTCCTGGGAGGCCTCACGACTCTGTAAGTTCTTTGCTCCCTTGGGACTTCAGGCTCAGGTACCACAGGCTCTGCGTCAGGAACACTTTCTGACACCATCACGGATTCTGGGGCCTCTTCCTCCTCTGCTTCTGAGTAAAAGCCCGGAATATCTTCCCAGCATTCAGGCACATCACTGGATGGAATGAACTCTGTAGCCTCTGGGTTCAGGGTCCCATCCTGTGTATCTTTAGTGGGTGGAAGGTCTATGGCGGAACTCCCTGGAGTTGAGGAGGGCCATAGCCACTCAAGTTCTCCCCTCCCATCTTCACTTGATTGGGAAGCCTGTCCATCCCTAGCTTGGAGGGTCTGAGACCGAGTGTTGGGTCTGGGGGTATCCAAGATGGAAACAGATTCCGTCAGGTTCTTCACTGAAGGTATCCTGACTGCCTCTTTAAGTGGGAGTAAGTGATTTCGGTGCCAGGTTTTCAAGGGTCCCACTCTCCCCTCTGGCTTTAACTTATACACCGGTAGTCCAGGAAGTTTTCTACAAATGACATAAGGCTCGGACCTCCATCTATCAGCAAGTTTATGCTTCCCTGGGATCCCTAGGTTGCGTAGCAGCACACGGTCTCCAGGCTGCAGGTCTTGCACTCGAACCTTCAGGTCAAAGTTCCTTTTATTTCTGACCCCTCTCCGGTCTGAGGCCGCTTGGGCTTGTTCATAGGCCGCTTTCAGTTTATACCTAAGTCGGTCCACATATCCTTTGTGAGAGGTAGCAGAGGTATAGTCTAGGGAAATGCCAAAGGCCAGATCCACTGGCAATCTTGCTTCTCTCCCAAACATGAGGCGGTAGGGAGAGTAACCCGTCACATCACTGGTGGTGCAATTGTAGGCATGCACCAAAGTGGATATGTGTTGACTCCAATGCTGCTTCTTCTCTGTCTCCAGAGTCCCCAGCATGTTTAACAAAGTCCGATTAAACCTCTCAGGCTGGGCATCTCCTTGTGGATGATAAGGGGTAGTCCTGGTCTTTTCCACTCCCAGGGAGTCCAGTAGGTTCCGGATCAGGCGACTCTCAAAGTCCCTTCCTTGGTCGGAGTGGATTCTCTGTGGTAATCCATAGTGGACGAAGTATTTTTCTAGAAGCACCTTAGCTACAGTGGAAGCCTTCTGGTCTCTGGTGGGGAACGCCTGTGCATAACGGGTGAAATGATCGGTTACCACCAGAACATTTCCCAATCCACTCAAATCGGGTTCGAGGCAGAGAAAGTCAATGCACACCAGATCCATTGGGCCTTGACTCTGTAGGTGGCCCATTGGGGCAGCTTGATGGGGTAGAGTCTTCCTCTGGATGCATCGTGCACAGGAGTGGCAATATTCCTCCACTTCAGCCCTCATACAGGGCCAATAGAACCGGCTTCTGACAAGTTGGAAGGTTCTTTCAGCTCCCAGGTGACCATGCTGGTCATGTAAGGCAACCAGCACAGTCTCTCGGTGCTTCTCTGGGAGAAACAACTGCCATTTATCCTCGGAGTCATCAGAGGGGCCCCTTCGGTAGACCACTCCCTGATGGACCTGTAGCTTGTCTAGCTCCCTCCATAGCAGACGAGCCTCCTTGGAGGGGTGATGTCGAAGTTTCTCTGGACTCTCGTTTTCCAATGCTTCAAAGACCAATCTCCCTATGGGGTCTTCCAATTGGTCGCACCTCAGTTCCTTCTTAGACAGCTTCGACAAGCCTTCCTCTTCAAGTTGAGTCACCCCACAGTAGTGTTTTGGAACTCCCACTGTCGTAACTCCTATTTCCTCTGCTCTGGAGCCTCCTCGGGCTTGGAATTCAGCTCCTTGACAAAGGGCCCGCACCCCGTCCGGTGCTACCTGAGTCCAGTCTTCCCAGTCATCAGCCATGGCATGAGATCTTCGGGATAGGGCATCTGCATCCCTATTTCCAGCCCCTGGTCTGTACTTCAGACTGAAGTTGAACCCAGATAATGCAGCTAGCCACCTGTGTCCTGTGGCATCCAACTTGGCAGTGGTGAACAGGTAGGTTAGGGGGTTGTTATCTGTTTTCACTGTAAACTCTGCTCCATAAAGGTAGTCTCTTAGTTTGTCCACAACTGCCCATTTGAGGGCCAAGAACTCCAACTTATGGGTGGGGTAGTTTTTCTCCGAGGGGGTCAGACTTCGACTCACATAAGCCACTGGTCGCATTTGCTCTTCATGCTCCTGATAGAGCACTCCCCCTAGGCCTTCATGACTAGCATCAACATGTAACTCGTAGGGTCTGGTGGGATCAGCATAGGCCAATACTGGGGCTGTGGTGAGGCTCCTCTTCAAGGTTCTGAAGGCCTCTTCACACCTGGGGGTCCACTGATCTTGAACCGACTCCCCGGGTCTTCTAGGGCCCAAGCCATCCTCTTCCCCTTCAGTCCGGAGCAGTTCATTTAAAGGCTTGGCAATACGGGCAAACCCATCCACAAACCTCCTATAATAGGAGCAGAACCCCAGGAAAGATCTAAGTTCGGTGACTGTTGTGGGTCTTGGCCAGGAGGTAACCGCCTCCAACTTCTCAGGATCAGTCGCCACCCCTTTTTCAGACACTACGTGTCCCAGATAATTCACCGAAGACTGGTAGAACCGACACTTCTCGGGGGAAAGCTTCAACCCCTCTTCACTAAGTCTCCTCAACACTTTCTCCAATCGGGCCTCATGTTCCTCCAGAGTTCTCCCGAAAACAATGACATCGTCCAGGTACACTAGGACTTCTATGAGGTTCATGTCTCCGACAGTCTTCTCCATGAGTCGTTGGAAAGTAGCTGGGGCTCCAGATAGGCCCTGGGGCATTCTGTTAAACTCAAAGAATCCCACAGGAGTTATGAAAGCGGTCTTTTCCCTATCCTCTGGGTGCATGGGAATTTGATAGTACCCACTCTTGAGGTCCATCACGCTGAACCACTTAGCTCCAGACAAACTCTGTAAGGCGTCCTCTATCCTTGGCGTGGTGTACTGATCAGGGGTGGTCCTCCTGTTGAGAGTTCTGTAGTCAATGCAGAGCCTCAGCGACCCATTCTTCTTCCTGACCACCACTATTGGAGAGGCATAAGGGCTTCGGGACTCTCGAATCACCCCAGTCTTTTTCAGTTCTGCAAGCTGTTCTCTCAGATCCTCCAGATCTGCCAGCGGAACCCGCCTGACTCTTTCCCTGAACGGTTTGTCTTCTTGCAGGCGGATGCGGTGGGTAGCACTCCTCGCACGCCCCACATCGAATTCATCTTTTGAGAAAATCTTCTCCCATCTAGTCAGCTGGGCCTTGGCTCTCTCCTTCCAGGCCCCAGGTAAGTTCGGGTTTTCAATGGAAAGTTTTTCCCACACATCTCCTTCTTCACCCGCTTGCTTCACTTCTGACCAGCTGACTGGGACAGCAGGACTCACCTGTCCCAACAACATCCGGGCAGGTATCTCTATGGCCCTTCCTGTAGAGTTCCTTACACTCACCGGGACTCTTCCCCTGGCTTTCTTCAAGGCCTTGATTGGAATCACTTCCGGTATCACTTCCAGGCCTGAGTGATCTTCCATTGGGTCGGATTCCAGCATGACAAAGGGGCCAGGCTGCTCCCAGGTGAGCTTCACAGTGGCCTTGAGGCAAGCCACCTGTCCGGGCTGCAGCACCACTCCTTCTCTCCCCAGTCTCCACACCTTCCCTATCCCCTCTCCTGGGGTCTTCTGCTCCAACACTAACCGTTGGTAGGCTGTCTTCAGCATGGGATGGATGTTTGGATCTTGATGGCTCCTCGTCTTCACCAGAGGGGTCAGAAGTCTTCTCACTAGATCCGTATTGGTGCCTATAATGAGGGACATCTGGTTGGCCCCGGGTGGTCTAGGACACACAACCACCAGGGTGTCGAATACTTCTGTCTTCCCAGCCACAGAGGGGTCGAATGTCAGCTTTATGGGTAGATAACCATCATAAGGGAAACTCTGCGTTCCCAGGCCCCATATCTCCAGCTCTTCTATCTTCCGTATAGGCAAATGGCTTAAGTGCCTATCATAGAAGTCTCTATACAATAAAGTCACTTGAGCTCCAGTATCCAGAAGGGCCTTTGTATATACTCCTTCCACCTGGATAGATACCGTGGGGGACGGGCCGACCAGTTCTTCTGGGTACGGCCGGGTTGAGGTCACTCTTTTCTGAGAACTTGTCTTCATCCAGTTGGTTTTTGACTTTGTTCTCCCCTGAGCCTGGTATGCATTGACCCTCGCCACCCTAATGGGGTTACAAACCCGCTGAGGGATGTTATTGTCTCTGGGTTGTAGGCATTCCTTCTTGGGAGTGCTAAATTTCTTCTGAGGGGTCTTGTCCCCTCTCTCTGGTGTGTATCTTGGTTGAGAGACCCTAAATTCCTTCTCAAGGGTCGTGTTTTCTCTCTTCCTCTTCCTTCTATTCAGTTTGGAGCTCACTGAAAGAGATGGGCACCCGGTTGACTCCCTCACCGGGGCCCTCTGGCGTTTCCCGCCGGCTGGCGATTATCCATTTTCTTCTTCTTAGGACTGGAACACCTACTGGCAAAGTGGCCACTGCCTCCGCAGTTGTAGCATAACCTCTCTTCTCGGTCCCGAGTGGGACTCGGTATTGACGTATCTGGGAACAACTCCTTTCTGGGGCTTGGTTTTTCTGCTCCACCTTGACCTTTCGCCATTATAGCATTCATCATCTCCATCATCTGGGACATCTGCAACTTCAAAGTGTCCACCTCCGCTCCCCTATCGGGAGTCATGGCCGGTGTAACTATTGCTACCGGCTGTTTGACGGGCTCTATCAGGCGTTCTTTTTTTTTTTCTTCCAATATAGCCTCTTCCTCTCTAATCATTCGGATGAGGTCAGGGTACTCCAGATTCCTCCCATCCTGCCGGGCACGCAGTGTCCATGCAATTGGATCCATGGGTTGAGCTCCCCTCACTACCTGTTGAGCACGGGCCTCATCTACTTTCTCTGGGCTGATCCCCTTCTTTAGGATCATCCTATGCAGTATTTTGTCCAGGCGTCCCATATAGTCTGATAGTTTCTCACCTTCCTTCTGGTAGCAATGTTCCAGCTGATAAGCAAGCTCCGTTACTTTCTCTGTCCCACCAAACACATTCTGTAACACATCGAGGCACTCTTGTGCAGTACAATCTGCCTTGCTCATCTTCAGGTTGCGTACGGCCTCTAGAGCAGGCCCTTTCAAACTTTCCACAACCCTCTGTTTTTTTCTGCGGTCCGGAACTTCCCATTCCTCTAGTGCCTGAGTTGCGCTGTCTAGCCACTCCTCAAATCCCTCTTCTTCCAAGGGTATTGGTTTCCTCCCTGAAAACATCCGGAGTTTCCTGTACCCCGACATCGGGTAATCTGTGGGCTCTTTCTTGCACTGAGCTACAATCTCCCCCAGAACAGCGCATAATTCTGCACTAAGGGTGCCTGGGCTTGTCTTGGGACTCTTTGTGTCCTTCTGTGGGGATGACGGGGAAGATGGCTGCGGTGACAGTGTTATTTTTGTCTGAGGGCTGTCTCTTGTGCGCGGCAGCGCATGCAGCAAATGATAGACCTGATCGTCCTCATCTTGTATGCTGTTGCCTCTAAACTGTTCAGGAATTTCTGCCTGCCATTCCAGTAAGACATGTGAAAGTCCACCACTAGTTTTCACATCTATCACCCATGGTTTGTGAATCGGTGATAGGGACATTATGAGTTGTATCATTGCTTGTGTCTGCCATATCCCCGGGAGTTCTATAACTGCCGTCCTGGCTGGGTCTACGCCCCATCTCTTGTACCACTGTCCCACCTCTATCGGGTCCATGCCGGTAGCTTCTGGTGGTTTCACCGCTGTCTCAGTAATCCCGGATGTACGAGCCCCCACGTGTAGCGATACCCTCAGCTTAAGCGGGCCGCAAGGTTTAATTTGGGCCCTGAGTACAGCTCTCCAACCCACCGGCAATCGGCTCTACCCACTCTGGCACAGCTAGTCTAAAGGATACACACATATATCCTTATACTTTAAGAGAGAGATTCAAACATAGAACAGTAATAAAAGGATAACGGATTTTACTTCTTGTTATGCAAAGAAAACACACAGCAATGACAATATGATTTTCCAACTTGTATGCAGAGCCCTGCAATGACAGTCACATTACACCATAAGAATAAAGGGGGGGGTAAAGGAACGCCACGTGGGGCGACCGTTAACTAGGTACCCTATGGTACAACAGCTAAATGTATACCTAACGGATCAGGCCTGATCCCTTACTCTAAAACTTAGTCCTGTAAGAATAATGGTTTCTTCACCGGCTTGCTGTAGAGGTGGTGCACATAAGAATAATAAACACTTTGTAATCCAACAGGGAGAATCTGAACAACTGACCGTACTTCACTAGAGATCCTCTGGATCAGTCCTGCTGCGGATCTCCAGTGAGAGTCTTAAAGTGATGTGGTAGGCCTCGGCAGTCTATAGGCACAGTACTATAAACAGGTTATTGGATGAGCTTTCGCTCAGCTCACCCTCCGGACGCGACCCGTCCGGGACTTCCACCGGCTGTGTCGTCACTCACAAACAGCGGTTGCTGCCATCGGGTCTCCCATCCAATCTAGGCTGCAGGCAGGAGATGTTGGATGCCACCCAGGCTCGCAAAGGGTGGAAGGCTCCTTGGTTCGCTGTAAGAAGTCCCCAGGCTTCAGGCCCTCACACAGCACAGCTCCGCACAGGTGGATCAGTCTCAGCCGCCCCGTGTCCAAAGAGAGCGAGTCCGGCCTCGCCCCTTCCTTATATCACTTCCCCCATGAGTCTCTGGGGCATAACCCAACACATCCGGTGAACAGTGGACCTCTGGGAACCGTAGTTCTTTCTCCTAATTAAAGGGGAAACACCCCGCTACAACAGTAAATCTATAAAGATTCTATAAAACTGAGATTGAAACCGAATTGATCTCATTTTCACCAACAGCTGTAATGTTTCCCGAGGAAGCTTGGCAGTTCATGGATTGATTTTACTTGTTACTCTGGAGTTTTATATACTTGTCACCTTTTTTAAACATATGTCATCATTTGTTTATATTGCCTTTTTTCCCAACTGGAAAATGAAATGTGAAATATAGGAGAAAGATGTTCCGCATTACCAGATATCAGCCACCCAGTTTAACAAAGAGCCCTTGCATGACACGGAGAGGAAGTGAGATGTTATCGCCGCTTTACTCCACGTAACATTCAATTACAATTCACACGGGATGTCTGGAGCACAGCGAAAAAAACATCTTTGGAAATGGGATGA
Source organism: Rana muscosa (assembly GCA_029206835.1). Classification (NCBI taxonomy): domain Eukaryota; kingdom Metazoa; phylum Chordata; class Amphibia; order Anura; family Ranidae; genus Rana; species Rana muscosa. The sequence continues at coordinate 138,731,343 of CM055127.1, forward strand.
AGAGGAATTCCAAGTGTTACCAATTCTAAAACACAAAAATAATTAGATCTTGTATATAAAGATTGTCATAGCCTAGTGCAGCCGTTCCCAACCTTTATCACTTGAGTACCTATTGGAAGCCTATTTACATGAATTGTACCTGTCAATGGAGTAAAAATACTGCTGCATTAGTGTCAGTGGGATGAAGGAGGAAGCTTGGAGGCTGGGGTAGGGAGTCTTTGGGGTGCGCTATATTGCAGTGTTATCTTTGGGCCTGTTGGGGTGTAGCCTGTGACACTGGGTTCCATAGATCTGGGATATTTTGGGGTTTTGGGGTCTCTGTGGGTTAGAGGGGTAGGCATTCCTCCATAATGTGCATCTGGGCCATGGAGAGTTGAGTGGAGGGAACTAATTCTGTAGTGTAGTACTGCTCTTATTTGTTGAGAGCACCTTAATGAACTGGCAGCCAGTCCGACCCTGAGAAGAGGTGGGTTGGGGTTATTTTGGTGTGGCTTAGGACATAGGACTTAGGTCTCAGGACATAGGACTCAGGTCTCAGGACTTAGAACTTGGGTTTCCGGACTTAGAACTCAGGTCTCAGGACATAGGACTCAGGTCTCAGGACATAGGACTCAGGACTTAGAACTCGGGTTTCCGGACTTAGAACTCAGGTATCAGGACACAGGACTCAGGTCTCAGGACACAGGACTCAGGTCTCAGGACATAGGACTCAGGTCTCAGGACATAGGACTCAGGTCTCAGGACTTAGAACTCCGGTTTCCGGACTTAGAACTCAGGTCTCAGGACATAGGACTCAGGTCTCAGGATTTAGAACTCAGGTCTCAGGACATAGGACTCAGGTCTCAGGATTTAGAACTCAGGTCTCAGGACATGGGACTCAGGTCTCAGGACATATGACTCAGGTCTCAGGACATACAACTTAGGTCTCAGGACTTAGAACTCGGGTCTAAGGACATAGGACTCAGGTCTCAGGATTTAGAACTCAGGTCTCAGGACATAGGACTCAGGTCTCAGGACATAGGACTCAGGTCTCAGGACTTAGAACTCGGGTCTAAGGACATAGGACTCAGGTCTCAGGATTTAGAACTCAGGTCTCAGGACATAGGACTCAGGTCTCAGGACATAGGACTCAGGTCTCAGGACATAGGACTCAGGTCTCAGGACATAGGACTCGGTCTCAGGACATAGGACTCGGGTCTCAGGACATTGGACTCAGGTCTCAGGATTTAGAACTCAGGTCTCAGGACATAGGACTCAGGTCTCAGGACATAGGACTCAGGTCTCAGGACATATGACTCAGGTCTCAGGACTTAAGCCCCGTACACACGATCGGATAACCTATGGATTTTCGTCCGATGGATTTGTCCATCGGAAATCCGATGAAACTGTTTTTCATCAGTCTTGGCCACACACCATCAGTCAAAAAACCGACCGTTCCAAACGCCGTGACGTAAAACACTCCGATGAGCCGAGAAAAATGAAGTTTAATGCTTCTGAGCATGCGTCGACTTGATTCTGAGCATGCGTGGGTTTTTAAACCGATGGACTTGCCCATAGACGATCGGAAATTCCCATTGGTTTTTTATCCATCGGAAAATTTTAAAACAAGTTCTATTTTTTACAACCGATGGGTACCATACACGATCGGTTGGTCTGATGAAAACCATCCATCGGACGGTTTTCATCAGTCAAACGGATCGTGTGTACGGGGCTCAAGAACTCAGGTCTCAGGACATAGGACTCAGGTCTCAGGACATAGGACTCAGGTCTCAGGACATAGGACTCAGGTCTCAGGACATAGGAGTCAGGTCTCAGGACATAGGACTCAGGTCTCAGGACTTAGAACTCAAGTCTCAGGACATAGGACTCAGGTCTCAGGACTTAGAACTCAGGTCTCAGGACTTAGAACTCAGGTCTCAGGACTTAGAACTCAGGTCTCAGGACATAGGACTCAGGTCTTAGGACATAGGACTCAGGTCTCAGGACTTAGAACTCAGGTCTCAGGACTCATGTGTCAGGTTTTAAGACATCGAACTCAGGTCTCAGCACTTAGTGTTGAGAGCCTGAGAGACTGAGCCAGCTGCCCCTGATTCCTCCACAGCTCAGCTCTCCAGTGAGCACTAAAGGAGCAGAGCAGACAGCAGTGACTGTCAGTTACGGCTCTCAGTTCAGAGCGGCGGGGAGAACTGAGCAATCAGCAGTGTTTGATCACTCAGTTCTCACCCTTAGAAACGACAGGAAACAGATGCAGCATCACCTCAATGCTGCATCCACCTAGGTAAGTATGATTTAAAAACCAAAAATCCAATACTTATTTTTTAAGTAAGATATTACTTTTGGATATGCAGTCACCTTAACAGTCAGATATTTGTTGTGCCATTAAGTTGACCACAAGTAAATATATCAACCAGGTGTCGCAATTCTACAAGGACAAGCTAAACCATTTTTCCATGTAGTACAGTAATAGCTAAAAGCAATTTGCAGATTTTCCGCTTTGGCCTGAACAGCACCTCAATCCTATTATAACCCATATTATAATAACAGGTATATATATATATATATATATATATATATATATATATATATATATATATAATGTGAAACTCCTCATACCCACCACTGGAACACAGTGTATTACGGTCAGCTAATACAGTCCGTAGCTCCAGTTACCTCCACTAGAGGTCTCCCCATCACACACCAGTCAGAATTCTCATTGGATGCTGATCACATACTGAACTTTTAACCAGTGACCTTTACCTTACAGACCCAGACTGGATGCGCCCGGGGCGAAAGGAGCACAAATTAATGTCAAATAACAAAAAAGAAAAAAGGAAAAAATACAAGCGTCTTTGTCTGAGGACCTAATTTTTCTGTTATTAGTTTAGAGAAACATTGAGTGAAGTGGAGTTCTGAGCATGGGAAGAATTATTCTTATAATTCCATTACAACAAATGGATGGCACGGTTTTTGGAATGTTATTCTGTCAAGCCTGTCCGCCTCGTACCACGCAGAATACATCCCTTTTCCCAGGCTGCTCATTCGGCGTAATGTGCATTTTCTAGGATGCGGTAATGGAGCTGTATTGGAGAGTGTTATTTTCTCAGCGGGATCTGAAATGCTAAGCGTTATGGCTGCTAAGACAAGCTTCTTCAGATAGTGTTACATTTAATAATGGTATAATAATGGCATACTACATTGCAGCTGAAGGTTGAAATCAGGCTTGCAATTAGGGGTGTCTGGTCTGTAAGATGAGGGAGGGAGCACTGAGTGGTAAGGTAGGGTGACCAGACATCCCCGTTTTCCGGGGACAGTCCCCAGATTGAGGACACTGTCCCCGGACCAAGTCTGTCCCCGGTTTTGTCCCCAGATTGGATTTGAACAGGGGCTGGGGCAATTTCAAAGACAGTCAGTGCAGAATAAAAAAAAAAAAAATATGAATTACACCCCCCCCGCTCCGCCGCTTAGGGGGGGGGGTGTATTTTTTTTCCATTATCTGTGCCCCTTTCTGATGATCATGTGCTGGTCGGAGCGGAGGGAATATTTCTTCAGTTTTGGGCGCAAGGCAATTCAGCTCCGCTCGCATGTTCTTCTGCCTTGGCTCAAGTCCCGGCCAGCCGCCTGCCTGCTTATCTCCTTGCCTTCCCTGAAGGAGTGATCTTCCTCTGCCCCCACCCAGTAGTAGCCGGGGCCCGGAGAGTAAGAGTAATGCCCCATACACACGATCGTTTTTCATGCCGTTAAAAATGCCATTTTTAAAAATGGCCATTAAAACCGATCGTGTGTGGGCTCCAGAGCATTTTTAACGGCGTGAAAAACGGCCATTAAAAATTTCGAACATGCTCTATTTTTTCACGTCGTTTTTCATGTCGTTTTTTTTAACGACGTGAAAAACGGTAGTGTGTATGCTTTCACGAGGGGAAAAAAATGCGCATGCTCAGAATCAAGTGATGAGACGGGAGCGCACGTTCTGGTAAAACTAGCGCTCGTAATGGAGATAGCACATTCGTCACGCTGTAACGGACTGAAAAGCACAAGGCTGAAAAGCGCGAATCGTCGCTCAACAAACTTTACTAACATGAAGGGTGGCGCCATTCGAATGGAACTTCCCCTTTATAGTGCCGTCGTACGTGTTGTACATCACCGCGCTTTACTTGACCGTTTTTTTTAATGATCGTGTGTACGCAAGACAGGCTTGAGAGGAAACATGAAAAAAAACGACGAGAAAAACGTTGGGTTAAAAAATGGCATTAAAAACGTACGTGTGTACGCGGCATGAGACTTGACAGGCTGTGAGGCGGGCGGCGGCGGCGACGGGCAGAGAGTCACTGATTGCCGCCATTACTAGTAAAACAAAAAAATATGTCCCCGGATTTCATTTTAAAAATCTGGTCACGTTATGGTAGGGTGACCACGTTTCCAAACTGCCATTCAGGGACAATCGCCCCCCCCCCCCCCCCGCACCCACGCCCGCCCCCAAAAATATATGATTTTTGATACTTTTTTTTAATTAAGCCCCATCAAATGCTGCCAGTGTGCTGATCAATTGTCACTACTGTGCCCAATCAGATGCTGCCAATGTGTCCATCAATTGCCGCTACTGTGCCCCATCAGATGCTGCCAGTGTGCCGATCAATTGTCGCTACTGTGCCCAATCAGATTCTGCCAATGTGTCCATCAATTGCCGCTACTGTGCCCCATCAGATGCTGCCAGTGTGCCGATCAATTGTCGCTACTGTACCCCATCAGATGATGCCAGTGTGCCGATCAATTGTCGCTACTGTGCCCCATCAGATGATGCCAGTGTGCCGATCAATTGTCGCTACTGTGCCCCATCAGATGCTGCCAGTGTGCCGATCAATTGCCGCTACTGTGCCCCATCAGATGCTGCCAGAGTGCCGATCAATTGTCGCTACTGTGCCCCATCAGATGCTGCCAGTGTGCCGATCAATTGCCGCTACTGTGCCCCATCAGATGCTGCCAGTGTGCCGATCAATTGTCGCTACTGTGCCCCATCAGATGCTGCCAGTGTGCCCATCAAGTGCTGCTACTGTGCCCCATCAGATGCTGCCAGTGTGCCGATCAATTGACGCTACTGTGCCCCATCAGATGCTGCCAGTGTGCCCATCAAGTGCTGCTACTGTGCCCCATCAGATGCTGCCAGTGTGCCCATCAATGGTCGCTACTGTGCCCCATCAGATGCTGCCAGTGTGCCCATCAAGTGCTGCTACTGTGCCCCATCAGATGCTGCCAGTGTGCCCATCAATGGTCGCTACAGTGCCCCATCAGATGCTGCCAGTGTGCCAATCAATTGCCGCTACCGTGCCCCATGATCAAATGCTGCCAGTGTGCCCATCAATTGCTGCTACTGACATTGTGCCCCATCAGAAGCTGCCAGCCAGTGTCAATTGCCGCTTTTGGTCACCTGATCATATGCTCCGGTTCCATTTGCTTTGCTCACCTTTTAATCTGGAGTCTGACTCTCTGTCTGGTGACTGGTCTGGTGGGGCAGTCGTCAGCCAGCGCCGGTCTTCTCTTCTCGTTCAGGCAGGCAGTCGGGCCGCTCGGGCGGGAGGAGGAGGAGGAACCTGGAGGAGGTCGGAGATGTTGCGGCCCGGGCTGATGATGCCTGAAATGCACTGCCATTTGGATATATTCACTTACTGGCCACTTTATTAGGTACACCTTGCTAGTACTGGGTTGGACCCCCCTTTTGCCTTCAGAATTCCTTCATTCTTCATGGCATAGATTCAACAAGGTGTTTTAAACATTCCTTAGAGATTTTGGTCCATGTTGACAGGAAGGCATCACACAGTTGCAGATTTGTCAGGTGCACATCCATGATGTGAATCTTCCGGTCCACCACATCCCAAAGATGCTCTATTGGATTAAGATCTGGTTACTGTGGAGGTCATTGGAGTAAAGTGACCTCATTGTCATGTCCAAGAAACCAGTGGTGAGATGATTTGAGCTTTGTGACATGGTGCACTATCCTGCTGGAAGGAGCCATCAAAAGATGGGTACACTGTAGTCATAAAGGGATGGACATGGTCAGCAACAATACTCAGGTAGGTCGTGGCATTAAAACGATGCTCAATTGGTACTAAGGGGCCCAAAGTGTGCCAAGAAAATATCTGAATATTTATGCATCCCTAGCCAGGCCCTGGGAAGAGGTGCCCAGATGGTGGCTGGGAGGCAGCATAAATACTCTGAGACTTGGAGCAGAGGGGTTCTTGCCCTGGGGGGGGGGTGAACCCAGCCCTGGGTCCACTGCTCATGAAGGTCCTAGCTACGCTAGCTGGGGGAGGGGGGGGTGCTATGCTGCTAAAAGTTTGCTGGAGCTGGCTGAAGGACTTTCTTTTTGGGATTTACAAGGACATTAGTGAGTATAGTCCAGTGTGGGAGATCCCTGTGACTGTGTGCTGCTACTATCCCTCTTGTACTAGAGTCAGCGTTGCTCAAAGGGGACATTGTTTACCGTGTCCTGGTAGAGATCAGTCCAATATTTGCTGCAAGAAAGGACTGTGCTCAGATTCTTAGATGGAAGATTAGCTTTCTCAAGTTACTGCTTAAAATGGTTCTAAAGGCAGAAGGTCTTTTATCTTAATGCATTCTATGCATTAAGATAAAAAAACCTTCAGTGTGCAGCAGCCCCCCTCAGCCCCCCTAATACTTACCTGAGCCCCATCTCTATCCAGCGATGTTGCACGAGAGACTCCACTATCCGGGACTCTCCCTCCTTAATGGCTGAGACACACAGCGGGTGCCATTGGCCCCTGCTCCTGTCAATCAAAGTCAGTGAGCCAATGAGGAGAGAGAGGGGGCGGGGCTGAACCACAGCTCCATGTCTGAATGGACACACAAAGCGGCTCTGCTCGGGTGCCCCCATAGCAAGCTGCTTGCTGTGGGAGCACTCAGCAGGAGTGAAGGGCCAGGAGTACTTGCGAGGGACCTGAGAAAAGGAGGATTGGGAATGCTCTGTGCAAAACCACTACACAGAGCAGGTAAGTATAACATGTTTGTTATTTTTAAACAAAAAAAACATCAGACTTTAGTATCACTACAAGGCCCCTTTCACACGGATGGACCGATTGGGCCCGCCTTTCAGTTTTGCAAGTGGACCTGGTCAGACCCTCCATTTTCCCTTATGGACCGGTAGATGTAACTGGACATGTGTCCATTTACACCCGCCGACATCCAGTCCAATCTTATCTGCTAAAAACAGATGGATGTTCCCCTTCCATCTAGCGCAGGGGATCAGTAGACAGATTCCCCACTGAGCATGCAGAGTCCTGGCAGAGTCCGCCCCATGTGAAAGGACCTAAAGTTGCTGGAGTATCCCACACTTACCCTATACCTATCCAAGTTCAAGTTTTTTCCAATAAAGCATCAGAAAAGCATACCCCTAGACTGATTACTGAGCATAGAGAGTGACCGATGTATAGGGTGACCACATTTCCAAACTTCCATTCAGGGACACCCTCCCTTCCCAAAAATCAGCTTGTGCTGTAACGAATCACAGCACAGTGATTGGACACAAGAGGCGGGATTTATGATTTCTCCAATCACAAGCAGGGGGTGGGGATTGTGCTCCTCCAGGCATTCCTGGCCAGGACAAGTACTGTCAGTGAGTAAAGTGGTGATGTGGCGGCCTTTTTTGGGGGCATCAGATTGGCCAGGGGGGTGGCTGTGTCAGTTTCATTCCGGGACACTGTATTGTCCTGGAATGAATGTGCCCGGGACAGACCTGCAAAATGCGGGACTGTCCCAGGCAATCTGGGACACGTGGTCACCCTACCGATGTATGCTAGCTGTGAGATCAGCTACTGGGAAAGAGCCTAGGGACCTAAACTGCGATCTCCTACAGGGGGGTGAGCGCTACATTTACATTCACATTTAACGCACCAATACAAGTGAACATTCAAGAACAGATTATGATCTTATGTCTATGGCTAACTCCAGAGATTGTCCCTCAAATCTGAGCTCACATTATCTCAGAGAATTCTCCAGATTTATAAACTCGTTCCCCCTTTCTGGGAAGACGTCTGCGCTACAGACAAAGGTCTTGGTAAGATTTGTTCTCTAATAATTTCTTGCGGCTGTAAGTATGTATCATCTACTGTACCTCTATAGGACTGTGGGGACTGGAGAGGTGGTAATATATAGAGTTCATTTCTCCATAATCTGCCATTTGTTGCCCCGGCACGGACACAATCCGGGGGGGGAAGAGTGTAACTCCTGCGTTAACCTTTCCTCCGGTCAGAGATGTGCCGGGGACCAAGAGAGTTATGATATGTCTACTCACCAGACACAAAGGGTAATAAACTTTTTGTTTATGTTACTTCCCAGATCATATGATTGATTAGTATCAGGGGCCATGGCAGGGCTGTTCCTATCATAAGCCAAGAAATTGGTCCAAGGTGGCACTGTATAGGGAAGGCATGTATTACCATTATCACCTTGGCTTGCCGATCTCATCCTGGCTCTTGCTAGTAAAGTAGATCTAAACCCTAACTAGAAAACATTAAAAAAGAACACCAATTTTTTTTAAATGATTAAATCCCCCTTAAAAACTGCCAGTCTCTATTTACCCTTTTCACACTCCGGCACTGTTCCCGACTTCGGTCAAGTGTTGGCAATTCTTTCTGGGGCAGAATGACACTCATGCCGCGTACACACGATCGTGATTCACGGCGGTGAAAACACCGCCGTGAATCACGGCATGAAAAAAAATGAGAAACGAGGGAACGGCATGTTCCCCCACACACGACCGTTTTTCCCGTCATTTTTTTCTTTGACGAGAAAAACGACCGTCTGTGGGCTCCGCGGCAGTGTCTCCCTATGGGAAAACTGGCGCGGGAAAAAATGATGGAAAAAACGATGAGAAAATTTAGAACATGTTCTAATTTTTCTCGTTGTTTTTCCTGCCGTTTTTCTCAACGAGAAAAACGGCATAAAGCCCACAGACGATCGTTTTTCTCGGCGAAAAAAAAAATGTCATTTTTCCCGACGGGAAAAATGATCATGTGTACGCGGCATCAGTTCTTCATGTGAGCCCTACCTGTCCTTTGCATGCCCACTAGGGGGCGCGCCATCACACAACCTGGGCCTACAGTACTCCAGGATTGATCGGCGCTCACATATCATTAGGTAAGCGGTGCTCAGTCCTGGAAGAATGCTGCCCACTGCTGAAGAAAGAAGAGAAAGTACTGGTGATGTCACTGGACCAGCAGGAAGACTATAGGAAAAAGGGTATGCATAGGGGTCTTTTTAGCAAGTGTAGCAAGGTCCCAGGCCTCCTTCAGTCTAATGAGAACTTCCAGGGCCAAAGACAGCTGACATCCTTCTGTATATAGTGGGTTGTGAGGCATAGTGGGTGCAAGGTAATTCGAGTTATTGGGCACCAGACACTTCTTGAATGCAAAAGAGAGTTTATTTCAAACTTTTTGGGGGAGAGAGGGTTAGGGCCACGACACCCTTAGGTAGTTGCAAGTTCAATTGGCAGACTCCAAGACTTCAACAGGAGGACAGCCATGCAGGGAAAGGCCTCCAGCAAAATGCCACATCTGCATGTGCAGGAATGCTGTCTCATATGGCAACAGTCTTTAACAGTTCCTAACACAAAGCGTAACAGTTCTTTCACTTCCATTACAATCTCTCCTCGTAGCTCTTCAGCCCACTGAGCTGCCGGTCTCTCTCACTAGACTAGATGATTCACTGTCACTGAATCCCTTGAGCTCCTCCAATCTTCACGGTAGTATCTTCCTCAAGCGTCACCCCTGCCTCTCTGCTGGCTGGGTCCCTAGCTTGGCACTCAAGATACCGCTCAAGCTTCACCCCATTGGGCTGCTTGGTCCCTGGTTGACACTAGAGCTGCACGATTCTGGCTAAAATGAGAATCCCGATTTTTTTGCTTAGAAGATAGATCACGATTCTCTCACGATTCTTGCGGTGTAACATCATCTTTCACATTAAAACAAAAAAAAATTGGGCTAACTTTACTGTTTCGTTTTATTTTTTTTTATTCATTGATGTGTATTTTTTCCCAAAAAATTGCTTTTGAAAGACCACTGGGCAAATACAGTGTGACATAAAATATTGCAGCAATTGCCATTTTATTCCCTAAGGTCTCTGCTAAAATATATAAAATGTTTGGGGGTTCCAAGTAATTTTCTAGCAAAAAATATTGATTTTAACTTAACCACTTCTCTACTGTGCACGAAAACCCCCTTCCTGCCCAAGCCATTTTTCAGCTTTCAGCGCTGTCACACTTTGAATGACAATTGCGCGGTCGTGCGACGTGGCTCCCAAACGAAATTTGTGTCCTTTTTTTCCCACAAATAGAGCTTTCTTTTGGTGGTATTTAATCACCTCTGCGGTTTTTATTTTTTGCGCTATAAACAAAAGAAGAGCGTCCAGTTTGGAAAAAAAACACTATTTTTTACTTTTTGCTATAATAAATACCCATTTTTTTTTTTAAATAAAATTTTCCTCAGTTTAGGCCGATACGTATTCTTCTACATATTTTTGGTAAAAAAAAAAATCGCAATAAGCGCGTATTGATTGGCTTGCGCAAAAGTTATAGCGTGTACAAAATAGGGGATAGATTTATAGCATTTTTATTTTTTTATTAGTAATGGCGGCGATCTGCGATTTTTTATTGTGACTGCGATATTGCGGCGGACACATCGGACACTTTTGACACATTTTTGGGACCATTCACATTTATACAGCGATCCCTGCTATAAAAATGCATTGATTACTGTATAAATGTGATTGGCAGGGAAGGGGTTAACCACTAGGGGGCGGGAAGGGGTTAAATATGTTCCCTCTATGTGTTCTTACTGTGGGGGGAGGGGATTGACTGGGGGAGGTGACCGATGGTTGTCCCTATGTACAAGGGACACACCATCGGTCCCCTCTCCCTCACAGGACATGGATCTCTGTGTTTACAGATCGCGGGTGCCCGGCGGCAATCGCGGCCGCCGGGCACGCGCACCGGGGCCTTGTGAACGCGGCGGGCGCGCGCGCGCCTCCTAGCTCGTTTTAAAGGGAAGACGTCATATGACGTCCTCCCAGAACGAGAGTATCCTCCGTCCGCCGTCAATTGACAGTGGGCGGGGGACAAGTGGTTAAAGGGGTTGTAAAGGTTCGTTTTTTATCTTCTAAATAGGTTCCATTAAGCTAGTGCATTGTTGGTTCACTTACCTTTTCCTTTGATTTCCCTTCTAAATGTTTTTTTTCTTTGTTTTATTTGTCTGAATTTCTCACTTCCTGTTCCTCCTCAGTAAGCTGTTCAGTAAGCTGTTCTGGCTGACTAAACACGGCTCGGATGATGGTGTGAAGTTTACTGAGGAGAAACAGGAAGTGAGAAATTCAGACAAAGAAAAAAAACACTTATGCTGCGTACACACGACCGTTTTTCTCGTCGAGAAAAACAAATTTTTTTCCATTTGACGAGATAAACGATCGTCTGTGGGCATTTTGTCGTTTTTCTCGTCGAGAAAAACGGCAATTAAAAACAACGAGAAAAATTAGAACATGTTCTAATTTTTCTCGTAGTTTTTTCCGACATTTTTTCCGCGGCAGTTTTCCCATAGGGAAACACTGCCGCGGAGCCCACAGACGGTCGTTTTTCTCGACAAGAGAAAAAATGATGTGAAAAACGTCCGTGTGTGGGGAACAAGCCATTCCCTCATTTTTTTTTTTTTTTTTAACAGAAACATTTTTATTAGAAATTAAAAAGAGTACAGACAATGTCATTACATCAGGTTCATCTATTGGTAAGGCACATGGTCAAGCAAAATAACATTACACATGGTTTCTTCATAGAATTGCTAAGAATAGAGAGACAGGATATGATTCAGTCGGGTTTAGGGAAGCTCACTAATGCATTGTGTTTCCACACAAGTATGGCCAATTAAGTACCAGTACTACCCAAGTGGGTGGAGAACCTAAAATCCCGTAAGTGAGGGGGCCATTGCACAACCAGATAGGCAACTTATAACCTACCCGCCCTCAATTCCCCATCAGGTCTTTAAATATTAAGTGCCCGGGTTTCTATCCATGGATCCCAGATTTTATGAAACTTTTGCGGGCATTTCCGTCCTTTATATGTCAGCTTGTATATCGGAAGGACCGAGTCTACAAGTGTGCGCCATTGAACAGTCGTTGGTGGGGAGGGTAGCTTCCAGTTTTGTAACAGTACTTTCCTGGCGTAGAACGCCAGGTAGAAGATAAGGAGACCCTTATGGGTGGAGTGTGTCAGGGAGTCCGTGAGTCCCAATAACAATAGCTTGGGATCCATTGACGCCGAGACACCAGCCACTGTATTAATTTCCGCCAGTACCTGTCCCCAATAATTTTGTATGGCCGGGCAGTCCCAAACCACGTGGTAGTATGTTCCCACCTCTTGTAAGCATTTGGGGCACCTCTCAGATTGTGTGGGGTAAATTTTTGCTAAGCGTTGAGGGGTGTAGTAAGCCCTATGGATAAATTTGAGTTGGATAAATCTATCTCTTGCAGAGATCACTGTGGGGAGATAGTTTTGTAAGGCCAGATCCCATTCCTCCTCCGACAAAGAGGGAATATCTCCCTGCCATGTTTGACACAGGGGTGATGGGCCCTCAGGATCTCCAGACGTCAATCTAAGGTATAAAGAAGAAAGGATTCTGTCCGCTCCCCGAGAGATAAGAAATCTCTCTATCCGATGTGGTTCAACCGAGACAGTAGCTGGAAATTGTGATTGAGTGGCATGCTTCAGTTGAAGATACCGAAAGAGCATCCATGAGGGGAGCTGGTAGATATCCTTTAGTACTGAAAAGGGGAGGAGAACCCCGGATGGCATAATGTGTTGGATCTTGGTCACTCCATACCTGGCCCACAAGTTGGGGTCCGGTATGGTGCGAAAGTGAGGGAGCTTTGGGTTACCCCAGAGCAGAGTATGAGGGGAAATGGAGTTTGCTTTCCGAATTGTCGCTGTGACTTTGCCCCATACCTGCACCGTAGTCCTCATCGGAGTAGTACTCTGAGGGGAAGTCCGCACCCCCCTATATACCAGGTTTGTGAGGGCAGAGTAGGACCCCATTATGGCTGCCTCAAGGTTAACTGCAGGATTGGATCGGGTTTGAGCAAACCACCAACGGGCCGTGACCAAAACTGCTGCCCAATAGTACTTCAAAAAGCACGGTAATGACAGACCCCCCAAAGATAGGGGAAGTTGCAATTTGGTTTTGGATATTCTCGGGGGCTTCCCCCCCCAGATAAAGGATGAGACTATTCCATCCAGTTTGTGAAAGAAGGTCATAGGAATAAGGCTTGGGGTGTTCCTAAAAATATACAAAAATTTGGGGAGAAATGTCATTTTTATGAGGTTCACTCTGCCAACCGGAGTCAATGGAAGGGTCTTCCAGGTATTGCACTTAGCTATTAGGGACGTTAGGATTGGGTAGAGGTTGTCCGTTAAATATTGCGAGAGGTCTCTAGTGATCTCTATGCCCAGGTATTTAAAATGGGAGACTAACTGCAGAGGACATGTGGCAAGTGGCGTTTGAAGGGTGCTCGAGTCAGATAGCAGAAACAGGTTAGATTTCTCCCAATTGATTCGAACACCTAAAAAATCATCAAATCTATCAATAATCGTCAGGGCTGCTGTAAGGGAATCTGCAGTATCACCTAGGTATAGCAACGTGTCGTCCGCATACAGCGACACCCTCTCCACCAGAAAGCCCAGCTGTAGTCCTCTAACTTCGCTTGTTGAGCGGAGGAGTATCGCCATGGGCTCAATGGCCAGGGCAAACAGCCCTGGAGAAAGGGGGCATCCCTGCCTCGTGCCCCTACAAAGATGGAAGGGGGAGGAGAGGGTACCGCCAGTACGCACACGCGCCGTTGGGGAAGAGTACAACTGTCGAATCCAGTCTATGAACCTGGGGCCGAATCCAAATTTAGCTAGGACTTGCCACAAAAAGAACCATTCCACGGAATCAAAGGCCTTTTCTGCATCCAGTGAGGCCACTGCACCCCACTGGATGCTGTCCTTAAAGTACGCTATATTCGTGTGGAGCCTGCGAATATTAACATCTGTGCCCTTACCAGGCATGAAGCCCGTCTGGTCCCCGTGTATTAGAGAAAGGATCACTGCGTTCAGTCTACAGGCCAGGACCTTAGTTAATATCTTTGCGTCGACGTTCAGCAAAGATATGGGCCTATAGGATGAACACAATGTGGGGTCCTTCCCCGGCTTAGGTATAACAACTATCACGGCCTCAGACATGGAGGCCGGAAGGCTGTTTGTCGCTAGTGTCCCGTTGAGCGGCGAGTGAAAATGAGGGCCCACCACCTCTAGATTAGTCCTATAGAACTCTGAGGGGAGTCCGTCCGGTCCCGGTGACTTCCCTGTTTGCATGGATTTAATGGCTTTTTGGATTTCTAGTAGTGTAATGGGAGATTCCAGACCCTGGGCCGCATCCGCAGACAGGGTCGGGAAATCAACGGTGTCAAGAAATGTGGTCAGCTCCTCGGGGGTATAAGTCACCCTGGAGGCATAGAGGTGAGAGTAGTATTGTTCGAATCTGGCATTAATGTCCAGCGGGTCTGAGAGAATGGTACCATCCTCAGCCTGTACGTTCGCTATGCACGGGCTTCCCATCCTTTCCTTCGCCAGCCAGGCTAGAAGTCTGCCAGGACGTTCCCCTTGTTCAAATATACGGTGAGTTTGGGATAGGAGGAAACGACGGCATGAGTCAATACGTATCAGAGCTAGCTCTCGGTAAGCAGTGAGCATATCAGTGTGCGTTCCAGGGTCTGGGGAGCTGGTGTATCTATCTTCAAGTCGCAGAGCCCTTTGCTCAGCCACTGACAGCTCAAGTTTCGTTTCTTTCCTCACTTTTGAAATATTGTATTGGTACCTGCCTCTAGCATAGGCTTTAAATGCATCCCAGATCGAAGCCTGGGACGCACTATGTACATTATGGGTCCAGTATTCCCCTAGTTCTGACAACATCAGCGGCTCCAGCTTCTCATCTGTAACCCAGTATCTGGATAGTCTCCACAACCCCACCCCCGCTACCGTGTCAGTTGTCAGTGTCATCATCATAGGGGCGTGGTCAGAAATACCTCTTGGGAGGATGGAAACCGCAGTGACCTTGTTTAACAGGGAGTCGCTGACATATATTAGGTCTATACGTGACATGGTGGCATACGTAGCCGAATGGCACGTATAGTGTCTGGCTGTGGGATGTTTCCATCTCCACACATCATGTAAACCAAACGTCTCCGCCCATCTAATTAGGCCCGGGTCAGTCGTGTGGCTCCTGTGACTCTGACTGAGACGGTCTGCCTCAGGATCAGGGGTTATATTGAAATCCCCTGCCAGAATAACATTCGTCGTGGGATATTTAGCTAGTACAGTAAGGATCTTGTGTAAAACATTCATATTTGCCGGAGGGGGTATATATAGGCCCACAACCACCATTTCTATCCGATCACACATTGCATGCATGATCACATATCGACCTTCTGGGTCTAAATGGAGATCCAGCAGTGTAAATGGGAGCGTCTTATGTACCAGTACACTTACCCCTCGGGAATGTGAGGAGAAAGTGGAATGGTAGTAGGATCCCACCCATGCCCTCTTCAGAGACAATAACTTGGATCCCATGAGGTGCGTCTCCTGGAGGATACATATGTGCGGGAGATGCCTCTTTAGATACCCAAACACTAAGGAGCGCTTGATCTTAGAGTTCAACCCCCGCACGTTCCACGAAATCACCCTCAAAGGAGCCATATTAGAGTTGGTAAAATAAACATCAACCACACTCCCCATCTGCCCCGACCCAGCAGCAGTACAAGGGATGAGAATAACCTGTGTAATTTCCTACGCGCCTTAAAATAAAGAGATAGTAATGACATGACCCAAAAACAATCAGTGATAGTAGAACTCATAAAACCCAAACCAACATCCTTTCCCACCCCCCCTCCCCCCTCCCCACGCTACCTCCCGAACTCAGGCGCGTTTTCAAACCCCCAAAACAAAAAAAAACAAGACCATGGGTCTTAGTGAGGCAATGTACCAAGAAAGGCCCCTAGGGGGCAAAGCGTTGAGGCACCTGTAGGTTAGTCAGCAGCCGCCATGGTAGCAAGTGCCTGCAACGTAAAGGAAGTTCAAACGGATAAAAGGAAAAAAGAAAAACAAAAAAAAACAAAAAAAAGAAATAGATAAATTGGTCCTCCCTGCGGAGAGGTATTCACCCGAGGGGGAGGAATAAGGGGAAAATAGGGGAAAATCCCCCCCCCCCCGGGGGCACAGTGCTTGAACTTGCATTTGAAGCGCCCATAGGTGGTATCAGAGCAACTCAGATAGTAATGTAACAGTCCCTCTTCTCTCCCAGCAATACGGCATGTGCAGGATATAGTGTCTGTGTGAATAGGTCCAGCGGCAATACATGCCATGTTGATCCCGAAGCAAAAATGGGATAATGGGCTAAACATGGATCAGAGGCGAACGGCCAGAAAAAATGTGGGAGATAGTTAGGGGTATAGGGAGTTCAGTTTAAGGAGAAAGAGGCCGGCCGGGAACATCCACAAACAGTCAGTGCTATGGTAGATGGTCAAAGGCAAAAAGGTTGGCTCACCCGTCCGAACTGGTAGATGCGGAGAGAGGGGTCCTGCCACGGGGTTCATCTGCGCGGGAGGGATTCCAGCCAGTTGGAGGCCTCCTCGGGCGAAGTAAAGAATTTCAGTGCTTCTCCATCTTGCACTCTAAGGCGGGCTGGGAAGAGCATACTATACTTCAAGCCTTTCTGCCGGAGGGCAAGTTTCACCTGGTCGAATGATTTCCTCATCTTTTGAGTTTCGACCGAGAAGTCAGGGAATATCATGAGACGTGTTCCCTCAAATCGTAGGGCTTCAAGCTTCCTGCTTTCCCTTAGTACCGTGTCTGTGTCCCTATAATTCAGGAGACGAAGGATAAGTGTTCGCGGGGGGCTACCAGGAGGGCCGCGGGCAGCCGGCATCCTGTGGGCCCGTTCGACTGTGAAGAACGGTGAGAATGTCGCTTGTGGAAGCAATTGCTGGAGAAGCCTCTCCACGAACATAACCGGATCCGGGGCCTCCGAGCCCTCCGGCAGCCCGATGACTCGGAGGTTATTCCTCCTGTTGCGGTTCTCCGCGTCCTCGGCTCGATATTCAAGAGCCCGGACCTTAGTGGTGAGGGTGCGGAGAGCGGTGGAGTGGTCTCGGAGCACATCCTCAGCGTCACCTACCCGCTGTTCAGCTTCCGTTAGACGGGCCCGGAATTTGTCCATGTCTTTGCGGATCAGTCCCATCTCCATCTGCATGGCGTCTATTTTACCCGTCAGGGTCGTTTGGCAGGTGGTGATTGCTTGCATCAGGGCGTTAAAGTTATCTTGGCTCTGAGTCGCAGGATCCACATCCTCCGTCTGCGACGCCATATTGGGCCGCGTGAAGGTCCCAGTCTTCTTGCCACGCGATGAAGCGTTCAGTCTAGAGGCTTTCGGATGTGTCGCCGACCTGCGCTTAGGGGGCATACCACTCCAGGGAGTCTCAGGAGACAATTGGGTGGCTTCGGTAGGATAAGTGTCCGCAGGGAGTCAGGATTATAGCAGGCAGGATAGCGGAGCTCTCACACTAAACCTCCACACTGGTCGCCATCTTGGATACGCCCCCGTTCCCTTGTTTTTAATGTCATTATTCACGGCGTTTTTTTAACCGCCGTGAATAATGATCGTGTGTACGTGGCATAAGAAGGGAAATCGAAGGAAAAGGTAAGTGAACCAACAATGCACTAGCTTAAGAGCCCATTCACACAGGGGCGGCACGACTTGTGCCGCGACTGTGCTGGGCGATCTCAAGACGACTTCAAAGCAGACTTCCAAAATGACTTCTGTATTGAAGTCAATGGAAGTCGCCTTTGAAGTCGTCTTGAAGTAGTACAGGAACCTTCAGTCGCTCCTATTAGAACGCTTCCATTGTACAGAATGGGACGCAACTCGTCAGGCGGCTGAGACGCCTGACGAGTCACCCCTGTGTGAATGGGGTCTAAAGGAACCTATTTAGAAAATAAAAAACAAACCTTTACAACCCCTTTAAGAAACAAGTGTCAGAAAAAGATTTGAACTTTAAGGGTTCTTTCAGACATGCGGATCCCGTAGGGATCCGTTCCTTTCATATCCGCTTGCTCAGAGGGGATCGCTCCGTTGCAGGGACTGCCCTGTCAGATCTCCGATCTCCCCTATGGGGGGATCGGATGAACACGGACCGTCTGTCCATGTTCACCCCATCCGCTCTGCAGACGGATAGAAAAATAGGATTTTCCTGCGTCTGCAGAATCGGAGCATTGCGGACACGGATGAGATCGGGTGTCAGCGGATGAACACCCGCTATCTCATATGTTCCTTTTTCATCCGTAAATGGATGGATGAAAAAGCGGACATACGGTCCGCTGGTGTGAAAGGGGCCTGAGTGGTTAAACTTCCTGCATTTACACACAGACGTTTGATCTAAGAAGGAAGTTAGTTACAATGTTTCATGTTGTTAAAAACTTGTCAGACTGCCCGGATTTTTTCTTTACACACACAGAAGTTTATCCCTTTGATCTAAACTTAGCAGACTGCCCGGATATTTTCTTTTGACAGCTGAGTGAGCAGATAAAGTCTCTCCACTTGTTATATGAAAGAATCTGCAAACTCTGCATTGGAGATCGTCAGGGGGGTTGAATCGAGATCACGATTTTTTAACAATTAATTGTGCAGTTCTAGTTGACACACAAGGCTGCTCTGCAAACGCCACCTCCGCTGGCTTGGTGCCCTGACTTAATACCCACTGAAGTTTCCTTATTCTTCGTCCCCAGTTGGTGAGAATACTGCTCCGGTACTTGCTTCAGTTACTCACTGTGGTCCCTGGTAATAAGGTGGATGGTCCCTTAGTGGCGACAGTTTTCCCTCCACCTCCGACCACTACAGGTTCTCCGGCCAGCACTTCTGTTTGGATCGCAAGCCACAATCCCAACCCTCTGCTGCTCTCTTGCTTCTGGATAGGCCCTCAGACTAGCAGCCAGATGTGCCCGGGATAGGCCCAAACTCTGGCCTAGCAGCCCGGGCAATACAACACACGTCCACACAGACAGTACCCGGCTACCTAGCGATAGAAGACAAAAGTGCAACAAGGCCAAACATAGGGAGAAAGCAATTGATCTCTAACAATTAGCCAAGATGACTATTCCTGGCAAGTACATTTTGAGGAGCAACCCTGACTAAACTCCAGGGTGCTACACAAGGTTAATCAAAAAGCTAAAGTTCCACTTTAATTTTGTAGACAAAGAGGCAAGTTTTCCACTTTGCAACAGACCATTTTAAATTAGGTTTGGCCTAGAGAAGACGATTATATATTTAAAGTATTTGCAATTTTGCTTTGAGGAACTTTGAGGAACATTATTCTGAAATTGTTTCACAATTTTCAGGCACAGCTTTTCAGAGATTGGTGAACCTCTGTCCATTTTTACTTCTGAGACACTCTGACTCTCTAAAATGCTCTTTTTATACCTAATTATGTTAATGACCTGTTGTCAATTAACCTAATTAGTAGTGATGAGCCGAACACCCCCGGGTTCGGTTCGCACCAGAACCCGCGAACGGACCGAAAGTTCGTACGAACATTAGAACCCTATTAAATACAATGGATGCGAACGTTCGAATTCTAAAGTGCTAATTATAACGACTATTATGCATGTTATTGTCCTAAAAAGGGTTTGGGAACCCGGGTTGTGCACCAGGGGACATGTATCAATGCAAAAAGAAGTTTTAAAAATGGTCGTTTTTCGGGAGCAGTCATTTTAATGATGCATAAAGTGAAAAAAAAAAAGTCAAATATTCCTTTAAATATCGTACCTGGGGGGTGTCTAAAGTATGCCTGTGAAGTGCCACGTGTTTCCCGTGTTTAGAACTGTCCCTGCACAAAATGACACTTCTAAAGTGGTGGACAGATTACTGGGAGGGGCTGGGGAAGACCCAGCTGTCATGGTGCACGTTGGCACCAATGACAAAGTCAGAGGCAGATGGAGTGTCCTAAAGAACGATTTTAGGGACTTAGGAGCTAAATTGAGGAAAAGGACCTCCAAGGTAGTATTCTCGGGAATACTACCGGTACATCGAGCCACACCAGAAAGGCAGAGGGAGATTAGGGAAGTGAACAAGTGGCTGAAGAGCTGGTGTAGTAAGGAGGGGTTTGGGTTCCTGGAGGACTGGGCCGACTTCTCAGTCGATAACCAGTACTATAGAAGGGACGGACTGCACCTAAATGAGGAGGGTGCAGATCAGCTGGGAATAAGGATGGCCAAAAAGTTAGAGGGGTTTTTAAACTAGGTGACAGGGGGGAGGGTCCAGAGATAGTGAGAGTCAGCGGGGAACATATTCTAAAGGGTAGTATTAGGGGCATTAGTGGTAGGGTAACCAAAGAACATAAACCCAAGGTAAGTATAGTAGCAAGTCCTAGTTGCAATCTGGGAACACCCAAGAGGATAGTATGTGACCGGTGAAATAATATTAATGCATTAAAGTGTCTGTTCACCAACGCCAGAAGTCTGCCAAGCAAAATAGGTGAGTTGGAAGCTCTGGTGCATGAGGAGAGCTATGATGTAATCGGTATTGCTGAAACTTGGCTTCATTCCTCACATGACTGGGCTATTAATATTCCTGGCTATGCACTCTTTCGGAAAGACAGGGTAAAAAGGAAGGGTGGAGGGGTCTGTCTCTATGTGAGAAGTGATCTCAAAGCGAGTGTGAAAGAGGACCTGGTGGATGGAGAGTGTGATGAGTCTGAAGCATTATGGGTGGAACTGCATACAGATGTGCGTAGTTCAAAGCTAATCATTGGAGTTTGTTATAGACCACCCAATGTTAATGAGGAGTTAGAGACTCAGCTCCTTGCACAGATGGAAAGGGCTGCAAGGGCTGGGACGGTGATAATAATGGGGGATTTTAACTACCCAGAAATTGACTGGAGTAATGGAACTGCTGGGACAGTTAAAGGGCAAAAATTTATAAACCTATTGCAGGACAATTTTATGGTCCAGTTTATTGAGGCCCCAACTAGGAATGATGCTCTGTTGGACCTGGTAATCTCAAACCATGCAGAGCGTATTACTAATGTTCAGATAAAGGAACACCTGGGTAGCAGTGACCATAACATGATTTCATTTGATGTTAGTTGTAAGCAAAAATCACATACAGGAAAGATAAAAACACTTAATTTCAAGAGAGCAAATTTTCCAAGGATGAGTGCTGCTCTCCAGGACTTAGACTGGGAAGGAATATTGGCATCAATGGGCACAGAACAGAAATGGGAATTCTTCAAAAAGACTGTTTGTGAACTCACTGCAAAGTATATTCCCATGGGCAATAAGTTTAAAAGGCTAAAAATAAAACCTATGTGGCTCCCTGCCAAAGTTAAAAAAGCTATAAACTATAAGAAAAGAGCTTTTAAAAAATATAAAAATGAGGGAACACTAGTGTCATTTAAATGTTACAAAGAATATAACAGGATATGTAAAAAGGAAATCAAGGATGCAAAAATTCAAAATGAACGACAGATTGCAAAAGATAGTAGGACAAACCCCAAAAAATTCTTCAAATATATTAATAGTAAAAAGGTCAAGTCTGAGCATGTAGGCCCTTTACAAAATAATCTAGAGTGGGTGACTGGGGACAAAGAGAAGGCTAATTTATTAAATACTTTCTTCAGTTCTGTGTATACAAAGGAGCATGGGGGAGCTCATGTCCATAATGGGGGTGGTAGTGACACAGCCTCAAATCCACAATGGCTCAAAAGTGATATGGTCCAGAAATATTTAGATGGAATAAAGGTGGATAAAGCACCTGGACCAGATGGCATACACCCACGGATCCTAAAAGAATTGAGCTCTGTAATTTCAAAGCCATTGTATTTAATTTTTAGGGACTCATTAATGACAGGAATAGTACCACTGGATTGGCGCAGGGCCAATGTGGTGCCTATATTTAAAAAGGGAATTAAGTGTTTACCAAGTAACTATAGACCTGTTAGTTTAACTTCTATAGTTGGGAAAATACTGGAGAGATTAATAAAAGACCACATAGATGAGTTCTTGCTGGAAAAAAACTATTTAAGCAACAGACAGCATGGATTCATGAAAGACCGAAGTTGTCAGACAAACCTGATTTCTTTTTATGAAGAGGTAAGTAAGACCTTGGACAGAGGGGTGGCAGTGGACGTGGTATACTTGGATTTTGCAAAAGCGTTCGATACAGTTCCCCACACACGGCTCATGTGTAAGGTAAAGTCTACAGGATTGGAAATATCAGTTTGTAAATGGATAGAAAACTGGCTAAAAGACAGAATTCAGAGAGTAGTGGTTAATGATTCTTACTCTGAATGGTCCAAGGTTATCAGTGGTGTACCCCAAGGTTCAGTGCTGGGACCCTTACTTTTTAATATGTTTATAAATGATATTGGGTCTGAGATCAAAAGTAACATTTCTGTCTTTGCAGATGACACCAAGCTATGCAGTGGAATAACGTCCTTACAGGATGTCGCCAATTTACAAGCCGACCTCAATGCTCTGTCTAATTGGGCGACTATGTGGCAGATGAGGTTTAATGTTGATAAATGTAAAGTTATGCACTTGGGGGCTAATAATATGAATGCATCATACATACTAGGGGGAGTACAACTGGGGGGATCCGTAGTGGAGAAGGATCTGGGGGTTTTGGTAGATCATAAGCTCAATAATGGCATGCAATGCCAAGCTGCGGTTTCCAAAGCGAGCAAGGTCCTTTCTTGTATTAAGAGAGGTATGGTCTCCAGAGAGAGAGATATCATTTTGCCCCTGTTCAAATCATTAGTAAGACCTCATCTGGAATATGCAGTTCAGTTTTGGGCCCCAGTTCTCAAAAAGGATATTGGGGAACTGGAGAAAGTGCAGAGAAGGGCAACCAAACTGATAAGAGGCATGGAGGAGCACAGCTATGAGGAGAGATTAGAGGAACTGAATTTATTCTCTCTTGAGAAGAGGAGATTAAGGGGGGATATGATCAACATGTACAAATACATAAGGGGTCCATATAGTGAACTTGGTGTTCAGTTATTCACTTTACGGTCAACACAAAGGACAAGGGGGCACTCTTTGCGTCTAGAGGAAAAGAGATTTCACCTCCAAATACGGAAAGGTTTTTTCACAGTAAGAGCTGTGAAAATGTGGAATAGACTCCCTGCAGAGGTGGTTCTGGCCAGCTCAGTAGATTGCTTTAAGAAGGGCCTGGATTCTTTCTTAAATGTACATAATATAACTGGGTACTGACATTTATAGGTAAAGTTGATCCAGGGAATATCCGATTGCCTCTCGGGGGATCAGGAAGGAATTTTTTCCCCTGCTGTAGCAAATTGGATCATGCTCTTCTGGTTTTTTTTTGCCTTCCCCTGGATCAACTGTGGGTATAGAATTGGGTATATGGGATTGTACGATATATGTTTATTTATTTATTTTTTTTTTTTATATATTTTTTTTTATTTTTATTTTATTTTTTATTTTTTTTTTACGGTTGAACTGGATGGACTTGTGTCTTTTTTCAACCTGACTATCTATGTAACTATGTAACTATGTAAAGGGAAAAAAAGCCATTTAAAACTGCTTGCGGCTTTAATGTAATGTCTGGTCCCGGTAATATGGATGAAAATCTTTAAGAAAAATGGCATAGCTACCCCATGACCCCCCCCCCTACCCCAGCCCATTACCAGCCCCTTTGGGTCTTGTATGGATATTAAGGGGAACCCCGCACATAAAATAAAAAAGGCCCTATATACTCTGAACAGCCGTATACAGGCGGTGCATACAAGACAGGGACTGTAGGTTTGTTCTTATGTAGAATCTGTTTGTAATTTTGAACAGGTACATTGTTTAAGTGTAGCTCCAGACCAAAAATCTATTTTTAAACTTTTTGGAAAACATAGGTAAGGGTTATCACCCCTGTAACATTTGTTTTGCTGTCTGTGCCCCTGTTCAGAACATTTCACCTCACTTTCCGTCCCAATGACAACTGTTTTTGAAATGTGGTGTTTTTCTTGAAACAAGGATTGCTGATAAAGCATCAGTACAGAGGAGACACCTTTCTCCCATATTTATTCTTACAGGAGAGAATTTTCCTTCCTAGTGGTAGATTTCCTCTCACTTCCTGTTGTCTTCTTGCGTTTGCAAGTAGGAGTCGTTTGTAAGTTGGATGTTTGAAAGTAGGGACCTGCCGTATATACTCTGCAGAAATAGGCCCCTTAGTTGTTGGTGTTGGCACAACACTGTAAGCACTCACAGTTACTCTTGGTTGGTGCTGGAACGCCCTGCTGTCAACTATTATATCAGGAATTTTAATTACATATAATTGTTGAACAGTGGTAGTAAAAATTGGGCCTTTGATGGTGGTGCTGGTGCCACAACACTGTAAGCCCTGACAGTTACTCTTGGTGGGTGCAGCAATGGGCCCTGCTGTGAATTATTAGATCAAGAATTGTAATTGCATGCCCCTGTTGAACAGGGGCTGAAAAATTGGACCTTTCGTGGTGGTGGGGGTGGTGGTGGTGTTGCCACAACACTGTAAGCCCTCAGAGTTACTCTTGGTGGGTGCAGGAATGGGCCCTGCTGTGAATTATTAGATCAAGAATTGTAATTACATGCCCCTTTTGAACAGGGGCTGAAAAATTGGGCCTTTCGTGGTGGTGGTGGTGGTGGTGGCATTGCCACAACACTGTAAGCCCTCAGAGTTACTCTTGGTGGGTGCAGCAATGGGCCCTGCTGTGAATTATTAGATCAAGAATTGTAATTGCATGCCCCTGTTGAACAGGGGCTGAAAAATTGGGCCTTTCGTGGTGGTGGTGGTGGTGTTGCCACAACACTGTAAGCCCTCAGAGTTACTCTTGGTGGGTGCAGCAATGGGCTCTGCTGTGAATTATTAGATCAAGAATTGTAATTACATGCCCCTTTTGAACAGGGGCTGAAAAATTGGGCCTTTCGTGGTGGTGGTGGTGGTGGCGTTGCCACAACACTGTAAGCCCTCAGAGTTACTCTTGGTGGGTGCAGCAATGGGCCCTGCTGTGAATTATTAGATCAAGAATTGTAATTGCATGCCCCTGTTGAACAGGGGCTGAAA
This sequence comes from Rana muscosa, assembly GCA_029206835.1. Taxonomy (NCBI): domain Eukaryota; kingdom Metazoa; phylum Chordata; class Amphibia; order Anura; family Ranidae; genus Rana; species Rana muscosa. The sequence goes on from CM055127.1 coordinate 138,756,527, forward strand.
AATTGGGCCTTAGGCACTGGTGCCACAACACTCCAACCCCTCACAGATACTGTACTTGGAGCACAGCAATGAGCCCTGTTGCAAAGTATTGCTTCAAAAATTGTAATGACACGCCCCTGTTAAACAGGGGCTGAAAAATTGGGCCTTAGGCACTGGTGCCACAACACTCCAACCCCTCACAGATACTGTACTTGGAGCACAGCAATGAGCCCTATGGCAAATTATTGCTAAAAAAATTGTAATTACACGCCCCTGTAAAACAGGGGCTGAAAAATTGGGCCTTAGCCACTGGTGGCGGCACCCATAAACAAAAATGATCTTCCAAGCTATCATCATCAATCGTATCATTGAGGACTCGGAGGAGGAGGATAGCCAGTCAACATAACAGCACAGGCACTCAGCATCAGCATCAGTCTTGAAGGGATGTGACATGTTAAAATCAATTAGTCTGTTATATCAGCATCAGGTGTGTGGTAGCTGGTGGTGATCCAAGACTGGTTCATCTTGATGAAAGTCAGTCGATCAACCGAGTCGGTGGACAGGCGCACCCTGTGATCCGTGACAAATCCTCCAGCAGCACTGAATGTGCGTTCCGAAAGAACGCTGGATGCAGGACAGGCCAGTAGCTCAATTGCATACTGTGCAAGCTCTGGCCAGTGATCCATCCTCAAGACCCAGTAAGCCAGAGGATTTTCGGTGGGGAAGGTGTCCAAGTCTGACCTTGCCCCTAGATATTCCTGCACCATGTTTATCAGACGCTGGCGATGGTTGCTGGAACCGATCATACTTTGGGGCTGCGGACTAAAGAATTGTCTGAACGCATCGGTCAGACGGCCACCTTCCCCACCGCTCCTTCTTTGACTGGCCGAAGCCTCAGCAACTCGTTGTCCAGGACCAGGAGTTTGTAACCTCCCAGTCTCTGGGAACGCGTTGCACAGACCTTTCTGCAAGGCCTCCCGGAGTTGTCTCATCCTCTGCTCCCTCTGCGACGGTAACATAAGGTCCGCAACCTTACCCTTGTACCGTGGATCAAGGAGAGTGGCCAGCCAGTAATGGTCCCTCTCCTTGATCCGAAGAATACGAGGATCCTTCCGCAGACTTTGCAGGATCAGGGAGGCCATGCAGCGTAGGTTTGCTGAGGCATTCGCTCCGAAGTCCTCTGGGTCAATAAGGACGACATGATCCGCAGCCACCTCCTCCCAGCCACGTACAAGTCCACTGGTTTCTTGGGACTGTAAATCATCCCTAAAAGACTGCTGCTGATGATGCTGAGTGCCAGCCTCCACCTCCATGCTGACACAATCCTCCTCCTCCTCCTCCTCCTCCTCCTCCTCTTCCTGTGCGATGGGTGGGACAGAAGGAACACTGTCTGGGTAAAGGGGGCCTTGAGAGGCAAGGAAGTCCTCCTCTTCCTGCCTCTGTTCTGCCTCAAGTGCCCTGTCCATTATTCCACGCAGCGTGTGCTCCAACAGGTGGACAAGAGGTACAGTGTCACTGATGCATGCACTGTCACTGCTCACCATCCTCGTGGCCTCCTCAAATGGTGCCAGGACAGTGCATGCATCCCTGATCATGCCCCACTGGCGTGGAGAAAAAAAACCAAGCTCCCCTGACCCTGTCCTGGTGCCGTAGTCGCACAGGTACTCATTGATGGCCCTCTGCTGCGTGTGCAGCCGCTGCAGCATGGCCAACGTTGAGTTCCACCTGGTGGGCATGTCACATATAAGGCGGTTCTTGGGCAGGTTCAACTCCTTTTGCAGCTCAGCCAGGCGAGCACTGGCATTATAAGATCTGCGGAAATGCACACAGACTTTCCTGGCCTGCCTCAGGACATCCTGTAAGCCCGGGTACCTGCCCAAGAACCGCTGCACCACCAGGTTAAGGACGTGAGCCACACAGGGCACATGGGTCAGTTGTCCCTGTCGGAGGGCGGAGAGGAGGTTGGTGCCATTGTCGCAAACCACCATTCCTGGCTTAAGCTGGCGTGGCGTCAACCACCTCTCGGCCTGGCCCTGCAGAGCAGACAGGACCTCTGCCCCAATGTGGCTTCTGTCCCCCAAACACACCAGCGCAAGCACGGCATGGCATCTTTTTGCCTGCGTACTTGCGTAGCCCCTTGAACGCCTACGGAGCACCGCTGGTTCCGAGGACAAACCACAGGAAGAGGCCATGGAGGAAGAAGAAGAGGAGGGGGTGGAGGAGAGAGGTGTGTCACAACCAGTAGTAGCATTTTGGAGGCGTGGCGGTGGAACAACCTCCAACACTACTGCACCTTGTCCTGCATCCTTCCCAGCTGCCAAAAGAGTGACCCAATGGGCCGTGAAAGAAAGGTAACGTCCCTGTCCATGCCTGCTGGACCATGAGTCAGCGGTAATATGCACCTTACCGCTGACCGCCCTGTCCAGCGAGGCCAAGACATTGCCTTCCACATGCCGGTAGAGAGCCGGAATAGCCTTCCGTGAGAAAAAGTGGCGTTTGGGAACCTGCCACTGAGGAACCGCACATTGCACAAACTCACGGAAGGGGGCCGAGTCTACCAACTGAAAAGGCAGCAGTTGAAGCGCTAGCAATTTAGCCAAGCTAGCATTCAACCGCTGGGCATGTGGATGGCCGGGAGTGAACTTCTTTCGACGGTCCAGCAGCTGGGGCAGGGAAATTTGCCTGCTAGAATCGGACGTCGGTGTACTGCTAGCAGAGTGGCCGCAAGTACTTGGCTGTGACACACCTAATTCTACACCTTCATTCCTCTCAGTGCATGTTTCAGAGAGGACTGAAGTTATAGTGGGGTTGGAGATCCCAGCTGATGCGGTGCAAGGAGAGGTCCGCTTTGTTCTTTGGTGTGGGTCTTTGAGGTAGGCTTGCCAACGAGCTGCATGGCAGGTCAACATATGTCTGGTCAGGCATGTGGTACCCAAGCGGCTGATGTTTTGGCCACGCGATATACGCTTGAGACATATGTTGCAAACAGCAGCTGTGCGATCTGATGCACTAGCCTCAAAAAAGGCCCACACCAAAGAACTTTTTGAATGACGGGCAGAGGCAGCGCCCTGCACAGGCGGAGCTCTGCGGTGTGATTCCGTCGGTGTACTGCCCTTACGCTGGCCACCAAAGGGCATCCTGCCTCGTTGGAGATGTGCCTCCTCCTCATCCTCCTCCTCCTCCTCTCTCCTATTAGGCACCCATGTGGAGTCAGTGACCTCATCATCACCTCCCTCCTCATCACTGGAGCCAATCTAGCAGTATGCTGCAGCTGCTGGAACATGACTGCCAGATTGGTGTCCTTCTTGAGTATCCCCTCTGTCTGCTCTCACGCTACTGCCTTCCTCTAGCTGTGTTTCATCATCAGACCCTTCGAAACGCTGGGCATCCTCCTGGAGCATGTACCCAACACTGTGCTCAAACAGTTCGGGGGACTCCTCAGGAGGAGGACATGGTGGGTCTAGGGAAGGAGTGACTGATGATGAGTCTGACATTGATACCAGGGAAGAGGACGCTTTGGCAGCTGCTTTTCCAGTACCCTGAGCCTGGGTGAGAGAGGATGAGGAGGAGGAGGAGGGCTTGGTCATCCACTCTACCAAGTCTTCGGCATGATGTGGCTCAACATGTCCAGCTGCCGAAAAGAAGGACAAGCGTGTCCCATGGCCATGTGCTGATGACAATGCACCGCGTCCACGACCAGCACTGTTGCCCCCAGACACAGAGCCTGCTTGCCCTCTTTTATTGCCTCCTGACTGTCTGCCTCTCCTTGTTTGCCTTCCAGACATTCTAATAGATGGCCTGCAGGGAGATGGGAAAAAAGCAATAAGGGCTACCTTCAGGTGTCCTTCTCTGTCCCTTTACTTAAGGATTTCTAAATATGGTTGAGGATGATTGCTTTTGCACAGAATAGCACAACGACAATTTCCCTGACTGTCCAAAAAAACAAGGATTTCAAAGATGGTTGATGAGGAATGCTTTAGCACACTATAGCACAAGGAGAATTCCCTCACTGTCCTTCCCTGTCCCTAGAAACAAGGATTCGCACAGTAAAAGACACTGACACTCTCCCTACCTATAGTTTTCTGTCCCTAGAAAAAATGTTTTTTTAAAGCACACTATAGCACAAGGAGAATTCCCTCACTGTTTTTCCCTGTCCCTAGAAACAAGGATTCGCACAGTAAAAGACACTGACACTCTCCCTACCTATAGTTTTCTGTCCCTAGAAAAAATGTTTTTTTAAAGCACACTATAGCACAAGGAGAATTTCCTCACTGTCCTTCCCTGTCCCTAGAAACAAGGATTCGCACAGTAAAACACACTGACACTCTCCCTACCTATAGTTTTCTGTCCCTAGAAAAAATGTTTTTTTAAAGCACACTATAGCACAAGGAGAATTTCACTCACTTTCCTTCTTTGTCCCTAGAAACAAGGATTATCACAGTGAAAGAAACTGACACTCTTCCTTCCTATAGTTTTCTGTCCCTAGAAAAAATGTTTTTTTAAAGCACACTATAGCACAAGGAGAATTCCCTCACTGTCCTTCCCTGTCCCTAGAAACAAGGATTCGCACAGTAAAACACACTGACACTCTCCCTACCTATAGTTTTCTGTCCCTAGAAAAAATGTTTTTTTAAAGCACACTATAGCACAAGGAGAATTCCCTCACTGTCCTTCCCTGTCCCTAGAAACAAGGATTCGCACAGTAAAACACACTGACACTCTCCCTACCTATAGTTTTCTGTCCCTAGAAAAAATGTTTTTTTAAAGCACACTATAGCACAAGAAGAATTCCCTCACTGTCCTTCCCTGTCCCTAGAAACAAGGATTCGCACAGTAAAAGACACTGACACTCTCCCTACCTATAGTTTTCTGTCCCTAGAAAAAATGTTTTTTTAAAGCACACTATAGCACAAGGAGAATTTCACTCACTTTCCTTCTTTGTCCCTAGAAACAAGGATTATCACAGTGAAAGAAACTGACACTCTCCCTACCTATAGTTTTCTGTCCCTAGAAAAAATGTTTTTTTAAAGCACACTATAGCACAAGGAGAATTTCACTCACTTTCCTTCTTTGTCCCTAGAAACAAGGATTATCACAGTGAAAGAAACTGACACTCTTCCTTCCTATAGTTTTCTGTCCCTAGAAAAAAATGTTTTTTTAAAGCACACTATAGCACAAGGAGAATTCCCTCACTGTCCTTCCCTGTCCCTAGAAACAAGGATTCGCACAGTAAAACACACTGACACTCTCCCTACCTATAGTTTTCTGTCCCTAGAAAAAATGTTTTTTTAAAGCACACTATAGCACAAGGAGAATTCCCTCACTGTCCTTCCCTGTCCCTAGAAACAAGGATTCGCACAGTAAAACACACTGACACTCTCCCTACCTATAGTTTTCTGTCCCTAGAAAAAATGTTTTTTTAAAGCACACTATAGCACAAGGAGAATTTCACTCACTTTCCTTCTTTGTCCCTAGAAACAAGGATTATCACAGTGAAAGAAACTGACACTCTTCCTTCCTATAGTTTTCTGTCCCTAGAAAAAATGTTTTTTTAAAGCACACTATAGCAGAAGGAGAATTCCCCCACTGTCCTTCCCTGTCCCTAGAAACAAGGATTCGCACAGTAAAACACACTGACACTCTCCCTACCTATAGTTTTCTGTCCCTAGAAAAAATGTTTTTTTAAAGCACACTATAGCACAAGGAGAATTTCACTCACTTTCCTTCTTTGTCCCTAGAAACAAGGATTATCACAGTGAAAGAAACTGACACTCTTCCTTCCTATAGTTTTCTGTCCCTAGAAAAAATGTTTTTTAAAGCGCACTATAGCACAAGGAGAATTCCCTCACTGTCCTTCCCTGTCCCTAGAAACAAGGATTATCACAGTAAAACACACTGACACTCTCCCTACCTATAGTTTTCTGTCCCTAGAAAAAATGTTTTTTTAAAGCACACTATAGCACAAGGAGAATTCCCTCACTGTCCTTCCCTGTCCCTAGAAACAAGGATTCGCACAGTAAAACACACTGACACTCTCCCTACCTATCCTTCTCTTTCCCTAAACTAAAGGAATCCAGGTTAATCAAGAAAAAAATAAATGTCACTGTCCCTGCCTATGTTTCTCTTTCCCTGCTCCGGAACACACTACACTAGGCCGCCGTGCTGGCGGCCTTTTATAGTGTGGGGCGTGTACTAAACACCCTCAGCAATAATTGGCCACAGGCATCCTGCCTGTGGCCAATCATTGCTCTCCTCGCTGCCGGCGCTGTGATTGGCCAAGCATGCGGGGTCACAGTGCATGCTTGGCCGATCACAGCGCCTGGATGACACTGCGATGGCGTAGTGCATTGTGGGCCGTTCGCGTCACTCGAATTTGGCGCGAACGGCCCAAATCGTTCGATCTTCGTCGAACGATCGAACAGCCGATGTTCGAGTCGAACGTATGTTCGACTCGAACACGAAGCTCATCCCTACTAATTAGTTGCAAAATGTTCTTCCAGCTCTTTCTTGTTAGTACCATTTACTTTGCCATCTTTTTGTTGCCCTGTCCTAACTTTTTTGAGACGTGTTGCTGCCATCAATCTCAAAATTACCATATTTTTTCTTAACATGGAACATTTTCTCAGTGATTTACCCCCTTTATGATCAATCAATTTTTTGCGATACGGCACTGCGTTACTTTAACTGACAATTGCGCAGTCATGCGACACTGTACCCCAAAAGAATTTATGTCCTTTTTTCCCACAAATAGAGTTTTCTTTTGGTGGTATTTGATCACCTCTGGGTTTTTTATTTTTTGCGCTATAAACAAAAAAAATAAAATAAACAATACTGTGTCTTTTACTTTCTGCTATAAAAAATACACTATATTGTCAAAAGTATTGGGACACCTGTCTTTAGGCATGAACTTTAATGGCATCCCAGTCTTAGTCCGTAGGGTTCAATTTTGACTTGGCCCACCCTTTGCAGCTTTAACAGGTTCAACTCTTCTGGGAAGGGTGTCCACAAGTTTTAGGAGTGTGTCTATGGGAATGTTTGACCATTTTTCCAGAAGCGCATTTGTGAGGTCAGGCACTGATGTTGGACGAGAAGGCCTGGCTCGCAGTCCCTGCTCTAATTCATCCCAAAGGTGTTCTATTGGGTTGAGGTCAAGTTCCTCCACCCCAAACTCGCTTATCCTTGTCTTTATGAGCCTTGCTTTGTGCACTGGTCCAAATCATTTGGTGGAGGGGGGATTATGGTGTGGGGTTGTTTTCCAGGGGTTGGGCTTGGCCCCTCAGTTTCAATGAAGGGAACTCTTAAGGCATCAGCATAACAAAACATTTTGGACAATTTCATGCTCCCAACTTTGTGGGAACAGTTTGGGGATGGCCCCTTCCTGTTCCAACATGACTGTGCACCAGTGCACAAAGCAAGGCCCTCCCACAAACCCTACATCCCTTTCGGGGGACAGAGTGTTGGGATTAGGGCCTTGTCTCCTCAACATTAGGACAGGGTGTCTTTCAAGGGGAAGAACCCCCCCCTCCCACTCCCCAAGGCACTCTCCCGATGTTGAAAGGCATGTGGCCTGGTGTAATTCAGAAAGAAAATGGGGTTCGGGGGCACAGGCTGCACTCCCTACCTGGCAACTCACACCATTTTTTTTATGTCACTTTTAAAGGATCAACTTGTATTGTTTCATAACTTCATGTGTAAATTTAAGGCACCCCAATCATGTTATTTAATGTATCTTCAATGTTGCCCTTTAAGCTGCATTAGGACCCTCTCCCTGGTAAGCAGTGTTTTTAAAAACATTTTTTTTGCATTGGTACATGTCCTCCATGGCAGTGCCCAGCTACTTGTCATTTTGTTCACTAAAAACTTGCAAAGTAGGCTAGGAAAAAGCAAGATTGGGCTCATATGGACTTCTATAGGGTTTAGTGTGCACTGCCGAATATTTTTTTCGTTTTCGTTTCGTCCATTTTTTTATTATTTTTTTTTGTTTTTCGGGTCAATCGTTATGATTGAAATTCGTAAATTTGAAAATTTGAATTTACGAATTTGTGAATTTTCGAATATTCGAATTTATGAATATTTGGAAAAATTTGGTAAATGGGTTTTCGCTTATTCGGATATTTCAGAATTAACAAATTTGTCGAAATTAGTGAAATTAATTCAGAACTAAACGAATTGCACATGTCTAGTTTAGAGCTACATGCTGGGAAGGCAAACTTCCTACTGGATCCACTGAACCTCCTTCATCGTTAACTGCAATTTTGCTCATCACTAATAAATAGTGTTATCATACTGCAGTATAACGAATTGTTGGCAGGCTATCTAGCATGTAACAGAACAGCACAGGAACACCATTATCATAAAATAAGGCCTGACTCCTGGACAATAATTCCCCAGCACAAACACTGAGGATTCATTGCTGGATATTTAATAAGGTCAGTATATCAGAGCTCAGGCATTGCAACGCCAAACTACCAGAGAAGCCCAGATATAAAATGCTCATGAATTATGAACCTTTCTATTAATAATCTGTATAGGCAATCACCATGTTTTATTGGCTGCGCTTGTCTCTGCAGACCTTTGGCCTCTTCTTCCTGCCTGCAGAGTTCCAACAGCAGCTACTTACCATAGTTTTCGCTCCATAAGATGTACCTGCCCATAAGACTCACCTAGGTTTTAGAGGAGGAAAACAAGAAAAAAAATATTCTGAACCAAATGGTGTACTAAAATATTTACCCGTGCCCATGAAATGCAGCCTGACCATGACCCGTGAAATGCAGCCTTACCAGTGCCAATTAAATGCAGCCTCACCAGTGTCCATGAAATACAGCCTGACCAGTGCCCATGAAATGCAGCCTGACCAGTGCAAATTAAATGGAGACTTACCAGTGCCCATGAAGTGCAGCCTGACCAGTGCCAATTAAATGCAGCTTTACCAGTGCCCATGAAATGCAGCCTGACCTATGCCAATCAAATGCAGCCTTACCAGTGCCCATGAAATGCAGCCTGACCATGACCCGAGAAAAGCAGCCTGACCTGTGCCAATGAAATGCAGCCTTACCAGTGCCCATGAGATGCAGCCTAACCTGTGCCAATGAAATGCAGCCTTACCAGTGCCCATGAGATGCAGTCTAACCTGTGCCCATGAAATGCAGCCTTACCAGTGCCCATGAAATGCAGCCTAACCTGTGCCAATGAAATTCAGCTTTACCAGTGCCCATGAAATGTAGCCTGACCATGACCCGAGAAAAGCAGCCTGACCTGTGCCAATGAAATGCAGCCTTACCAGTGCCCATGAGATGCAGCCTAACCTGTGCCAATGAAATGCAGCCTTACCAGTGCCCATGAGATGCAGTCTAACCTGTGCCCATGAAATGCAGCCTTACCAGTGCCCATGAAATGCAGCCTAACCTGTGCCAACGAAATGCAGCCTTACCAGTGCCCATGAAATACAGTCTGTCCTGTGCCAATGAAATGTAGCCTTACCAGTGCCCATGAAATGTAGCCTTATCAGTGTCCATGAAATGCAGCCTTACCAGTCCCATGAAATTCAGCCTTACCAGTCCCATGAAATGCAGCCTGACCTGTGCCAATGACTCCTGGTCCCTGTCCCTGTTGTGGCTTGCTGGTCTGACTCCTCTCCTGGTCTGACATGTAATGACGTCGCGTGGGCGTGCGTCCGCGCACTGGGCCTGCTCACCTGCTGCAAAGCTTCGTGGGCTTCTTCTACCCGGCCGTGTCCGAAAAAGATTGTCGCTTCCACCGTGGACCAGTCTGACCCCAGTGAGTTCCAGCAGATGGCCCCAGCTGCCTCCCTCCTGCGGCCGTGCCCTTGGACCACGGCCAGCCCAGTATGTAACACGGTGGCGGCGGCGGCGGGAGGGCGGGGAGAGCTTGGTCAATATTCACTCCATAAGACGTAGTGTGTCTTATAGTGCAAAAAATACGGTAATATTAAGGTTGGCAATTGATGGCTTTAAAAACACCATAAAAACACCTTCTGAGATGGAAACGAGGGACACCTTTTACCACAAAGTATATAGGGAAAGAGTACATTTATCTATACATATTTACATCAAAACAGAAAATGCCTAATACCTCACAGCTCATTTTCTTTGGAAAGCAACCATAGCATTATAAAAAAGCCTGCCCCCCGCCAGCATGCCATAGAGAAGGACCCTTGCTCACTTTGTAGAAGTGGTGGTCTCTCTATAGAGGTCTGGCACACACCCTGCTGATTTAGACCTCCAATCAACAAACTCATGCTCCTTGTTAATTGGGGAGCTCAAGCTCCAACCCTGCAGGAGGGGGTGTCGGACCCCTGCATAAAGACCCCTGCTTCCTGACAGAGAGCAAGAGTTTCCAGTTTTTTTTAGCAAAGCTTAATTGAACAAACTGAAGTTAGAAGCTGATGGGCTAGAACAAACAGCTGCACCAGATTCTGAGTGCACCAGTTTTAGTAAATCTCCCCTGTCTGGACAGTATGGTCACCTGCTGACTTGGTACCATCCACAAGCAGCTTAAAGTAGTTGTTAACCCACTGAGTTCAAATTACACCATCCTCTCTGTGTATTCATGTAATGTCCCCCTGTGACTGTGCCTTATAAAAAAAATGCAGCTAGATACCTGTTTACAGAGTGCAGGTCAGCGCTCACGTGACCCTCTGCCTCTCTCCTCTCTCTGCCTGACAGCTGCAGTGGGCGGGGCCGAGGATCCCAGTAAGTCAGGAGGGGGAGGAGGAGAAAGGTGGCACCGCTTGCTGCAGCTGTCATGCGAGAAAGGAGAGAGGCGGCGGGTCAGGTGATATATGAAATATATCTTTGAATTAAACATACACTTCGCGGGTGCTAGTGTGGGGGACCTGTCCCTCCTTTGGTCACTGATATCTTCCTGGGTTGACCCTTTTGATACATGTGCTTTTCAAATTGTTTGATCTTCTAAGCACCCTGATAGGACATTCCTCCAATATGATCTAAAATGTTATTTATGTAAATGGTTATTTTTTGCTAACTCTGATAATTTGATTGTTAAGGTTTATACACTTGAGTTTTTCTTTCTACTCATGAATTTTATGTTTTATTCATAGTTACGCTTTTAATGCAGTATTCATAAGACTCCTGAAGAAGCCATATTTTGGTGAAACATGTAGATCTGAAGTTACTGCAGACCCTCAGAGACTGGAGACATACTTCAGGAGACCCTCAGAGACTGGGGACATACTTCAGGAGACCCTCAGAGACTGGGGACATACTTCAGGAGACCCTCAGAGACTGGGGACATGCTTCAGGAGGCCATCAGAGACTGGAGACATGCTTCAGGAGACCCTCAGAGACTGGAGGCATACTTCAGGAGACCCTCAGAGACTGGAGACATACTTCAGGAGACCCTCAGAGACTGGAGACATACTTCAGGAGACCCTCAGAGACTGGAGACATGCTTCAGGAGACCCTCAGAGACTGGAGACATACTTCAGGAGACCTTCAGAGACTGGAGACATGCTTCAGGAGACCCTCAGAGACTGGAGACATGCTTCAGGAGACCCTCAGAGACTGGAGACATGCTTCAGGAGACCCTCAGAGACTGGAGACATACTTCAGGAGGCCATCAGAGATTGGGGACATGCTTCAGGACACCATCAGAGATATGGGCATGCTTCAGGAGACCATCAGAGACTGGAGACATACTTCAGGAGACCTTCAGAGACTGGAGACATGCTTCAGGAGACCCTCAGAGACTGGAGACATGCTTCAGGAGACCCTCAGAGACTGGAGACATGCTTCAGGAGACCCTCAGAGACTGGAGACATGCTTCAGGAGACCCTCAGAGACTGGAGACATACTTCAGGAGACCCTCAGAGACTGGAGACATACTTCAGGAGACCCTCAGAGACTGGAGACATGCTTCAGGAGGCCATCAGAGATTGGGGACATGCTTCAGGACACCATCAGAGATATGGGCATACTTCATGAGGCCATCAGAGACTGTGGATATTCTTTTTGGAGCCTATTAGGCACCGGAGACATACTTCTGGAGACCATCAGAAACTAGGGACATGCTTCAGGAAACCATCAGAGACTGGGGACATACTTCATAAAACCATAAGAGACTGGGGACATGCTTCATGAGACCATCAGAGACTTGGGCCATGCTTCAAGAATGTTTGGAGACTGTGGACATGCTACAGAGGGCAATATGAGACTAAGGATATGCTGCAAGACATTACCAGAGACCGTGGAACTGTTACTGAAGGCTGTCAGAGACTAGCTCCACTTTAAATCCATGCATAACAAATGTGCAAATTTTCATGTAGGTCAGTAAAAGGTTTAACGCTGACCTTTTGTTCAGTCTTGCGCAGTTGTAGCGGTTCCTCTCCTGTACTGGAATTGCTTTCTCTGATTTCACTGCACACTGTGAGCTTCTCAAAATGTGCATTAGAAGTGGCAGCAAGTCAGATAGATCACATCTCATGTCTTGGCTGCAGGACATCCAGCATCATCTAGTGCTTTTCTCCCCAGCCTGACTTTCCCTGGCCTGCCCCTTTCATTCATTGTATTCCAGTTTGTTCAATCATGGAGCTTCAGCATCACATGTATATGGTATGTGTAGCGGGGTCTTCAAAGTTAGTGGGATACACCTGGGGGTAGAGAGACCCAGGTGTTTAATTATGTCAGGGATTAGACCCCTTTTTGTTATTCGTGGAGGATTGGGTGGTGCAATATTCTCCTTGGCCTGTGGGTGGCGGGGTACCTACAGGCTCGAGGTAGAATCACTACCACAGTGTTACCCTTTTTGTCCCTTCCTGGAGATGGTACGGCTGGGGCGGGGAACCCGCCGTGGTGTCGATGGGAGGAGATAAAAGGGGGAGACGCCCTCGCCACGAGGTCTTTTTGGGGGATCATCTCTTGACGTACCCAGGCACCCTCGGCCTGGGTACGGGCGGTTCAAGGTTCCGGCCTGGGCACCCTAGGCCTGGCCGGAATGAAGCTGGAGTTGGAGTCCATCCCAGGCACCTTCAGCCTGGGGTGAGGTACTTTGTAGAAGGCCTGGGACCTGGTGACTTCGACCGGGTCCCGCGAGGGTGAAGTGATTCCAGGGTGCCCCTTGCGAGGGGACCCGCATCTGAGGTGAGGAGGCTGGGGAGGTCACCCGTCTGAAGACTCCGGAGCAGCGTCAACCCGGTGACGGACGGGCCTCCGGTAACTCCCTTGGAGGGTCGTCTTCCCCTGATAGGGGCCGCAGCGCAGCGAAGTTGTTCTAATCAAGACTCCTGCAACCCCTGGTCATAGCACAGGGGGTGTAGGGACTACAATCCGGAAAGTGCCTCGGCCTGCTCATCCCACCGTATCCTGCCATATATTGTTTGTTGTGGAGCTACGAAATAAAACTAACAGTTGGACTGTGATCGGTGTATGGACTCTGTTGATGGGAGCAAAGGGAGATTCCAGCATAACAGGGCTAAGTTCCGCAACCCAATGCACATTTGGCCCGAGGAAGATGTTGATACTGGCCTTCACCTCACCCACAGCCATGGGGAGGACATGGACCGTAGCGCACCTCACTCTCGAAACCCAGGTACCCCTAGACAAGAGCTTTCGGACAACCGATAAACATGTGAAGGGGGTGAGGCCGCTACATATATAAATAAGGTACGGCGCTATAAGATGAACATAAACCTTATGTGATAAGATATATGAAAAAATATGACCGATAATGATTAATTAATAAAGTGCATGGGAATACTTAGTGAACACAAATTAATGTGAAAAAAAAACACTAAAAAATGAGTCCCAGTCACAACAGTGAAAACACAAATTAATGTGAAAAAACCATCTGAAAAGAGGTATAGTCCCAATCACAATAGTGAAATCGATGTAACTGACTGACAGTCAGTAATGGATAAAAGAAATAGAAGAAATATATCCTTGAGATAAGTTGTCCTGATATGAAGAAGAAAAACTTGAAATAAGAGAGAATTCCATCCACCATTAGAGACACCACAGAAGGTGATATCAAAATCTCCTTACCAGATGGAATAGACCACTATTATGGCGGTCACTATGAGCATAGGGATTTTAGGTCTCCCTTCAGACCCACTGCCGGTATCGGGATACAGATATGGACTGTAGTTGGTATTCTCAGAGGAAAAGAAAAAGCTCCATAGTGTGATATTGCATACACATTTATTTGTATGAAGAAAAATTATTGCACTTACAATCAATTGGCAAGTATAGGGCGGTTTTGTAAACAGACAGGACATGTTGTCTTCTCGGCGTCTCGACCGGGCTTCCTCCGCTTCTATGCACCTGTTCGCACTTGTAACTCCTGTGGAGAGGGCGTAATGACGTAGATAACACAAGCCACACCTACGCGTTTCGTCACTAGGGGACGTCGTCTGGGATTGGCTGTCTGTTTACAAAACCGCCCTATACTTGCCAATTGATTGTAAGTGCAATAATTTTTCTTCATACAAATAAATGTGTATGCAATATCACACTATGGAGCTTTTTCTTTTCCTCTGAGAATACCAACTACGGTCCATATCTGTATCCTGATACCGGCAGTGGGTCTGAAGGGAGACCTAAAAACCCCATGCACTTTATTAATTAATCATTATCGGTCATATTTTTTCATATATCTTATCACATAAGGTTTATGTTCATCTTATAGCGCCGTACCTATTAGTGCCCATCAGTGTTATTTATATTTCTTGTGTTTTAAATTCTGTGTCTGAATTTTGTACTGGCAGCTTTTCTTCTACTTCACGGTTGTTTTCTATATATTTAGTTTTTTTTTTTTTTTTGCTCACTATCTAGCGCAGTGTTCCCAAATATTTTTTTGTTTTTTCTACACATGTACATGTTAACCTAGTCTGCATGCAAGTGCATTCTGCCTAGGAATGCCCACTCCTCAAGACTGATACCCATCCATTTGGAGATTTGAATACTTGCATAACCCCCATCAAGAGCCATCATACTGCTTGCATCAGGGCTGAGGGCTCTTGAGTATTGAGGCAGTATTGAGGCAGGGTGCTGTGATGTTTTCAGGAAGCTATGTACAGCACCCCGCCAGCAACTCACGCCAGCCATGATCTGCTTGCATTGTATAGCGAAGCGCAGAGACCCAATGATGACATCAGTGTGTCTAAAAACAATTTTTTTTTAAAACTTTTTATTAGCATGTTGATATTGGGGGGTGGAGGTCAGGTAAGGCAAAATATAAGCAGAAAAATAACTTCAGCTTTAAACAGTTCAATTTTAGTGTGATTGGCCAATTTTAGATATAATGGTGTGCTCTTGCTTGACCAGAAGATGTTTTTTTTCCTCTGTACCTCTAAGTTTGGAGCGGACAGGTGCCCAGCATGGAGGATTAATCGCAGGGATGAGACAGCCTGGGACAGAAGAGCAGAAGGTCAGGGGAAAGGAGAGCAGCTGCCCCCTCACCCCAGAGACACTATGACAACATGGACAGACCTGATCGGGCTCTTCTCTGATGACGAATCTGCCCCAGAGAGGACAATGCCTGCTGCTCTCTATGATGACCGATATAACACCGCTTATTGCCTGCCGGATTCCGGCGTATAAATTATGAGCAGCCAAGCAGAAGGCGAACGCGCACAACACGGCCGGTTAAGGCACAAGTGGGCTCAGGGCAATGATTCAATTAGCAGCCAGACTGCTATAAATAAGAGGGACATATATATCCCTGAAGAAGTCTATAGTGACTTTCTCAAGAGAGTAGCTCAGCAGTAGATAAATGTCTCCAGGATCCAAGGACAGTTCCTGCTTTTCAAGATCCCTGGAATTATTGTCTCTGGAAATGTCCCCTTCTATTGTACTGGTGTCTGGCTTACCATAAATTATTTTGTCTATATTTTATTTGCTTTCTTTAAATCCTTCAGCAGTCAGATTGAGTAGGGTTTTCACAGTGCTTCTAGGCAGCATTGTGACTTCTCAATATAAACCTACTCCTATATACAGTATATATATATATATACAGTGGGTATAGAAAATAATAACCTCCACCCCCTTATAATAATTATATTTTGTTGCTTTGCAGCCTGAAAGGAAGACATACACCGTTTTTGTTGTATTCAGCTGTATTTGCTAGTGCAACTTATAACATCCAAGTGAAAGATATAACACCAACATGTCATAAAAAAATAAAAAAACTCAGACAGAATCACTGAGTTGGAAAAAGGATCACCCCCTTTATTGTTAATATTTTGTTGAACCATCTTTTGCTTTAATTACAGACTTTAGCCCTGGTTCACATTGGTGCGATTTTGCATGCGATTTGACATGTAAAATCTGCGGCAATTGCCGCCGGCAATGGCACTGTAGTTTCTGTACTACTTTTGGGGATTTCGGGGTGCGATTTCCATTGACATCTGTGCAGAAATCCCCACATATGTCTCTGAAATCGTCCCCGAAGTTGGGACTGACATGCGGGAATGAAATCGTGCGAGTTCAGCTGAACTCGCACGATTTCATTCCCGCATTCAGTGTGAACCTAGGCTGAGTCTGTCGGGATATGTCTCTACTAACTTTGTACATCTAGACTTTGCAATATCTGCCCACTCTTCTTTGCAGAACTGCTCAGGTTCAGTTAAATTTGATGGTGACCATTTGTGGACTGCAGCCTTCAAGTCATTCCACAGATTTCTAATGGGGTTTAGGTCTGGGCTCTGACTAAGCCCTGCAAGGAGATTCACCCTTTTCTCCTTTAACCACTGTGTGGTCATTTTTGCTGTTTGCTTTGGGTCATTGTCATGTTGGAAGATAAACCTTCTTCCCATTGACAACTTTCTGGCAGAGGGCAGCAGATTTTCCTCAAGAATTTGATGGTGTTTTGCCTCATCCATTTTTCTCCTCTCCTGACAAGTGCTCCAGTCCCGTGACGCGCCAGAGGGGTCAGGGTCACCCGTACATGTCATTGGGTAACCCCAGCATTTCTCCGTTGTGTCAGAGGGGGCGGGGTCACCCACGCAAGTGACGGGTGGCCCCGCCCTCAACTATAAAAGAACTGTCATCGAGGGAGAGCGTCATTCCGTGGGTACCTCCCATGGAGAGAGGATCGAGTCTGCTTTTTTTTTTCTCCGTATCGCTCGAGACTGGATTACATCGTTGGAATTTTTTCTTTCTTTTTTTTTTCTTTTTAATAAAGGTTTTGTCCCAACTGTGTCTGTGTGTTTTTTAACATTTTTGAATTTTTTTTTGTGAAATGGTAGGGGTACAATGTACCCCGTTACCAATTCACATAGGGGGGGCTGGAATCTGGGGTCCCCTTTGTTAAAGGGGGCTTCCAGATTCCGATAAGCCCCCCGCCCGCAGACCCCCACAGCCACCGGGCAAGGTATGTGGGGATGAGGCCCTTTTCCCCATCAACATGGGGACATCCTCCCCATGTTGAGGGCATGTGGCCTGGTACGGTTCAGGAGGAGGGGGCGCTCTCTTGCCCCCCCCCTCTTTTCCTCTGGCCTGCCAGGTTGCGTGCTCGGATAAGGGTCTGGTATGGATTTTTAGGGGGACCCCTACGCCATTTTTTTTTAAAATTTGGTGCTGGGCTCCCCTTAATATTGATACCAGACCTGAAGGGCCTGGTAATGGAATTTGGGGGACCCGCAGGCATTTTTTTTTTAATTTTGGTTCAGGGTTTCCCTTAATATTCAAACCAGACCCAAAGGGCCTGGTAATGGACTGGGGGGGAACCCATGCCGTTTTTTTCAATGACTTTTATCTGTACCCCGCGTACCACACCTAAGGGGTGCTCAGAGGTGTATCTAGTGAAAATGGCGCCCATGGCAAGCACTGAAACTGCACCCCTGTCAAAACATTTGAAACCCATTTTTCAGATAACCTTAGCAAAAAAAACAGCTAATAAAACAAGTCAAGCTCTTTAATCTTTCAATTAACAAATTATGGATTGGCACTGACGAGCTGCACTGATGGGCACTGATAGGCAGCATTGATGGGCTGCACTGATGGGCACTGATTTGCCGCATTTATGGACACTCATAAGACAGCACTGATGAGGCAGCACTAACACTGATGGGCACTAATAGGTGACACTGGCACTGACAGGTGGCACTGATATGCTGCACTGATAGTTGGCACTGTCTGATAGGTGACACTGGCACTGATGAGCTGCACTGATATAGGTGGCACTGGCAATGATAGGTGGCACGGATGAGCTGCACTGATATAGGTGACACTGGCAATGATAGGTGGCACGGATGAGCTGCACTGATATAGGTGGCACTGACAGGTGACAGGTGGCACTGTCTAGCCCTGTTTGGGGGGGGGCATTGGTGACATATCAGGGTTCTAAACAGACCCCTAATATCTCACTTTTGAGACAGAGAAAGGGACAGAGGACAGAGATTCCCCAGTCCTTTTCTCTGCAGCCTCAGCTGCACTGGACCATGAATGAATTGGAAGTGCTCTGTGCTTAGCAGCTTACCATTCATTCACAAACTGAATCATAGCAAGCCCCCCCCTTCCCCTGCAGCAGCTGACGGGAGAGGACAGAGGGAAGCTATCAGTGCTGCAGGGAGCCATCGCAGAGTGAAACAAGACAGGTGGTAACCTTGTCTCCCACCACACCTGGTCCAGCCGACTTCTCCTACCTGGGGCTCGGGAACTGAGCTGCAGCATTCTCCTGAGTGACCTGAGAGCCAGGGACCAGTGGTGTCCCTTTCTCTTGAGAACCGAGCTGGGCAACGGACAACGTGGTGTGGGACACTATCACTTTCACTTTCAAGTGCAGGCGGAGTGATCTACCGCACTGCGGCTCCCAACAATTAAATGAAAGCTCTAGCCTGCCTCAGCGTATTGATATAGAAGGGGCCGGGACTTTCATTTAATTGTCGGGAGCCGCAGTGCGGTAAATCACTCCGCCTGCACCCAAAAGTGGTGAAATAATCCCTATTTCTACCCATTATCGGCCCTGAGTTGCGGACGCCAATGCTCCCAGTGTCAGCTTCATTTAATTGGGGGGGCACAGGATAATGTTGGAGGTTATGGCCCCCTCTGGAGCGCCATATGACGCCCATGGCACTTGCCATATGTGCCATACACTGGATACGCCACTGGGGGTGCTTGACACCATGGGCCTTTTGGTTTCCCAGCCCCTGACCAGACAAGGTTGCACAGTCAAATCAAGAAGAGGCAGTAGGCCCCTCAGGATCTTCCATCAGATAATTACTCCTGTGGTCCATCTTACCCAGTGAGTGTCCCAGTTTCTGTTCCTGGGGAAGATCTCTCAGGACCCCCATCATAGCAGAAGGGGTATTATATTGCCAGCCATTCCAGCCTTAAGGCCAGAATGACAGTGAAGCACCCCTACTGGACATTGATAAGCACAGATACTACACTAGGGTGACCAGACATCCCCGGTTTCAGGGGACAGTCCCCGGATTGAGGACACTGTCCCCGGACCAAGTCTGTCCCGGGTTTTGTCCCCAGATTGGATTTGAACAGGGGCTGGGGCAATTTCAAAGACAGTCAGTGAAGAATAAAAAATAAAAATAAAAATCTGAATTACACCCCCCCACTCCTACTAGCTTAGGGGGCTGTATTTTTTCAATTATCTGTGCCCCTTTCTGATGATCATGTGCTGGTCGGAGTGGAGGGAATATTTCTTCAGTTTCGGGCGCATGCCTATTCAGCTCCACTCACATGTTCTTCTGCCTTGGCTCAAGTCCTGCCCAGCCGCCTGCCTGCTTATCTCCCTGCCTTCCCTGGTGGAGTGATCTTCCTCCGCTCCCCACCCAATAGTAGCCGTGGCCCGGAGTGTAAGACTTGACAAGCTGTGAGGCGGGCGGCGACGGGCAGAGAGTCGCTGATTGCCGCCATTACTAGTAAAAAAATAAAAATGTCCCCGGATTTTATTTAAAAAATCTGGTCACCTTATACTACACTTGATCTTATATAAAAAGGCTGGGAAGTGACCACCTCACAACTTATAGGACTTAAAGGATCTGCTACTGACGGCTTGGTGCCAGATACCACAGCATACCTTCAGAGGTCTAGTGGAGTCCATGCCTGGATGGGTTATGGTGTGGGAATACCTGTATATTGTTATGGCTGATTGGTAAATATACAGTGCCTTGAAAAAGTATTCATATCCCTTGAAATTTTCTATATTTTGTCACAACCAAAAACTTAAATTTTATTGGGAGTTTATGCGATAGACCAACACAAAATTGTGAAGTGGAAGGAAAATGATAAATGGTTTTATTTTTTTAATTTCTTACAAATAACAATAATTTTACAAATACATATCTGAAAAGTGTGGAGTGCATTTGTATTTGGCCCCCATTACTCTGATACCTCTAACTAACTTGTGTTACCAAGCAATTGAACAGCTGTACCTAATAAAGTGACCGGTGAGTGTATATCTTTATTTATTATTTTAAATGATGAATGATTGTTTGCAGATGCTTCAAAATGATTAGTAGATAGTTGAAGACTCATTGTGCCTGCCTCACAGCTTCCAATCTTTAAAATCATCCCGCATATGTATGACTGTCAGCAGTATAGGCTCTTTTTTTAACAGGTTGTGGTTTCTCTATAGCAGGGGTCTCCAAACATTCTAAACAAAGGGCCAGTTTACTGTCCTTCAGGCTTTAGGGGGGCCGGACTGTGTCCGTTGGGAGTAGAAAAGTTCCCGATGTCAGTGGAAAGAAAAAATGCCTCGTTGTTGGTTTCAGTGAGAGTAAATGTGCCCCATCATTGGTGTCACTGGGAGGAATTGTGCCCCATTGCTGGTGTCATTGGGAGGAACTGTGTCCCTTTATTGGTGTCAGCTGGGGGAATTATGCCCCATTGTTGGTATCAGTGGATGAAACAATGCCCCAAGGGACAGGTAAAAGAAAGCAAAGGGCCACATCTGGCCCCAGGGCCGCAGTTTGGAGACCACTGCTCTATAGTGACATTGGATTAGGTTATGTGACCGGTTTCGGATCATTTCACCTTAGGCCTTATTCACACGAGGCGGATCCGCTGCTACGGAGTCCGCCAGCTCAGCGGGAAATCTCTCCGTTGATCTCCGCTGAGCCGACGGATGACAGGTCCCTCTCTGCTCACTGAGCGGAGAGGGGCTTGTCGAGCGCCGCTGCTTGCTATGGAGAGATAGGACGAAAATGGACAGCATGTCCGTTTTCACCAGATCTCCCCCGTTCCGATCCACCAGGACGGATGGCGACGTATCGCCATACGTGTGATTTTAGCGGATCAGACCGGATCGGATGTCAGCGGACATGGTCACCGCCAACACCCGATGCTCCATAGACTTACGTACGTTCAGGTCCGCCGAAAAAACTGACAGTCGGACCTGAACGGTCCGCCCGTGTGAAAGGGGCCTTAGTGTATGGATTTTGGTGCAGGTTTGTCAGCGCTAATAATTTGTCAATGGAGGCCAAAGCTTTTACAGTATTTCAGACACAATAGTAGTTTTTGCTGCTAGCATTGCCATGAGAACAGCTATGGCTGGGACAATATACTGTAGATTTTATCATTAGTAGAGTATACTGTACTTTTTAATTATGACTTAGGGTTAGTGGTATGGGTTACATTTGGGTTAAGGGTTAGATTTATGGGTTGGGTTTAGCCACTTATTCCTACTAGCGTTCTCCATAGTGGTGCCAGCAGCTGGAAAGAAGAGATCTTCAGGTCAGTGTGAAACAATACACTGGGAATAATAGTATAAGGCTGCTTTCACACTGATGTGCTGCGGTTTACCCACACCACGGGTGCAGTGCAGTGCACCTGCAGCTTTCCTGCGGGTTTGCTGCACTTAGCCATAGTCTTCTATTATATCCTGCGGGTTTGGTGTGCTTTAGGAAGTGCACCACACCGGCAGGATATAATAGAAGTCTAACCCAGGACCAGTCGCAGATGCTCCACAGTGCAGGTAAACTGCAGCACATCAGTGTGAAAGCCGCCCTATGGGGTGGGGGGGGGGGGGCAGGGAGGAGAACAGTAAGGGTTCAAATACTGTATATTTGCAGTCTGGCGGGTGGTAAAACCCCATGGTTAGGATGTGTTTTTACCACACCCCAGTGGTGGCCCTTATCTACATGCAGGCCGCCGGACGCATGGATTCCATTTTTTTTTTAAACACGTGATTAGAGCCAGAATCTCCAATAGGCTTCAAAAAAGGGTGGGCTTGGGGCGCAGAGCACTGCGCCCTGATCCCACCCAGTTGTTCGACAATAGCGAATGAATAGGAGGGAGGAGACGCGCGGCGGAAGCCACCATGATGCCTGCGGAGGAGAGCAGGGGAAGGGGAAGCCACTGCAGGTCGCCTGTGATGTCTGCGGAGGAGAACAGGGGAAACCGTTGCCTGTGATGCCGAGGAGGAGAGCAGGGGGAGGGGAAGCCGCCACCCGCTATAGATGGGGTAAGTGCCTGTGCTCCTGATGACCCGACCGACCAGACTGGGGGGGGTGCGGGTTACCCGACCAGCAGTGGTGGCTGTGGGTGCACTGTTTGTCGCCCCCCCCCCAAAAAAAAATTCACCAACAGCCGCCGCTGCCACCCCCGCCCCAACCGCAACCGCAGGGGTGTACACACGTCGCAGCCGCAGCAGGAGTTATATGCCCTTTAAGTGAATGTGGCCACTCTGCAAGTGCCCTGCAATATTGTGCATGCAGCAAACAAGAGGTTAAAGCAGGCAGCATTGTATTGCTTTCTAGGCTTGTGCACAACAGAAAAATTCGTTCCGTTTCGGTTCGTTTCTTTCCGGTCCTGTTGATTCGTAATCATTCGTAATTTTGCTAGACGGGATTTTTCGTGTTCGGACTCATTCGTATTTTTGCAAGTGACATTTTTCGTTGAATTTTTTGTTGCTTTATAATTCGTACTTTCGGTAGAGTACGTTGTTTTTCGTTGATTCTGGACACAACTCCTACTTTCGTAACTTTTTTTGGGTTCGTTGATTCGTAATTTTCTGTGTCTCTCTCACGACGACGCTGACTATTATGCCTAATGTGCTTCGAATGGATTTGTACTTTTCTAAATACATAGCGGTTATTTGTAACGATTCGAAATCTCGTATTTTACTTTCGTTTTTTACATGCGGCTATAGCCTCCGCCCCTGTACACCATTTTGAGAGGGTTCAGCACGGTGAGGGAGAAGCAGAGAGCAGAGCAGAGTGTTATTGTGCTTCGAATGGATTAGAAATCTCGTATTTTACTTTCGTTTTTTACATGCGGCTATAGCCTCCGCCCCTGTACACCATTTTGAGAGGGAGTTCAGCACGGTGAAGGAGAAGCAGAGAGCAGAGCAGAGTGAGTGTTATTGTGTTTCCAATGGATTTGTACATTCGTAAGTTTTTTCATAACGAATTATGCCGAAGACATTCGGGCATTCGCTATTTTGCGGTATAATTTATTTCGGATTCGGTTTTATTCGTAATTGCTTTGTTCGGAAATTCGAATGCTTCCGAATGTCCGAAAGTTGCTAAATTCGGACGAATTTCGATTCGTTACGAAACGAATTGCACAAGCCTATTGCTTTATCACTACCTGCTTTAACCTCTTGGACCCCACAGAAGCATACAGTTGCAAAACTCTTTCAGAGTGGCTCCATTCACTTGAATGTAATGGGTCGTGATTGGCGGGCGATAGTACCCACCAAAAGCAACAAGGGGTATAATTCCTGCTGCGGTATGTGTACACCTTTGGCTGCTGATCAGCCGCTAAAGGCAGTAGGAATTGTGGCGCGGTAAAACCAGGACTCGACCACAGGGTTTTACACCCCCCAAATTTTACATGTAAATGGGTCTTAAGGGCGCTACTGTCGAATAAGAACTCATTCACAAGCGCAGCAGGGACTGCTGCTTCGCTGATAAGCAATCTGAGTGTGTTTGATAGGTGGCACTGGCAATATGTTGCCTTCTCACCACCTGATTTAAACCCAAGATTGGCATGCAATGCAGGCAGTAGTACAGCAGTTTGGGGTGTGAGGAGGTGACACAGTGTTTCCGGTGATCTTGGTGATCCCATGTTGTTCAGGTAGATCTCAACCTCTTTAACCAATTTGCGTCCGTGCCGAATGATGGCTACAGCACAGACCTGCTTTGCCGGGAGGCCGTCAATAGACTTCCCCCCTTTTGCACGCTCCCCGCGCACCCCCTACAGGGGGCTGTGATCACCGAGTCACTGAGACTCGGCTGATCACAGATCCGAGTAAGGGG
The DNA here is from genome assembly GCA_029206835.1 of Rana muscosa. Classification (NCBI taxonomy): domain Eukaryota; kingdom Metazoa; phylum Chordata; class Amphibia; order Anura; family Ranidae; genus Rana; species Rana muscosa. Next base: position 138,780,699 of record CM055127.1, read on the forward strand.
CCCCTTACCACGTGATCAGCTGTCAGCCAATGACAACTGATCACGTGATGTAAACAAAAGCTCGGTAATCTTTTTTTTTTCTCCTCACGCTGACAGTGTGAGGAGAAAAAAAAAGCTGATCACCGACTTTTGTGCAAGGGAGGGACATCGGTCCCGAAGAGGAAGAGGCACATCCGCCTCATCTGTGCCCACCAGAACGGCCTACCAGTGCCCACAGTGCTCACCAGTGCAAAACAGTGCCACCTATCAATGCCCACGAGTGCCACCTATCAATGCCCACCAGTGGTGCCAATCAGTGCCACCTAGCAGTGCTGCCTATCAGTGTCACCTACCAGTGCTGATCAGTGCCCATCATTGCCACCCATCAGTGCCCATCATTGCCACCCATCAGTGCCCATCACTGCCACCCATCAGTGCCCATCACTGCCACCTATCAGTGCCCATCACTGCCAGCTATCAGTGCCACCTATCAGTGCCACCTTTTAGTGTAAATTCTCAGTGCCTACTAGTGCCACCTATCAATGCCCTTCAGTGCCACCCTTCAGTGCCACCTCTCAGTGCCCACCAGTGCCACTTCTCAGTGCCCACCAGTGCCGCCTATCAGTGCCCACCAGTGCCGCCTTATCGGTGCTCATCAGTGCCACCTGATTGATGCCCATCAGTGCAGCCTATCGGTGCCCATCAGAGCAGCCTCATCGGCGTACATCAATGAAGGAGAAAAATTACTTGTTTGCAAAATTTTATAACAAAATATAAAACGGTTTTGTATTTTTTGTAAAAAAATTCTGTCTTTTATTTCTTTTTTTTAACAAAAAATAAAAACCGCAGAGGTGATCAAATACCACCAAAAGAAAGCTCTATTTGTGGGAAAAAAATTATAATAATTTGATTTGGGTACAGTGTTGTATGACCGCACAATTGTCATTCAAAATGTAAGAGCACTGAAAGCTGAAAATTGGTCTGGGCAGGAGGGGGGTTAAAGTGCCCGGTAAGCAAGTGGTTAAAGTTGCCTATCCTGCTTTAGTGTGTCGGGGTGCATGTCTAAATGAATGGTACTGCAATGCATCAATGCATGTAACGTGTGTTGCGATAATGCGTGTGCTAACATTATGTCAAAGCATACATGTAAATTGGACATTAAAGCGTATGTGAAATTTTTGTGATTTTTTTTTTTTTAACCTCGTATGTGATAAAAAAAAATTCGGTTGTATTAAAAAAAAAATTTGGGCTGTATAACACTGGAACCAACCAATAATGAGAACACAGAAGCTAACATACTAGGTAAGTTTAAGTGAGAATGGTGCTTAGTGGAATGAAATTGGTCAACTTTGAGTAGAGTTTCCCTTTAATGTTGCAGCTGAACGCTCCCCAGGCACCGTCTAAGTTTTCCATGTATGATGTATGGAGGTCACATAAAGTTTATTGGCGGTGGGGGAGTCTGAAGGAGCGGAATGGTCACCTCACCTCTTATTACAACAACAAATCATGTTATGTAAAGAGCAGTAGGAACAGGCGATGAATGGCCGGCGTCCCTGTCTGCGCCTAATGAGAGTCTCTCATTTGTCTCCTAAGCGGCAGATGAGTCCATTCTGGAATAATAACCGAATGATACTACACCAAGATGGAGGGGACCCACCGCCTAATCCTTATACACTGCTAGAAAATAAAGGTCTGGTCAGTGGTCATAGGAGAGGTCAGCGGTCTTCTGCAACAAAGACTGCAGCTGCTGCAGAACTTCTTCATCAGTACTGCTGGTAATGCCGGTCCGTAGTCTGCTGCTTGTGTGTCTGTGAAGGTTCTTGTGTACTCAGGTCATACTATAGCTAGTAGTATTTATTGAAGGTTTTCCAAGGTATAGCACCAAGAATTGACATATATTGTACATTCACATCAGTCCCTACCCGCAAGGAGCTTACAATCTAATGCTGGATATACACCTGTCGCAAAAATCATTTAAACACGTTTTTCGGAAAATGAACACTCAGTTGTGAGAGCAAACGATTTTGCCGTCATGTAATCAATAAATCGTTCAGTGGACATCAGTGGCGGCTGGTGCTCAAAATTTTTGGGGGGGGCGCAAGCAAACTGAAAAAAAAAAAAATCAATTGCCGCCACTGTGCCCATTAAACGCAGCCACTGTGCCCAAACGCCACCAGTTTGCCCCCTCAAATACGGCCAGTTTGTTTCCATATACAGCCAGTTTGTCCCCTATATACAGCCAGTGTGCCCCCATATACAGCCAGTGTGCCCCCATATATATATAACCAGTGTGCCCCCATATATACAGCCAGTGTGCCCCCATATACAGCCAGTGTGCCCCCATATACAGCCAGTGTGCTCCCATATACAGCCAGTGTGCTCCCATATACAACCAGTTTGTCCCCATATATAGCCAGTGTGCCCCCATATATACAGCCAGTGTGCCCCCATATACAGCCAGTGTGCCCCCATATACAGCCAGTGTGCCCCCATATACAGCCAGTGTGTCCCCCATATACAGCCAGTGTGCCCCTATATACAGCCAGTTTGCCCCCATATACAGCCAGTGTGCCCCCATATACAGCCAGTGTGCCCCCATATACAGCCAGTTTGTCCCCATATATATATATAGCCAATTCCCCCCAAATGCAGCCAGTTCCCCCCCCCCCAGCCCTGCACTTACCTTCCTCGGTCCGCGCCGTCCTCGATGTGTTCTCCCGCCCTCGATGTCGCTTCAGCCAATCAGGTTACCGGTAACCAGATCCGGTGAACCTGATTGGCTGAACCGCCTGTGACTGTTCTCCAAGGAACACACCCCTGTGCGTACCTTGGAGGAGTTTTTGGAAGCCGATTACAGCGTGAGAGCTGTATTCGGAAAGCCTATCAGAGCCGCTGGCTCTGATAGACACTTCCAAGTCACACCCACCGCCGGCCACCGCTCTAATTCATATGGCCGGCGCTCACCAGGAGGCCGGCCATATGAAAAGTGGGCAGCGCGGCAGCGGTGACAATACACAGATTCATGCAATGCATGAATCTGTGTATTGTCATTCAGTGGCGGTGCGGGAGCGAGAGGGGGCGGCTCTCCGGCGCCCTCTATGGACGCACCGCTCCTGGTGGACATAAATAAATCAGTTTTTCGTTCATTTTGTCACATACGCCTAGTGCAAACTGTTCGGGGGGAAACAATTAGGCCGTGTTCACCTCTATGTGCAAATTGGATGCACACCCAAATTGTATGACAGACGAGTGTGACCGGCTCTCAATGGAGCCGATTCACACAGGTCCGGGGTGGCCGTGGAGCAGATTGCAAAAGGGTCTGGTGCGTTTTTGGGTCCGGTTCAGGTGCAAAATTCTGACCTGAATCGCACCTGAACCGGTGAACAGACACGCATCGGACCCCAAGCACCAACCCGCGGCCGCGCATATGTGAACCTGGCCTAAACCATTTAATTTATTGTCCTTTTGGCAGAGGTTTTCCAAACATTTCCTTAGATTTTTTTGGCTCAACAACATCACAACCAATTTTCTAACAGCTTTAACTCTTCTGGGAAGGCTGTCCACAAGGTTTAGGAGGGTGTCTATGGGAATGTTTGACCATTCTTCCAGAAGCCCATTTGTGAGGTCAGGCACTGATGTTGGACGATAAGGTCTGGCTCACAGTCTTCATTCTAATTCATCCCAAAGGTGTTCTATCGGGTTGAGGTCAGGACTCTGTGCAGGCCAGTCAAGAACCTTCACCCCAAACTCGCTCATCTATGTTTTTACGGACCTTGCTTTGTGCACTGGTCCAAATCATTTGGTGGAGTGGGGATTATGGTGTGGGGTTGTTTTTCAGGGGTTGGGCTTGGCCCCTTAGTTCCAGTGAAGGGAACTCTTAGGGGGTCAGCATACCAAGACATTTTGGACAATTTCATTCTCCCAACTTTGTGGGAACAGTTTGGGGATGGCCCCTTCCTATTCCAACATGACTGCACACCAGTTCCCAAAGCAAGGTCCATAAAGACATGGATGGGCGAGTTTGGGGTGGAGGAAGTTGACTGGCCTGCACAGAGTCCTGACCTCAACCCAATAGAACACCTTTGTGATGAATTAAAGCGGAGACTGCGAGCAAGCCCTATTTATCCACATCAGTATCTGTACCTGACCTCACAAATGCACTTCTGGAAGAACGGTCAAACATTCCCATAGACACCCTCCTAAACCTTGTGGACAGCCTTCCCAGAAGAGTTGAAGCTGTTATAGATGCAAAGGGTGGGCCAACTCAATATTGAACCCTACGGACTCAGGCCTCGTACACACGACCGATTTTCTCGGCAAGAACCAGCAAGAAACTTGCTGGCAGAGAGGTCTTGCCGAGTAAATCGGTCGTGTGTACGCTGCTAGCGTGTTTCTCGTCGAGAAAACCGACAAGAAACCTCGACGAGAAAATAGAGAACCTGCTCTCTATTTTCTCGTCGAGATTCTCCTCGGCGTGTTTCTCGACGAGAAAAGTGAGTGTGTGTACACTTACCTGTCCGCCCGGAAGCCCGCGCATGTTCGAAATGAATTTGACGCATGCGCGGTAGCTTCCTAGGCATACGTAGGGTATACCAAGATGGCGGCGACGGCATCGAATATGACGAGCGCATGCTCGACGTAGTCGATGACGTCACCGCGTACACTCCTTTCAAAGAACCGCGGGTTCTTTGAAACGAGCGTGTGTACACTCGGCCGGGACAAGTTTCTTGTCCAAGAATCTCGTCGAAAAAAACGACATGTTTTTCTCAACGAGAATCTCGGCCGTGTGTACGAGGCCTAAGACTGGGATGCCATTAAAGTTCATGTGTGTGTAAAGGCAGGCGTCCCAATACTTTTGGTAATATAGTGTATCTCTAGGCAAAACCTTTCATTTTGATTTTGGAAAGAGTGGGGAAGGATAGACCCTCTGTCAAGTTATATATTTAATTTTTTTTCCATAATTTTTTATTGTTTTCTGGATAATTTGTACAAACAAGAGGTTATCTTACAGAATGTGTCAAATAATGCTTACATTGGAAGAATGGTATGTCTCTGTCAAGTTTTAATATTTTAATAATACTTCAAGTGGTAAAGTGCGCTTGATTGCTGGATGTGTATTTAACCAGTTCCCGCCCAGCCTATAGCACAATGACGGCCGGGTGGGACTGCTCTAGTTCTGGGTGAAAAATGCAAAAAATTTATGTATTGTTTAATTGTATTTACTATTTAATTTCTATGTAAAAGAAAGTATATGACCTATGACAGCATTCTAAGAAACCTTAAAGTAAAAAAAAAAAAAAAAAATCAGTTTGGTGTATTCCTATTTAATCCATTATTAACCCTTAGTTAACCCTAAACACCCTAATTAACTCCTTCTTCCCCTTCTCCCATTAGGTTTTTTTTTTCTGCTGATTTTTTTTTTTACCTTCATATTTTTCTTTAAAGTGGTTGAAAAAGTTTATTTTTTTTCTCTTAAAATAACAAGCATGTTATACTTACCTGCTCTGTGCAGTGGATTTGCACAGGGCAGCCCAGATCCTCCTCTTCTTGGGTTCCTTTTCAGCTCTCCTGGCTCCTCCCTCCTGTCGAGTGCCCCCACAGCAAGCAGTGTGGTATAGGGGCACCCGAGGAGAGTCACAGCTCCCTGTGTCCATTCAGCCACGGAGCCCCGTTTATACCCCACCCGTTCTCTCTCCTGATTGGCTAACTGACTTTGATTGACAGCAGCGGGAGCCAATGGTGCCACTGCGGTGTCTCAGCCAATCAGGAGGGAGAGTCCCGGACGGACAAGGAACTTGTGGACATCGCTGGAGGAAAGTATTAGGGGGGCTGAGGGCGGCTGCTGCACACAGAAGGTTTTTTATCTTAATGCATAGAATGCAAATACCTTCTGCCTTTACAACCCCTTTTTATTTTTATTTTTTTATTTGAATAAAAAGGAAATGTGCAAAATAAAAAATAACTACAGAGTGAAATGACGTATGCGCTATCACCCAATCGATCCAAAAATAGTTTCAAGAACAAATTGCCAACAATTTATGTGTCCCCACCTCTACCAAAGCAATATCAGTGTAAATTAGTGTGGGGCATATTTCCATACCATACAAACATCCCAACAATGAGAGATAAATGATAAAATAATGCGAATAAACTTTTCCGTCTTAATCGTTTTTATATTTTGAAAAAAGGCAAAAAGTAAATGAGTACTGTACAGAGCTGCAGCAAGTGAATAAACTTTTATCAAATAAACAGCGTGTGTGTTTTCTTGCTAAGCTTCTTGAAACCTTTTATCTTTAACCACTTGCCGCCCGCCGTATGGCGAAAGGACGGCGGCAAAGTGGTTTCAATATCCTGACTGGACGTCATATGACGTCTTCAGGATATTGAGCCGCTGCGTGCCCCCGGGGGTGAGCATTGGGGCGATCGTTGTTGCGGGGTGTCAGTCTGACACCCCGCAACACCGATCTAGGTAAAGAGTCTCCGACAGAGACTCTTTACCACGTGATCAGCCATGTCCAATCACGGCTGATCACAATGTAAATAGGAAAAGCCGGTGATCGGCTGCTCCTGTGACAGGGGGGGTTTGTGCTGGTTGATTATCAGCGCAGCCCCCCCGAGGATGCCCACACTGGACCACCAGGGATGCCACCAGACCACCAGGGATGCCCACCATAAGGTATGCCACCCTAGACCACCAGGGATGGCAATCAGAAATGCCTAATGGATGCCAATCAGTGCCCACAATGGATGCCAATCAGTGCCCACAATGGGCACCACTGATTGGCGGACATTATTGTTTGGCACTGATTGGCATCCATTAGTACAACAAATTACAGTACATCAGTGCCACCTATCAGTGCCCATCCATGCCCATCTGTGCCACCTATCAGTGCCCATCCATGGCCATCCATGCCATCTATCAGTGCTCATCCATGCTGCCTATCAGTGCCCATCCGTGTTGCCTATCCATGCCCATCCATGCCGCCTATCTGTGCCCATCCATGCCGCCTATCTGTGCCCATCCATGCCACCTATCAGTGCCCATCCATGCTGCATATCAGTGCCACCTATCAGTGCCCATTAGTGCCCATCATCAGTGCCCATCAGTGCCACCTTATCGGTGCCACCTCATTGGTGCCACCTCATCGGTGCCCATCAGTGCCACCTTATCAGTGCCCATCAGTGCAGCCCCATCAGTGCCCATCAGTGAAGGAGAAAACGTACTTATTTACAAAGTTCTGTAACTGAAACAAAAAAAACAATTTATTTTTTTCAAAATTTTCTGTCTTTTTTTTTTTTTTATAGCAGAAAATAAAAATCGCAGAGGTGATCAAATACCACCAAAAGAAAGCTCTATTCGTGGGAACAAAATTATAAAAATGTAGTTTGGGTACAGTGTAGCATGACCGCGCAATTGTCATTCAAAGTGCAACAGCGCTGAAAGGTAAAAATTGGTCTGGGCAGGAAGGTGTATAAGTGCCCAGTATGGAAGTGGTTAAATAACATATACAGTAATACCTCGGATTGCGAGTAACGCGGTTAACGAGAGTTTCGCAATACGAGCTATTATTTTAAAAAAATCCTGACTCGGTTTGCGAGTGTTGTCTCTTAAAACGAGCAGGATTCAAGCTTCTGCAGTGTGCAGTACCGCATTTGGCCAGAGGTGCGGGGGCACCGGTGACTCGGAGCCGTTCGGATACACTTGGAAACACTCAGCAAATACTCCGCTCCAGAGTGTTTCCAAACCTCTCCGAGGGTTTCCGAGTGCATCCGAGCGGCTCAGAGCGGTCTCTGAGTATTTTCGGGTCTCTCCGGCGCCCCCACCTCTGGCCAAACGCGGTGCTGCATACAATAGAAGTCAATGTGGAACTTTTATTTATCTTCATTTCCATTGACTTCTATGGGGAAACTTGCTTTGCTTTGATATGCGAATGCTTTGGATTACAAGCATTCTCCTGGAACGGATTATCCTCGTAATCCAAGGTTCCACTGTATAGGCATTTATGTGAAAATTTGCAAAAAGCTGTGTTTCAACTACACAAATAATGTACACTGCTCAAAAAAATGAAAGGGAACAGTTTGAAAACACATCAGATCTCAATGGGAAAAATCTCATGCTGGATATCTATACTGATATGGACGGGGTAATGTGTTGGGAATAAAAGGATGGCACATCGTTTGATGGAAATGAAAATTATCAACCTACAGAGGGCTGAATTCAAAGACACCCCGAAAATCAGAGTGAAAAAATGATGCAGTGGGCTAGTCCATTTTTCTGAAATTTCATGTATTGTACCAGGAACGTAATTTTTGTGTCTTTTTAAATAGGATAAAATGTATGTTATTCATGTACAGTAACACTAACACCGATCAAAATAGAAAAAAAATACATCTTTTGTGTATCCACTTCCCTCCTTCATGACCGGGCCATTTTTTGCTATTTGACACTGCTATACTTTAGCTGACAATTGCACGGTCATGCAACACTGTACCTAGATGAAATTTATATACTTTTTTTTTCACACAAATAGAGCTTTCATTTGGTGGTATTTAATCAACACTGGGCTGGGTTTTTTATTTTTTATTATTTTATTTTATTATATAAGCGAAACATTTTGAAGAAAAAAAAACAATATTTTTTACTTTCTGCTAAACATATCCAGGGATAGAAAATCCATCACATTCCAGCTGACAGAACAGAGTCCTGCCTTGTTAACATAGGCAAAGCTTTGCTCTGTGTCTCTCCTCGCCGATCAGTGGGTGCCGCCGGAACATCCATTGGCCGGCACTAGTGATGAGCCGAACACCCCCGGGTTCGGTTCGCACCAGAACCCGCGAACGGACCGAAAGTTCGTACGAACATTAGAACCCTATTAAATACAATGGATGCGAACGTTCGAATTCTAAAGTGCTAATTATAACGACTATTATGCATGTTATTGTCCTAAAAAGGGTTTGGGAACCCGGGTTCTGCACCAGGGGACATGTATCAATGCAAAAAGAAGTTTTAAAAACGGTCGTTTTTCGGGAGCAGTCATTTTAATGATGCATAAAGTGAAAAAAAAAAAAGTCAAATATTCCTTTAAATATCGTACCTGGGGGGTGTCTAAAGTATGCCTGTGAAGTGCCACGTGTTTCCCGTGTTTAGAACTGTCCCTGCACAAAATGACACTTCTAAAGGAAAAAAAAGCCATTTAAAACTGCTTGCGGCTTTAATGTAATGTCTGGTCCCGGTAATATGGATGAAAATCTTTAAGAAAAATGGCATAGCTACCCCATGACCCCCCCCCCTACCCCAGCCCATTACCAGCCCCTTTGGGTCTTGTATGGATATTAAGGGGAACCCCGCACATAAAATAAAAAAGGCCCTATATACTCTGAACAGCCGTATACAGGCGGTGCATACAAGACAGGGACTGTAGGTTTGTTCTTATGTAGAATGTGTTTGTAATTTTGAACAGGTACATTGTTTAAGTGTAGCTCCAGCCCAAAAATCTATTTTTAAACTTTTTGGAAAACATAGGTAAGGGTTATCACCCCTGTAACATTTGTTTTGCTGTCTGTGCCCCTGTTCAGAACATTTCACCTCACTTTCCGTCCCAATGACAACTGTTTTTGAAATGTGGTGTTTTTCTTGAAACAAGGATTGGTGATAAAGCATCAGTACAGAGGAGACACCTTTCTCCCATATTAATTCTTACAGGAGAGAATTTTCCTTCCTAGGGGTAGATTTCCTCTCACTTCCTGTTGTCTTCTTGCGTTTGCAAGTAGGAGTCGTTTGTAAGTTGGATGTTTGAAAGTAGGGACCTGCCGTATATACTCTGCAGAAATAGGCCCCTTAGTTGTTGGTGTTGGCACAACACTGTAAGCACTCACAGTTACTCTTGGTTGGTGCTGGAACGCCCTGCTGTCAACTATTATATCAGGAATTGTAATTACATATAATTGTTGAACAGTGGTAGTAAAAATTGGGCCTTTGATGGTGGTGCTGGTGCCACAACACTGTAAGCCCTGACAGTTACTCTTGGTGGGTGCAGCAATGGGCCCTGCTGTGAATTATTAGATCAAGAATTGTAATTGCATGCCCCTGTTGAACAGGGGCTGAAAAATTGGGCCTTTCGTGGTGGTGGTGTTGCCACAACACTGTAAGCCCTCAGAGTTACTCTTGGTGGGTGCAGGAATGGGCCCTGCTGTGAATTATTAGATCAAGAATTGTAATTACATGCCCCTTTTGAACAGGGGCTGAAAAATTGGGCCTTTCGTGGTGGTGGTGGTGGTGGCGTTGCCACAACACTGTAAGCCCTCAGAGTTACTCTTGGTGGGTGCAGCAATGGGCCCTGCTGTGAATTATTAGATCAAGAATTGTAATTACATGCCCCTGTTGAACAGGGGCTGAAAAATTGGGCCTTAGGCACTGGTGGCACAACACTGCAACCCCTCACAGATACTGTACTTGGAGCACAGCAATGAGCCCTGTTGCAAAGTATTGCTTCAAAAATTTTAATTACACGCCCCTGTTAAACAGGGGCTGAAAAATTGGGCCTTAGCCACTGGTGGCGGCACCCATAAACAAAAATGATCTTCCAAGCTATCATCATCAATCGTATCATTGAGGACTCGGAGGAGGAGGATAGCCAGTCAACATAACAGCACAGGCACTCAGCATCAGCATCAGTCTTGAAGGGATGTGACATGTTAAAATCAATTAGTCTGTTATATCAGCATCAGGTGTGTGGTAGCTGGTGGTGATCCAAGACTGGTTCATCTTGATGAAAGTCAGTCGATCAACCGAGTCGGTGGACAGGCGCACCCTGTGATCCGTGACAAATCCTCCAGCAGCACTGAATGTGCGTTCCGAAAGAACGCTGGATGCAGGACAGGCCAGTAGCTCAATTGCATACTGTGCAAGCTCTGGCCAGTGATCCATCCTCAAGACCCAGTAAGCCAGAGGATTTTCGGTGGGGAAGGTGTCCAAGTCTGACCTTGCCCCTAGATATTCCTGCACCATGTTTATCAGACGCTGGCGATGGTTGCTGGAACCGATCATACTTTGGGGCTGCGGACTAAAGAATTGTCTGAACGCATCGGTCAGACGGCCACCTTCCCCACCGCTCCTTCTTTGACTGGCCGAAGCCTCAGCAACTCGTTGTCCAGGACCAGGAGTTTGTAACCTCCCAGTCTCTGGGAACGCGTTGCACAGACCTTTCTGCAAGGCCTCCCGGAGTTGTCTCATCCTCTGCTCCCTCTGCGACGGTAACATAAGGTCCGCAACCTTACCCTTGTACCGTGGATCAAGGAGAGTGGCCAGCCAGTAATGGTCCCTCTCCTTGATCCGAAGAATACGAGGATCCTTCCGCAGACTTTGCAGGATCAGGGAGGCCATGCAGCGTAGGTTAGCTGAGGCATTCGGTCCGGAGTCCTCTGGGTCACTAAGGACGACATGATCCGCAGCCACCTCCTCCCAGCCACGTACAAGTCCACGGGTTTCTTGGGACTGTAAATCATCCCTAAAAGACTGCTGCTGTTGATGCTGCTGAGTGCCAGGCTCCACCTCCATGCTGACACAATCCTCCTCCTCCTCCTCCTTGTCCTCTTCCTGTGCGATGGGTGGGACAGAAGGAACACTGTCTGGGTAAAGGGGGCCTTGAGAGGCAAGGAAGTCCTCCTCTTCCTGCCTCTGTTCTGCCTCAAGTGCCCTGTCCATTATTCCACGCAGCGTGTGCTCCAACAGGTGGACAAGAGGTACAGTGTCACTGATGCATGCACTGTCACTGCTCACCATCCTCGTGGCCTCCTCAAATGGTCCCAGGACAGTGCATGCATCCCTGATCATGCCCCACTGGCGTGGAGAAAAAAAACCAAGCTCCCCTGACCCTGTCCTGGTGCCGTAGTCGCACAGGTACTCATTGATGGCCCTCTGCTGCGTGTGCAGCCGCTGCAGCATGGCCAACGTTGAGTTCCACCTGGTGGGCATGTCACATATAAGGCGGTTCTTGGGCAGGTTCAACTCCTTTTGCAGCTCAGCCAGGCGAGCACTGGCATTATAAGATCTGCGGAAATGCACACAGACTTTCCTGGCCTGCCTCAGGACATCCTGTAAGCCCGGGTACCTGCCCAAGAACCGCTGCACCACCAGGTTAAGGACGTGAGCCACACAGGGCACATGGGTCAGTTGTCCCTGTCGGAGGGCGGAGAGGAGGTTGGTGCCATTGTCGCAAACCACCATTCCTGGCTTAAGCTGGCGTGGCGTCAACCACCTCTCGGCCTGGCCCTGCAGAGCAGACAGGACCTCTGCCCCAGTGTGGCTTCTGTCCCCCAAACACACCAGCGCAAGCACGGCATGGCATCTTTTTGCCTGCGTACTTGCGTAGCCCCTTGAACGCCTACGGAGCACCGCTGGTTCAGAGGACAAAGCACAGGAAGAGGCCATGGAGGAAGAAGAAGAGGAGGGGGTGGAGGAGAGAGGTGTGTCACAACCAGTAGTAGCATTTTGGAGGCGTGGCGGTGGAACAACCTCCAACACTACTGCACCTTGTCCTGCATCCTTCCCAGCTGCCAAAAGAGTGACCCAATGGGCCGTGAAAGAAAGGTAACGTCCCTGTCCATGCCTGCTGGACCATGAGTCAGCGGTAATATGCACCTTACCGCTGACCGCCCTGTCCATCGAGGCCAAGACATTGCCTTCCACATGCCGGTAGAGAGCCGGAATAGCCTTCCGTGAGAAAAAGTGGGGTTTGGGAACCTGCCACTGAGGAACCGCACATTGCACAAACTCACGGAAGGGGGCCGAGTCTACCAACTGAAAAGGCAGCAGTTGAAGCGCTAGCAATTTAGCCAAGCTAGCATTCAACCGCTGGGCATGTGGATGGCTGGGAGTGAACTTCTTTCGACGGTCCAGCAGCTGGGGCAGGGAAATTTGCCTGCTAGAATCAGACGTCGGTGTACTGCTAGCAGAGTGGCCGCAAGTACTTGGCTGTGACACACCTAATTCTACACCTTCATTCCTCTCAGTGCATGTTTCAGAGAGGACTGAAGTTATAGTGGGGTTGGAGATCCCAGCTGATGCGGTGCAAGGAGAGGTCCGCTTTGTTCTTTGGTGTGGGTCTTTGAGGTAGGCTTGCCAACGAGCTGCATGGCAGGTCAACATATGTCTGGTCAGGCATGTGGTACCCAAGCGGCTGATGTTTTGGCCACGCGATTTATGCTTGAGACATATGTTGCAAACAGCAACTGTGCGATCTGATGCACTAGCCTCAAAAAAGGCCCACACCAAAGAACTTTTTGAATGACGGGCAGAGGCAGCGCCCTGCACAGGCGGAGCTCTGCGGTGTGATTCCGTCGGTGTACTGCCCTTACGCTGGCCACCAAAGGGCATCCTGCCTCGTTGGAGATGTGCCTCCTCCTCATCCTCATCCTCCTCCTATTAGGCACCCACGTGGAGTCAGTGACCTCATCATCCCCTCCCTCCTCATCACTGGAGCCAATCTGGCAGTATGCTGCAGCTGCTGGAACATGACTGCCAGATTGGTGTCCTTCTTGAGCATCCCCTCTGTCTGCTCTCACGCTACTGCCTTCCTCTAGCTGGGTTTCATCATCAGACCCTTCAAAACGCTGGGCATCCTCCTGGAGCATGTACCCAACACTGTGCTCAAACAGTTCGGGGGACTCCTCAGGAGGAGGACATGGTGGGTCTAGGGAAGGAGTGACTGATGATGAGTCTGACATTGATACCAGGGAAGAGGACGCTTTGGCAGCTGCTTTGCCAGTACCCTGAGCCTGGGTGAGAGAGGATGAGGAGGAGGAGGAGGGCTTGGTCATCCACTCTACCAAGTCTTCGGCATGATGTGGCTCAACATGTCCAGCTGCCGAAAAGAAGGACAAGCGTGTCCCATGGCCATGTGCTGATGACAATGCACCGCGTCCACGACCAGCACTGTTGCCCCCAGACAAAGAGCCTGCTTGCCCTCTTTTATTGCCTCCTGACTGTCTGCCTCTCCTTGTTTGCCTTCCAGACATTCTAATGGATGGCCTGCAGGGAGATGGGAAAAAAAGTAATAAGGGCTACCTTCAGGTGTCCTTCTCTGTCCCTTTACTTAAGGATTTCTAAATATGGTTGAGGATGATTGCTTTCGCACAGAATAGCACAATGACAATTTCCCTGACTGTCCAAAAAACAAGGATTTCAAAGATGGTTGATGAGGAATGCTTTAGCACAGTATAGCACAATGAGAATTTCCCTCACTGTCCTTCCCTGTCCCTACAAACAAGGTTTAGCACAGTAAAACACACTGACACTCTCCCTACCTATAGTTTTCTGTCCCTATAAAAAATGTTTTTTTAAAGATGGTTGATGAGGAATGCTTTAGCACAGTATAGCACAATGAGAATTTCCCTCACTGTCCTTCCCTGTCCCTACAAACAAGGTTTAGCACAGTAAAACACACTGACACTCTCCCTACCTATAGTTTTCTGTCCCTATAAAATTTTTCTTTTAAAGATGGTTGATGAGGAATGCTTTAGCACAGTATAGCACAATGAGAATTTCCCTCACTGTCCTTCCCTGTCCCTACAAACAAGGTTTAGCACAGTAAAACACACTGACACTCTCCCTACCTATAGTTTTCTGTCCCTATAATTTTTTTTTTTTAAAGATGGTTGATGAGGAATGCTTTAGCACAGTATAGCACAACGAGAATTTCCCTCACTGTCCTTCCCTGTCCCTACAAACAAGGTTTAGCACAGTAAAACAGACTGACACTCTCCCTACCTATCCTTCTCTTTCCCTAAACTAAAGGAATCCAGGTTAAGCAAGAAAAAAAAAATGTCACTGTCCCTGCCTATGCTTCTCTTTCCCTGCTCCGGAACACACTACACTAGGCCGCCGTGCTGGCGGCCTTTTATAGTGTGGGGCGTGTAATAAACACCCTCAGCAATAATTGGCCACAGGCATCCTGCCTGTGGCCAATCATTGCTCTCCTCGCTGCCGGCGCTGTGATTGGCCAAGCATGCGGGGTCACAGTGCATGCTTGGCCAATCACAGCGCCTGGATGACACTGCGATGGCGTAGTGCATTGTGGGCCACGAATTAGGCGCGAACGGCCCAAATCGTTCGTTGTTCGGCGAACGATCGAACAGCCGATGTTCGAGTCGAACGTACGTTCGACTCGAACCCCGAGCTCATCCCTAGCCGGCACCTGCTGATCGGCTTGGGCTGTGTCTAATCACAGCACAGCCGTGGCGCCAGCGACATGCTCCCCCATACACTGACACTGTACTAATCACACTGGCTTGGGAGGGGTTAACATCTAGGGTAAGGTGACCAGATTTTTAAAATGAAATTCGGGGACATATTTTTTTTTTCTACTAGCAATGGCGGCAATTAGCGTCTCTCTGCCCATCGCCGTTGTGGCCTGCCTCACAGCCCGTCAAATCTTACTCTCCGGGCCCCGGCTACTACTGGGTGGGGAGCGGAGGAAGATCACTCCGCCAGGGAAGGCAAGGAGAAAAGCAGGCAGACGGCTGGCCGGGACTTGAGTCGAGGCAGAAGGACATGCGAGCGGAGCTGAATGGGCATGCACCCGAAAGTGAAGAAATATTCCCTCCGCTCCGACCAGCACATGATCATCAGAAAGGGGCACAGATAATGGAAAAAAATACACCCCCCTAACCTAGTAGGTGCGGTGGAGCGGGACAAAACCGGGGACAGACTTGGTCCAGGGACAGTGTCCTCAATCCGGGGACTGTCCCCGGAAACCGGGAATGTCTGGTCACCCTAATCTAGGGGCAATCAAAGAGTTACCTGTGCTTGGTGCATTCACTGTGTGCTGTTTTTACTAAGGCAGTGGTAAACAACTCCTGTCCTCAGGGCCCACTAACAGGCCAGGTTTTATGTATTACCTTGGGAAGATGCAGACTAGAATACTGCAATCCCTGAGCCGCAAATGATATCACCTGTGATGTATTTCAGTTATCTTGCAAACCTTGCCTGTTAGTGGGCCCTGAGGTAGGGTGACCACGTGTCCCAGATTGCCCGGGACAGTCCCGTATTTTGCAGGTCTGTCCCGGGCACCTACATTCCAGGACAATACAGTGTCCCGGAATGAAACTGACACAGCCACCCCCTGGGCCAATCTGATGCCCCCAAAAAAGGGCGCCACTTCACCGCTTTACTCACTGACAGTACTTGTCCTGGCCGGGAATGCCTGGAGGAGCACAATCCCGGCCCCCTGCTTGTGATTGGAGAAATCATAAATCCTGCCTCTTGTGTCCAATCACTGTGCTGTGATTCGTTACAGCACAAGCTGATTTTTGGGAAGGGAGGGTGTCCCTGAATGGTAGTTTGGAAATGTGGTCACCCTACCCTGAGGACAGGGTTGATGTCCACTGTACTATGGGATGCACCGTTTTTTATTCCCTGCTTTGCAGGGAAACAAAAAACGGAACATCACCGATGTCAGGACAGAGCTCTGTGTTGTTTACATTCACAGAGCTCTGTGCTGTCCTCCTCTTCACTGATCAGCGGGTCCCGCCCGGCAGTCATTGGCCAGGACCCATTGATTAATCACAGCACAGCTGGGAGAGCAGGATCCATAGATACGTGATCCAGTGCAGGAGAGCAGTTCTGCCGCCAAACTCCTATGTGAGGTGGCCAGCAAGCGGGTATTGATTACATAGGAGTAGACATATTTTATTTTCTGCAAGACATTATTGCCAAATTTAATGTTTGTCCCCAAAAAACAATAAATATACTGTATTTCTTTGTTATCTTAAATGATGACACTGTTATTGCTGAATGAACCAGTCCATAGTGGACATGTAAAAATTGTTGTGGTCCAGGTAGAAGAGCTAAAGAGGTTATGAGGAATTTATAGGAAAATCAGATTTTTCGGACACAATTACATTTTCTCCTGAATAGCATTGGCTCCCCACTGCTAGCTATTGCTTGTTCCTTGGAGATGGACCTCAACAAGAAGAGCACCCCTCTCCTATTGCAGATGTGGATGAGGTGCCAGGTTCGTACAAAGGCTTGTGTTAGAAGGGGACCCTCAGGAAGGAAAGTGATATGGAGCAAAGGGACAAGCCTTCCTCTTCCTTCCCGTAACTGAATCCACTATTCTGCTGACAAGAGCTGACACTCAGTCCTCCATCGAACACATGTTCCTTATCTCCTAGAATTAGCCAGCTGAGTGTAATACTAAGAAGGCTTCAACTGTGACAGAGGACCCGGAGCTCCTTACGGCCTGTGTCTCTCCCACCTCTGCAGGGATGAATGATAAGGCCCGGTGCATTCAATGTATGGAGCCTCTATGATCTGATTTCTCAGATTACAGATAATGTGCAGCTGTTTGTACAGTCCCCCAGCTACACAGCTAACAATCTCGGACTAAACGGACTGTATATGTATACAGTGTCTTGAAAAAGTATTCATACCCCTTGAAATTTTCCACATTACAATCAAAAACGTAAATGTATTTTATTGCGATTTTATGTGATAGACCAACACAAAGTGGCACAAAATTGTGAAGTGGAAGGAAAATGATAAATGGTTATCAAAGTTTTTTACAAACAAATATGTGAAAAGTGTGGCGTGCATTTGTATTCAGCCCCCTTTACTCTGATACCCCTAACTAAAATCTAGTGGAACCAATTGCCTTCAGAAAACACCTAATTTAGGGTGACCAGATATCCCCGGTTTCAGGGGACAGTCCCCGGATTGAGAACACTGTCCCCGGTCCAAGTCTGTCCCTGGTTTTGTCCCTAGATTGGATTTAAACAGGGGCTGGGGCGATTTCAAAGACAGTTAGTGCAGAATTGAAAAAAATTAATTCTGAATTACATCCCCCCGCGCTCCGCTGCGCCTACTAGCTTGGGGGGGGGGGTGTATTTTTTTCCATTATCTGTGCCCCTTTCTGATGATCTTGAGCTGGTCGGAGCGGAGGGAGTATTTTTTCAGTTTCGGGTGCATGCCCATTCAGCTCCGCTCACATGTTCTTCTGCCTTGGCTCAAATCCTGGCCAGCCGCCTGCCTGATTATCTCCTTGCCTTCCCTGGCGGAGTGATCTTCCTCCGCTCCCCACACAGTAGTAGCCGGGGCCCGGAGTGTAATGGCCCGTACACACGATCCGAATATTGGACGAAAACTGTCATCCGAGGAAGAATCGTATGATTTTCAGATCGTGTGTACACTACTTTCGAGAGCCGATCACGACATTATTCATCCATTATTATTTGATCAGACAAGCACAAAAATTTTCCTCGTACGATACCAGATCATACGATTTTCGTTTGGTCAGTCTAGTTGTCGTCCAAAAATACAAATACATTACAACACATGGCATCACTTCCGATTTTTTTTTCTGTTGTATGAGAATGACTTTAGTAACCTATTCAATTTCTACTTGTGACTATTAAGCAAAAAAAGTCGTACGATCTGTCGTACGATATTCGGATCCTGTGTACGGGCCATAAGACTTGACAGGCTGTGAGGCGGGCGGCGGCGGTGGCGACGGGCACGGGCAGAGAGTCGCTGATTGCCGCCATTACTAGTAAAAAAAAAAAAAATATGTCCCCGGATTTAATTAAAAAAATCTGGTCACCTTAACCTAATTAGTAAATAGGCCGGGCTGTTTCTCTCCCCCTCCGTGTCATGTCAGTGTGACGCTGGAGGGGTTCGGGTGGATATGCCGGGCTTGGGATCCGCAGACCTCACAGATTCACAGTTCTAATCCTAGCACCACTCTGCAACTTCCATGCTGATGTTCTAGGAGTTGTTTTTTCCATGTCTCACTACATCCTTGTAAGAAGGTAATCTACCATCAATCACTCATAAATCTTGCGATTTCTGTTTACCTCTGTTACCACTATTACACTCTCCTTCTCTATTCATTGTGCCACATTCATTTCTTCTTTGTTTCATCACGGTTATGGGCCTTTCTTTGTATACTTTCATATATTGATAAGGTCACTTACACTTTATGTTTATTTAATTTCACATATTTTAGAATTCCCATTAACCGTGACACTCTGGATTCACTCTCTGTGAGGAATTGTAGTTGCATGCCTGGCTTCCCCCACTGGATCCCTTCCTCAGTTTCCGGGCGAGACATAGTTGACTGGTCTCTGCCACACGCTGTCACTGGTCTCAGCTCAGATGTGAGTAATCTTTGGCTTGGCCAGGATGTAATAAATTAATTATTTAGTACCTTTCAACTTTTCATGGTTTGATACAACAGACTATAATGGTTATCCATTATTCTCTTCCCTCTTTAGAACATGGATGCATGGCCCCTGATGAGTGGATGCAGTCCACGAAACACGTCGGTCCTATCCTGAATATTCAATATGCATACCGTTCACTATCATGTGCCATGAGACTTCTTTCCGGCAAGGTCTGGCGTCTGCCGGGCTTTCAGCCGAGAATCCCCTGTTCGCATGCTCCGCTGCAATCAGCGGCTCATTGCAAGGGGAATATCTTCTAAACCGTATAGGTTTAGGAGATAATTTTTTTACCTACAGGTAAGCCTTATTATAGCCTTATAGCCTTACCTGTAGGTAAAAGTAAAAAAATTTACTATACAACCACTTTAACAGATCTCTCTTCCCCTGTAGCATCAGCACAATGCCATCTACAGGAAGGAAGAATGCCTGCACCTGCCCACAGGCCGTGCCATGTAAATTATTCCTTTATGCCCCAAACAGCCAAATGCAGACCCAAAATCACTGGTGTATAGCACAAACGTAGCCTAATATTATAAAGCAGCCTTTCTCAACCTTTACAACCTAAGAGGAACCCTTGAAATAACTCACCGGTCTCAGGAAACCCTTGCTAAAAATGACTATATCTACAACACATGATGCATTAGTGAGATGGTCAGTGGGAAGAATGTTCCTTACACTTGTGGTCATTGGGAAAAATTACCTCCTTACAGATAGCTAAAAAAATCAACAGTATTAGCAGGAACTTATCTAAGGGCCATAAATTGCTCATAGCTCAAGGAAATATTATGTACTTAGGAGCACTATACATACTCAGACTTGGCCTCCTGTTATGTAGTGCTACACAATGGCTGCCCTGCCCCTATCTGGATCCTTGCCCCCCCCCCCCCCGGGAGATTTGGGGATTGAGTTCCTTCCTTCTCGGAGGTTGAACCATACTATTATTATACAGAATTTATATTGCGCCAACAGTTTACGCAGCGCTTTACAATATAAAAGGGAGACAATACAGTTATAATACAATAAAATACAAGAGGATTAAGAGGGCCCTGCTCAGAAGAGTTTACAATCTAATAGGGTGGGGCAGGTGGTACAAAAGTTTGTAACTGTGGGGAATGAGCTGATGGAAGTGGTAAAAGATTAGCTGGAGGCGTGATAGGCTTCCCTGAAGAGATGAGTTTTTCAGGGATCGCCTGAAGGTAGCAAGAGTAGGGGATAGCCGGACAGGTTGAGGTAGCGAGTTCCAGATGAAGGGAGAGGCTCTGGAGAAATCCTGGAGACGAGCATGGGAGGAGGAGACAAGGGAGCTTGAGACTAGGAGGTCTTGGGAGATACTATATACCTTACCTCTTACATTGTTTTGTGTGCTGCTATTTCATGGTTCACTTTTTTCGTTGACAGGGCACCAACAAGCACCGCGGAGCTCTGAAAGAGAAAATAAAACAATGGTGGTGCCTTACTGCTCCAGGTATATGAGTCGCATATGTAGATAAAGGAAAGCTGGCAGCTCGATCTTCCACAATGAACACATTTATTAATCCAGGTGTGGTACAAAACAATACAGGGCTTACGTGTTTTCGGCATGTGGCCTTAGTCATATGCGTGCCATACTTACCAACATATTAGTCCCAATCCCTGACGTTGTCACCCATATGCCATC
The DNA here is from genome assembly GCA_029206835.1 of Rana muscosa. Lineage (NCBI taxonomy): Eukaryota > Metazoa > Chordata > Amphibia > Anura > Ranidae > Rana > Rana muscosa. The sequence continues at coordinate 138,801,553 of CM055127.1, forward strand.
TTTCCGGATGGTCATGCCAAGACCACACCCTGTTTCTGGTGTGGCCCCACCCCTATTTATGCGTGAACCACCCACTTGCATATGCAATATCTTTAGTTAATACTCTTTTTTTCTCATTAATGCACAAGTTTAATTATTTAAATAAGGGTGATGCTGTGATCCCTGGACACAGCATCATCATGATGGAGGCTCAAGATGTAGGACCAGTGCGTCCATAAAGGGCGCAGGAGCGCCGCCGCCATCTCCTGCACCGCGCTAATCACCATAGATAGATTCATGCATTGCATGAATCTATCTATGGTCGCTGCTGACACCCCTTATTCAGGTGTCTGGCCCCTTTTCGGGCACCAGGCACTTGAATTACAGCAGTGGGGGTGTTTTTTGGAAGCACCTGATTAGATCCATAGACTCTAATAGGTGCCCAAAAATGTGTGTGCGTTCGCTTCTCACTCAGCTGTATGTTAGCAAAGTGAAGGAATTCACTTTGCTAACATTGAACCGCCTTTCAGCCAATCAGGTGCTCGTCGGGTCTGTGTTACCTGTCACCTGATTGGTTGAAACGACAGGCGCTGTGATTGGACGCCTATCAGGCGTCCAATCATAGCAGAGGACGAGAGGAGGAGCGGGCGGGAGAAGACATCGGGGTCGGGGAAGAAATGGAGGACACCGCTCGCCAGCCTGCTGCCTGCCGTCGTCACCCACTGCCCACCCGAGACAAGGTTAGTGCCAGGAAAACGGCAGGCAGGGGCACAGTGACAGCACTTGGGGCACAGGGGCAACATTTAGGGCACAGTGGAAGCACTTGGTGCACAGTGGCAACACTTGGAGCACAGTGGCAACATTTGGGGCACAGTGGCAACACTTGGGGCACAGTGGAAACATTTGGGGCACAGTGGAAACATTTGGGGCACAGTGGCAGCACTTGGGGCACAGTGGCAACATTTGGGGCACAGTGGCAGCATTTAATGGACACTGTGGCAACATTTGGGGCACAGTGGCAGCATTTGGGGCACAGTGGCAACATTTGGGGAACAGTGGCAACATTTGGGAAACAGTGGCAACGTTTGATGGGCACAGTGGCAGCGTTTGGGGCACAGTGGCTGCGTTTGATGGGCACAGTGACAGCGTTTGATGGGCACAGCGGCAGCGTTAGAGGGGCACAGTGGCTGCGTTTGATGGACACAGTGGCTGCGTTTGATGGTATAGTGGCTGCGTTTGATGGTACAGTGGCTGCGTTTGATGGTACAGTGGCTGCGTTTGATGGGCACAGTGAGGCTGCAATTGATGGGTTTTCTTTTCTGAATTTTTCAGTTTGTTTGCTCCCCCCCAAAAAGCACCAGCCGCCACTGTGTAGGACTGTCCTGGTTAATCCAAGACAGTTGGCATCTAATGAAGTTGGCTGACTCATTACCAACAATGTACTCCCATGTGGCCAGTGCCTAACTGGCACCAGCTAGGTCAAGATCACTGAGATCCCATTTCCCCCCATTCTGGGCATGGCTGTATACATTGTGCCGCTGCCACACAATTGGCTGATTAGATAAGTGCATGAATAAGCAGATGTATAGGTGAATACAGTTTGTTGAACGACAATATTTCATGTGGACCCTTTAATACATAAAACCTCAGAACTGCAGCCAGAGTATCAGCATGAGAGCCAGACAAGCAGGTTAAGAAGCTACCTTGTTCTCAATACCGTGAAATCCTCTTGTCCTGATTTTGCTGCTTTCCTTTCAGGCATTACTCTTGTTGTGATTTGTGTCCTCTATTATTAGAGCGGGAAGGCGCTGCCAGTCCTGAGCCATATAATACTTCGCTGGCTAACGACCTGCAGCCGCCGTGATAAATTTCTGAATTTGCTCTGTTTCATGCAGATACAGCAGAAAATAGCGTGCGGCATAAAAACACGGGCTCACCTCGCACCTGCTGAAATATCGCCAGCTAACCTCATTCATTCCCCAGCAGGCTCCATGAAGATTAAAAAAGATCAGCGGGTCTGCTGATAAACACTCCATACATGTGGAAGGGCTCAGTAGACAGAATGGACACAAATAAGAATACAGAGTCTTTGCTTCCAGGATACAAGCCATCTCCTTATTTAAGTGTCTCTAAGTTCTAAACAAAAATGTAAAATAGTGTCACTTCCTGTCCCAGGGTGACAACGCTCACTGCACTGTATCTATGGAGGAGCAGTGTTGTCATGCTAGGCTGATTTCCTGATTTGGACTACGAACATCTCCTCCCCCCTTTATCTCCAATACATATGCCGCGTACACACGATCGTTTTTAATGTCACTGAAAAAAACTGCATTTTTCTCGACGTGATTTTTCGTGTTTCCTCTCAAGCCTGCATTGCCTACACACTATCGTGGAAAAAAATGTTTGAGTAAAGTGCGGTGACGTACAACACGTATGACGGCACTATAAAGGGGAAGTTCAATTCGGATGGCGCCACCCTTCATGTTAGTAAAGTTTGTTGAGAGACGATTTGCGCTTTTCAGCCTCGTGCTTTTCAGTTCGTTACAGCGTGACGAATGTGCTATCTCCATTATGAACGCTAGTTTTACCAGAACGAACGCTCCCGTCTCATACTTGATTCTGAGCATGCGCATTTTTTTTCACGTCGTTAAAGCCCACACACGGCCGTTTTTCATGACGAAAAAAACGACGATGTAAAAAACGACGTGAAAAATTAGAGCATGTTCCAATTTTTCTCGCTGTGATTCTCAGCGTTTTTCTCGTTGGGGAAAAATGCTGGAAAGCCCACACACGATCATTTTTAATGACCATTTTAAAAAATTCAATTTTTCTCGTCATTAAAAACGATCGTGTGTACGCGGCAATAGGCAAGGTGTGGTGGGTTGTAGCTTACAGAAGACAACTGGTGAGAGCTGACAACTTTAGTTCAGTGCACAGGAAGTTACTGTACAATGGAAAAAAAATATGGCAGGATCAACAGATCACTTTCTATGTTTTTAGCTTGAAAATACAAAAACAAATTCAGCAACTACTTCTAAGGATGTCTACAAGACATCAGAGTCTTGCTTTGTGATCAATTTTGGTAGAGTGTAGAAAAGCTAAATTTCTTTGTGAGGTTTTTTTTTTGTCTTTTACCGCACTGGGAAGATTTTCCCTCACTTCCTGTCTTTGTGACACCCATACAAGACATAGTGGATAATAACTGTCATTTGGACAAAAAGGCATGATAGCAATAAAACCATTTTAGAACTTTTAACTGTGTATTTTAGGATGTGTATTTGTCTTTTGGCTTGAGTTGGACTTTAAGTTTAAAGTGATATTAATGTGAAGATTAGAAAAACAAAGAAAACAAATTACAACCATGTCATACTTACCTACTCTGGACAGTGGTTTTGCACAGAGCAGCCCTTATCCTCCCGTTCTCGAGTTCCCGGTACTCCTGGTCCCTCCCTCCTGCCAAGGGCAGGTCAGTGACAGAAGTTTTTTCACCTTAATGCATAGGATGCATTAAGGTGAAAAATCATGAGGGTTTACCACCCCTTTAAGAGTTCCCTTCACTGAAACTAAAGGGCCCAGCCCAACCCATGAAAAACAACCCCACAACATAATCCTCCCTTCACCAACTGATTTGGATCAGTGCACAAAGCAAGGTCCATAAAGACATGGATGAGCGAGTTTGGGGTGGAGGAACTTGACTGGCCTGCACAGAGTCCTGACCTCAAACCAATAAAACACCTTTGGGATAAATTAGAGCGGAGACTGCAAGCCAGGCCTTCTCATCCAATATCCTTGCCTGACCTCACAAATGTGCTTCTGGAAGAATGGTCAAACATTCCCATAGACACACTTCTAAACCTTGTGGACAACCTTCCCAGAAGAGCTGAAACTGTTATAGCTACAAATGGTGGACCAACTCAATATTGAACCTTACGGACTAAGACTGGGATGCCATTAAAGTTCATGTGTGTGTAAAGGCAGATGTCCCAATACTTTTGGTAATATAGTTGTAGCGGGTATTTGAATTTAGGGGAGGCATCTGGGTGGTAGTGTAACCCAGATGCATTGATTGTTAGGGAATCTGAGACCTCTTTGTGGTTCTTGGAGGACTCTGGTGGTGTGAGGTTCCCTGCGGCCTGCAAGTGGCGCTGTCGCCCTGGGCCGGAGCTGAACACTCACCGCAAGACTGCATCCCTTTTTGTCCTTTCCTGGCGCTGGTACAGGGGGCGGGGAACCTGCTGTGACGCAAAGGGAGAGGAGATAAGGGGGGCAGACCTTCAGCCTGGGTGCTGGCGTTCCGGAGTTCCGGGCCCAGGTGCCCTTGACCTGGCCGGAGCGGGAGATGGAGTCCATCTCAGGCACCTTTAGCCTGGGGTGAGGTACTATGGCGGAAGCCTGGAGCTCAGTACCTTCGACTGAGTTCCGCGAGGGTGGAGGAATCCGAGGGGGCCCCAACTCCTTGGATGCCCATGTCTGAGACGAGAAGGCCGGTGAGCGGAACTTCTCCGGAGAGTCCAGCACAGCATTGCTGGTGACGGAGAGGCCTCCGGTAACTGTCTTGGACGGATGTCCTTCCCCTGATAGGGGCTACGTTAGCGAAGGTAATTCATGTTCTGTTCAATATAGTCAGTGGCAGTAACTATTCGCCACTGGTGACACCACAGTGGTTAGCTCTATCTAAAAGAATTGTGCCTTGGCCTACTCCCCACAAAGACTGAAGTGTTATATGGGTCTCAACCTGTCTGTGCTGTATGACTATTTATTGAGAAGAATAAATATGAGTTAGACCCTTTCAGTGTGTGGAACTCTGGTTACTAGGAGCAAAGGGAGTTAATCCGAGGAGAGGATTTGACTCAAGGACACATACACAAAACCCGATAGTTCTGGCCTTCACCTCTACACATTGGAGGACATGGGCCGTGGTGTATCTCATCCCTCCCCCCCAGTGCTAACCCCTAGACGAGACAGACAAGCCGTGAATGAGAAAGGGTGAGAGGGGTGAGGTCGCTACATAGTGTATGTATATATATATACACATAGTGTATATATATATATATATATATATATATATATATATATAGTTATATCTATCTATCTATCTATCTATCTATCTATCTATCTATAGATAGATATACTGCATATATATGTGTGTAGCGGGGTCTCCGTTGAGGCCCCATGAACTACGTTACCCAGAACTCCGTTTGGCACCCAAGGTGCATTGTGCCGCCGCAGAGACTCATGGAGGGGTATAAAAGGGGACGGCGAGGCTAATCCCGGCCTCTTTGGTCACCGCGTGGCTGGCAAGAGGACTTCCTGTGCGGACCTGCTGCGAGTGTAAGGCCCGAGGCCTGGGCCTTGTGCACTTCCAGAGAGCCTTCCAACCCACTGCAAAGCCTGTGGGGCATCTGATATCTACCTGCTTTGCGGACGTCAGTAAGAACCAGGGATCCGGTCGTTGCAGATCCTGTGTGTGGAGACACAGCGGTGGGAGTCCAGGACTGGGTTCGAGTCGGAGGGGTGAGAGAGCACCTGCTCACAACTAGAACCAAGTACCTTTGTTAGGCCTATTGACTGCCTTGGCCCATCGTGTTATATTTGCTATCCTGACAGGAGACTAGTTCCAGAACTGAGTTACATAGTCTCCGGGGAGTTGATTCTATTGCTATACACCATTACTGGATTACAAATTAGTGTTCCTGTATGTGCACCACCGATCATCTTGCATGCAAAGATTCCTCAATTAAAGACTGAGCTTTAACTGAGTCAGGCCTGACTGGGAGTTTAGAACTTTATTGAGCGCCATATTGCTCATGGGGAGAATAGCTATATGTTAGCGTGTGATAGATATATATATGCACTATAGTTGATTAGTATTATTATTACTGCAGGGCTCTGCATGTATGTGTTGTATGGTATTGATCGTTAACCCTTTATATCCAAGTAAATCTAATATAGTTAATCATTCTGGTATTGGCGTCCATTACTATATTTCACAACTGTTTGGATTATTGGGGGGATTGTTCATAGACAGATATAAAGCTATATGTAGCGGCCTCCACCCTCTCTCTCCGCTGCTGGCTGGTCACTGCTTGTCTAGGGGTATCCTGGAGGAGAGAGTGCGGGGTCACCACGCCAAGCCTTCACCGCAGATGTTTGTGTGGTGTAAGCAAAGTTTCTTTACCTTCGGGTCGGTGTTCGGTGTTTGGAGCCTCCGCTCCTTCTGTGGAACAGTGTCTGCCAGTAATAGAGCCCCACACCAATAAAAGTCCAACACTCCTTTATTTTCTAATGTCAGGATGAAACACAATCAGTTGGACTCCCTCAATGAACAGACAGGGGGTGTGGATACGAGTAGGCCCAGGCACAATGAACTCTCCTATTCCTCTATCAGCGAATAGGTTTGGCACATGATCTATGCCACCTGCTGAGAATCTTGGTCGCTGCCACCGACCGGGTGAACGGTGAACCTTCCTCCTGACTGCAATCGGCCCTTGTTTGGGAAGATACCCCTCCGGGCGGTCTCCTGAGTCTCACCCGGCACCGGCAATCTGCTGCACCAGGTCTTCGGGTGAGTAGCTCCTCCGGTCCCTTACGCCTCTGGATTCGGGTACCCCACTCCCGGGGTCCCCTAGGAAATCCTTCCCTCGCGGAGCCCAGCGGAGGACACTGGGCCCCAGGCCTCCAACCGAGTACCTCACCCCAGGTTGAAGGTGCCTGGGGTGGAACACGAGCTCCGGGTATCCAGGCCTAGGCCGCCTGGACACCGACCACGAACCACAGCCCTCAGGCTGAAGGTGCCTGGGACTCAACAACCCCGTGACCAAAATGGCCGACCCCTTTATACCCTCCCCCAGCAAGCCCAGCGGAGCCCTCGCCCCGCTGTACTCATGCTGCGAGAGGCCAAAAAGGGTACGGTACTGCAATGATGGCTCAACCCCAGGCCCAAAGCGACAGCGCCACCCGCTGGGCCCCAGGGAACCATACATTACAGATCCCCCACCAAATTCAAACATGAGAGAAAAGCATATACCCGCTACATATACTAACACACCACCCCTAGACTAGGGTGACCAGACATCCCCGGTTTCAGGGGACAGTCTCCAGATTGAGGACACTGTCCCTGGACCAAGTCTGTCCCCGGTTTTGTCCCCGGATCGGATTTGAACAGGGGCTGGGGCAATTTCAAAGACAGTCAGTGCAGAATTAAAAAAAATCAGAATTACACACCCCCGCTCCGCTGCTCCTACTAGCTGGGGGGGGGTGCATTTTTTTAATTATCTGTGCCCCTTTCTGATGATCGTGTGCTGGTCGGATTGGAGGGAATATTTCTTCAGTTTTGGGCGCATGCCCGTACCGCTCCGCTCCCATGTTCCAGCCAGCTGCCTGCCTATCTCCTTGCCTTCCCTGGCGGAGTGATCTTCCTCCGCTCCCCACCCAGTAGTAGAGTAAGACTTGACAGGCTGTAAGGCGGGCGGCGGCGGCGACGGGCAGAGAGTCGCTGATTGCCGCCATTACTAGTAAAAAAAAAAAAAATCCCCGGATTTCATTTTAAAAATCTGGTCACCTTACCCTAGACTAGCTGTGCCAGAGGAGGGTCGAGTAGATTGCCGGGGGTTGGCCGTGCTGTGTACAGGGCCCGAAACAAAACCAGTGGTTCTCTTAGTTTGGGGGTATCGCTACATATATATATATATATATATATATATATATATATATATATATATATATATATATATATATTGTAACCTGGGGGACAGGTAGTAGGTACAAAAACTCCCTGGGATGAGCAGGCACAGATACCAAGTCCATTGGATCAGTGAAAACAGTGTTGTTTATTGGTGCTATATACAAAGTCTAATGACAGGTGCTGTACAGTGTGCTGAAAACAAACAGAAGAAAAAATAGCTAAACAAAAGCCTAGCCGTGTCTCGGCTCTAACTACACAGTATGTACAGGCCCTCACTACCAGGCTGGACAAGCCTAACGCTTGTCCGCTTCCACATTCACAGGGTAACAAGTTTTACCAACCTTCTTGCTCTCACAAACCAACGTTGTCTGTGTTTCCCAGGCTGAGCAAAGGCTGTCTGCTCAGGTGAGCTTTTAATTAACCTGTGGGAGAGAACCAACACCTGAACTGGACCCTGGCTCAGAGATCCCTGAATGTATATGAGAGGAGCCTGGGAGATGTATAAACCCCGAATAGGACTTTCCCAGGCTCTCTCTGGGATGCTCTGTCACACATCCTCCCCCCTTGTTTCAACCCCAGGGTTGGAACACCTGTAGCCCAACAGGAGTGAACACGGGAGAGGGCATCTACATTCCCCATCTCAACACCTGGCCTGTGTTTTACTGTAAAGGCGTAGTCTTGTAGGGCCAAAAACCACCGGTTCACCCGCCTATTAGTCTCCTTCTTTTGGGCCATCCATTTCAGGGGAGCATGGTCAGTTATCAACTCAAACTGGCGCCCCAACAAGTAGTACCTGAGCTCGTCCACGGCCCACTTTATGGCCAGACACTCCTTTTCAATGACTGCGTACTTCTTTTCATGGTCATTGAGCTTTCTGCTTAAGTACACCACAGGGTGTTCTTCCCCATTGTGTACCTGTGAAAGTACTGCCCCGATACCCACATCAGATGCATCCGTCTGGACCAAAAAGTTTTTGGAGAAATCGGGGGAGTATAGGATTGGCTGTGCACAAAGAGCCTTCTTCAGTACTTGAAAAGACTCTTCTGCTACTGGAGACCATTTCACCATTACGGAGGCTTTCCCTTTTGTAAGGTCTGTCAGTGGGGCAGCTATAGTTGCGAAATTTGGGATGAATCTTCTATAGTACCCCGCAATGCCAAGAAAGGCCCTGACCTGCTTCTTGTTTGCAGGACGTGGCCACTCCTGGATGGCTTCTATTTTATTCACCTGGGGCTTTATGACACCCCGGCCAATAGTGTAGCCCAAATACCTGGCTTCCTCTAGCCCAATGGCACATTTTTTGGGATTTGCCGTAAACCCTTCTTTGAAAAGGGAATCCAGGACAGCCTGGACACGGGGCAAGTGAGACTCCCAGTCAGTGCTATGCACCACTATGTCGTCCAGATAGGCTGCAGCATACTGTCGGTGAGGTCTTAGGGTCCTGTCCATAGCCCTCTGAAATGTTGCAGGGGCATTTTGCAACCCAAAAGGCATTTTCTTATACTGAAACGACCCCTCCGGGGTCACAAATGCAGTCTTTTCTTTGGCCCTACCAGTCAGGGGTATTTGCCAATATCCTTTGGTCAAGTCCAAAGTGGTCAGATAACGGGCCTTGCCAAGTCGGTCTATAAGCTCGTCTACCCTGGGCATTGGGTATGTGTCAAACTTTGTTACCGCATTAAGCTTCCTGAAGTCGTTACAAAACCTCCAAGTGCCATCCGGTTTTGGGACTAATACAATGGGGCTAGACCAGTCACTATTGGATTCCTCAATAACATCTAGCTCCAACATCCTTTTAACTTCCTCACTGATGTCCTTTCTTCTAGCTTCGGGAATTCGGTATGGTTTGAGCTTGACACGGACCCCAGGTTCAGTAACAATATCATGCTGAACTGCTGAAGTCGTGCACGGCAACTCTGAAAATTTCTCTTTATTCCTTATCAGGAACTCTCTAGCTTCCTGTTTCTGGGAACATGACAGGGTGTCTGGAATCGTGACCTCAGGAATCAGAGGGGATTCAGTACCCTTAAGGGTTACCGGGAGAGACCTGGCAGTTAATGCCAGTCTATCCTTCCAGGGCTTTAACAGGTTTATGTGGTAAATCTGTTCGGGCTTCCTTTTACCTGGTTGATACACCTTGTAATTGACCTCCCCAACTCTTTCAATTACTTCAAAGGGTCCCTGCCACTTAGCCAGGAATTTGCTCTCAACAGTGGGAACTAACACGAGGACCCGGTCACCAGGTGAGAAAACACGAAGTTGGGCCCCCCTGTTGTATATCCTCTGTTGGGCGGCTTGGGCCTGCAGTAAATGTTCTTTTACTACCGGCATGATTGCTGCAATCCTATCCTGCATTTGAGCGATATGCTCAATAACACTTTTGTGAGGTGTCTGCTCCCCCTCCCAAGTTTCCTTGGCTATGTCTAAGAGTCCCCGAGGGTGTCTCCCATAAAGCAGCTCAAATGGAGAGTACCCCGTAGAGGACTGGGGAACTTCCCTGATGGCGAACATCAAGTAAGGTATCAGGAAGTCCCAGTTTTTCCCATCCTTATCAACAACCTTTTTTAACATACTCTTTAATGTCTTATTGAAGCGTTCCACCAAGCCATCCGTTTGAGGATGGTACACTGAGGTACGCAACTGCGTCACCTTAAATAACTTGCAGAGCTCCCTAGTTATTCGTGACATGAATGGGGTACCTTGGTCTGTAAGGACTTCTTTCGGGATGCCAACCCGACTGAACACCATAAACAGCTCTTTGGCAATGTTTTTAGCAGATGCAGTGCGTAAGGGAACGGCCTCGGGGTAACGGGTAGCGTAATCCATGATCACGAGGATATGTTGATGACCGCGGGCAGATTTGGGGAGTGGACCCACCAGGTCCATGGCAATCCTTTCAAAGGGCACTTCAATAATGGGCAAGGGCACTAACGGACTTCGAAAGTGGGGTTGGGGGGCTGACATCTGACATATAGGACAGGATTGACAATAATTCTCGATATTTTTCCATATCCCAGGCCAGTAAAACCTGCACAACACCCTTTCAGTGGTTTTCTCAACCCCTAAATGGCCTCCTAGCAAATGCCCATGGGCAAGTTCCAACACCACCCGTCTGTATAGCTTAGGGACTACCAACTGTTCAACCACTTCATCATTAGTTTTACATACACGATACAGTAAATCCTCATTGCTGCAGAAATATGGAAAACAGGGCCCGTCCCCCGGTTCGACAGGTACCCCATCAACCACCACCACATTTTCCCAGGCCCTGGCAAGGGTAGGGTCTTTTCTCTGTTCCGTACCAAAATTTTCCTTGTGCACATTTAGATCGGTAAACTCTAACGTAGGCTCAGATTCAGCAGACGGCTGTCCAGCTCTACTGGTTGTGGGGACTTCTTCAGGCTCCCCCAGCTCTCCTGCCATAACTGAGAAAGGATCACCCGGAGAGCCCTGAGAGGAGTCCCCTGAACTCACAAGGTCAGTAATGGCCATGAGTTCTGGCTCTGCGACTGAGTTAGGTACTGCGACTGGGTCGGGACAATCCCACAGTTCCCAAAACTTAGGGAAGTCCCTACCAATGATAGCCTCGTGCACCAAGTGGGGCACCAGTCCGACCGAATGGGTCACCGTACCTAAGCCAGTTTTAAACTGAACAGTGGCTATTGGATACTCGCGGGTATCCCCATGTACACAGATCACAGCAACTTTTTTTGCATGAAAATTCACAGTTTCAACCATCTCAGCTGTAACCAAAGTAACTAGACTTCCTGAGTCCAGCAAGGCCGTAATAGGCTTATTATTAATAGTCACTTGACACATGTGTTTTCCCACATTTGGCACTGCAGCGCATGAAACGGCAGCAAACATAGACTGCCTTCTAAAAGATAGATCACACTGCATTGGTTCATCTGTTAATGGACAGTTTGCTGCAACATGTCCCAGTTCTTGGCAACGAAAACACCTGATGTTTCCCCAATCTGGTTTGCTGACAGGCAGTGGCTTCCCTTGCTTGGGCCGCCAAACTTCAGTCCTGGCACCAAAATTCCTCCCCCCTATTTCCTTGCCATGCTTACCACCCACTTCCCCTGGAACAGTCTTACCGGTTGCCTGGGGAGACCGTGGTTTTGGATGGAAAGTCCGTGCGGCTGTAGGGGTGGTGACCAGGTTCTCTGCAGCAAAGTACCTCTCAACGAGCTCCACCAGGTTGTCTGCTGACTTGGGGTCTCCTTGACTCACCCACTTCTGCAGGGGAATTGGCAGTGACCTCAGGAATTGGTCCATGACCACACGCTCCACTATTTGTGGCGCAGACAGGGACTCCGGCTGTAGCCATTTCCGCACCAGGTGGATCAGATCAAACATCTGCGATCTTGGGGGCCTCTTTTCTTGGAAGAACCAGCTGTGGACCCGCTGAGCTCGAACAGCCAAGGTAACGCCAAGTCGTGCCAGGATTTCCTGCTTGACCTTCTCATAATCTCCCGCTTCTGCTGACTCCAGATCATAGTAGGCCTTCTGCGCTTCTCCAGAAAGTAAGGGGGCGATCAGTCCTGCCCACTGGGTTTGGGGCCAACCTTCCCTCTCAGCGGTCCGTTCAAATGTTAGTAGGAAAGCCTCTGGATCATCATCTGCCGTCATCTTTGAAAGAAAGCGACCCACATGGATGGTTGAGGGCTTGTCTCCAATATCCTTCATTATCGCAGGTGACCCCTGTGCTAGCGTCTCCAAAACCTCAGTAAGGGTTTTCCTATCCGCTTTTGCAGCAGTGGCAAGCTGTTCAAACAGCCTCTGCGATTGCTCCTGTACAGCACCAATCTGTTGGAACAGCACCTTGGTTTGCTCCTGTGCGATAGCGTTGGCTTGCTGTTGTGCAGCGTTTGCTTGCCGCAATTCAGCGTTAGTTTGCTGTTGTGTAGCGTTTGCTTGCTGCCATGCAGCGTTAGTTTGCTGTTGTGCAGCATTTGCTTGCTGCAACGCGGCATTTGCCAACACCATTTGTTTGAGGAGGTCCTCCATGTTGTCACTTTAGGTACTGGCCTTTTAAGTAGTAACTTACTACAGCTGGTCGCAGCCTCCACCATATGTAACCTGGGGGACAGGTAGTAGGTACAAAAACTCCCTGGGATGAGCAGGCACAGATACCAAGTCCATTGGATCAGTGAAAACACAGTGTGGTTTATTGGTGCTATATACAAAGTCTAATGACAGGTGCTGTACAGTGTGCTGAAAACAAACAGAAGAAAAAATAGCTAAACAAAAGCCTAGCCGTGTCTCGGCTCTAACTACACAGTATGTACAGGCCCTCACTACCAGGCTGGACAAGCCTAACGCTTGTCCGCTTCCACATTCACAGGGTAACAAGTTTTACCAACCTTCTTGCTCTCACAAACCAACGTTGTCTGTGTTTCCCAGGCTGAGCAAAGGCTGTCTGCTCAGGTGAGCTTTTAATTAACCTGTGGGAGAGAACCAACACCTGAACTGGACCCTGGCTCAGAGATCCCTGAATGTATATGAGAGGAGCCTGGGAGATGTATAAACCCCGAATAGGACTTTCCCAGGCTCTCTCTGGGATGCTCTGTCACAATATATATATATATATATATGTATGTAGCGACCTCATCTCTCACTCCCTCCTTCTCTGTCAATGTCAATGGCTCTTGTCTAGGGGACCAGGGAGGAGAGTGTGACGCACCACCAGCTCGTATCCTCTTGTGTGTAGAGGTGTGAGCTATAACCATTTAACTTCGGGCCTGTGCCCCTGTCCAGAGCCAAAACTTCCCCTGAGAATTACCTTTTAACTCCCAGAAAGCCAAGTTTCACACAATTGAAAGTCCAACACTTATTTATACTTTCAGAGCAATAAATAGTCCTTTTAGAGCAGACTGGTTAGACAACGAACAGACAAGGCGAAGAGGAAGGTCCAGGCACAAACATGCATTTGTTACTCTCCTGTTTCGGTGTGCGCCAACAGGCTTGGCGCACGGTCGCTGCCACCGACCGTGAGGGTGGTCGCTGCCACCGACCGGGTGAATTAGACTTGAGGCCTCTGCCACCGACCATGAGTTTGAGTTTGGTCGCTGCCACCGACCATGAGAACGTGGACTACCTTCTTGAGAAGCGGCCCCTGTCAGGGAGAGACATCCATCCGGACGGTCACCAGAGGCCTCCACCATCACCAGCCAATGCTGCGCTGGGTCTTCGGGAAGGTCACCTCTCTGGTCCCCCTCGCCCTGGATTCGGGTCCCCTCACTCGGTGGGCCCCTAGGAATCCTCCATCCCATGCGGGACCTAGTCGAAGGTACTGGGCCCCAGGCCTCCGGAGAGTACCTCACCCCAGACCAAAGGTGTCTGGGGTGGAATCACAGCTCCGTCTCCGGGCCGAGGACGCCCGGAGACCACCAGCACTCACCCCCAGGCTGAAGGTGCCTGGGCGTGGACCCCAAGTGGAAAAATGTCTGCCCCTTTTATCCCCTCTCCCAACAGGCACAGCAGGTTCCCCGCCCCGCTGTACCACCGCCGCGAGAGGACAAAAAGGGCACAGACCTCCAATGGTGGTTCAACCCCGGCCTATGGCGACAGCACCACCTATAGGCCGCAGGGAACTGGACACCACTGATATCCTCCACTGGCATAAATTGGTCCATGAACCCTAACAATTGCTGCATCTGAGTCTGTTACCACTCAGATGCCTCCCCTAAATGTAACCCCCCGCTACACATATATATATATATATATATATATATATGTAGCGATACCCCCAGCTAAGAGGGCTGCCAGTATAATTTTTGGGCCCTGTAGTGCACTGCTGTCAACCCCAAGTAATTAGCCCTAACCTCCCTTGGCACAGTTAGTAAGGGGTGATAGGACTGTGTGGCCTGTAACTCACGGAGACACAGTCCTATAGTAAAACACACACAGCAATAGAGTGTAGCTATCCTTAACCGTCTCTTCTGCAAAGTAAATGACACAAACACCAGTATACTTAACCCTTGCACTTTTACTCAGATTGTTGGGTAAGCATGTAATCAACAGTGTACATATCATGTGCAGAGCCCTGCAATAAAAGAGTATCTCAACAAACAGATAGATATACAGTACTATGCATGACACTAACGGTCCCCACTGCAGCTATCCTCCCTCATGGACAAAATGGCGCCCAGAAATGTCTATGCTAAGTCAGGCCTGACTGTACTGTATAGAAGTTCTGTAAGGGAAAATCTTCGCTAGCAAAAAACGGTGGTGCACTTGTTGAAGAAATAACTGTAATCCACAGGGTAAAAGGGTTTTGGATAACTTGGTGTATTTAGAACAAATCTCTAAGGTAACTCCGATGCACTGTCTCTCTGGCGTGCAGCAACCAACACTAGTAATTACTCCAGATAACAGTTATTGGGCCTAGAGATCCTATATAGTTGTTTGAGCAGGTTCTCGCTCACCCAACCGGACCAGTCCGTGTCCTTGTCTTCCGCTGCTGTGTCTTGGTACACAAATCTCACGACCTCCGGGTCTTCGGTCCTCCTGGCGATGATACAGCAACAGCAGGAAAAGACGTCCCTCAGGTTCCTCAGCAAGAGCGGAAGGCTCTTTGGAGAAAGGCCCAGGCTTCAGGCCTTGTATCTCAGCAGGCTCAGAAAAGAGTTCCACTTGCTGGGCAGGCGGTGTCCAAAGAGACCGAATTCAGCCCCGCCCTTCGGTTAAATAACCCACCCCAGCAGTCCTTGGGCGGGGCAATGCACCCTGGGTGTCCCGTTGCGCACTGGGTACTGTTGTCTCTGGGGATTAAAGGGCAATACCCCGCTACACACTCCCCCCACTTAAAATCTTTGGTCCCCAAAGATAACACTAGCATTATCTACAGGCAATGCAATTTACCGTGGCAAAAAAACTTGGCAGGGGAATCTCCCACCAAACTTGGTATGGGGAATTGCCCTGCCCACAGGTCATATTAGTAGAAGTGACCTGCCTAACTGTGCCAGAGAGTGAGCTGGGGTTGCCCTCCACCAAATGCACAGTGGAGGGGCCAGGTTTTTGTATTGTCCTTCTTGCAGTTGTCACAGTGTCCTCAGAGCATTCTCCCATCTGAGTGTATGTCAACTTTCGAGGAGGGCGGATAGTTCTCTTCACTCTTTGTTCTCGAGGAGTTATGGCCTCTGGTACTAAGGGTGCTTCCATTAAGGCAGGTGTGGTGGGACTTGCTGCTTCAGGGGCATCCACCTCAGGTGCAGGGACGTACATTGAGTTCCTTGGGTCTTCAGCTGGGACTGATTCCAGTGCATCTTCCCATTCTTCACTCTGAACATTGGACGGGATGAACTCATCAGCTTCAGCATTCAAGGTGTCACTTATGGGGAAATCAGAGGGCGGAGGATCCATCACTAAGGATTCAGGTGCCTGAGACGGCCTTAGCCAGGTGAGTTCCAGCTCCTCCCCTTCACTTTGATCTGAAATATCCTCCTCTCTTGATAGAGTTGTTTGAGACCTGGTATTGGGTCTAGGAGTCCAGGGAGTTGAACACAGCTCTGGGGAATCCAGAGTAGGAGGCATCCTGACTGCTTCAGAAAGGGGTAGCAGATGGTTCCTGTGCCAGGTCTTCAGTGGCCCCGCTCTTCCTTCCGGCCTCAACTGATATACTGGTAAATCAGGCAGCTTTCTACAAATCACATAGGGCTCTGACTTCCATCTATCTGCCAGCTTGTGTTTTCCAGGAACACCCAAGTTTCTCAGCAACACTCTGTCTCCAGGCTGCAGATCCTTGATCCGGACCCTAAGGTCGAAGTTCCGTTTGTTCCGGGCCCCTCTCTGGTCAGAAGTTCATTGGGCCTTCTCATAGGCCAGCCGTAGGCTCTTCCGCAGTCTGTCCACATATCCCTTGTGTGAGGCAGCTAATGTGTGGTCCGTTGAGGTGCCAAAGGCCAAGTCTACTGGTAGTCTTGCTTCTCTGCCGAACATCAGTCTATAAGGGGAATACCCTGTGACATCACTGGTGGTACTATTGTAGGCGTGCACTATGGCAGCTATGTGCTTGCCCCAATGTTGCTTTTCCTCACTGCTCAGAGTCCCCAACATGTTTAGCAAAGTCCTGTTGAATCTTTCTGGTTGGGCATCACCCTGGGGGTGATAAGGGGTGGTGCGAGTCTTCTTTATGCCCAAAGAGTCCAGTAACTTCCGAATCAGTCGGCTTTCAAAGTCTCTCCCTTGATCCGAGTGAAGGCGTTGGGGTAACCCGTAATGCACAAAGTACTTTTCCACTAGTATTTTGGCGACAGTGGAGGCCTTCTGATCTTTGGTTGGAAAGGCCTGGGCATAACGGGTGAAATGGTAGGTTATCACCAGAACATTTCCATGTCCACTCAAGTCAGGTTCCAGACAAAGGAAGTCAATGCATACCAAGTCCAAGGGTCCTTGACTCTGCAGGTGGCCCATTGGGGCAGCTTGATGTGGCAATGTCTTTCTCTGTATGCAGCGAGCACATGAGTGAAAGTACTCCTCCACGTCAGCTCGCATACAGGGCCAGTAGAATCTACTCCTTACGAGCTGAAAGGTTCGTTCGGCCCCTAAGTGGCCATGGTTGTCATGTAGGGCAGCTAAGACAGTCTTTCGATGTTTTTCTGGCAAGAATAATTGCCACTTATCTTCCAGGTCATCAGAGGGGACCCTTCGGTAGACCACCCCTTGATGAATCGGCAGCCGGTCCTATTCTTTGCGGATTAATCGGGCCTCCTTGGAGGGATCATGCAAGAGCCTGTCCGGATCCTGATCCTCCAGAGCTTCCAAGGCTAATCTTCTCCAGGGGTCTTCCAACTGATCCCGTCTTATATCTTTCTTAGACAGTTTTGGCAAGTCGTCTTCGCCCATCTGGGTCACATCACAATAGTATTTGGGTACCGCCACCACCGAAACTCCAATTTCTTCGGCCCTGGATCCACCACTAGCTTGAAGCTGTGCTCCCTGACACAAGGCCCGCACTCCCTCTGGGGTCACCTGGGTCCAGTCTTCTGTGCGACAAGCGGGAGCATGAGACCTCCTGGACAAAGCATCGGCATCTCGGTTTCCTGTCCCAGGTCTATACTTTAAACTAAAGTTGAATCCAGAGAGGACTGCCGACCAACGGTGGCCGGTAGCATCCAGCTTGGCGGTGGTGAAAAGGTAAGTGAGTGGGTTATTGTCTGTTCTCACTACAAAGTTAGCTCCATACAAATAGTCTTTAGCCCTGTACACACGGCCGAGATTCTCGTCAGGAAAAAAACGTAGTTTTTCCTGACGAGAATCTTGACAAGAAACTTGTCCCGGCCGAGTGTACACGTGTCACTCGTCACATTCAATACCGTCGCCGCCATCTTGCTGCACCCTATGCCTATGCCTAGGAAGCTACCGCGCATGCGTCAAAGTCATTTTGAGCATGCGCGGGTTTCCACGGCGACAGGTAAGTGTACACACGCTCGGGTTTCTTGTCGAGAAACAGGCCGACGAGATTCTCGACGAGAAAAAAGACCGCAGGTCGTCTTTTTTCTCGTCGGGGAATCTGGCCAGTTTTCTCGACGAGAAAACTGAACCCACGTACACACAGCCAGTTTTCTCGGCAAGAAAACTCTCCCGGCAGTTTTCTTGTCGTTTTTTGCCGAGAAAAACGGTCGTGTGTACGCGGCCTTTGAGTTTGTCTACAACAGCCCACTTTAAGGCCAAGAATTCCAATTTGTGGGTGGGGTAATTCTTTTCTGCTGGCGTTAAACTCCTACTCACATAGGCAACTGGTCTTAGCTGTTCTTCATACTCCTGGTACAGCACACCTCCCAGACCGTCGTGACTGGCATCCACGTGTAAGTTATAGGGTTTCTTGGTGTCTGCATAGGCCAAGACAGAAGCAGTGGTCAGACTCTTCTTCAACATTTTGAATGCCTCTTCACACTTCTCCGTCCACTGGTCTTCCACGGACTCCCCTGGCTTCCTGGGCCCAGAGTCATCTTCCTCTCCCTCTATCTTCAGTAACTCATTCAGAGGTTTGGCAATTCTCGCAAATCCCTCCATAAACCTGCGGTAGTAATAGCAGAACCCCAAGAAGGATCTGAGCTCAGTCACTGTAGTTGGTCGGGGCCAGGAGGTAACTGCCTCCAGTTTGTCAGGGTCTGTAGATACTCCCTCTTCATACACTATGTGTCCCAGGTAGTGGACTGAGGACCCTGTAGTGCCCTGCTGTCAACCCCAAGTAATTAGTCCTAACCTCCCTTGGCACAGTTAGTAAGGGGTGATAGGACTGTGTGGCCTGTAACTCATGGAGACACAGTCCTATAGTAAAACACACACAGCAATGGAGTATAGCTATCCTTAACCGTCTCTTCTGCAAAGTAAATGACACAAACACCAGTATACTTAACCCAGGCATGTCCAAAGTCCAGCCCGCGGGCCAATTGCGGCCCACATTCTGGTTTAATGTGGCCCCCTTGGTAATTTGGATATACATATCTTTTGTGGCCCCCAGGGAGACTGTGCGGCCATGATACAGGAGATGGTCAGAGACTGTGCAGACATGATACAAGAGATGATCAGAGACTACAGACATGATACAAGAGATGGTTAGAGACTGTACAGACATGATACAAGAGATGATCAGAGACTGTGCAGACATTATACAGAAGTTGGTCAGAGACTGCAAACATGATACAAGAGGTGGTCAGAGACTGCAGACGTGATACAAAAGATGGTCGCACAGTCTCTGGCCATCTCTTGCATTATGTCTGCAATCTCTGACCATCTTTTGTATCATGGCCAAACAGTCTCTGACCATCTCTTGTATCATGGCCGCACAGTAGGGTGACCAGATATCCCCGGTTTCAGGGGACAGTCCCCGGATTGAGGACACTGTCCCCGGACCAAGTCTGTCCCCGGTTTTGTCCCCGGATTGGATTTGAACAGGGGCTGGGGCAATTTCAAAGATAGTCAGTGCAAAATAAAAATATATAAAAATCAGAATTACACCCCCCCCCCCACTAGCTTAGGGGGAGGTGTATTTTTTTTCCATTATCTGTGCCCCTTTCTGATGATCATGTGCTGGTCGGAGCGGAGGGAATATTTCTTCGGTTTCGGGTGCATGCCCATTCCGCTCCACTTACATGTTCTTCTGCCTTGGCTCAAGTCCCGGCCAGCCGCCTGCCTGCTTATCTCCTTGCCTTCCCTGGTGTGGGGATCTTCCTCCACTCCCCACCCAGTAGTATCCGGGGCCCGGAGAGTAATACTTGACAGGCTGTGAGGCGAGCGGCGGCGGTGACGGGCAGAGAGTCACTGATTGCCGCCATTACTAGTATAAAAAAAAATATGTCCCCGGATTACATTTTAAAAATCTGGTCACCTTACCGCACAGTCTCTGACCATCTCTTGTATCATGGCCGCACAGTCTCTGAATATCTCCTGTACCATCACTAGTATTATGTCTGTAAAGTCTCTGACCATCTCTTGTACCATGTCTGCAGTCTCTGACCATCTCTTGTATCATGTCTGTGTAGCGGCCTCCTCACTCCCCTCTTTGCATCAGCTCATCTTTCTCTTGTCTAGGGGTACCTTAGAGGGGAGAGAGCGGGGTCACCACGCCAAGCCTTCACCACATGTGTCCGTGCGGTGTAAGCAAAGTTCCTTATCTACCTTCGGGTCAGTGTTGTGCACCTGGAGTTACCTTGAACAATGTCCACCAGAAAAGCGCCCCACACCATTAAAGTCCAACACTCCTTTATTCTTCTCGAGTGAACAGCATAATCAGTTAGACTCCCTTAAAGAACAGAACAGACAAGGAGGTGTGGATGCGAGTAGGCCCAGACACAATGAACTCTCCACTTTCCTTCCTGAAAGTGGGCTGAGGTCTCCTAGCGAGGGGGGATTTTCCTTCCAGGCGGTCTCCGATGGGAGGCTCACCTGTCACTGGCAATCTGCTGCACCCGGTCTTCAAGTGAGGAGCTCCCCCCAGTCCATTATGCCTTCTGGATTCGGGTACCCAATCCCTGAGTTCCCTAGGACCTCCTTCCCTCGCGGAACTCAGTGTTGGGCACTGAGCTCCAGACCTCCATCCGAGTACCTCACCCCAGGCTAAAGGTGCCTGGGATGGAACACGACCTCCAGACGTCCTCTAGGCCTAGACCGCCCAGAGGACCGACACGAACCACCGCCCTCAGGCTGAAGGTGCCTGGGACTCGACCCCGTGACAAAGATGGCCGGCCCCTTTATACCCTCTCCCAGCAAGCACGGCGGGTTCCCCGCCCCACCATACCGCTGCCGAGGGAGGACAAAAAGGAGGCACAGCACACAGCAATGGTTCAACCCCAGCCCGAGGCGACAGCGCCACCCGCTGGACCGCAAGGAACTGCACATCACTGGTGTCTCTGCCAGTTTAAATTACACCCGGGAAAGCACATACCTGCTGCTACATCTGCAAGGCCAGTCTGGGGGGGGATTACTGATGTAAGGGGGAGTGAATACAGTAAGCTAAGGGGCCACTGATATAAAGTTTCCCCTTATATCAGTAACCCCCCCCTTACCTTAGTGCATTCACTCTGCGGAAGGTGAGTCCCCCCACATTAGAGTTCCCATTTTAAATGCATGTTGGAACTCTGCGGACCCTGATGTAAAGGGGAATGCTGTGCACTCTGATATAAGGTGATCTCTGGTCACCAGAGTCCCCCCCCCCACCTTCTTACATACATCATGATCTGCAGCATTCCCCTTCACATCACAGTTCCCCTTGCACTGTTATGCCCCGTACACACGGTCGGACTATTGTCATCCATCGGAGTAAAAGAGAACATGTTCTCTATCTAAACTCAGATGGAATTCCTCAGAATTAAGTCTGATGGGGCACACACACGGTTGGAATTTCCGATGAAAAAACTGTCTGACTTTTTTCATCGGAAATTCCGACCGTGTGTACAAGGCATAAGGGGGACTCCTGTAGACTCTGATGTAAGGGGGAACTCTGCTGGCTGGGTTATATTAACCTGGCCTTCATGGTTTTTGACCTTTGTTATAACTTACACACATTGCTAGTAGCAGCCACACAAATTTTATCTATATTTGTGTGTGCGTAATATATATCTATGTTTAATGATATTTGATTAAAGAGTAATTGGTTAGAGAAAGTTTTGGAAACTGTGAACTCATAGTTCATAGGATTTAAGGCTCCTAATATATGCAATTTCTACGGTTAATTTCTATCGCTTTAATTCTTTTTCCCATTGTGGAAGTGAGTGGGGCTTCATGCCTAATGCCGCGTACACACGACCGTTTTTAATGTCATTGAAAAAACACAGTTTTTCTCGACGTGATTCTTCTCAAGCCTGCCTTGCCTACACACGATCGTGAAAAAAAATGCTCGAACAAAGCGTGCTAACGTACGAATTGTACAACGGCACTATAAAGGGGAAGTTTAATTCGGATGGCGCCACCCTTTGGGCTGCTTTTGCTGATCCTCGTATTAGTAAAGTTTGGTGAGAGACGATTCGTGCTTTTCAGCCTCGTGCTCTTCAGTCCGTTACAGCGTGACGAATGTGCTATCTCCATCATGAACGCTAGTTTTACCAGAACGAGCGCTCCCGTCTCATAACTTGCTTCTGAGCATGCGTGTTTTTTTCACGTCGTTAAAGCCTACACACTGCCGTTTTTGACGACAAGAAAAACGACGACGTGAAAAACGACGAGAAAAAATATAGCATGTTCCAAATTTTTAATGGCCATTTTTTACGTCGCGAAAAATGCTCTGGAGCCCACACACAATCGTTTTTAATTACCAAATTAATTTTTTTTTTTTTTCTTGTCATGAAAAACGGTCGTGTGTACGCGGTATAAGATTTGCCTAAGGCCTCACAAAGCCTATAGACGCCTCTGCTTCAGTGGTCTAGTGGAGTCCATGTCTTGATGGGTCAGGGCTGTTTGGTGGTAAAAGGGGGACCTACTCAATATTAGGTGGGTGGTCATAATGTTATGGCTGATTGGTGTATAGATACAGTTTATATATACTGTATATTTCATATGTTTGTGATACACAGTGCTTTCTAACAAATGAAATGTCATCCAGTTAGAGTCAAGATCTACATGAAGCGTTCACTTAAGAGTGAGGGCTGCACGGCAAAGCATGTGCTGAGAAGCATTGTGTTAGACATCTCTAAACGCAACTCAATACACGAAAATTGGGGTCATCCTGCAATTTTTTTGCTTGCGATGTGGGGTTGCCTTGGAAGGCATGTCTTTCAAAATGAATGACACCACTATACACCAACGCATGCTACATGGTGCCGCAATACACTTGTGTGAATGAGCCCTCAATGCTAGGGGAAGGGAAAGAGTTTCTTTATAAGTGTTAAGTTAAGGATTAGGTTTAATAATTTTACCTCCATCCAAAATTTGGTTTGGCAAGATTCTTGTTTCTGATATCCGCTGCACTCGGGTTGTGACAGTTCGGTAGAGTGATTGGTGACAGAGTGTCCTCCCTGCAGTGAGCAGTTGTGCCGTGTGTTGCAGAGTGACGTGCTGTGAGTCGTAGTGTGTGACAATAAATTATGTGTAGTCCTCAATCCTCTGACATCAACAGGTGCTGATACCACAAATTCGGGGCACTGACAGTGACGCCACAAAGCTGTCACCTTCCAGACCAGACAGGAAAATCCCAACAAATTACTCCGGGAAAGAATGTGGCTTCTGTTTTTATACTGTTCTATTCATATTATTTATCTGCTGATCCAACATGGCTGCAGTCATGTCATAACAATAAGCTACGCAGTTACAGGGGGCATACGATCAGCTTTAAGGGAATGAAAAGTGGGGTTTGTACCTATTTTCTTGTTATTTATTTAAACAACAACAAAAAAAAGAAAATGTTACATATTAATATTGTGTTCCTTCCAGTAATAATATTGGAATATTAATATTATTAATATTAATATTATTTTTCCTTCCAGCAGATAAAGCTATAGCATCCTCTTTCCTATATTTAGCTATTTCAGCGTTATGCTGTGCAAAAATAAACCTTATCAAACAGCAAGTGAGGCATTTCAATCAAACAAACTGAGACACACAGCAGCCAGTGACTGCTTTGTTAGCTATCCCACTGGGCTCTAGAAATCCTTTTTCATGTATTAAAGCTCTATACATATTGTAAAAAAAATACAAAAGAAACCCCCAGATATTAGTTTATACACTAATACAGTAAAACCTTGGTTTACGAGCATAATTTGTTCCGGAAACATCTTGTAATCCATAGCACTTGTATATCAAAGCAAATTTCTCCATAAAAAATAATGGAAACTCAAATGATTCTTTCCACAACCATTTATTCATAGGTCCTTCAGTTTACAGCCCAATTAAAAAGATTATAGCAATGTGATAGGTTGTGTAACCATAAAATGTTCATCCACAAATGGAAGCCTCTGCAAGGGGATTAGAAGCAAAATCCAGCAGGAGCTACAGGGTATAAAAGAGAAGAGAGGCGCCTCTAAGTGTAGCAATATGTTGCTAAATGTTGTACCTTCATTAACCACTTAAGCCCCGGACCATTTGGTTGCTAGAGGACCAGAGGTGAATTCAGAATTTTGCACTGCGCTGCTTTAACTGTAAATTGTGCGGACATGCAATGTTGTACCCAAACGAAATTTGCGTCCTTTTCTTCCCACAAATAGAGCTTTCTTTTAATGGTATTTGATTGCCTCTGCGATTTTTATTTTTTGCGATATAAACGGAAAAAGACCGAAAATTTTGAAAAAAAATGATATTTTCTACTTTTTGTTATAAGAAAAATCGAATAAACTCAATTGTAGTCATACATTTAGGCCAAAATGTATTCAGCCACATGTTTTTAGTAAAAAAAATGTCAATAAGCGTATATTTATTGGTTTGCGCAAAAGTTATAGAGTTTACAAACTAGGGTACATTTTCTGAAATTTACACAGCTTTAAAGTTATGACTGCCTATCTCATTTCTTGAGGTGCTAAAATGACAGGGCAGTACAAAACCCCCCAAATGACCCCATTTTGGAAAGTAGACACCCCAAGGAAATTGCTGAGAGGCATGTTGAGCCCATTGAATTTTTTATTTTTTTTGTCCCAAGTGATTGAATAATGACTAAAAAAAAAAAAAAAAAAATTACAAAAAGTTGTCACTAAATGATATATTGCTCACACATGCCATGGTTATATGTGGAATTTCACCCCAAAATACATTTTGCTGCTTCTCCTGAGTACGGGGATACCACATGTGTGGGACTTTTTGGGAGCCTAGCCACGTACGGGACCCCGGAAACCAAGCACCGCCTTCAGGATTTCTAAGGGCGCAAATTTTTGATTTCACTCCTCACTACCTATCACAGTTTCGAAGGCCATAAAATGCCAAAATAGCACAAAACCCCCCCAAATGACCCCATTTTAGAAAGTAGACACCCCAAGGAAATTGCTGAGAGGCCTGTTGAGCCCATTGAATATATTTTTTTTTGTCCCAAGTGATTGAATAATGACAAAAAAAAAACAAAAAAAAAAATTACAAAAAGTTGTCACTAAATGATATATTGCTCACACATGCCATGGTTATATGTGGAATTACACCCCAAAATACATTTTTCTGCTTCTCCTGAGTACGGGGATACCACATGTGTGGGACTTTTTAGAAGCCTAGCCGCGTACGGGACCCCGAAAACCAAGCACCGCCTTCAGGATTTCTAGGCACAAATTTTTGATTTCACTCCTCACTACCTATCACAGTTTCGAAGGCCATAAAATGCCAAAATCGCACAAAACCCCACCAAATGACCACATTTTGGAATATAGACACCCCAAGCTATTTGCTGAGAGGAATGGCGAGTATTTTACAGCTCTCATTTGTTTTTGAAAATGAAGAAAGAAAATATATATATATATATTTATTTTTTTTCAATTTTCAAAACTTTGTGACAAAAAGCGAGATCTGCAAAATACTCACAATACCTCTCAGCAAATAGCTTGGGGTGTCTACTTTCCAAAATGGGGTCATTTGGGGGGGTTTGTGCCATCTGGGCATTCCATGGCCTCCGAAACTGTGATAGGCAGTGAGAAGTGAAATCAAAAATTTACACCCTTAGAAAGCCTGAAGGTGGTGCTTGGTTTTTGGGGTCCCGTACGGGGCTAGGCTCCCAAAAAGTCTCACACATGTGGTATCCCCGTACTCAGGAGAAGCAACAGAATGTATTTTGGGGTGTAATTCCACATATGCCCATGGCATGTTTGAGCAATATATCATTTAGTGACAACTTTGTGCAAAAAAAAAAAAAAAAAATTTTCGTTTTTCCGCAACTTGTGTCAACATATAAAATATTCCATGGACTCAACATGCCTCTCAGTATATAGCTTGGGGTGTCTACTTTCCAAAATGGGGTCATTTGGGGGGGTTTTGAACTGTTCTGGCATTTTATACACAACATTAGGAAGCTTACATCCACTCTTCTAACCACTTGAAGACAAAGCCCTTTTTGACACTTTTTGTTTACATGAAAACATTTTTTTTTTTGCAAGAAAATTATGTTGAACCCCCAAACATTATATATATTTTTAAAGCAAAGGCCCTACAGATTAAAATGGTGGGTGTTGCATTTTTTTTTTCTACACAGTATTTGCGCAGCGATTTTTCAAACGCATTTTTTGGGTTAAAAAATACACTTTTTTTAATTTTAATGCACTAAAACTCACTATATTGCCCAAATGTTTGATGAAATAAAAAAGATGATCTTAGGCCGAGTACATAGATACCAGACACGACATGCTTTAAAATTTCGCACAAACGCGCATTGGCAACAAACTACATACATTTTTAAAAGCCTTTAAAAGCCTTTACAGGTTACCCCAGTAGATTTACAGAGGAGGTCTACTGCTAAAATGATTGCCCTCGATCTGACCTTTGCGGTGATACCTCACATTCATGGTGCAATTGCTGTTTACATATGACGCCAGACCGACGCTTGCGTTCGCGATTGGGCAAGAGCAGGGCAGGACAGGGGTGCTTTTTTTTTTTCTTTTTTTTTTATTATTAATTTTGCTTTTTTATTTTATTTTTAAATTGTTCCTTCCAAGTATTTTTTTTTTTATCATTTTTATTGTTATCTCAGGGAATGTAAATATCCCCTATGATAGCAATAGGTAGTGACAGGTACTCTTTTTTTGAAAAAACTGGGGTCTTCTAGACCCTAGATTTTTCCTCTGCCCTCAAAGCATCTGACCACACCAAGATCGGTGTGATAAAATGCTTTCCCAATTTCCCAATGGCGCTTTTTATATCCGGGGGGGGCATTCCCTCCCACTGCTTGTAAAAGCAGTCCAGAGGCTAATTAGCCGCTAGGATTTCTTTTACATGAAAGCCGGCCGCAGGCTGAAAAGAATGATACCAAGATGATACCTAAACCCGCAGGCATCATTCTGGTATAAACATTCAAAGTCCAGCAACATACCAGTACGTTGCTGGTCCTTGTTGGACATGTATTGTAATCTTTTTATTTCATGCAGCCAGTTGGCTGAACGAAAAAAGAGATTGATCGGTGGGTATGCCCACCATTAGAATACCGCCCTTCATCCACCCACTTCCAATGATGGGCATACACGCACCATTTATATATGCCGAAGCATGGGGGCATCCTCCCGCAAAAAAGTTATGCCGCACACACATGGTCAGACTTTTCCACGGGCAAGCCTCCGTCGGAATTTCGACCGTATGTACGCGGCATTAGGAGCAAAATCGCTCCTCCGCCCCTGCTGCCCCAATGCTTCGGCATATTTGCTTTTTTTTTTTAACTGTGGTGGTGAAATCACCTCCTACAGCACTGGAGTCGCAGGGATCAGGCCTGTCTCTGCGAATGCTGCAGTTATGTGTGTTTTTGTTTTGTAAGTGACAGTGATCGATCGATACTGCACTTGGGTGGCCTGGGCTGGACGGAGGGGCAAAACGCAGGTGCCAGCAGGTATCTGGGCTGATCCCGCTAACACTGCATTTTTGGGAACCCTAATCTGCTGGGGACGCTAGTATAGATCTGATCAGATCAGATATTGATCTGTTCAGATACTATACCACTAAGGGGGGTGTATGCTTCACGCGTGGGTGTTAGCGTTACTGGCACTAACCTGACGCTGCTTGGGGTGTGACTCAGACCCTCTCTGACGCTAAAACCTAATTGATATCACCCGCCGGGCGATCAGGGGGTTAAACCTTTATTGGGTTATATACGGCGGGTGCCCTGACACTATAAAAAGCAAACTAACTAACCAGCGTCACCCGTAACACTTATATGGTGATCACTGGTGAAAGGGTTAACTAGGGGCAATCAGGGGGTTAAAACCTTTATTAGATAATATATGGGGGTACCTGACGCTATAAAAACCTGCGGCGAACCTAAAAAAAATTACCAGCTACCGATCTGCATCACCGACACTAAGACAGCGTTTAGAAAAACGATTGCTTAGCGACAGTGGTGATGGGGGTGAAAGGGTTACCTGGGGGGGCGATCAAGGGGGTTAAACCTTTATTAGATAATATATTGGGGTACCTGACGCTATAAAAACATGCGGCGAACCTAAAAAAAATTACTGGCTACGATCTGCATCACCGACACTAAGACAGCGTTTAGAAAAACAATTGCTTAGCGACAGTGGTGATAGGGGGTGAAAGGGTTACCTGGGGGGCGATCAAGGGGGTTAAACCTTTATTAGATAATATATTGGGGTACCTGACGCTATAAAAACCTGCGGCGAACCTAAAAAAAATTACCGGCTACCGATCTGCATCACAGACACTAAGACAGCGTTTAGAAAAACGATCGCTTAGTGACAGTGGTGATAGGGGGTGAAAGGGTTACCTGGGGGGCGATCAAGGGGGTTAAACCTTTATTAGATAATATATTGGGGTACCTGACGCTATAAAAACCTGCGGCGAACCTAAAAAAAATTACTGGCTGCCGATCGGCATCACTGACGCAAAGACAGCGATCAGAAAAATGATCGCTAAGCGACAGTGGTGATAGGCGGTGAAAGGGTTATCTGGGGGGTGATCAGGGGGTTAAACCTTTATTAGGGGGGGTTAGGGGGCTACACTGGACCTAAGACTAAACTTTGGTGACACTTTTACAGTCACAAATGTCACTGATTGCAGTGATCACTAAATAAATGGTCACTGCAATCAGTGACACTGTGACTGGGGGCTGGGGGGTGATCTGGGGGGTGATCTGGGGTGATCTGGGGGGCCTGGGGGGGCGATTTATGTCCTTATGTGTCCTGGTGTCAGTGTAGTGTTGTGTGCACTGACCTGATATCTTCTCTTGTACGGCGCTCGGTATATGTGAGCGCTGCACCAGAGATGACATCACTTCCTCCTGCTCCCTCTGTCTGACACAGACAGAGGGGGCATTTCCATTCGCCGGGAGCGATCGCGAGGGGGTGGCCAGAAACGAATGGCTGCCCCCTCATCCCGGAACGCTCCCGGACACTTAGCCACCGCTCACTGTATAGGAGGGGGGTCCGATCGGACCCCCCAACTGTACAAAGGCAATCACGTATGCTCTACGTGATTGTGCCTGTCTGTGCCATTCTGCCGACATATATATACAGTGAGCGGTCGTTAAGTGGTTAAATGTAACCAGATTTCTACACTTAGAGGCGCCTCTCTTCTCTTTTATTCTCAGTTGTGACATGACACTACTTGTATATCAAGACATCGCTTGTATGGCAAGTCAAAATTTATTAACAAGTTTTGCTTGTCTTGCAAAACGCTCTCAAACCAAGTTACTCTCAAATCAAGGTTTTAGTGTACACTAATTATAACAATAAAATAAATAAACTATAACTTTAGTATCTCCAATTTTGAAGGATTGCCTTCTTTGCTTAAGAAAAAAGAATTAGTTGACACACACTTTTAGAGCAGTGAAAAGGGTCTTCACCTGATGATAAACACACAACTTGGTGGGAAATGTAACGATTTAGGCCATGGGTCTCCAATCTTTCCAAGCATAGGGCCAGTTTATTGTCCTTCAGACTTTAGGGGGGCCAGACTTTGTATAGTGGGAGTAGAAAATGGGGCGGTGTCAGTGGATGTAACCAATGCCCCATCATTGGTATTAGTGGAAGGAATTGTGCCCCATAGTTGGTATCAGTGGGAGGAATAAGGCCACAACGCTGCTGTCTGTGGGAGGAAGAGTCCAAATCGCTGGCGTCAGTTTGAGGACAAATGCCTCATATCAGTAGAATAAATAGTGCCCCAGCATTGGTGTCAGTAGAAGAATGCCCTATCGTTGATGTCAGTGGGAGAAATAGTGCCCCATTGTTTGTGACAGTTGGAGATATAGTGCACCATCGTTGGTGTCAGTGGAAGGAAGAATGCCCCATCGTTGGTGTCAGTGGGAGAAATAGTGCCCCAAGGGCCACATAATGGCTTGTTTGGAGACCACTGGTGTAGGCCATTTCCCCGTCATACAAATTGGCCTTAGGCTCCCTAAAATTAGTACGAAATTTTCACACATGAGTGAAATAATCAGGTTACAGTGAGATGTTTGCATTATTCACTTTCAAGGATCTCTCACCCTGTGAAGTGTATAGTCCCTGTCTCTAAAATCCAAGAGGCAAATCACTATTGGACATGGTGGCCTGCCCGGAAGGAAGGGACGCCCTTATGCCGCGTACACTCAACCGTTTTTAATGTCATTGAAAAAAACAAAGTTTTTCTCGACGTGATTCTTCTCAAGCCTGCCTTGTCTACACACTAAAATGAAAAAAAATGCTTGAGCAAAGCGCGAAATGTACGACAGCACTATAAAGGGGAAATTCCATTCGGATGGTGCCACCCTTTGGGCTACTTTTGCTCATCCTTCCCACGGACAGGAAGCCATGGGTGATTGACATGAAGACAGATACTGTAAACCCCCACACCTACGCATTGCGTGAGTGGAGGAACGGAATCTCTGACTACTTCAAAGGGTCCAGCATAAAAACTACAAACCAGGTAAAACTCCTCCTGATACACCCAGAAGAGAATAAAGATGGCCCTACATCCACATCTACAGAGGGTCCCGGTTCACCACCAATGACCACCCTTAGCTCAGAATTATGCGCTGTTCTGGGGGAGATTGTGGCAAAGTGTAAAAAGGACCCTCCAGACCACTCGATGTCAGGATACAGGAAACTCAGGACTTTTTCTGGAAAGAAACCTGTACCTTCAGTGGAAGAGGGATTTGAAGAGTGGCTAGACGGCGCCACTCAGGCCCTAGAAAAATGGGAGGTTCCAGAACAACAAAAAAAACAAAGAATTCTGGAAAGCTTAAAGGGGCCTGCTCTGGAGGCCATACGTAACCTCAAGCTGAGCAAGAAAGACTGCAATGCACAGGATTATCTGGATATTCTGCAGAATGTGTTCGGCGGGACGGAAAAGGTCACTGAACTCACTTATTAGCTGGAGCACTGCTACCAAAAGGAGGGAGAGAAGCTGTCAGAATTCATAAGACGTCTGGATAAAATCCTGCATCAGATCCTACTGAAGAAAGGGATCGATTCAAGAAAAGTGGATGAGGCCCGTGCCCAGCAGGTGTTGAGGGGAGCTCAACCCTTGGACCCCATCACATTAATGCTACGCACCCAGCAGGACGGGAGCAGCCTGGAATACCCCGACTTGATCCGGATAGTCAGGGAGGAGGAGGCTATGTTGGAAGACAAAAAGAGGAGTCAACATACCGAACCAACTGCCCCTAGAATGTTAAGTGCAGAAGGAGGTGATTCAGAAGTTGAACACCTAAAGACCCAGGTGTCACAACTAGTAGAAATGGTGTCCATGCTGACCAGTCAGGCCTTCGCGCTACACAATAAGAACATAGCAGAGGTAACAAAAAAACCTCCTAGCTCCAATACGGAACTAATACAGAAGCCTAAGAGGTTGATAACATGCTTCAATTGTGGGGGAATCAGGCATGTCAGAGCAGAATGCCCCAGCCCAAATGAAGTTGCATCCAGATACCGCAAGCCGGCGTAAAACTTCAGAGGGCCCCAGTGAAGGAGTCAGCCGGGCGCCCGCTATTCACAGAAAGCTCCACTAAGGTTCAGAAAGAGAAAAGAATAAAGAGAAAGGGGAACAGAGCCCCCAAAAACCACTCAATACCCCCTGTCAGGAGTTAAAGTCTAACAACCTGCAGGGAATCAATGCATACCAGGCCCAAAAGGGGTTAAGATCCAGAGGCAAGTGGAAGAAGAAGAAGAATCCTAAGGAAAAACCCCAGAGTCCAAAAAAGAAGCCGCCTCGGGAGAGTTTTCCGGACAGGCTGGTGGGACCCTCTCCACTAGTCCCTGTCCAAGTGGAAGGAGTTTACACCAGAGCCCTCCTGGACACGGGAGCCCAAGTGACTCTCTTGTACAGAGACTTTTATAAAAAACACCTGAGTCACGTGCCTCTACAGAAACTGGACGACCTCCAGATATGGGGAATTGGCACACAGAGTTTCCCTTATGACGGCTACCTTTCAATCAGACTGGCATTCGATCCCTCTGTAACAGGAAAAGCGGAAGTTTTCAACACTCTTGCAGTGGTCTGTCCTCGCCCACAAGGAGCCAGTAGAAGTTCCCTAATCATAGGAACCAACACTGACCTGGTCAGGAGACTATTGGACCCCATAGTGCAAGAACAAGGGGCTTCAGTCGCCAGGATCCACCCCATGTTGCAACAGGTCTACCGGAATTTGGTTCTGGAGAAAAAGGCCCCAGAAGAAGGGGTAGGAAAAGTCTGGAGACTGTCAAGAGAAGAGAGAACTTTACAGCCTGGTGAGATAACCTGCCTTCGGGCTGTTGTAAAACTCTCATGGAAGCAACCTGGCCCCTTTGTTGTCCTGGAACCAGACCCCCTGGATACTCAACCAGGGTTGGAAGTGATTCCCG
Source organism: Rana muscosa (assembly GCA_029206835.1). NCBI lineage: Eukaryota > Metazoa > Chordata > Amphibia > Anura > Ranidae > Rana > Rana muscosa. The sequence goes on from CM055127.1 coordinate 138,834,100, forward strand.
AAGTGGTCCCTTTGAGAGCGTTGAAGAAGTCCCTGGGCCAGATTCCAGTGAGCATCAGGAATACCTCCAGTTCTCCTATGAAGATTCCAGCCCGAGTATTGTTGGGCAGAGAAAACCCAGCTACTCCGGTGGCTATGTCGAAATTGAAGCAAGCTGAAGGAGAGACCCTGGAGGGGTTGTGCCTGGAAGACACCACCTTACCACCGAAGTGGAAGGAGAGAGCCAAGGCCCAACTGACCAGATGGAGAAACATCTTCTCAAAAGACGAGTTTGATGTAGGGTGTGCAAGGAGTGCTACCCATAGGATCCGTCTACAGGAAGACAAACCCTTTCGGGAAAGGGTCCGGCGAGTTCCTCTCGCTGATCTGGAAGACCTGCGTGAGCAGTTGGCCGAACTGAAGAGAACTGGAGTGATTAGAGAATCCAGGAGCCCGTATGCCTCCCCTATTGTGGTAGTCCGGAAGAAAAATGGCTCATTGAGACTGTGCATAGACTACAGGACTCTCAATAGGAGGACCATACCCAATCAGTACACCACTCCCAGGATTGAGGATGCTCTGCAGAGCCTGTCAGGAGCCAAGTGGTTCAGCGTTATGGACCTGAAGAGTGGGTACTACCAAATCCCCATGCATCCTGAAGACCGAGAGAAAACGGCTTTCATCACCCTGATAGGGTTCTATGAGTTCAACAGAATGCCTCAGGGCCTGTCGGGGGCCCCTGCCACTTTCCAGAGGCTGATGGAGAAGACGGTGGGGGACATGCACCTTATTGAAGTCCTGGTGTACTTAGATGACATCATTGTCTTTGGAAGGACTCTTGAGGAGCATGAAGAAAGGCTGGAGAAGGTCCTGAAGAGACTCAGTGACGAGGGGCTCAAGCTTTCACCAGAAAAATGTCAGTTCTACCAGTCCTCAGTACACTATCTAGGACACATAGTGTCCGAAGAGGGAGTGTCTACCGACCCTGACAAGCTTGAAGCAGTTACCTCCTGCCCTCGCCCAACTACTGTGACTGAGCTCAGAGCCTTCCTCGGATTTTGCTCCTATTACCGTCGATTCGTGGAAGAGTTCGCAAAAATAGCAAAACCCCTAAATGAGTTGTTGAAGACGGACGGAGAGGAAGATGAGACTGGCCCCAGGAAGCCGGGAGAGTCTGTGGAAGGACAGTGGACAGAAAGATGTGAAGACGCCTTCCAAATGTTGAAAAAGAGTCTGACCACTGCCCCGGTTGTGGCCTATGCTGACCCCAAGAAACCGTATGAACTTCATGTGGATGCCAGCCATGATGTCCTGGGAGGTGTGCTGTACCAGGAGTATGAAGGACAGCTAAGGCCAGTCTCCTATGTTAGTAGAAGCCTAACACCAGTGAAGAAGAATTACCCCACACACAAGTTGGAGTTCCTGGCCCTAAAGTGGGCAGTTGTGGAAAAGCTCAGAGACTACCTGTATGGGGCTGAATTCACTGTGAAGACTGACAATAATCCGCTTACCTATCTCTTCACCACAGCCAAGTTGGATGCCACCGGCCACCGATGGTTGGCAACCCTTTCCAGTTTCAACTTCAGCCTGAAGTATAGGCCTGGAGCGGGGAACCGAGATGCTGACGCTTTATCTAGAAGGTAACATGCCCCCACTTGCCACTTTGAAGATTGGACCCAAGTGACCCCGGATGGAGTGAGGGCCTTATGTCAAGGGGCCCAGCTTCAAGCCAGTGGAGGATCCAGGGCCGAAGAAGTCTGAGTTTCTGTGGTGGGAGTACCCAAGTACCGTATATACTCGAGTAGAAGCCGACTCGAGTATAAGCCGAGGTACCTAATGTTGCCCAAAAAAACTGGGAAACCTTACTGACTCGAGTATAAGCCGATGCCCCACTGTTCCCTAGCTCGCTATTCCCTGTAAATAGAAATTTTTACATTGTAAATATTACCTGTAAAGAAGTTGCGGCTGCGGCGTCCATCGTTCGAATTCCGCGGCGTCCATCGTTCAAAATTCCGCGGTCTCTTCCTGTTCCTTACTTGATAGGCGAGTCTCAGCAGACACTCTCCGCCTATCACGATCATTCTCTCATCCTTAGTTTTCCCAGCAGACACTGTGTTGGGTGTTCCGCCAATCACAGACGTCTGCTGGAAAACTGAGGATGAGAGAACGTTCGTGATAGGCGGAGAGTGTCTGCTGAGACTCGCCTATCAAGTAAGGAACAGGAAGAGACCGCGGAATTTTGAACGATGGACGCCGCGGAATTCGAACGATGGACGCCGCAGCCGCAACTTCTTTACAGGTAATATTTACAATGTAAAAATTTCTATGACTCGAGTATAAGCCGAGGGGGGGACTTTCAGCCCCAAAAAAAGGGCTGAAAATCTCGGTTTATACTTGAGTATATACAGTACTATTGTGATGTGACCCAGATTGGTGAAGACGACTTGCCGAAGCTATCTAAGAAGGACCTTAAAAGGGGTCAGCTGGAAGACCCCTGGGGAAGATTAGGTTTGGAAGTTTTGGAGGATCAGGATCCGAGTAGGCTTCTACACAACCCCTCAAAGGAGGCCCGATCCATCCACAAAGAATGGGACAAGTTACAGGTACATCAAGGGGTGGTCTACCGAAGGGGCCCCTCTGATGACCTGGAAGAGAAGTGGCAGCTGTTCTTGCCAGAAAAGCCCAGGAGAACCATCCTAACTGCTCTGCATGATAATCATGGCAACTTAGGGGCTGAAAGAACCTTTCAACTAGTGAGAAGTAGGTTCTACTGGCCCTGTATGCGGGCTGAAGTGGAGGAGTACTGTCACTCGTGTGCCCGCTGCATACAAAGGAAGACACTGCCACATCAAGCTGCCCCAATGGGCCATCTAGAAAGTCAAGGGCCCCTGGACTTGGTATGCATTGACTTCCTTTGTCTTGAACCTGACTTGAGTGGTCATGGAAATGTTCTGGTGGTAACCGACCATTTCACTCGCTATGCCCAGGCATTTCCCACCAAAGACCAGAAGGCCTCCACCGTTGCCAAAATCCTGGTTGAAAAGTACTTTGTCCATTATGGATTGCCTCAACGCCTTCACTCGGACCAAGGGAGGGATTTCGAGAGTCGGTTAATCAAGAAGTTGCTGGATTCTTTAGGGATAAAGAAGACTCGCACTACTCCCTATCACCCTCAAGGGGATGCCCAACCAGAGAGGTTCAATAGGACATTGCTAAACATGTTGGGAACCCTGTTTAGTGAGGAGAAGCAACACTGGGGCAAGCACATAGCAGCAATAGTACATGCCTACAACAGCACTGTCAGTGATGTCACAGGATATTCCCCCTATAGACTCATGTTTGGGAGAGAGGCAAGATTGCCAGTGGATTTGGCCTTCGGCACTTCTGTGGACCATGCATCTGCTGCCTCAAACAAGGGATATGTGGACAGGCTGAGGAAAAGCTTGAAGTTGGCCTATGAGAAAGCTCAGTTAACATCCGATCAAAGAGGAACCCGAAACAAGGGGAATTTCGACTTGAAAGTTTGGATTCAAGATCTACAGCCTGGAGACCGAGTCTTGTTGAGAAATTTAGGTGTTCCTGGAAAACATAAGCTGGCAGACAGGTGGAGATCAGAGCCTTATGTGATCTGCAAAAAGTTACCGGATCTACCTGCTTACCAAGTGAAGCCAGAAGGGAAAATAGGGCAACTGAAGACCTGGCAACCATCTGTTACCTCTGTCTGAGGCTGTCAGGATGCCACCCACTCTGGATTTTCCTGAGTTACCTCCTACCACTCATACCCCTCGTCCTAATACTAGGTCGCAAGCAACTTTGCCTAGGGAGGAAGAAGACTCAGACTCAAGTGAGGAGGAAACAGAACTCAGCTGGTTGTGGCCGTCTCAGGCCCCGGTACCCTTGTCCATTGACCTTCCACCTTCTGAAGATCTTGTGGACAGCACTCTAAATGCAGAAGCCACTGAATTTGTCCCGTCCAGTCCTCAGTTCCAGGAATGGGAAGATGTTCAAGACCATTTGCCTGCTGAAAATTCAAGGGATTCCATATACCTTTCTGCATCTGAACTGGATGTCCAGGAAACAGAGGAAGTCCCCACTTCAGTGATAGAAGAAGGACCGAGTGGCTGAAACTGTGACTCCCAGGGAGCAAGGAATGAAAAGAGCCATTCGCCCTCCCCAGAAATTAACTTACGCCCAGATGGGAGAAAGTTCAGAAGACACGGTCCTAACTGCCAGAAGGACCATACCCACATCTGGTCCCTCCACTGTACATTTGGTGGAGGGCAACCCCAGCTCACTCTCTGGCACAGTTAGGCAGGCCACTAATGCAGATGTGACCTGTGGGCAGGGTAATTCCCTTCCTCGTTTTTGGTGGGAACTTCCCCTGCCAACATCTCTAACAGCCTTGAGTAATGTAGTGGGTACTTTTTGTTGATGCTGTCTTTGGGGACCAAAGATTCAAAGTGGGGGGAGTGTGTAGTGGGGTGTTCCCCTTTAAGCACCAGAGACAACATTTCCCAGTACATCCTGCAGCACCCAGGGTGCATTGACACAGAGCAGGGACTGCTGCGGCAGACTTTATAAAGGGGAGGCGGAGTTGATTCTGTCTCTTTGGACACCCCCTCTCCTAGCAAGAGGATCCCTGTGCTGAACTGCTTTGTGCACAAGGCCTGAAGCCTGGGCCTTGTGCATTTCTCCAAAGAGCCCTCTGCCAGCCTAGCGGAGCCTCAGAGACATCTTCTCATCCTTGCTGTACTACATCAGAAGGACCGGAGACCTGGATGTCGGTGGATTCCTGTTCCTAGACGAATCGGCGGAGGAAATGGACTTGGACTTGTCCGGGTGGTGAGAAAGCACTTGCTCATAGACAGATACTTTATCTTTACTATTCATTTGGATTATAAAAGTTTGTTCAGCAAGTGCACCACCAAAAGATTGCATGCAAAGATTGTTTCCTTGAACTTCCATTTAGATCAGTCGGGCCTGACTGTGTAGGTAGATACTATTGAGAGTTAGTCTACCCACGAGGGGAAGTGATTGAAAAGGGGCAGCGATAGAGCCGCATTGCATTATTTGAGTTATCCGATTGTTTGTTCATTTAAATACTGTTTATTCTTAAAATCTGCACTTTGTTATACTGTCAGTTTATTACTTGCCCATTTGCATTAGTAAAATATCTGGGTCAAGTAGAGTTGGTGTCAGCTTCCGTTACTTTTATAGGAGTTTAAAAGTATATTGCTGTGCATGCTTGCTATAAGACTGCGTCACCAACAGTTGCGGTCACGCGGTCTTATCCCACTACTACTAGCTGTGCCACGGGAGGTTAGAGCCGATTGCCAGGGGTTGACAGCGGTGCATTACAGGGCCCAAATCAATACCAGCAGCCCTCTTAACTGGGGGTACCGCTATATAAATATTTATATATTTTTTTGAAGTATCTTTCTAGCATCATGCAATGCTTGGATCAGTTTGCCTTTCTTGTGATAATTGGGCTGCACATGGATGAGCTAACAGATGACAAGTAATACAAGACATTCTTAGTAAAAATCACATTAGGTACTTTTTGCTTGTGATGTTCTCCTCTTATTCCATCCCATCAGTCAGTATTTACTTAAATAAATCCAGTTGTCTATCCTCCCCTCCAGGAGTATTTGTACGTCTTTCAGTTGTCCTTGCTTTCTCTGTGGCGTCTTAAAGAATTTTTGCAGTCTACTAGAAGAAAAATATCAAGTATCATGGATATAAAAAAGAAAAGGAAGACCTTTTTTGTATTTTTAACAATGGAAATAGTTCAGAGTTGGTTTACTTGGAGGCAATCCTGCTTTTAGGCAAACTCCTATAAAACATTTCTATAGAATTATTTTAAAATAAGGATTTGTTGAAAGACCTGGCTTTAGATATTTTTGTTCATGTTAAGTTTATGCAAGTGAACATGTTAGGTTCAAGTAATGTGTCCCTGTAACCCTTCCAAGTATTTATTAGCTCTCACAGAGATTACAGTATTCCCCCTGACAATGACTTCATCTGCTTTTCTCTCCAGGATGGAGCCATGTTTGTCCAGGCATCATACAAAGTTACCACCTACTTCCTGGACTGCTATGACTGCTTAGAGGTGACACAATCATGTAAAATCCCAGACCTGTGGAGTTCTTGACCGTGTTCACAAATACACTATATTGTCAAAAGTATTGGGACGACTACCTTTACACGCACATGAACTTTAGTGGCATCCCCGTCTTGGTCCGTAGGGTTCAGTATTAATTTGGCCCACCCTTTGCAGCTATAACAGCTTCAACTCTTCTGGGAAGGCTGTCCACAAGGTTTAGGAGTGTGTCTATGGGAATGTTTAACCATTCTTCCAGAAGTGTATTTGTGAGGTCAGGCACTGATGTTAAACGTGAAGGCCTGGCTCGCAGTCTCTGCTTTAATTCTTCTCAAAGGTGTTCTATCGGGTTGAGGTCAGGACTCTGTGCAGGCCAGTCAAGTTCCTCCACCCCAAACTCGCTCATCCATGTCTTTATGGACCTTGCTTTGTGCACTGGTCCAAATCATTTGGTGGAGGGGGGGTTATGGTGTGGGGGTTGTTTTTCAGGGGTTGGGCTTGGCCCCTTAGTTCCAGTGAAGGGAACTCTTAAGGCATCAGCATGGGCATTGTTATGGGGTTGAACCCCTTTGTGTTTATAACAGCCCAAACTTAACAGTCTTCCTTCTTTTGGGAAGACTTTCTACAAGATTTTGGAGTGTGTTTGGGGGAATGTGCTCCCATTTAGCCAAAAGAATTTGTGAGGTCAGGTACTGATGCTAGATGAGAAGACTTGGCTTACATTCAGTGTCTCAATTAATCCCAAATGTGTTTAGTAGGGTCAGTAGCATAACTAGAACCTTCAGGGCCCCGAGGCAAGAAACCGTGAAGGGCCCCCCTGACCCCCAGCACAGGGGGGGCTGGAGAGCACACAAGGGGGCAGCAGAAAGTAGTTGGATAGGAGGAGTAGGCGGCTGCATATAGAGGATACGATCTCTCCATTTTCCTCCTGCTGAATGCCTGCATGAGGGAGAGGAGGAGAAGTAGGCATTCAATGGCTGCAGGAGGAAAATGTAGAGATCGGTTCCTCTATATGCCGCTCCTCCTATCCAGGTGTACAGGGGGGCCACACGGGCCCCTGCGAACCCTGTAGGTATGCCGCTGAATAGGGTTGAATTAAGGAATCTGGAAAAGCCTCTTGAGTTCAAGATCAAAGCTGAAAATTGTATACACCCTTGACCACTTATATTTTGAGACAACCATTCTCAACCAGGGTTCCTCCAGAGGTTGCTAAGGGCTTCTTGACCTGTGGCTGATTATCTGTAAGAGTGTTTTTTTGACCACCACTGTAAGGGAGAAATCTTTCCACTAATCACCAATGTAAGGGGCATTTTTCCACTGTCTTCACATGAATCCGTTTTAGCAGAGGTTGCCCAAGACCTGAACTGCAAGAGTTTATCTAGGGCAGGGGTCTCCAAACTTTCTAATGGCCATATACTGTATGTGCTACAGGTCCATATGAACTTCATTTAATCTCTTTTATATATGGATTACTTCATGAGTCTAACCCAATGACTGAGTCCAGCTATGCATATATGAGTAAATGGTTCCATATTCTTCACCAACCTATTTTCCTGGCACATGGTGTAAATCCTCCAAAGTCTCACGTTGTGTGGTGCAGAGAGAAACAGCCTTCAAGGTTCTTATGTTCTGGTATAGGACCCCTGATATTCTTAGCACACGCAACCCTGACTCTTTGTGACAATGCTGGAGATGTCTCATTGATATAGGCACCCATTATGGGACATTCTCATATATTTTCTGGGAATGTCCCATTCTTAAACATTTTTGGATTTATGTTTAGACTCTTTTGCAAAACCTTTTGAACATTGATATTCTTTTAAATCCTATCCATTATTTGTTAGGGCTGCCTTTCCCAGAAATCTCCAAGCATGAGCGGCAGCTAATGACTTATGTCTTATTAGCAGCCAAGCGAGTTATACCATATTGCTGGCTATCTACCTCTCCCCTACCCATTTTCAAATACTGTCTACTATTGAGGATATCCATAAGATGGAGAATTTAATTGCTTTAGCTGAGGACTCGATGTCGAGATTTACCAAAATTTGGGACACTTGGGATAGTTTAAAGTATTGTCCTGGTAAAACGTCTATACTTACCTAGCTAAATATCTCTTCTGTTTTTATGCTATGCATGCCTACAGATTCATGGTGTCCCCCCTTCCCTTTTTTCTTTTGTTAATTATTTATGCCTTCATTGTCAGGTGTTAGTGATTGTCTGTATATCCACTATAGTTTTGCCTGTCTTAGTGCATTATGGTATAATGCTATTCAGTTGTCGATATGCTCTCACACTTATCAGCAGCTTTCATTTTAGAAATTTCTCATACTGATAAAAGTTTTCACATTTCTGACCTTTATTTATCCTATCAATGTTTTGTATTTACTAAAATACTCAATAAAAATATAATAATAAAAAAAAGGAATAAAAGAAACAACAAACAAAAAAAACAAAAACAAATGGCCAGTTTACTGTCCTTTAGACTTGGGAGGGGGGGGGGGGGGCGACGACTGTGGACAGTGGGAGTAGAAAATGGCTCAGGCTTTGTAGTCAGTGGGAGTAGAAAATTACATAGAACCCCTGTGATTAGGTGGCAGAGGAATAGTTCCCAATTATTGGTAAGTGGCAGGAATAGTGTCCCCATCATTGGTGTCAGTGGGAGGAATAGTGCCCCCATCATGGTGTCGGTGGGAGGAATAGTGCCCCATCATTGGTGTCGGTGGGAGGAATAGTGCCCCCATCATTGATGTCCGTGGGAGGAATAGTGACCCCATCATTGGTGTCAGTGGGAGGAATAGTGCCCACATCATTGGTGTCAGTGGGAGGAATAGTGCCCCCATCATTGGTGTCCATGGGAGGAATAGTGACCCCATCATTGGTGTCAGTGGGAGGAATAGTGCCCACATCATTGGTGTCAGTGGGAGGAATAGTGCCCCCATCATTGGTGTCAGTGGGAGGAATAGTGCCCCCATCATTGGTGTCAGTGGGAGGAATAGTGCCCCCATCATTGGTGTCAGTGGGAGGAATAGTGCCCCCATCATTGGTGTCAGTGGGAGGAATAGTCCCCCATCATTGGTGTCAGTGGGAGGAATAGTGCCCCCATCATTGGTGTCAGTGGGAGGAATAGTGCCCCCATCAATGGTGTCAGTGGCAGGAATAGTGCCCCCATCATTGGTGTCGGTTGGAGGAATAGTGCCCCATCATTAGTGTCAGTGTAAGGAATAGTGCCCCATCATTGGTGTCCGTGGAAGGAATAGTGCCTCATCTTTGGTGTCAGTGGAAGGTATAGTGCCCCATCTTTTGTGTCAGAAGACACATTTATTCTCCATCATTGGTGTCAGTGGGAAGAATAATACTCCATTGTTGATGTCAGAGGGAGTGAGGGGAGAGGGAAGAGTGTTAAAGGGCCGGATATTGGCAGGTAAAAGGCTGCATCTGGCCCATGCGTTGCAGTTTGGAGACCCCTGTTCTAGGATAAAAAGGTTGCAGAAGGATGGTTTAGGTTCTACTGATACGTTTGGCTTGCCGCTTTTACTGAGGCTGTCTCTCTGATAATGTATTTTCCACCATATTCTCTCCTTGGAAGGGGTTCACCTTTAGAAATGTTAAAAATTAATTACCTTGAAAAACATATTGTGGCTGGTGGATTTGTACAATATTTCAGTCAATTCTCAGCCCGTAAGGAATTCTTGTATACTTTTCTTATACATATATGGGCCAGGTGGAACGTACCTGTTTCGACTGCTGTAATTCTGTAATTGTATTTTGCTATGATCTCTAATGTGCTCATTTGTGGTCACTCTTCTATACCTTGTTACAAATTTTTTTATTGGCTTTTTAGGTGTTGTGTAACGTAGAAATGTAAAAAATTCAAAGCAAATACTTCAATAGGCGTGGTTGGTACTCTTAAGCCAAGCCCTATAAAACATCCCATTTTTGTGTATCTCAGAAGATGTTGATATCCTTTAAGTGCTTTTTAAGAATAAAGTTGTAAGTCTCCCACATATAACAATATGGGGTGTGTATTTAAAACTTTGGATTTTTTTTTTTTCTACAAATGAAGTAGAGTTTGAAAGGCAAAAGGGGTAATTAACAAATAATGAGTTCATCAGACTTCACATTCGAAAATATAAAATGTCAGAAGTATTAGCATTATTGTGAGCAGTAGGGATGTGCCAAAAGTATTTGGATTTGGTATGCGGGAGGTTCGATGAATTGTGCTGAGGTTCTGAATCTTAATATAAATTCAATTGAAGTCAATGGGAGCCGAATCTTTAAAATCAATTCTGGCCATTTTCAAGGTTAATAGGCAAGGGATTGTTAAAGTTGTAGTAAACCGCCTGCAATATATATATTTTTTCTTAACTTGCAAGGCAAAGATATAATGTGCTAGTATGCATCGCATACTAGCACATTATGTGAAACTTACCTTAGAACGAAGCCCTTCAAGCGGTGCGCTGTCATCGCTGAAGGCGCTTCCATCTTCACCCAGTTTTCCTTCCAGGTTTGCGGATTCCGGCAGTGTGAGTGTCCGGAGCCGTGATGACGTCACTCCCGCGCATGCGTGTGGGACCTGCTGTTTATGCCACAGGACTCTGAAGGAATGGCTTGGGTGGCTGTTCCTTCAGAGCGCATGCACTGGTAACGTTACCGGCTGCATGTACAGTGAATATCTCCTAAACGGCACACGTTTAGGAGATATTTACAGTACCGATAGGTAAGCCTTAATATAGGCTTACCTATAGGTAAAATTCATGCATGGGAGTTTACTCCCACTTTAAACAAATGGCATGGGGAGATGGTCACTGCCCTGAGGAATATGGACCTGTGATGAACCTTTGTCCTCAACAGGACTATGTCCGCCGTAAATGCTTCCTCTGTCCAGAACCAGCACTATACAAGACCGTTTAGCCCACTCAGTCACCAGACGTACTTTGTGTAGGGTGAAAAACAGCAGACTCACTTTATTCAACCAATGCAAGAAAAAGTTAGAAAAAATACAGTTTGGAGGTAGCCACAATTTTAATAATGCTTAAAAATAATGTGCCTGGGGAAGGCTGGGGTGTTCTTAAGCTGAGCACATCTGTTCGATGTATACAATCTACTACAACAAAACTGACATTTACAAAGAAAAAATAAATTGCAACTTAAGAACAGCTCTCGGCGCCTTCCCTCTGTTTGTAAGCTATATCCTTATTCTTGAAGGGGGCCCTACTTAAAAATAAAACGTGTGCCCGCCCCCCCCCCAATCCATACCAAGAATTTCTATGCATGCAGCCTGATCGGCCAGGAATGAGGGTACTTTGCCAGGGGGGACTCCCTGGAAAGTATCCTTTCTCAATGTTGATGAGGTCAATGACCTCTTCTCAACAACCCTGGCCCAGTGGTTGTGGGGCTCTGTGGTTGAGGGCACTTATTGTAATCTGGAAGCCCTCTTCAAAAATAAGGGGTTCTTTAGATCCCCCCCCCCCCTCATGTGAAGGAGTAAGGAGTACACAGTATCCCTGGGTACCCATTCACAAAAAAATTTAAACGTAGATAAAGGCCAGGAAGAAAGACCACAACTAGCGTTGCCTTCCAAATAAACAAAAGTAAAAGAGAAAAGGAGAGGATTAGGAGCCCAGGGAGGGCGTTCCAAGGAGGCAGAAAAACTCAATAAGAAACAATTTTGTCAAAAATAGATTACATGACAATGTGTGTATGGATTGTTTTAGGGAGAAATAGGATATCATTTAGTGTAGATTAAGGGGCCAGTTGAGTGGCAGTAAAACCGCAGTTTAATTGCATATTTTTACTGCTCCCTCCGCCTGTGGGAAGGAGTCCTTATAACTAAAGCCAAAACTTGTTTTTTAGTTTTGGATAGAATGCAGAGCGATTAGAACACCTGTCCGTTTTCATTACTGTCCGTGCCCCCGTTAGGGAGAGTCACCCTCTCTATTTGTCCTGTTTACCATTATCATTGAAAGTAAAAGCAAAATCCCAAATTTTGGGTTGTCCCCAGAAAAGTAATAGAGGAAAAATCTTCCAATGGGGACACTAGTTCTGGTGATCTGGGGTCCCTCAAGAAATTCCCCTAATTTAAAGAGATTTCCTCTCACTCCCTGTGTTGACTATGGGGCAGGAAGTGAAGGGGAATTCTCTGCAATGGGACACAAAGCGGGAAAAAAAATCTGACAGGGGTTATAACCCTCCCTTGCTTTATCCAAAATGAAAAAAAAAGTTTTGGCTATAGTTCTACTTTAACTGTCTTTATACATTGTACACAGCATACCTGACCTATACTACATTTAAAGTGTAAGTTCACCTTCAGCTATATTTTTCAAAAAGCCCCCTATGCAGATCCATATCCCCTGACCTGACACATGCAGCTGTGGGGGCCTCTCCACAAAAATCACTGACCTCCTGAATCCCCTCTGTCCTGTCATTTGTAAGGATGGGCTTAATGCTACAACTGTGCGCCTTCTGGCAGCTGCTTCAGGCCCTCCAAATTCTCAATACAACATTGAGGTGTATGGAGGACATAAGTGAACTGCCATTGCTAAGCTTTCTTTTAGGAAAATATTCATTGCCTGGCTCTATTTTATCCAAAAGGCTTCTGTGCTTTCTGAGTCACTGACATGGAAAAAATACTCAGGTTGGGAGATACATGCTGGTTCTAATTGAGGGGCTTAAATAGTATTGAGACCACAGACAGCCAGGGAGCTAGCATTTCCAGAGGAAGGCCAACAGTAACAGTCGGTGGATTTCTCTCAGCTTTTAAGTGAACATGTGCGCTAAAAGACAAAGCAACAGGTTCTCTTTATTTTTCCTTTTTCAGCAGCCTTAGGTGGAGTGGCAGCTTACAGAGCTCTGGACTCTCCAAGTGACAGTGCTGATTGGATAAACTATCTATTTCTTTCTTTCCACATCATTCTATCTATCTATCTATCTATAATTTATCTCATTCTTTATTTTTTATACTGAATTATTAATCTGTCTGCATTTTTGTTATTTCTTATACTGATGTATCCTTTATATATCTCTTAATATATCTTTATTTCTTTTAATTACTAATCTCCCTTTTTCTAAACCCTTCTACTATACTAATATACTTGCCTTCTTCATTCCTCTCTATCTATCTATCTATCTATCTATCTATCTATCTACCTATTTCTTTCTTTCTTTCTATCTATCTATCTATCTATCTATCTATCTATCTATCTATCTATCTAATTCTATCTATCTATCTATCTATCTATCTATCTATCTATCTATCTATCTATCTAATTCTTTCTATCTATCTATCTATCTATCTATCTATCTATCTATCTATCTATCTAATTCTTTCTATCTATCTTTCTATCTATCTATCTATCTATCTATCTATCTATCTATCCAGCTATCTATCTATCTATCTATATATCTATCTATCTATCTAATTCTTTCTTTCTTTTATCTAATATTGACCAATCATCTATTCTTTCTTTCTTTCTTTCTCCTTTTCTTCATCAATCTATCTCGCCTTACCTTTCCTTCTTTCATCTCTATCTATCTATCTATCTATCTATCTATCTATCTATTCTTTATTTCTTTCATCAATCTATCAATATATATATATATATATATATATATATATATATATATATATATATATATATATATCTTCTTTCCTTTCTTTTCTTTCCTTCTATCTATCTATCTATCTATCTATCTCTCCATCTACCTCTTCTTTTCTTTCTTTCTCATCTATCTATCTATCTATCTATCTATCTATCTATCTATCTAATTATTTATTTATTTTATCTAATATTGACTAATCTATCTTGTCTTACCTTTCCTTCTTTCATCTTTATCTATCTATTTTCTTTCTCTTTCTTTCTTTTTTTCTTTCTTTCTTTCTTTCTCCCTTTCTTCGTCAATCTATCTTATCTTACCTTTCCTTCTTTCATCTATATCTATTCTTTCTTTCTTTGACCTTTCCTTCGACAATCTATCTTTTTCTTAATTACTAATCTACCTCTTCTACTATATGTCCCTGCCTTTATTCCTCTCTTTCTATCTATCTATCTATCTGTCTATCTATCTATCTACTCATCTAATATTCACCAATCATCTATCATTTTCTTTCTTTCTTTCTTTCTTTCTTTGTTTCTTTCTCTACTATCTATCTATCTATCTATCTATCTATCTATCTATCTATCTATCTATCTAATTCTTTCTTTCTTTTACCTAATATTGACCAATCATCTATTCTTTCTTTCTCCTTTTCTTCAGCAATCTATCTCGTCTTACCTTTCCTTCTTTCATCTACATCTATTTTCTTTCCTATCTATCTATCTATCTATCTATCTATCTATCTATCTATCTATCTATCTATCTATCTATCTATCTATCTATCTATCTATCACATATTCTTTATACATCTACAAATACATCTTCCTTCCTTTCAATGGACTTTTTATAGTGTATTGCAGACTTTGGGCTCCTAGCTGGGATCAGCCTTACTAGAGCCCGATATGAAGTTAATTAACCTTCTCCCCCCCCATGATCCATTCATGAGTCGGGTCCAGTCCAGTCTCCAGTCATACATGTTGCAGGTTCTAACCCTGTCCCATTTTCTCCCCAAAAATAAAAAGTTATGTCTATGTTGTGTTCTGTACTGGCCGGTAATGCACAGAATTGATCGGGTATGCTGAGATCTGTTCTGGAAAGTAACATTGTATCATGTGATGTGTTACATTGTGGATTGTGTAGACATTGTATACAGATGAGAAGTATTGACAAACAGAGGTAAATATTTGATGTGAGAAGTTCTGATGGAAGCTGTGATGTGGAGGGATGTTAGGAGGAGCTGTCAGATGTCAGGCTCGCCCCCCCCCCCCCCCCCCCCACACACTCCCCCTAGCAGCACAGAGCACACTGCACTCATGAAAACTCCAGCACTGAGTGCACACAGTCCATGTACAGAGCACACAGTCCTATCCTCATCCTCCGGCTTCCCTCCTGTAGATCTATGGATGGATGATGCTGTCCCCCCTCCCCTCCCCCCACACACCCCTCTCCTAGGACTTAGATCTCAGCACAGACTCGGGAAGAAGTAGTGGGCACAGCAGTGCCATGCCTGCCCTCCCTGCCCCCCGGACCCACTCATGGGATGTGGCACCCTGAACCCCACCATCGGATCTGCCGGCCACCTGGAAGCGCTGCGGGCTCAGCCCAGAGTCTCCCTGCTGCTGACTATGATCTTCCTCTTCACCTTCTTCTTCTACAGCCTGAGCGGCTCTTCTTGTGACCCCCAGCCTGGCCCACGATTGTACGGACAGCGCTCTGCGGACGAGTCGGCGCCGACCCTCCTGGACTATCATCAGCCGGAGCTCAGCCCGGGGAGAATGAACAGGACCCGGGACCTACCGCACAGAACCCTCCCCAGTCACAGCACCTACGGGACCAAGACCTTCCCCCAAGCCATCATTGTGGGGGTGAAGAAGGGGGGGACCCGGGCCCTGCTGGAGTTCCTCAGGGTGCACCCCGATGTCCGGGCGCTGGGCGCTGAACCCCATTTCTTCGACAGGTGCTACGACAAAGGGCTGGAGTGGTACAGGTGAGGAGTCTGCTGTCCAACATCGCTTCTGTCTATGTATCCGATATTATTATCTATTCTCTGTCTATGTATCCGATATTATTATCTATTCTCTGTCTATGTATCCGATATTATTATCTATTCTCTGTCTATGTATCCGATATTATTATCTATTCTCTGTCTATGTATCCGATATTATTATCTATTCTCTGTCTATGTATCCGATATTATTATCTATTCTCTGTCTATGTATCCGATATTATTATTCATTCTCTGTCTATGTATCCGATATTATTATCTATTCTCTGTCTATGTATCCGATATTATTATTCATTCTCTGTCTATGTATCCGATATTATTATTCATTCCCTGTCTATGTATCCGATATTACCTAACACCGGACTATTATCTCTTTTCTTTTCCTTTTCTTTCTTTCTTTTTCTCTTTTTCTTCCTTCCTTTCTCTGACCTGTTCATCTATTTATCCATCCATATATTATCTGTCTCTGTCATGTTGTCTACTATATCTATAGTTTTCTTTCTTTCTTTCTCTGATCTATCTAGCTATTTATCCATCCATCTATTATCTATCTCTGACCTGTTGTCTATCTATAGCTTTCTTTCTTTCTTTCTTTCTTTCTTTCTTTCTTTCTTTCTTTCTTTCTTTCTTTCTTTCTTTCTTTCTTCCTTCCTTTCTTCCTTTCTCTGACTGACCTCTTCTTCTTCTATCTATCTATCTATCTATCTATCTATCTATCTATCTATCTATCTATCTATCTATCTCCTATTATCTATCTATGTTTCTATCTATTCCTTCTTTAATTTATTGTTTACTAATCTACGGCTATATTTTTTAACCTCTTCTACCTATAGTATACCCCTCTGCCTTCTTTCTTCCTCTCTATCTCAACTGTGTCCGGGGCAGACAGTTATTGGAACCTTCTAAAAAGTACAATTCTTTGAGACAGGAGGCACGGAATACCTTCTATCTCCTTAGAAACTGAGCTGAGCCTCTGTAAGGCCAGAATCATCCGCCTCCCTTGTTCTTGTAGTATTTTATAGACAATTGTTGTGCGCTATAAATGTAGAACTCAGTGAGGAGCCCTTATATTACATTGTAGACAATCTGAGTGTGAATCTGGAGGAAGGTGAAGAGTTGTAAGGATAAGAAGAGTTGTAGGAAGGATCAGAAGGGTTGTAGGAAGGATAAGAAGAGTTGGGAGGATAGGAAGAGTAGGAAGGATAAAAAGAGTCGTAGGAAGGATAAGAAGAGTTGGAAGGATAAGAAGAGTTAAAAAGATAAGAAGAGTTTTTAAGGATAAGAAGAGTTGTAGGAAGGATAGGAAGAGTTGTAAAAAGGATAGGAAGAGTTGTAAGGATAAGAATAGTTGTAGGAAGGATAAGAAGAGTTGTAAGGATAAGAAGAGTTGTAGGAAGGATAAGAAGAGTTGGAAGGATAAGAAGAGTTGAAAGGATAAGAAGAGTTGAAAGGATAAGAAGAGTTTTTAAGGATAAGAAGAGTTGTAGGAAGGATAAGAAAAATTGTAGGAAGTATAAGAAGAGTTGTAGGAAGGATAAGAAGAGTTGTAGGAAGGATAAGAATAGTTGTAAGGATAAGAAGAGTTGTAGGAAGGATAGGAAGAGTTGTAAAAAGAATAGGAAGAGTTGTAAGGATAAGAATAGTTGTAGGAAGGATAAGAATAGTTGTAAGGATAAGAAGAGTTGTAGGAAGGATAGGAAGAGTTGTAAAAAGAATAGGAAGAGTTGTAAGGATAAGAATAGTTGTAGGAAGGATAAGAAGAGTTGTAAGGATAAGAATAGTTGTAGGAAGGATAGGAAGAGTTGTAAGGATAAGAAGAGTTGTAGGAAGGATAGGAAGAGTTGTAAGGATAAGAAGAGTTGTAGGAAGGATAAGAAGAGTTGTAGGAAGGATCACTCACTCATAAGGAGACTTGTAGGAAGGATAAGAAGAGTTGTAAGGATAAAGCCCCGTACACACGGTCAGACTTTTGGCCAACAAACTTCATTTTGAGCAAGTTGGACCAACAATCCGACCGTGTGTACGCTCCATCGGACAAACTTTTTTGTTTTTTGTTTTTTTTCATCGGTCTGCAAACGGACAAACTTTTGGCCAACAAAAGTCCGATGGAGCAAAGTCCGACCGTGTGTACAGAAAACCATCGGACTTTTGTTCGATGGACAAAACAAATAATGTTAAAATCAACCAACAATAGCAGAAGTTGACCGAAGGGTGGCGGTAAAGAGCAGAAAAGAGCAGAAAAACCACGCGATGTTGGAGGAAGTTTTGGGAAAGTTTGCAGAAAAGTCCTGTGTTGTGTATGCTATGGGTGTTCCCAGCCAACTCCGTTCGGACAAAAATCCACGGAAAAGTCTGATGGAAGTCCGACCGTGTGTACGAGGCTTTAGAAGAGTTGTAGGAAGGATAAGAAGAGTTGTAAGGATAAGAAGAGTTGTAGGAAGGATAAGAAGAGTTGTAGGAAGGATAAGAAGAGTTGTAAGGATAGGAAGAGTTGTAGGAAGGATAAGAAGAGTTGTAGGAAGGATAAGAAGAGTTGTAGGAAGGATAAGAAGAGTTGTAGGAAGGATAAGAAGAGTTGTAAGGATAAGAAGAGTTGTAGGAAGGATAAGAAGAGTTGTAGGAAGGAAAAGAAGAGTTGTAAGGATAAGAAGAGTTGTAGGAAGGATAAGAAGAGTTGTAGGAAGGATAAGAAGAGTTGTAAGGATAAGAAGAGTTGTAGGAAGGATAAGAAGAGTTGTAAGGATAAGAAGAGTTGTAGGAAGGATAAGAAGAGTTGTAGGAAGGATAAGAAGAGTTGTAAGGATAAGAAGAGTTGTAGGAAGGATAAGAAGAGTTGTAAGGATAAGAAGAGTTGTAGGAAGGATAAGAAGAGTTGTAGGAAGGATAAGAAGAGTTGTAGGAAGGATAAGAAGAGTTGTAGGAAGGATAAGAAGAGTTGTAAGGATAAGAAGAGTTGTAGGAAGGATAAGAAGAGTTGTAAGGATAAGAAGAGTTGTAGGAAGGATAAGAAGAGTTGTAGGAAGGATAAGAAGAGTTGTAAGGATAGGAAGAGTTGTAGGAAGGATAAGAAGAGTTGTAGGAAGGATAAGAAGAGTTGTAGGAAGGATAAGAAGAGTTGTAGGAAGGATAAGAAGAGTTGGAAGGATAAGAAGAGTTGTAGGAAGGATAAGAAGAGTTGTAGGAAGGATACGAAGAGTTGTAAGGATAAGAAGAGTTGTAGGAAGGATAAGAAGAGTTGTAGGAAGGATAAGAAGAGTTGTAAGGATAAGAAGAGTTGTAGGAAGGATAAGAAGAGTTGTAGGAAGGATAAGAAGAGTTGTAGGAAGGATAAGAAGAGTTGTAGGAAGGATAAGAAGAGTTGTAAGGATAAGAAGAGTTGTAGGAAGGATAAGAAGAGTTGTAAGGATAAGAAGAGTTGTAGGAAGGATAAGAAGAGTTGTAGGAAGGATAAGAAGAGTTGTAGGAAGGATAAGAAGAGTTGTAAGGATAAGAAGAGTTGTAGGAAGGATAAGAAGAGTTGTAAGGATAAGAAGAGTTGTAGGAAGGATAAGAAGTGTTGTAGGAAGGAAAAGAAGAGTTGTAAGGATAAGAAGAGTTGTAGGAAGGATAAGAAGAGTTGTAAGGATAAGAAGAGTTGTAGGAAGGATAAGAAGAGTTGTAGGAAGGATAAGAAGAGTTGTAAGGATAAGAAGAGTTGTAGGAAGGATAAGAAGAGTTGTAAGGATAAGAAGAGTTGTAGGAAGGATAAGAAGAGTTGTAGGAAGGATAAGACGAGTTGTAGGAAGGATAAGAAGAGTTGTAAGGATAAGAAGAGTTGTAGGAAGGATAAGAAGAGTTGTAGGAAGGATACGAAGAGTTGTAAGGATAAGAAGAGTTGTAGGAAGGATAAGAAGAGTTGTAGGAAGGATAAGAAGAGTTGTAAGGATAAGAAGAGTTGTAGGAAGGATAAGAAGAGTTGTAAGGATAAGAAGAGTTGTAGGAAGGATAAGAAGAGTTGTAAGGATAAGAAGAGTTGTAGGAAGGATAAGAAGAGTTGTAAGGATAAGAAGAGTTGTAGGAAGGATAAGAAGAGTTGTAGGAAGGATAAGAAGAGTTGTAGGAAGGATAAGAAGAGTTGTAAGGATAAGAAGAGTTGTAGGAAGGATAAGAAGAGTTGTAAGGATAAGAAGAGTTGTAGGAAGGATAAGAAGAGTTGTAGGAAGGATAAGAAGAGTTGTAGGAAGGATAAGAAGAGTTGTAGGAAGGATAAGAAGAATTGTAGGAAGAATAAGCAGCATGCACACTATTCCTACAAAGGTGACACAATCATATACCAGAATCTACCTTCACATTCTAAAAGGATGGACCAGCAGTTCTTTTAGCAGGGATGATCCAGGCAGCAACATTCATTCTTTTGCCTTAAATCAGAAATATAAAATCAGATCAATAATGTAGCATTGGTCTGCAGACTCCAGAAATACTTTTTTGCTGTGTATTGTAAATCGTAATGGGTTCACTGAGGACATAGCAGTGGAAAATCAGTAAATTTAGCACCTTGTTTTTTACATCTTGTATTTGACAGCAGAAACCTGTACAGTGCCAGGAGCTCTATAGACTCTGTGCTGAGTCTGAATGCTGGTTACTTTGACAAGCCCATTGGATATTCCTGAAATGGTTCCATAGTTTTAATAGTTAGTAAAATTAGTTGATATGGCAGATGCAATGTGAAAGAATATCTGGCTGTGTGTATCCAGCTCTAGCATGTCATTGTAAAGCCATGGGCGCCGGGGTACAGAATGGCATCCAGAAACACTCTGGCATTTGTTACCCGCATAAAAGTATATATAAGGGCCCCTGTACACCATTGCGTTTTATGTGCGCTACAATGCTGGGTCACAGCGAGCTAAAAGCCCACGAAAGCTAGGGACCATTATACTATGAAGCTGTTCAATTTGTGTGCTGAGTTAGTTCCCATTCAGATCTCACGTAGCGGCAACGTACGTTCCCACTTGCAATTTTTTAAGTGCAATTTACACGCATTTCAGTGTGTCGTGCATAGGGCAGCCCAGTCATGTCAATAAGCTGCCCTATGCACTTTAGTCTCCCAAAAGAAGCTCATGTTTTTGGGAAACGAGTTTCATGAGATTTTTAAAGGAGCATTTCGGTGCAGTTCTGTCATTCGACAATTGTAGCAAAATCGCACCATATTTAGGGTGTCATTAAGAACTATGGCATTCATGCGCTCGTCCGTTAAATACTGTATATGAATACAAGTTTTGCTATATACCAGTTTGATAAGTGCAAAAAACAAAACAAAAAAACGTTGATCCTCCCAGAAATTAAGTGAGTTGATAACTTCCTGTACTGAACTGGAAACGCTGCACTGAAATCTCAAACATTTTTTTATCAGCCCTTCATTAGCTCTTTCTTTGGACTACAGAACACCTCCCCCATTGTTATGGAGTAATAAGGATCACAGGGCCCCGTACAGCCTACCTGAGAGTGCCCCACCCCCCCCCCCCGCCGAAAGTGACTGAAGACATACTGTAGATTTAGTAGTTCTCAGTAGCCTCAGTTGCACAGGTGAACAAATAGGAAGCACTCTAAAGCTTCCTGTTCTTTCAGAAACGGAATTATATTAAACACAATTTACTATGCTTCCGTGATGAATGGACACAGAACCGAATGGCACTGATCGCTCACTATTTTCATTCAGGAAAGGAATGGGCCAGTAAACAACATATTTACTGGCCCCCTTCCCCCGCTCTCCATCCTGAAACGATTCTCCTGTGTACCCACAGAAGCTGCTGGCGGGAGAGGAGAGGTGGGAAGCCGAAAGCACTGCGGGGGAAAGGGGCACACAGGAGGGCCCAGACAGCAGATGGAAGGGGCTCATGTGCTAGAACCAATCCCCCTGCAGTGTGAAGCAGAAAAGGATCTGTGTCTGCAATAAGACAGTACAGTCAGCCCTCCTGCTCAGCAGGTGCCCGGGGCTCCCTTTTGAACTGATGAGGCCCGGGCCCAGTACAGGAGGGCTGGCTGTACTGCCTTATCAGCGACCCTGTCTATACACACCGTATATTGGGTGAGCAATGATACTCTGGGGAACTGAGTGTGTTACCTGTAGTTAATTACGATTCAAAGGGTTTTGTTATATATGTTTGATAAGTACAAAAAATACCAGAAAGCAGGTGGGCAAATAACTTTCCGTAGTGGAAGTCGAAACCACAAACATTTTTTAGCAGTTGTCTCTGTGGACTGCAGAACACCTCCCCCTGTGTTATGGAGAAGAGGAGGGAGGTGTTCTGTAGTCTTGTTCTAGAGCAGTGGTCTCCAAACTGCGGCCTGGGGGCCATATTTAGCCCTTTGCTTGCCTTTATATGGCCCTTGGGGCACTATTCTATCCACTGACACCAATGATGGGGCAGAATTCCATCCATTGACACCAATGATGGGGAACTATTCCTCCCCCTGACACCAATTATGGGGCAGAATTCCATCCATTGACACCAATGATGGGGAACTATTCCTCCCACTGACACCAATGATGGGACAGAATTCCATCCATTGACACCAATGATGGGGCACTATTCTATCCACTGACACCAATGATGGGGCAGAATTCCATCCATTGATACCAATGATGGGGAACTATTCCTCCCCCTGACACCAACGATGGGGCAGAATTCCATCCATTGACACCAATGATGGGGCACTATTCTATCCACTGACACCAATGATGGGGCAGAATTACATCCATTGATACCAATGATGGGGCAGAATTACATCCATTGATACCAATGATGGGCAACTATTCCTCCCACTGACACCAACGATGGGGCAGAATTCCATCCATTGACACCAATGATGGGGCACTATTCTATCCACTGACACCAATGATGGGGCAGAATTCCATCCATTGATACCAATGATGGGGAAATATTCCTCCCCCTGACACCAACAATGGGGCAAAATTCCATCCATTGACACCAATGATGGGGAACTATTCCTCCCCCTGACACCAATGATGGGGCAGAATTCCATCCATTGACACCAATGATGGGGAACTATTCCTCCCCCTGACACCAACGATGGGGCAGAATTACATCCATTGACACCAACGATGGGACTGAATTCCTTCCATTGACACCAACAATGGGGTACTATGCCTTTCAATGACACCAAAGATAGGGCATTGTTTACGCCCACTGAACGCCAAGACATTTTCTAATCCCACTGGCCACAGTCCGGCCCCCCTAAAGTCTGAAGGATAGTAAACTGGTCCTTTGTTTAGAAAGTTTGGAGACCCCTGCTCTAGAGTGACAACACTGGTTCTCTATACATACAGTAGGGGGAGCGTTGTCACCATAGGACAGGTAGTGTGTTACTGGCAGGTGAAAAGCCTGTACAATCTTAGGTGACCAAAGCAGATTCCATGGTCCTGCCCTGCCATGTCCAATTTTCCAGAAGGGTGGAATTACACTTAATTTTTCCGAAGCATCACTCAGTCATTACCACCGAGCCTCAGAAAAGCAGTCAGTGTGTCAGATGAGACGGCCTTATAACAATCTATCTATTTCGGCATTATATACGGCGTCTTTTTTGGTAAATTAATCCCGGGATTTATTAGCTGTGCTGTGCCGGCTGAAGCGTTAAAATTTATTGTTGAGGAAATATATCTGATGGCCAAGGCTGCTAGAGAAGCAAGCAGGTCTGTTGTGGAGTTTAAACTGAACGGCGGCGTGCAACGACTAGAAGCTGCATTTATGTATGCGAACTGTGTTTTATTTAATCTTTCTGGCCAATGAAATGATTTAAGGCCCCGAGCACTTGACATGCCTAAACACATCTAAACTCATAAAGTGTCAACAAGTGTTTTTGTTTTGCCAAAACCCTGCTGCCAGGAGGAAGGGTGTCTAGAAGAGATGGCCAAATGTCCAGTGTGTATGAGGCCTAACCGTTGATGTTTAACTCCTTGGCGCCGGCTGCACGCAAATATGCCGCGTCTCGGCCGGCTGGGTCTTGGTGCCGAGTGGCCACATATTTGCGGGCATTAGTGCAAACAGTGCTGTGCAGGGAGCACTCGCCCTGTGCGCCCCCCCGCCACGGATACCGGTGGCTGAAGGAAAGAGGAAAACTCCCAATTCAATCAGGATATTTCTGATCATGTGACCGCCTAGGCAAACAATCACGGCAGTCACATGACCTTAAGCCCCACCCCTCCTCCTGGCATGTAAAACCCCTTAAGGGGCCAGCAGGCACTGGCTCCAAGGGGTTAAAGGCCAACTCCATATATAAGCCCTGGTTCACACCAGTGCGGCTTTTAAATCGTGCTACTTCAGTCATGTTCCTGTAAATGTAAATTTAAAAAAAAGTATTTCCTTTTTATTTTTTGCTCTCCGATTTTTTTTCTTTCAATTAGGGGCCATTGTTTGTCACTAGAACAGGTCCAGTAAAGTAATCTTCAGCATCCATTTAAAAAAACAGCAAAAGCCAACCAAATTTTACTTATGCCTTTGACTCTAATATACAGTTAGGTCCATATATATTTGGACACAGGCACAATTTTTATACTTTTGGCTCTGTATGCCACCAGAATAAATTTAAAATTAAACAATACAAATTTATTTGAAGTGCAGACTTTCAGCTTTAATTCAAGGGGTTGAACATAAATATCAAGTACAAATTTTAGAAACTGCAACCATTTTCATAAACAGTCCCCCCATTTTCAGGGGCTCAAATGAATATAATCATAAATAAAATGTTCATTTTTAATATTTGGTTGAGAATCCTTTACTGGCAATGACTGCCTGAAGTCTGGAACCCATGGACATTACCAAAGACTGGGTTTCCTTCTTTCTGATGCGTTGCCAGGCTCTAACTGCAGCTTTCTTCAGTTGTTTTTGGTTTGTGGGTCTTTCTGCCTTTAGTTTTGCCTTCAGAATGTGAAATGCATATTCAATTGGGTTGAGATCAGGTGATTGACTTGGCCATTTCAGAATATTCCACTTCTTTTCCTTCAAAAGCTCCTGGGTTGCGTTACAGTGTGTTTTGGATCATTGTCCATCTGTACTGTGAAGCGCCGTCCAATCAACTTTGCTGCATTTGGCTGAATCTGGGCTGACAGTATATCTCTAAACACTGCAGAATTCATCCGGTTGCTTCTGTGACATCATTAATAAACACCAATGACCCAGTGCCACTGGAAGCCATGCATGCCCATGCCATCACATTGCTTCACCATGTTTTACACATGACGTTGTGTGCTTTGGATTATTAGCTGTTCAAAACCTTCTCCACACTTGTTTCTTCCCGTCATTCTGGTACAGATTAATCTTAGTTTCATCCCTCCAAATAATGCTTTTCCAGAACTGGTCTGGCTTTTTTAGATGTTTTTTGGAAAAGTCTAATCTGGCTTTTCTATTCTTCAGGCTTATGAATGGTTTGCACCTTGTGGTGAACCCTCTGTATTTGCTCTTGTGAAGTCTTCTCTTGATTGTAGACTTTAAAAATGATACGCCCACCTCCTGAAGAGTGTCCTTCACTTGTCTGGATGTTGTGAACGGGTTTTTCTTTATCATAGAGAGGATCCTGCCATCATCCATCACTGTTGTCTTCCGTGGACGTCCAGGCCTTTTTATGTTGCTGAGCTCACCAGTGCATTCTAATTTCCTCAGACTGTACCAAACTGTTTATTTGGCCACTCCTAATGTTGCTGCTATCTCTCTGATGGCTTTGTTACGTTTTTGAAGCCTTACAATGGCATGTTTCACTTGCATTGACAGCTTCTTTTGAACGCATGATGTAGGTTCACAGCAATGGATTTGAAATGCAAATACCACACTTAGAATCAACTCCAGACCTATTATCTGCATAATTGATGAAGAAAAAATGGAGGAGTAGCCCACTCCTGGCCATGAAACAGCTTTTGATTAAATTCTCCAATTACTTTTGGTTCCATAAAATTGAAGAGTGCAAAATCTGGTGCAGCTCTGCATAGTAGCCAATCAGCTTCTAACTTCAGCTTGTTCAATTAAAATTTGTCAAGAAAACCTGGAAGCTGATTGGTTTCTATGCAGAGCTGCACCAGATTTTGCACTCTCCAGTTTTAGTAAATTTATCCCAGTGTATGGGGGTAAACAAGAGAAAGCAATGGATTTCCCCATCATTGCTAAACACCCTGGATGGAGGAATCTCCCCTGCTTTCTATTGTAGTCTGAAAACTGGCACCCATTGTTTTTAAAAGTGCTTGGCGGCTGGTGTTTTTCTTTGGGGGGGGGCCGCAAACAACCCCCCCCAGCCGCGGGTAGAGCGGCACTAGCACAACTGCCCCAATCCCCCTCCACCACCCGCTGTCCTTACCCTGTATGCGGGCGGTGAGAGCAGCCGTCAGAGCTAATGCAGCCATCTTCCAGCCCTGTCCTTAGCAGGCCTGGGAAAAGCTGCTCCGGTGTCCTCTCCTGGAGCAGCTGCCGTGGTGTGTCTCCTCTCTGCTCCTCCCAGGGCTAGGCGTCCAATAGGATCGCCTGACGTTTTGGCCAATCGGAAAACGGGTTTCATTCGTTGTTGTAACACACCTGGGTGAGCTCCGGAAGCATCCTCTGCAACCCAAGCCCACCTTATTTTGAAGCCTATTAGAGCCTCTAGCTCTAATCAGGTGCTTAAAAAAAAAACCTGCCTGCTGTAATTCATGTGCCCGGTGCCCTGAAATGGATCGGACACAGGAATAGGGGGTGGCTGCGGCAGCCGTGAATAGATTCATGCTATGCATGAATCTATCCACTGCATATAGGGGGTGGCATGGAGAGAGGGGGCGGAACACAGGCACCTCTAATGGATGGGGCGCCACTGCTGTACACACAAGCACGTAAACTGTGCGCTGCATATAGATCAGTAAAAACAAAAATCCAAAAATCTGCATTTCTGGACTATATTTTATGCACATACGCTCAAATATGTGCACATATGTGTACATGTGTACGACATAAACTGTGAAAAAAAGCAATCTGCGCCAAATATTAGCATAAATCCAAATATAAATGTGAATAGAAATAATACATTTAAATATCTCCACAGCTGCTGTGACACTCTCAGTGAATCACCACACCTAATAAAGACTATAATAATTGTTAAATAGTGCAGCGCTATGAAATGAACTCTAAAATTATATACAAACAAATATATAGTGTACAATCCTTCCTAATAGTGATTATCTCACACTCTAGTCAGTCCTTCTGTGACCGCTCAAATTTTTTTTTATTGAGGAATAAAAATAATAGTGAAAAAACAGACTCCTGTATTTTCTTAAATTTTTTTCTCATATAGTTGTGTTGTAAACAGAAACACCGCTGTGCAGATCCTCCCTCTCTTGAGTATAATGCTATGTGCATACCATCACCAGCCAAAATGCCCGCTCACCTCAAGGATGAGTAAGGCCCCTTTCACACGGAGGTCCGTTCAGGTCCTCCTGTCAGTTTTTTAGGCGGACCTGAAACGGATCCTCCATGTACCCCTATGGAGGCACGGATGTCAGCAGAGACATGTCCGCTGACATCTGACCCGCTCCGCTCCGCCAAAGTGTGACGGAGGAAAACCCTATTTTTCCTTCCGTCGGCGGAGCGGATCGGATGACAACGGACTCTACGGTCCGTCGTCATCCGATTCCCCATAGGGGAGAGCGGCGCTCTGACAGGGCGGTCCCTGCACAGTGTGCGGGGACCGCCCAGTCATCCGTCGGCTCAGCGGGGATCAACGGAGCAATCCCCGCTGAGCAAGCGGAGCTTCACGGGGCGGATCTGCACGGATCCGTCCCGTGTGAAAGAGGCCTTAAAAACTCATGGAAAAGATCGTACATTCAAATCTAATGTGTACGACATATCCCAAAAAGGTAGAAACATTTTGATCTGCGCGTGCATGAAAATGTGCGAATATGCCCCTTTACTAAACTGCCCATCCTTGTGTTTTTACCCAGGATTTTTCTGCCAGGAATTTGTTTTTCATACATCAGCACCGTGTGCAAGTACCCCAAGAATACCCAAATAGTGCCTACATCTGATTAAATGGTGCCTTTATCCTGCCAACAATTTTTGCCATACTCATTCAAATTTCAGATCGATGGATGTCAAGTAGGAGGGTGCCGATGGGGCAACCTACAGCTCAAAGTTCGGCTGGTTCACCAGGCCAAAATTTGCTTTGTGTATGGGTAGCCTTTTTTGCATGGGTGGCAGTAAAAACAGGGAGTCAAACCGTGGTTTTACCACTCCAAAACCGCCCACCTAAATTCTAAAATGCAGCTTTATATGCCACTGTAAGTTTATTGCGGCATATTGAGTTGACAGGCAGTGCTTCTTGTCAAACGCCACCATTAAAGTCAATGGGGCGCCAGCCAAACGCTTAACTTGCGCCCCAATTGAAACCACCAGGGAATCGTGCACCAGGACACTGCTACTAGGACTATCCCGTTCAGGGCCGATTACCCTTTAATCAGTTGCCTGCTATACATGCCGGGTGCCAGGACTATCAGGCACTCAGCAATGTAAATGTAACCCTTTTTTATTTTGTGGAATCAATAAATGTTTTAAACGGCATTGCGCAATGAGACTCTTTCTCTCTTGATCCCCATTCATCCCTATGAGCAACATCTCTATCAACAAGACGTCATCCTAAGGATCTGAGTTCGGGGTATCCCCACATGCCTAATAGACCATACTAGCGATAGTTGGTCCACACGTTACGGTGAGTGCACATCTATGTGGGGCACCCAGTTTGAGCACCAGTCCATAGGAGTCTTTATTGGGCACAAGCACCATATGGGATCATCATATGTTATCATATATGTTGCATATACGTATATTTGTCTACCAGTTTGTTATATATCCTAGTAGTTGATTTCTAGCGCAATTTCTTTCACATTCCCATTGTAAATTGCTGTCCTTCAAAAAAAAAAGAGACATTCTGGAGGCATTAATATCACTTCCTGAACACCCCATAGCGGCTACTTAGCCTCTGAAAATAACTATTTTCAAAACGTGGGCTAATGTGAATGTAGCCTCAGCATGGTTACATGGAGTAAGGTAAAATGCACTCCATGAAGATACATTGACGATAGCTCTATAATGGGAAACAAGGACGCAGAACCCCCATATGTTTTAGATACAGGAAAACATACCTATACACAGAGGTGTAAATAGGCCGGCGCGCTAATCCTTTCCTTGGCAAACGTATCGGCTTTCGCCAATTGCCATATACATCTAAATCCGGTTTCTTTTTAAAGTTTTCTCCAGCAGCTGTTCCGTATTGAATGTGAAAAGCCCGCTCTTCAAGTATTCACAGAATCAAACGTTTTCCCTCGCACTGTAATAATTAATAGTGTTTGATCTCCCGTGTGTGTCCCTGCCAAACAGACTGTAGAAGTTTGTAAAAAATGACTTTGGAGGAATAGCAGATGCAGTGGTGAGGGGTCCTGGATGAAAAGGAAGTGCGTTTTTTATTTGGTCATTGAATGGAGGAAAAGCTGGCTTTCATTTCTGAGATTTGTCTCCGATATGTATTTTCTGAAGACTAGCATTGCACAGTAATAGTTCTATGCTGTAGGCCGTGTATGGGGCTTTCAGAGGCTGTCACAAGTTATAAGACAGATAAGAATTAGAGAATTATAAAATACCATTAAAAGCCCAACTACAGCCATATTTTTTTCATTTTGGATGGCGCAAAGCCAATTCAGAAGCTTTGTCAGTTTAGTAACTGTATGAGAGATCACTTCCTGCCAATAAAAGTAATGAGGGGCACACCAATGGCGTCCTGGAACTTTAGTGAAGGTTTTTGAGCAGGGAAGAGTAACATATAATGTAATTCAGGGGTGTCAAACTCAATTTCATTGTGGGCCGCATCAGCATTATGATTGCCCTCAAAAGGGCCGGTTGTATCTGTAAGATTAGATGTCCAGCGCATCCCTTACCCATATATTAGATGTCAAGAGCCACCCCACCATCAGAAGTTGAGTCCCCCACCCTTCCTTACATCACAGTGCACCCCCCTTTCCTTATGCTGCTGCTGGGAAGAAGCTGGATGCATTGCTTGAAAGCAGAAAGTAAGGGTCTGGAGGAGGACCAGAGGAGGACTGGAGATCTCCTGCAGCTGCAGGAGAGGTGCGAGGGCCACATGAAATGGCCTGAAGGGCCGGATTTGGCCCGCGGGCTTTGTGTTTGACACCTGTGATGTAATATGTGCAGCGCTTATACAAAATTTAAATAAAATCCAATTGATATATAATAGTGAGGGGGTATACCCCTAGAAAGTAATGTGCTCACTGTGACAGAAACAATAAATGTGATATTAACATAATTTATACAAGAAATGCATGTGGAAAACTTAAAAGTCCATAAATAAATGAATATGAAGTCCACCAAGTGTCGGTACAAAAACTGAGAAGAAGGAACATCAATAACTTCCAAGTGACTCTTGTAGACAAAAAATCGTGACTCTTGTATAAGATGTGCAGACCCACCACCGGTAAAAGTGTAGGCTTACCAGAGAGATTGGGCTCAAGGGAACATACGTCTCCATGAGCCCAAAAAGCATAGGTTATTATGACCAATAAGGTGAAAGCTGGGAAGTCCTCAATGGATGTATCTAACGTCTTTCATCCAAATGCTTAGGCCCTGCTATGGGTGAAACACGTTAGAGGCATGACTGAAGATGGGAGATTTGCAGTGTGTGCTATATGTTACTCTTGTCTTCTCAATAAACTTGACTGAAGTTCCAGGATGTCATTGGTGCACATTCTTCTTACTTGCAAGTAGCATGGCTCCTGGGCCTTTTTGCATCCAACTGGACCACAGAATTTCAGAGAAAACAGGGAGTTTCTTGAATGGTGGGACATACATAAAGAGTTCACTTCCTTTTTCAGAAAAAGGTTTTCCCGTGGGCAGAAAGTGAGAAAAATGCCCCCATTGGACACAACGGCGACATAGGGATGGGAGGATAAAAACCACAGTGCACAGAGAGTGACACAGGCATCTGACACTCCTGAAAGTGTCAAATGCTGAAGAGACTTCATGAAAGCTGCAGCACAGGAACAGAGTGAAGGTAGGAGACACGAGTCACCGAAGAGTAGGGATGAGCTTCGTGTTCGAGTCGAACATACGTTCGACTCGAACATCGGCTGTTCGATCGTTCGACGAAGATCGAACGATTTGGGCCGTTCGCGCCAAATTCGAGTGACGCGAACGGCCCACAATGCACTACGCCATCGCAGTGTCATCCAGGCGCTGTGATTGGCCAAGCATGCACTGTGACCCCGCATGCTTGGCCAATCACAGCGCCGGCAGCGAGGAGAGCAATGATTGGCCACAGGCAGGATGCCTGTGGCCAATTATTGCTGAGGGTGTTTAGTACACGCCCCACACTATAAAAGGCCGCCAGCACGGCGGCCTAGTGTAGTGTGTTCCGGAGCAGGGATAGAGCAGCATAGGCAGGGACAGTGACTGTTATTTCTTTCTTGCTTAACCTGGATTCCTTTAGTTTAGGGAAAGAGAAGGATAGGTAGGGAGAGTGTCAGTGTGTTTTGTGCTTGTGCTATAGTGTGCTTAAAAAAAACATTTATTCTAGGGACAGAAAACTGTAGGTAGGGACAGTGTCAGTTTCTTTCACTCTGCAAGTCCTTGTTTCCAGGGACCTGGAAGGACAGTGAGTGAATTGTCCTTGTGCTATATTGTGCTTAAAAAAACATTTATTCTAGGGACAGAAAACTGTAGGTAGGGAGAGTGTCAGTTTATTTCACTCTGCAAGTCCTTGTTTCCAGGGACCTGGAAGGACAGTGAGTGAATTGTCCTTGTGCTATATTGTGCTTAAAAAAAAACATTTATTCTAGGGACAGAAAACTGTAGGTAGGGAGAGTGTCAGTTTCTTTCACTCTGCAAGTCCTTGTTTCCAGGGACCTGTAAGGACAGTGAGTGAATTGTCCTTGTGCTATATTGTGATTAAAAAAAACATTTTTTCTAGGGACAGAAAACTGTAGGTAGGGAGAGTGTTTTTTTTCTTTCACTCTGCAAGTCCTTGTTTCCAGGGACCTGGAAGGACAGTGAGTGAATTGTCCTTGTGCTATATTGTGCTTAAAAAAAACATTTATTCTAGGGACAGAAAACTGTAGGTAGGGAGAGTGTCAGTTTATTTCACTCTGCAAGTCCTTGTTTCCAGGGACCTGGAAGGACAGTGAGTGAATTGTCCTTGTGCTATATTGTGATTAAAAAAAACATTTTTTCTAGGGACAAAAAACTGTAGGTAGGGAGAGTGTTTTTTTCTTTCACTCTGCAAGTCCTTGTTTCCAGGGACCTGTAAGGACAGTGAGTGAATTGTCCTTGTGCTATATTGTGCTTAAAAAAACATTTATTCTAGGGACAGAAAACTGTAGGTAGGGAGAGTGTCAGTTTATTTCACTCTGCAAGTCCTTGTTTCCAGGGACCTGTAAGGACAGTGAGTGAATTGTCCTTGTGCTATATTGTGATTAAAAAAAACATTTTTTTCTAGGGACAGAAAACTGTAGGTAGGGAGAGTGTTTTTTTTCTTTCACTCTGCAAGTCCTTGTTTCCAGGGACCTGTAAGGACAGTGAGTGAATTGTCCTTGTGCTATATTGTGCTTAAAAAAAACATTTATTCTAGGGACAGAAAACTGTAGGTAGGGAGAGTGTCAGTTTATTTCACTCTGCAAGTCCTTGTTTCCAGGGACCTGGAAGGACAGTGAGTGAATTGTCCTTGTGCTATATTGTGATTAAAAAAAACATTTTTTCTAGGGACAGAAAACTGTAGGTAGGGAGAGTGTCAGTTTATTTCACTCTGCAAGTCCTTGTTTCCAGGGACCTGGAAGGACAGTGAGTGAATTGTCCTTGTGCTATATTGTGATTAAAAAAAACATTTTTTCTAGGGACAGAAAACTGTAGGTAGGGAGAGTGTTTTTTTTCTTTCACTCTGCAAGTCCTTGTTTCCAGGGACCTGTAAGGACAGTGAGTGAATTGTCCTTGTGCTATATTGTGATTAAAAAAAACATTTATTCTAGGGACAGAAAACTGTAGGTAGGGAGAGTGTTTTTTTTCTTTCACTCTGCAAGTCCTTGTTTCCAGGGACCTGTAAGGACAGTGAGTGAATTGTCCTTGTGCTATATTGTGCTTAAAAAAAACATTTATTCTAGGGACAGAAAACTGTAGGTAGGGAGAGTGTTTTTTTTCTTTCACTCTGCAAGTCCTTGTTTCCAGGGACCTGGAAGGACAGTGAGTGAATTGTCCTTGTGCTATATTGTGCTTAAAAAAAACATTTATTCTAGGGACAGAAAACTGTAGGTAGGGAGAGTGTCAGTTTATTTCACTCTGCAAGTCCTTGTTTCCAGGGACCTGGAAGGACAGTGAGTGAATTGTCCTTGTGCTATATTGTGATTAAAAAAAACATTTTTTCTAGGGACAGAAAACTGTAGGTAGGGAGAGTGTTTTTTTTCTTTCACTCTGCAAGTCCTTGTTTCCAGGGACCTGTAAGGACAGTGAGTGAATTGTCCTTGTGCTATATTGTGCTTAAAAAAAATATTTTTTCTAGGGACAGAAAACTGTAGGTAGGGAGAGTGTCAGTTTCTTTCACTGTGAAAGTCCTTGTTTCAAGGGACAGAGAAGGACACCTGAAGGTAGCCCTTATTGCTTTTTTCCCATCTCCCTGCAGCCCATCTATTAGAATGTCTGGAAGGCAAACAAGGAGAGGCAGACAGTCAGGAGGCAATAAAAGAGGGCAAGCAGGCTCTGTGTCTGGGGGCAACAGTGCTGGTCGTGGACGCGGTGCATTGTCATCAGCACATGGCCATGGGACACGCTTGTCCTTCTTTTCGGCAGCTGGACATGTTGAGCCACATCATGCCGAAGACTTGGTAGAGTGGATGACCAAGCCCTCCTCCTCCTCCTCATCCTCTCTCACCCAGGCTCAGGGTACTGGAAAAGCAGCTGCCAAAGCGTCGTCTTCCCTGGTATCAATGTCAGACAAATCATCAGTCACTCCTTCCCTAGACCCACCATGTCCTCCTCCTGAGGAGTCCCCCGAACTGTTTCAGCACAGTGTTGGGTACATGCTCCAGGAGGATGCCCAGCGTTTCGAAGGGTCTGATGATGAAACCCAGCTAGAGGAAGGCAGTAGCGTGAGAGCAGACAGAGGGGATGCTCAAGAAGGACACCAATCTGGCAGTCATGTTCCAGCAGCTGCAGCATACTGCCAGATTGGCTCCAGTGATGAGGAGGGAGGGGATGATGAGGTCACTGACTCCACGTGGGTGCCTAATAGGAGAGAGGAGGAGGAGGAGGATGAGGAGGAGGCACATCTCCAACGAGGCAGGATGCCCTTTGGTGGCCAGCGTAAGGGCAGTACACCGACGGAATCACACCGCAGAGCTCCGCCTGTGCAGGGCGCTGCCTCTGCCCGTCATTCAAAAAGTTCTTTGGTGTGGGCCTTTTTTGAGGCTAGTGCATCAGATCGCACAGCTGCTGTTTGCAACATATGTCTCAAGCGTATATCGCGTGGCCAAAACATCAGCCGCTTGGGTACCACATGCCTGACCAGACATATGTTGACCTGCCATGCAGCTCGTTGGCAAGCCTACCTCAAAGACCCACACCAAAGAACAAAGCGGACCTCTCCTTGCACCGCATCAGCTGGGATCTCCAACCCCACTATAACTTCAGTCCTCTCTGAAACATGCACTGAGAGGAATGAAGGTGTAGAATTAGGTGTGTCACAGCCAAGTACTTGCGCCCACTCTGCTAGCAGTACACCGACGTCCGATTCTAGCAGGCAAATTTCCCTGCCCCAGCTGCTGGACCGTCGAAAGAAGTTCACTCCCAGCCATCCACATGCCCAGCGGTTGACTGCTAGCTTGGATAAATTGCTAGCGCTTCAACTGCTGCCTTTTCAGTTGGTAGACTCGGCCCCCTTCCGTGAGTTTGTGCAATGTGCGGTTCCTCAGTGGCAGGTTCCCAAACGCCACTTTTTCTCACGGAAGGCTATTCCGGCTCTCTACCGGCATGTGGAAGGCAATGTCTTGGCCTCGCTGGACAGGGCGGTCAGCGGTAAGGTGCATATTACCGCTGACTCATGGTCCAGCAGGCATGGACAGGGACGTTACCTTTCTTTCACGGCCCATTGGGTCACTCTTTTGGCAGCTGGGAAGGATTCAGGACAAGGTGCAGTAGTGTTGGAGGTTGTCCCACCGCCACGCCTCCAAAATGCTACTACTGGTTGTGACACACCTCTCTCCTCCACCCCCTCCTCTTCTTCTTCCTCCATGGCCTCTTCCTGTGGTTTGTCCTATGAACCAGCGGTGCTCCGTAGCCGTTCACGGGGCTACGCAAGTACGCAGGCAAAAAGATGCCATGCCGTGCTTGCGCTGGTGTGTTTGGGGGACAGAAGCCACACTGGGGCAGAGGTCCTGTCTGCTCTGCAGGGCCAGGCCGAGAGGTGGTTGACGCCACGCCAGCTTAAGCCAGGAATGGTGGTTTGCGACAATGGCACCAACCTCCTCTCCGCCCTCCGACAGGGACAACTGACCCATGTGCCCTGTGTGGCTCACGTCCTTAACCTGGTGGTGCAGCGCTTCTTGGGCAGGTACCCGGGCTTACAGGATGTCCTGAGGCAGGCCAGGAAAGTCTGTGTGCATTTCCGCAGATCTTATAATGCCAGTGCTCGCCTGGCTGAGCTGCAAAAGGAGTTGAACCTGCCCAAGAACCGCCTTATATGTGACATGCCCACCAGGTGGAACTCAACGTTGGCCATGCTGCAGCGGCTGCACACGCAGCAGAGGGCCATCAATGAGTACCTGTGCGACTACGGCACCAGGACAGGGTCAGGGGAGCTTGGTTTTTTTTCTCCACGCCAGTGGGGCATGATCAGGGATGCATGCACTGTCCTGGCACCATTTGAGGAGGCCACGAGGATGGTGAGCAGTGACAGTGCATGCATCAGTGACACTGTACCTCTTGTCCACCTGTTGGAGCACACGCTGCGTGGAATAATGGACAGGGCACTTGAGGCAGAACAGAGGCAGGAAGAGGAGGACTTCCTTGCCTCTCAAGGCCCCCTTTACCCAGACAGTGTTCCTTCTGTCCCACCCATCGCACAGGAAGAGGAGGAGGAGGAGGAGGAGGAGGATTGTGTCAGCATGGAGGTGGAGGCTGGCACTCAGCATCATCAGCAGCAGTCTTTTAGGGATGATTTACAGTCCCAAGAAACCAGTGGACTTGTACGTGGCTGGGAGGAGGTGGCTGCGGATCATGTCGTCCTTAGTGACCCAGAGGACTCCGGAGCGAATGCCTCAGCAAACCTACGCTGCATGGCCTCCCTGATCCTGCAAAGTCTGCGGAAGGATCCTCGTATTCTTCGGATCAAGGAGAGGGACCATTACTGGCTGGCCACTCTCCTTGATCCACGGTACAAGGGTAAGGTTGCGGACCTTATGTTACCGTCGCAGAGGGAGCAGAGGATGAGACAACTCCGGGAGGCCTTGCAGAAAGGTCTGTGCAACGCGTTCCCAGAGACTGGGAGGTTGCAAACTCCTGGTCCTGGACAACGAGTTGCTGAGGCTTCGGCCAGTCAAAGAAGGAGCGGTGGGGAAGGTGGCCGTCTGACCGATGCGTTCAGACAATTCTTTAGTCCGCAGCCCCAAAGTATGATTGGTTCCAGCAACCATCGCCAGCGTCTGATAAACATGGTGCAGGAATATCTAGGGGCAAGGTCAGACTTGGACACCTTCCCCACCGAAAATCCTCTGGCTTACTGGGTCTTGAGGATGGATCACTGGCCAGAGCTTGCACAGTATGCAATTGAGCTACTGGCCTGTCCTGCATCCAGCGTTCTTTCGGAACGCACATTCAGTGCTGCTGGAGGATTTGTCACGGATCACAGGGTGCGCCTGTCCACCGACTCGGTTGATCGACTGACTTTCATCAAGATGAACCAGTCTTGGATCACCACCAGCTACCACACACCTGATGCTGATATAACAGACTAATTGATTTTAACATGTCACATCCCTTCAAGACTGATGCTGATGCTGAGTGCCTGTGCTGTTATGTTGACTGGCTATCCTCCTCCTCCGAGTCCTCAATGATACGATTGATGATGATAGCTTGTAAGATCATTTTTGTTTATGGGTGCCGCCACCAGTGCCTAACGCCCAATTTTTCAGCCCCTGTTTAACAGGGGCGTGTAATTACAATTTTTGAAGCAATACTTTGCAACAGGGCTCATTGCTGTGCTCCAAGTACAGTATCTGTGAGGAGTTGCAGTGTTGTGCCACCAGTGCCTAAGGCCCAATTTTTCAGCCCCTGTTTAACAGGGGCGTGTCATTACAATTTTTGAAGCAATACTTTGCAACAGGGCTCATTGCTGTGCTCCAAGTACAGTATCTGTGAGGAGTTGCAGTGTTGTGCCACCAGTGCCTAAGGCCCAATTTTTCAGCCCCTGTTTAACAGGGGCGTGTCATTACAATTTTTGAAGCAATACTTTGCAACAGGGCTCATTGCTGTGCTCCAAGTACAGTATCTGTGAGGGGTTGCAGTGTTGTGCCACCAGTGCCTAAGGCCCAATTTTTCAGCCCCTGTTCAACAGGGGCATGTAATTACAATTCTTGATCTAATAATTCACAGCAGGGCCCATTGCTGCACCCACCAAGAGTAACTGTCAGGGCTTACAGTGTTGTGGCACCAGCACCACCATCAAAGGCCCAATTTTTACTACCACTGTTCAACAATTATATGTAATTAAAATTCCTGATATAATAGTTGACAGCAGGGCGTTCCAGCACCAACCAAGAGTAACTGTGAGTGCTTACAGTGTTGTGCCAACACCAACAACTAAGGGGCCTATTTCTGCAGAGTATATACGGCAGGTCCCTACTTTCAAACATCCAACTTACAAACGACTCCTACTTGCAAACGCAAGAAGACAACAGGAAGTGAGAGGAAATCTACCACTAGGAAGGAAAATTCTCTCCTGTAAGAATAAATATGGGAGAAAGGTGTCTCCTCTGTACTGATGCTTTATCAGCAATCCTTGTTTCAAGAAAAACACCACATTTCAAAAACAGTTGTCATTGGGACGGAAAGTGAGGTGAAATGTTCTGAACAGGGGCACAGACAGCAAAACAAATGTTACAGGGGTGATAACCCTTACCTATGTTTTCCAAAAAGTTTAAAAATAGATTTTTGGTCTGGAGCTACACTTCAACAATGTACCTGTTCAAAATTACAAACAGATTCTACATAAGAACAAACCTACAGTCCCTGTCTTGTATGCACCGCCTGTATAGGGCTGTTCAGAGTATATAGGGCCTTTTTTATTTTATGTGCGGGGTTCCCCTTAATATCCATACAAGACCCAAAGGGGCTGGTAATGGGCTGGGGTAGGGGGGGGGGTCATGGGGTAGCTATGCCATTTTTCTTAAAGAATTTCATCCATATTACCGGGACCAGACATTACATTAAAGCCGCAAGCAGTTTTAAATGGCTTTTTTTTCCTTTAGAAGTGTCATTTTGTGCAGGGACAGTTCTAAACACGGGAAACACGTGGCACTTCACAGGCATACTTTAGACACCCCCCAGGTACGATATTTAAAGGAATATTTGACTTTTTTTTTTTCACTTTATGCATCATTAAAATGACTGCTCCCGAAAAACGACCGTTTTTAAAACTTCTTTTTGCATTGATACATGTCCCCTGGTGCAGAACCCGGGTTCCCAAACCCTTTTTAGGACAATAACATGCATAATAGTTGTTATAATTAGCACTTTAGAATTCGAACTTTCGCATCCATTGTATTTAATAGGGTTCTAATGTTCGTTCGAACTTTCGGTCCGTTCGCGGGTTCTGGTGCGAACCGAACCCGGGGGTGTTCGGCTCATCACTACCGAAGAGGCGCTTTTAGGACCTTCTCCATTGCAGGGCACTGTGATTTGGATTTTTAGAAAATCCATGACAGGAAATATATAAGAATTACTGTATTGGTTTTAGACAATAATTTTTTGTTTATAAATTCTTAATGGTCCACAGAACTGGGGACATGGCAGGGTGTGTGTCTGTTGCCCTTTGTGCTAAAGGATGTCCCTCATTCCCATCTCAGAATGTTGGGAGGTATGTGACAGAGTAGCTAAACAAGCCACCACTACCTTTTGTAGCTGCAGACAATGGGGATCAATTCATCTTTAATGTTTACATAAGACAGAACTTTCAGTTTCAATTCAGGATTTCAGCCTCCTTCTTTTTTTTTTCTCGCACTTTCAGTAAGAGTTTTTGAAAGGGATCTGCAAGGTCCGAGGTGCAAGGTCCACATTCTTGTGATCTACCTCCCTGCAGGTTCCAATTGTGAAGAACTGTCTGCTGAAGCTGCCCTGCATGCCAGTCTTTGACCAGTCTTTCATGTGTGTTAGAAACTTTATTTTGTAAAAATTAGCAACACATTGAGAAAGAAGAGGGTTTTTTTTTTTTTTTTTTTTGCTAAATAGTTAAATTACATTTTTAAAGGAGAAATTCATGTTCTGATTAAGGCAAATTTTAATTAGACAGTGCAAATATCAAGTAATATTTTTCAATGATACAGGCAGCATGGTGGTTTAGTCGTTAGCACTTTTGTCTTGCAACACTGGGGTTCTTGTTTGAATCCCAGCCAAGATACTATCTGCATGGAGTTTTCATATTCCCCCCTATGTCTGTATGGGTTTCCTCCAGGTATTCAGGTTTCCTTCTCCACCCCAAAGACATGCTGGAAGGTTAATTGGCTCC
Source organism: Rana muscosa (assembly GCA_029206835.1). Taxonomy (NCBI): domain Eukaryota; kingdom Metazoa; phylum Chordata; class Amphibia; order Anura; family Ranidae; genus Rana; species Rana muscosa. The sequence continues at coordinate 138,873,551 of CM055127.1, forward strand.
TGTCTAAACTAGCCTGGGACCTTAGATTGTAAGAGGCTTGAGGAACTTACAGGGAGCGATGTGAATATTCAGTATGTAAGGTTCTGTGTAAATTCTGTAAATTATGTGTAAGGTGCTATACAAATACCTGTAATATAAAATAAGAATTTTCAAGATGCAAAGAAAAGCGTTTAAATCATCATTATTTCAGGTTGTTGGAATGCAAAGTTTCCATATAAATATAGCACAGGCTCCTCTATTTTCAAGTCCCAGGCATGTGTGTTACATGAGAAGCCCTTGTGTTCCTGATCTGTGTTCTGATTTACAACCCTCATGACAGCCATGAAAATGCCTTCTCTGCTGCCGTGAAAAGAGAAAGCCCCTAAGTATTTTCTGTGTATCGTTCGCGCCACCTACAACACCACTCGCCATTCAAGAGCGCAGCTTGTGGCATAAGTGTGAGACACAACAAGCCGTTATGTACCAACAGGCCCCACAATTTAAAGGATCGATCAGTGAAGCGAATTATCAGTGCTGAGGCATTTCCCACTTTCTTACAATAGACCTTTTGGGATCGTAAATGTGTCTGGACCATTCGTAGGCTAGGAATGAGGTGACCTGTGACCTTCGGCCCCTAGGCAGTTGTTATTTTGGAGTATAGTTTCTCTATTAGGGCTAACAAGAGGGTCACAGCCTTTGTAATGTGAGAAATGGCAGATCTGAGGATTTAGGTGTCAGAGTTCTTAATAGGTGCCAAGTTTATGAGAGGCCTCTAGAATATTAACTTGACCATTGTGCTTAAACTGCTACAGCTTAAAGAAAGCCCCTTCTGAAAGGGCCAGAAGATCTTACAGAAGGTTCCGCTTATCTATCGGTTTGGGGTCAGTTTGTGGGGAGTTTATGTCTTAGCAGGCACCTTTTTGACCCTTTCCAATGCTCCCTGGTCAAGCATGCTTGGCTGAAAGTTCAGGCTGTGGTAACTTATTCTTAATAACTATAGCAGAACTTAAGTTTGAGAAAATGGCTAGGAGGTATAATTTCTGGTAGAAGAAATTTTATATGTCTCTTCTGTCGAAAAACTTTTTTTTAATGTAGTTCAATGCAGTGTACATTATCAGTCCGTTCTTGGCATCTGTAGGGTTCTACAAATCATGCCGAATGCCAGAATAATTCAATGTGAAATAAGCTGCTGAGAAGATGGCGGTGATGTAGTTCACGGACTTGTCAACATTGGAGGACTTTATGGAAAGTGCTCTAATGGCCAGACCAACCTCAAGTCCTACTTTAAAAAATATATAATTTTTGTGGTTGAGTTGGAAGGGTTAGAACCTCAGTCATGTTTTTTATTGCTGTCTATGGACATGGTCTCTGGAGAGATTCAACCCATCAATTTGTCCTAATAATCATTATCAATGGGACAGAAAGTGATGGGAAATCCAAAATTTTGCAGTAGCCACCAGAACAGAAGGGGAGGGTAAATCTTCAACAGGACCAACTAAATCATGCACCAGTTGAAACTTCCATTCAAAATTCTCAAAAAAGTTAACTACTTTGGTTTGAAATGTTCTGTTCATGTCTACTGCTTAAGAATTATTGAAGAAAGAACAATCAGCGCTGATCTGTACTCCTTTCTATATTCACTCTTGGTTGCACTAGTAAGTAGTGAAAAAAGTGACACTTATTAACCATATAAATTATGTGCTACAATAAGCTTTGAACCACAAATTTAGTAAATAGTAAGTATGCAATGCCTACAAAACATTATATAGCAATCAAGTGATCAATATCTACAAAGTAGTACAATCTTGTCCAAAGACAATGTGCAAAAATTGCTTAATCGTAGAGTGCAAATAATGCACGAAAGTGCAAATACAGTGCTGTAAATATAATAAAGAAAAAGTGCAAAGCACAAAATAAATTGTCCAATGCAAAATCAAAAATAAACATCCACATGTGATCCAGAAGGAAAAATCTCAAAGAAACACTCCAAACTTGTGCTGAATCCTTCTTAAAACATTATTCAGGTCACTGCGTGAAGCACCCAATTTGATCCTTCACCATCCACACTACCACCCTTAAGGGGGTACTGGCTGTCGGTTTTGTCTCTCACACTTGAACCCTCTCATGCAAGTCCCAGCCACACATAGAAGCAGGATAGAGGAAGGAGGCTTCCATAGCGTAAAAACATTTTTAAAAACAGGCTTTATTAAAAAAAATTTAACCACTCACATGTGTCGAGTGTCTCCCCGACACTAGGATAATAACGCTTGTTTGTGTCAACTATTGCCTCCGGCTGGTAGCACAAGCCCCGAATGCGATATGAGCATGCGAGCTGATGTCAGTGCCCTTGCCCCCAACCTACGCGTTTCGTCATGTGACGTAGATTATTTACAATTTACTATATGATTTGTGGTTCACAGCTTATTGTAGCACATATTTTATATGGTTGAAACGTCACTTTTTTCACATCACTAGTGCAACCAAGAGTGAGTATAGAAAGGAGTACAGACCAGATCTGCTTGTTCTTTCTTCAATAGTGTTTTTGGTGTATCAACATCACTATTTAGTGTATCAGCATCACTATCAAAAAATAAACTGGCAGTGGTTTGATTTTCTCCCCTATTTCTCAACAATATTCTTTGCGCTGTACTTTCTTTCTTTTTTTTTTTACATGTCTACTACTTGAATGTAATTACATACGTATTTAACAGGTTTCTTTTGTGTCTAGCACATGTGCATCACAATATGTGCAATTTTTTCCCAACGGAAATCACATTCACGGCTAGAATTTTGTTTGTTCATTTAAGAAATGAGAAAGATTATCCATCCTGCTCCTTTAAATGGTCGAAATGATTGCTGATTTGATCCTACTGATTAATAAAAAATTTAAGGAACAAGAACATATTCAAACAACATTTTCCTGGTGTATGGCCAGCGTAAAAGAAACTTTGGAGAGGCTTACCACTTCCGATTGTGTCCCCAGGAAAGGAAGTAAATCTCCCAGGGCATCTAACAGGGCACAAACTTGTCAGGGTATTAACCATTCTATACTCAAACTAAAATGTTCTGGCTTTATATACACTTTAAAATAAAAATAAAGTACACATAGATTGTTAGCTTATAGGGTAGTCAGTCCTAGTGTTCCGTATATTTGTTTTGTATATTATAAAGTTTTTGTTTTACTCTCTTTGTATAATGCTATGCTGAGGCTATTTACATAATTAAAATAGAAATTAATAGGGGTTCACAATCTTCTAGGACATTTCACAATGCGATCTTGACTACACCATGTCCCTGGAAATTATTCTAAAATGTGGGCGTTATGCCTCTCCTGGATTAAAAGGCAGAATTTAAATATTGTCCTGAATAGAGCACATCTTGGAGCTATTGTAAGTGACATACAAGTGGATTAGTCTGAGTGACAGAGATGGCAATTATGTCACTCAGTATAACTTGACAGGGCAACTTAAGGTCAACATTGAAAAAGTCTGCAGTGTACAAAGGCATCTATGAGCTCCCGAGGGATGTTCCTGACACATATTGATTGCACAGACCAGGGGAAGTCTTTACATACTAGAGATCCAAAGAATGTAGCGCCATCAGTGTCAATTCTTTGGGAATGAACCTGCTAATGTTCTGATGTGGCCAAGTGGCACATCCTCCAGCTACCCTAGGAGACATCCTGGCCATGGTTCCATCCTTTTTAAAACTTGAAAAAAGAAATATACTTAGGTGGTGCAATGGTTCTATCGTTTTAAACAAAAATAGCTATAACACTGGACATAAAGTAATACAAATATAATTAACACAACTAATACACCAGGGGACTCCAGCCAATCAATATTATTAACAGGCTTAAGGGCCACTGGGAGTTCCCTCTGGCCCATCCACTGATTGGCCGATTGAAGTAGTGCTGTCAGAACCAAAAGCAGACCAAGGTTATTGTCCCTACTTTTTATTGCCTATTTGTTGTTTTTTGCCCAAATATTAACATAAATGGCTGTTTGTTGCCTGAATTTTGTCACAATTATCCCTTTGTTACTCAAGTAGTGCCTAAATTGGCAATTTGATGCTCTTGTAGTGCCTTGATTGCTCATTTATTGCCAATGTAGTGTTCGTTTGTTGCCCCTGTATTGCCATGATTGCACCTATTACCTTTATTGCCCATTTGTTGTCCATGTTTTGCCATGCATGATTGCCTATTTGCATGCCCATGTATCGCTATGATTTGCATTTTGTTGCCCATGTATTTATATGATTACATGTTTGTTGCCGATGCTATTTTCTTATCTATTGCTATATATTGTCCTGATTGCCCATTGGTTGCCTGTGTTTTGTGCTGATTGCCCATTTGGTGCCAATGAATCTCCACAATTGCACATTAGCCTGGCCATACACGTATTGAAACTTGGCCAGTTCAGTAGGAACTGGTCGAGATTTGAAACATTAGTGGGCAGGTGAATGTACCGATCGATATTGATCAATAAACTTGGGTACAACCAGCCTGCTGGATTCGCTTACGATTATCGCAATAAGCAATAATCACTGTCACTGTCACCCCCCATTGGGAGAAGACAATGGCCCAGCAGGAGGGATTTCCACATCAAAACTGTATGTGTTGATGTGGGAATCAAGCAAATTTCTTTCCTGCAACCCGTGGTTGCAGGAAAGAAATTTGCTCCATGTATAGCCGGCCATAGTTGCCCATGTGTTATCCTGGTTGCTTATTTATTGCACATGTATTGTCTTGACTTCCCAGTGTTGCCCATGAATTGTCCTGATCTCCCATCTATTGCCCATGTTTTGTCTTGATTGCCCATTTGTTGCCCATGTATTGCCACAATTGTCCATCTGATTTCCATGTATTGTCACAATGCCACTGTAAAACCCATGTATGCCACAACTGCCTGCATATTACCATTATTATAAGCAAATCCCAGGCTTGTCACTATCAGATCACATTCCCTTAAGTGCCTGTGCTATGCGTGGTACTCTTCCCTCTACAGGATCTCAGGCTGACAGGTTTACAAAAGTTCCCAGTTAAGAAATCAACCTTGCTAAAATATGAATTACTTTTGCTCAGGTAACCATCGCAATAAAAGCTCAGATCGTTTATTCTTTAAACATACAGCACACTTCCATATTAACTGCAATGTCAGCTGAAATGCAAACTTGTCATATCACATTTTTGGCATAGTCAGCTCTGCATGGGTCCTTATGATTCTCTACACACATTGAAGAATGCTATTGGCTGTAAATAGAGCGATTCTTCCTTTTACAGTTATATATTAATGTGTCAACAAAAAGCAGACACAGGAAAATATGTGGGTGGGGATTAGGGGTGATCATTTGGAGTGAAAAGATGGATGATGAAGATTTTTTTTTGAGACTTTACCCATAGAAGGGCAAAGTTTGCTATGACAATCCCTACCCAAAAATCTGAAAATACAACTTTCCATTTGTTTCCCTTTTGTTATCCATTTGTTATCCCATACTCCTTTTGCCTAGTTTAATTCAGAGACAGTGGTGATGCTTTTCAAAATAGAATTCAAGGCAAAGTCAATATTTTACAAAAATTTAATAAATGCACCCACATTAACCACTTGCCTACTGGGCACTTTCACCCCCTTCCTGACAGGCTACTTCACAGCTTTAATTTTTCTTAATTTCTGTAATTTTTTTTTTTGCAAATAAGTATTTTTTTTTTCTTCATTGATGTGGGCTGATAAGGCTGCACTGATGGGCACTGATAGGCTTCACTGATGGGCACTAATAGTCACTGATGAGGAGGCACTGATGGGCACTGATAGGCACTGATAGGCTTCACTGATGGGCACTGATAGGCTTCACTGATGGGCACTAATGAGGCTGCACTGATGGGCACTGATGAGGAGGCACTGATGAGGCTGCACTGATAAATGGGCACTGATAGTTGGCACTGATGGGCACTGATAGGCTGCACTGATATGCTGCATTGAAGGACACTAATAAGCTGTGTTGTACATATGAATAAAAAGCACTAAATATTGTGAAACCCTAAAGTGATTGTAAACCTTTGTTTTTTTTATAAATAACAAACATGTCATACTCGCCTCCACTGTGCAGCTTGTTTTGCACAGAGTGGCCCCGATCCGCGACTTCTGGGGTCCCTCTGCGGCTCCTCCCCACATCAGATAACCCCCTAGTAGAAGCGTTCTTCTGGGGGGGTTACCTTGCGGGCGCGCTCCCGAGTCATTCATTCAGCGTCCATAGCCACTGAATGTATGACTTGGCCCCACCCCCAGACGTCTGCGTCATTGGCTTCGATTGACAGCAGCGGGAGCCAATGGCTGCACTGTTATCAATCTATCCAATCAAAAGCCGGGACCCCGTGGACAGGGGGACAGCGCGTCACCGCTGAGTGAATTCCACGGCTCAGGTAAGTAAAACGGGGGGGCTGGGGGGACCTTGACTGCTAGAAGTTTTTTCACCTTGATGCATAGGATGCATTAAGGTGAAAAAACATGAGGGTTTACAACCCCTTTAAGACAAAACAATTAAAAGAACATGCGCATGTCTACATAAACAAATCCCGTTCAAGCAAGATGATGTCTGCCTCCACATCCGGGTAATGTGATGACGTGACCAAGCCACTCCACTCCGCTGGGTGCCCCGGAAGAAGTCCTATGGTGATGAAACGCATAGGGCAGAGTGGCTTGGTGAGGTCATTGTGTTAACCAGAAGTGGAGGGGGACGCCATCTTGCTTGAATGGGATTTGTTTATGTAAAAGTTATTGGGAGCTGGTGATATCTTTCTGGATTCATACCCTGAGACATCATCCCTGAGGTTGTGCTTTCCGGTTCAAGTACTGCTAGAGGGAGCAAGTCCCTAAAAACCCCTTTGACCCACCTGTATTTAGGGGGTCCACGAACTGTGGTAAGAGGACATCTTATTAGGGTGTTGGTGATTGGCCTCTTTAGTGAATGCTTTATAACATCCATCTCCAATCTTTTGGCTGTTGGAACCATACATCTTTCACTATTTTTTTTGTGGGACTGTTTTTCACGTTGGATATATATATGATTACTATATACGATATACAGTACAAGATAACTATAACATCAAGAAGTGTGTGTGTGGTCTCTCCCTGATTTTGTACCCTAGACCTAGGCCCTACCTACAAGCCCATACCCCTTGCACTGCAGCTAACTGACTAGTTCCTTGTGCTGCTTCTGCCCCCCACCAGGTTGAGCTCTGCTTTACAAGGACGGTAAGAGTCTGACACCAAGTCAAATGCAAATACTTACACTGCTTGCAATTACAAAAATAAATTTAAGCATGTAGTAATAAATACACAGCTGCATTAATTTGTCTTTTATATCTGCCATAGAATTCAGCTTTAATCTCCCAAATAAAACAATGCCTCTAATAAGCCGAAGATGGCTGCTCATACCATTACACATATGACAGCAATGTTTGTTCTTACATGCGTGCCTTCTTGATGTGTCCCAGTCATCTTAAAGTAAATTGATCCCATAAATGTACCTATGTAACGTGAGCTGGTTAAAACTTTACATTCTTGTTTTTCTTTTTTTTTTTTACAGAGCGCATAATTTCTTAGCCGTTAATCTATATTTTTGATCTCTTCTCCATTATCTTGGAAATTTGACTAAAGCGTTTAAGAGGCTACTCTATCCTGATCCCCTGTAATCCCCCCCGAAGATTACTGGATCGGTGTAACATTGTCTGTGTCATTACAGACTCAACACAGAAAGGAGTTTTGTGATGTTATTAGTGTCAGACTGTCTATGAATGGAATTAGGGCTCCGAGGAAGGAGGCAGCGCGTTCCCGGCCCTCCTGTCTAGCTCAGTGCCGATTCTCAGGCCCATCCGCCTTGGAACATGAGTAAAAGATGACTGGCGGTGGCGGGTCAATACACCAAGTCAATACCCCCAGGAGCTCTCCTGACACAATGTTTGGGGTTGTTTGACATCCTCTGAAATCCAATCCATAAAGTATAATGGGAGTTTACATTGCAGATAATCCGCTGACTTTATTGACACAAGGAAAGCAGATTGGACGGCTGGGGTGAGGCAAGATTTGTGGGAAACAGATTGGATCTCTATACATTATATACACTATATTTCCAAAAGTATTGGGACACCTGCCTTTACACGTACATGAACTTTAATGGCATCCCAGTCTTAGTCCGTAAGGTTCAATATTGAGTTGGCCCACCCTTTGCAGTTATAACAGCTTCAACTCTTCTGGGAAGGCTGTCCACAAGGTTTAGGAGTGTCTATGGGAATGTGTGACCATTCTTTTAGAAGCTCATTTGTGAGGCCAGGCACTGATGTGGACGAGAAGGCCTGGCTCGCAGAATCCGCTCAGAAGCCTCCACCCAAAACTCGCTCATCCATGTCTTTATGGACCTTGCTTTGAGCACTGGTGCGCAGTCATGTTGGAACAGGTAGGGGACATCCCCAAACTGTTACCACAAAGTTGGGAGCATGAAATTGTCCAAAATGTCTTGATATGCGGGTGCCTTAAGAGTCCCCTGCACTGGAACTAAGGGGCCAAGCCCAACCCCCCCCAAAAAAACACAACATAACCCCCCCCCCCTGAATCAAATGATTTAGACCAGTGCACAAAGCAAGGGCCATAAAAACATGGATGAGCGAGTTTGGGGTGGAGAAACTTGACTGGCCTGCACAGAGTCCTGACCTCAACCCGATAGAACACTTTTGGGATGAATTAGAGTGGAGACTGCGAGCCAGGCCTTTTCGTCCACATCAGTGCCTGACCTTACAAATGCGCTTCTGGAAGAATGGTCAAACATTCCCATAGACACACTCCTAAACCTTGTGGACAGCCTTCTCAGAAGAGTTGAAGCTGTTGTAGCTGCAAAGGGTGGGCCAACTCAATATTGAACCCTATGGACTAAGACTGGGATGCCATTAAAGTTCATGTGAGTGTAAAGGCAGGTGTCCCAATACTTTTGGTAATATGGTGTAAATGTGTGCTCCTTTTTTATTTGTTTATGCATAGAAATTAAGGAGAGATGTAAGATGGAGCAGTTCTTATTGTATCTGGTGCATTTATGGGATATGATACGAGGGCTGTATCAAAAGTAATGGAGGTGGGCATAACTTTTTTAAGTTTTAATATCACATGGTACAATAACTCTTCATCTTTAGCAGTGGTCTCCAACCTGTGGCCCTTTGCTTGCCTTTCTCTGTCCCTCGAGGTACTATTCCACCAGCTGACCTAAATGATAGGGCACCATTCCTCCCACTGACCCCATTGATGGGGCACCATTCCTCCCACTGACCCCATTGATGGGGCACCATTCCTCCCACTGACCCCATTGATGGGGCACCATTCCTCCCACTGACACCATCAATGGAGCACCATTCTTCCCACTGACACCATCGATGGACCACCATCCCTCCCACTGACCACATTGATGGGGCACCATTCCTCCCACTGACCCCATTGATGGATGGGGCACCATTCCTCCCACTGACCCCATTGATGGAGCACCATTCCTTCCACTGACACCATCAATGGAGCACCATTCTTCCCACTGACACCATCGATGGAGCACCATTCCTCCCACTGACTCCATCGATGGAGCACCATTCCTTCCACTGACACCATTGATGGAGCACCATTCCTCCCACTGACACCATTGATGGAGCACCATTCCTTCCACTGACACCATCAATGGAGCACCATTCCTTCCACTGACACCATCGATGGAGCACCATTCCTCCCACTGACCCCATTGATGGGGCACCATTCCTCCCACTGACACCATCAATGGGGCACCATTCCTTCCACTGACACCATCAATGGAGCACCATTACTTCCACTGACACCATCGATGGAGCACCATTTCTCCCACTGACCCCATTGATGGGGCACCATTCCTCCCACTGACGCCATCAATGGGGCACCATTCCTCCCACTGACACCATCGATGGAGCACCATTCCTCCCACTGACACCATCGATGGAGCACCATTCCTCCCACTGACACCATCGATGGATCAATATTCCTCCCACTGACAACAATGATGGGGCACTATTCCTCCCACTGACACCATCGATGGGGCACTATTCCTCCCACTGACACCAATGATGGGGCACTATTCCTCCCACTGACATCAAAGATGGGGCACTCTTCCTTCTACTGACACCATTGATGGGGCACTATTCCTCCCATTAAGACAAAGTAAACTGACCCTTTGTTTAGACAGGCTGGAGACCCCTGATCTATAGCAACTCCTCTTCTTCATATTTTTCATTGTAGGTACAGTGCCTTGAAAAGTATTCATATCCCTTGACATTTTCCACATTTTGTCATGTTACAACCAAAAACTTAAATGTATTTTATTCGGATTTTATGTGATAGACCAACACAAAGTGGCACATAATAGTGAAGTGGAAGGAAAATAATAAATGGTTTTCAAAAGTCTTTACAAATAAATATGTGAAAAGTGTGGTGTGCATTTGTATTCAGCCCCCCGGAGTCAATACTTTGTAGAACCGCCTTTCACTGCAATTACAGCTGCAAGTCTTTTTGGGGATGTCTCTACCAGCTTTGCACATCTAAAGAGTGACATTTTTGCCCATTCTTCTTTGAAAAATAGCTCAAGCTCTGTCAGATTGGATGGAGAGCGTCTGTGAACAGCAATTTTAAAGCCTTGCCACAGATTCTCAACTGGATTTAGGTCTGGACTTTGACTGGGCCATTCTAACACATGAATATGCTTTAATCTTAACCATTCCATTGTAGCTCTGGCTGTATGTTTAGGGTCGTTGTCCAGCTGGAAGGTGAACCTCCACCCCAGTCTCAAGTCTTTTGCAGACTCTAACAGTTTTTTTTCTAATATTGTCCTGTATTTGGCTCCATCCATCTTCCCATCAACTCTGACCAGCTTCCCTGTCCCTGCTGAAGAAAAGCATCCCCACAACACAATGCTGCCACCACCATGTTTTGCGGCGGGGATGGTGTGTTCAGGGTGATGTGCAGTGTGATGCCTCGTACACACGACCGGTTTTCCCGGCAGGAAAAAAAACGATGCTTTTCCCGACGGGATTCCTCTCAAGTCTGCCTTGCATACACACTGTCACACAAAAGACCGCTGAACTTTTGAATGCCAAGAGCGTGGTGACGTCAAAGACTACGACGAGCTGACAAAATGGACCTGTCTGGTGTGTTCCTTGGCCTTCATGATGCTGTTTGTTCACTAAGGTTCTCTAACAAACCTCTGAGAGCTTCACAGAACAGCTATAATATAACTGAGATTAAATTACATACAGGTACACTCAATTTACTAATTAGGTGACTTCTGAAGGTAATTGATTTCACAAAATTTTAGTTAGGGGTATCAGAGTAAAGGGGGCTGAATACAAATGCACGCCACACTTTTCAGATATTTATTTGTAAAACATTTATCATTTTCCTTTCACTTTACAATTATGTGCCACTTTGTGTTGGTCTATCACATAAAATCCCAATTAAAACGATGGTTTTTTTCCTGACGAGATTCTCGGCCGTGTGTACTCGGCTTGAGAGCCAGCACCCTTACTTCATCAAGAACTCAATCACAACATATTGCTCCTGCTTGGAATCCATTATTTACCTGCAATGAAAAAGAAGAAGATGAGTTACTATAGAGGTAGTGTTACTCTACCAACATGTGAAATTTGAATGACCTACCTAAAGTAATAAAAATGTTATGCCCACTTTTGCATTACTTTCTACATCCCTCCTATACAAATACCATTCTCCTGTTGGTTTGTGCTGTCCTTTCAAAGTGATTGTAAGCATCCAAAATATTTTTCCTGGTCTTTTACTTATTATGATGCTCATGGAGTTATATTTTGGAAAACTATTCTTGCCCTCTCTCTGTCATTCTGAAATTAGCATTTATTTCATCCAACAATCCCCTGTGTAATTTTGGCCATCATAGTATTACATAACCAATGAATTTTAAAACAGTTATTATTATTGTTATACAGGGTTTATATAGCACCAACAATTTACGCAGCGCTTTACAACATGAACAGTTGCCGTGTTTCCTGGAAAGCATCAAGGAGAATGTGGAGCGTTTTTAAAAATTGGAAATATTTTCTTTATTTAGCAAAATTGTACCTGTTTCAAAATGAATCAGGATGGGTATATTGAAAAATGCTGAAGAATTATTTTATATAAAAAAGTATCAATGAGACTTGAAAAGAAATTGTACTATTTTTGAGTGACGAAGAGTTTAAAGTTCTGTCAGTGCAGGAGAGGAGTGCAGGGGATATGACAGTGAGCAGTATATGGAGGAGAGCAGGGTATAATGTATAACAGGAGGAAGTATGTACAAGAGATGAGGATGAAGGATAAGTTAGTGAGCGGTAGGGGGTGCAACGGATCAAAAAACTCACGGATCGGATCGATCCTCGGATCAGAGTCACGGATCGGATCATTTTTCGGATCGACAAAAATAATTAAAAAAAAAGACAAATCTTGTTACACCCACTGGAGTTTTAGATTTCACAGTTATTTTCAACACAAAACTGAGCTTATATGCTTAAATACAGTATATGTAAATCTGACGGACTCTTTATATGTTTAATTTTAAAAGCAGCTGCAAACCTGCTGACCTTACGTGGTTGCTAATGTGACAGAACACCTCTGATTTTCACATTTAACTAAATGTTAAATGTGAAAATCAGAGGTGTTCTGTCACATTAGCAATCATGTAAGGTTTGCTGCTGCTTTTAAAATTTAACGTGTAAACAGTCCATTGGATTTCCAAATAATGTATTTAAGCATATAAGCTCCGTTTTGTGTTCAAAATAACTGAAATCTAAAACTCTGTTGGGTGTAACAAGATGTCCGCTTGGTCCCTTCTGACTATCATTACTGTGCAGGAGTGTGGGGTGGAGCAAGATGGCGGCGGCAAAACGTCACTACAGCGGCCGTCGCCGGGTGTACAAAGATGGCCGCCGCTCCGGAGCGCACAGGAGAGGAGTGCAGAGGGTATGAAAGTATGCAGTAAGTGCAGGAGAGGAGTGTGGAGGGCATGGCAGTGGGTAGTATGTGCAGGAGAGGAGTGTGGAGGATATGACAGTGAGCAGTATGTGCAAGGGGAGGAATGCAGACGTTATAGCAGTGGGCAGTATGGGCAGCAGAGGAGTGCAGAGGGTATGGCAGTGGGCAGTATGTGCAGTATAGGAGTGCAGAGGGTATGGCAGTGGGCAGTATGTACAGGAGAGGAGTGCAGACATTATGGCAGTGGGCAGTATGTGCAGTATAGGAGTGCAGAGGGTATGGCAGTGGGCAGTATGTACAGGAGAGGAGTGCAGACATTATGGCAGTGAGCAGTATGTGCAGGAGAGGAATGCAGAGGGTATGGCAGTGAGCAGTATGTGCAGGAGAGGAGTGCAGAGGGTATGGCAGTGGGCAGTATGAACAGGAGAGGAGTGCAGACATTATGGCAGTGAGCAGTATGTGCAGGGGAGGAGTGCAGAGGGTATGGCAGTGGGCAGTATGAACAGGAGAGGAGTGCAGACATTATGGCAGTGGGCAGTATGTGCAGGGGAGGAGTGCAGAGGGTATGGCAGTGGGCAGTATGTGCAGTATAGGAGTGCAGAGGGTATGGCAGTGGGCAATATGTGCAGTATAGGAGTGCAGAGGGTATGGCAGTGGGCAGTATGTGCAGTATAAGAGTGTGGAGGGTATGGCAGTGGGCAGTATGTGCAGTATAGGAGTGTGGAGGGTATGGCAGTGGGCAGTATGTGCAGTATAGGAGTGCAGAGGGTATGGCAGTGGGCAGTATGTACAGGAGAGGAGTGCAGACATTATGGCAGTGAGCAGTATGTGCAGGAGAGGAGTGCAGAGGGTATGGCAGTGAGCAGTAGGTGCAGGAGAGGAGTGCAGAGGGTATGGCAGTGGGCAGTATGAACAGGAGAGGAGTGCAGACATTATGGCAGTGAGCAGTATGTGCAGGGGAGGAGTGCAGAGGGTATGGCAGTGGGCAGTATAGGAGTGCAGAGGGTATGGCAGTGGGCAGTATGTGCAGTATAGGAGTGCAGAGGGTATGGCAGTGGGCAGTATGTGCAGTATAGGAGTGTGGAGGGTATGGCAGTGGGCAGTATGTGCAGTATAGGAGTGTGGAGGGTAAGGCAGTGGGCAGTATGTGCAGTATAGGAGTGTGGAGGGTATGGCAGTGGGCAGTATGTGCAGGAGAGAAGTGCAGAGGGTATGACAGTGGGCAGTGTGTTCAGGAGAAGAGTATGGAGGATATGACAGCGGTCAATATGTGAAAGGCCATTTCCCCTTCACATTCACGCCTCTGCATTTTTCATTTGTTGCTGTGTGTTTTACATGTGGTACTGTTGATCTTTATAGATGAGTGCCAGAAACTACACAAAAAATGTAGCAAGTAGGAGTTATTTTAATTTTAACAAATCACAACAAAAAACTCTAAAGCCCTCTACACACGATCAGATTTCCTATGGATTCTAGTCCGATGGATTTGTCCATCGGATATCCGATGAAACTGATTTCCATCAGTCTTGCCCACTCACCATCAGTCAAAAAACCGACCGTTCCAAACGCGGTGACGTAAAACACTCCGATGAGCCGAGAAAAATGAAGTTTAATGCTTCTGAGCATGCGTCGACTTGATTCTGAGCATGCGTGGGTTTTTGATCCGATGGACTTGCCCATAGACGATCGGAGTTTTCGATCGGTTTTTTATCCAGCGGAAAAATTTAAAACATGTTCTATTTTTTAAAACCGATGGAAAAAAGACCGATGGGTCCCATACACGATCGGTTTGTCTGATGAAAAGAATCCATCGGACGAAAATCCATAGGATATCCGATCGTGTGTACAGGGCTTAAGATGTGAACTGCAGCAACATTTCAGTGGCTGGCTTTTATTTTGCTCAGAACTTCTATTGACCGCATGCCCCTTCCTTCCAATACACATGGGTACATGATGGCTGGACGTTCGGAGCGTACAACGGTGCGCTGAATAATCAGCCTCACAGCCCATAGTAGAGAGCGCTGGTTGATGCGTGTGATTAATTAGCTCAGGCAGTGAGCTCTTATCATCACTGCCATTCATTGCTTGCATCTGCCAATAATGTCTCAGAGTTTGCGGTGAGGAAATGACAGCCTGGTCAGCGTTATGTCAATAAACCTCTTTTAGCTATTGACAGGAGCTACCAAATTAAAGCGTTACTCTCCCTTTGGAGTTAAGGTGGAATTAACCCCCTTTTTAGCTTTGTTCTGTTGACACTCATGAGCTTCAGATTCTATCGACTAAAATTCCATATTCAGTCATCTAGGAAGATATTACATTTAATCCCAGTCACTGGGCTGGTATTCTATTTATGCGGTAGGTAGTGAGCAGATTTGTTACGATACATTGTTTTTTGATACCAAAAACCTCTCCCTGGCTGGAAACGGGAAAAAAGAAAAATGTAAGCCACATCAACTGACATCTAAACCTTCTATAGAGTGCAAAGCAGGAGGTTCACTTTCATTGCTGCAACACCAGTAGGTTATTTCTATTCACCCTTTCATTGCTCCCCCACTGATTCACTTGGCCCCCGAGAGCAAAGAACAACCAAGGTACGGAAAGGATCTAATTCCCCCCCCCCTACTTCTTCCAATGAGAGAACACTAGTTCTTGGTGACTGGCCAATGAGGAACCCATTGCCATCACATGGAGGCTGGAGGAGAGTCCTCAACCATGTGCAATCTCCAAGACCCACATATGGACTTTCTCTCCTCACTGCTGGCCAATGAACCAAGGGAGAAAAAGGGTAGAGAACATGGACGTCCGCTGAACTTTTTTCAGGGGGGGGGGGGGGGCATCATTCTTGAGGATAATTCTGCTTCACTCCATGCCCATATAAATATAGCCTAGAGAATGTACATCTTTCTATATTGCAATGTATTGCAATACATCTGTTGTGGCCATATTTTGATCTTGATGAAAACAGCCTATACTGTATACTGTAGCCACAACACAGATGTATTGCAATACATTGCAATACAAAAAGATGTACACAGTGGTGTCGTGGCACAGGCACTGCTGTTACCTGTAGTTCTTCAGCGATAGGGCAGGCACTGGCAGCGTATTCAGTCTCTCGTCTTGGCCACTGCACGCCACGCACCTGTAGGAGGAGCTGGCGCCGCGCCGGCCGGATCGGCATAGGCACATTTGCACCGGCTGAGGCAGCAGCCAATCACGGAACAGCCGGGTCAGGGTCACGGTGGTGTTAAGCAGAGGCAGTCCGATGCTCGGGCCGGGGGTGAGGAGGGAGGGACAGATAGTCGGAAATGACTGAGAGCAGCCCCAGCCCCAGGCCAGCAGCAGTCTGCAGACTTAGAAAAAAAAGTCCACGGCTTCCGCGGAGGAGGCCACGGCGGCCATTGCAACACAGGGGGCAAGTGTGTCTTCACTCTGACTTCCAGGGGGGGGGCAATTGACCCCCCTTGCCCTATGGAGCGGACGCCCATGTTAGAGAAGAATACGTACATTGTATTGCTGAGGAAGGTGTCTGCCGAAAGAATAATGCACAGGTAGAGAAGATGTAAAGCATACAATTGACCCATATCATCTTTTTGTATGTAAGAATCACATACAATATTCCATTGTAACATTCGAACAATAGATTACATTTAGATACAGTAATGCCTCGTACACACGACCGGTTTTCCTGACATGCCAAAAACCGACGTTTTTCCCGACGTGATTCCTCTCAAGCCTGCCTTGCATACACACATTCATTAAAAAAAAACGCTTGACCAAAGCGCGGTGACATCCAACACGTACGACGGCACTATAAAGGGGAAGTTCCATTCAAATGGTGCCACCCTTTGGGCTTGCTTTTGCTGATCTCGTGTTATTAAAAGTTTGGTGAGAGACGATTCGCGCTTTTCAGCCTCGTGCTTTTCAGTCCGTTACAGCGTGACGAATGTGCTATCTCCATTACAAACACTCGTTTTACCAGAACGAGCGCTCCCGTCTCATACTTGATTATGAGCATGCGTGTTTTTTTTCCCCTCGGAAAAGCATACACGCGACCGGTTTTCGCGATGAGAAAAAGACTGACGGGAAACACGACGGGAAAAAATAGAGCAGGTTCTAAAAAAATTTGCGGGCAGTTTTCTCGTCGGGAAAACTGCTATGGAGCATACACGCGACCGGTTTTCCCGACCAATCTAAAAAATGGCAGTTTTCGCGTCGGGAAAACCGGTTGTGTGTACGGGGCATAAGAAGAAGAAAAAACAAATAACATTCTGTGTCTAGAGAATGATTTCTTAGTATAATTAAGAAACAGTTTAAACAGTTCAGGGTTTTACATATTATTCATCTATGTATTGCTATTATACTATATCTGGTTGATGTGAAAATCTTTTTATTTTTTTATTTTTTTATTTATTTTAATTCATCTTTGGCCTCCAGCCTGACCCCTCACATCCAGTCCCTTCCTCCTTTCTACTCCTGGGTTTGGGATATGATACATTGCATTCATTAATTCAGTAGCAAAACTAGCAATTATTTTTGAGCAATAGTACCTATGGTGAACAACGGTCCTCAATTCACCTGATAGCTGTCAGCAAGTCAATCTAGACCAGTGGTTCTCAACCTGGGGGTCGGGACTCCCTCGGGGGTCGAATGACGATTTGCCAGGGGTCAACGAATCCTGGCTGTTCCTGAAGCCCGCACTGCTCTCCCAGCCTTTTTGCGGCCGCCCAGCTGGGCTGTTCCTGGAGCCCGCGGAGACACAGTGAGTAACATTACCTGTGATGATAGTTGCCATTAAAAGTCCCCACTACAGTTCTCGCATCGGCAGATGACCTTGATCAAGAGCACCTAAGTTGGCTGATCCCAACCCCCCACCAGCACTGCCACTCATCCCAATCCCCCCACCAGCACTGCCACTCATCCCAACCCCCCACCAGCACCGCCACCCATCCCAACCCATACCCAGTACTGCCACTCATCCCAACCCCCCACCAGCACTGCCACTCATCCCATTCCCCCCATCAAGGAGTAAGAGAAGGAATACAAATAGAGAATACATAGAAGAGAGAGGAAAGAGAGGGAGGAACAAGGAAAAGGGGAGAGAAAGAATAAGAGAAAGAACAAGAAAGATGGCTAGAGAGAGGTATGGGGGGAAAAAAACAAGAAATTAGGATAGAGAGAGATAAAAGGGAAAGAAAGGAGAACACAGAGAAAAAGTGGTATATCCTAAAATGTACCATAAGGGGTTTTAATATTGTACGAGTGGAAGGGACTCAGGGAGCGCTAAATGTCCGTGGGTTAGGGGCGCAAATTACTTGTCTTGCCTTGGGTGCTGACAACCCACGCTATGAAAATAATTTTACTTTTTGGGGTCCCCACAACTTGGGAAATTTTATCAAGGGGTCACGGCAGTAGAAAGGTTGAGAACCACTGATCTAGACTCTTTACAGTTATCCATACCTCTGAGAATTAAAACGGGCCGTTAATGAGTATTTCCACTTCTGCAGTCAGTTTGAGAAACCCTCACTACTGTGTATGTTTTTTTATGTTTTCCTATTCACACAGCATACATAAAAATAGAAAAAATTAAAATGTCTTAACTTTCTAGCAGGTTTATACGTAGGACTCCAAAGGTGGTTTAAAAGTGTTCAAAATAGCTGGCTTGTTTTTAACCAATTGACCTCTGGAAGGTTTTACCCCCTTCCTGACCACATCATTATTTCCTATTACTTTAACTGGCAATTGCTTAGTCATGCAACACTGTACCTAAATCAAATTTATATTTTTTGTTTTCACACAAATAGAGCTTTCTTTTGGTGGTATTTAAACATCACTGTGTTTTTTGTTTTTTTTTGCTATATAAACGAAAAAAAAAAAAAACAATATGAAAGTTTCTACTTTTTGCATTATTTTTGGTATAGCCTCCAAAAGAGGAACAGCCCCTCAAAACGAGGGACAGTTGGGAGCTAGGTAGTCTTTCCAGTGGGACAACTGTGGCCTCTCTGCTACTCAGACTAAAAATTCAGACTAAAGTCACTGTGGTAAGATGTCACTTGCCTACTAGTATGATTTTGGGAGGAAATCTGAATATCCAACCAATGCAAAGGTAAGAGTATGTAAAAAACACTTCCTATGCCCCGTGCACACGGTCGGACTATTGTCCGGCCAAAAGCACATCGGAATTCCGACGGAACTCCATCGGGGTAAGATAGAACATGTTCTCTATCTAAACTCAGACAAAATTCCTTGGCATTAAGTCCGATGGGGCACACACACGTTCAGAATTTCCGATGAAAAAATTCCGTCTGACTTTTTTTATCGGAATTTCCGACCGTGTGTACAAGGCATAAGAAGATATCAAACCTAAAACCCTGCATGGCACAGCAAGTGTGGCACCCAGTTATCCACCATTCCACCCTTTTTAACCTTTTTTATTGACTAATAAATAGTACTATCTCATTTGCAGCACTTTAAAGTGGATTTAAACCCAATTTTTTATTTATTTTTTGCTGTCACAATGTAGAGTATAAGATTTCCTATCATAAATGCCAGGTCTTGCCACAAAGAGTTAATCCAGCTCTGAGCAATCCTCTTTTATTGTTCAGTGAGATAAAATGGACACACAAGTAGTAAAACCTTTGTCCGTTCCGCCCCCTTGCTGTGAGTGACAGGTTATTTACATATCTTGTGCACTAGCTTTAGACAGGCATTATTTTTTAATTCCCACCCCCACTCCTTTTGTGAAGTCATGTGGTTACTCTTCAGGATTTTGACTGGATGTTAGTGATCATAGCAGAAGGAATACACAGGAGAAAATGCATGTTGACAAGGGGAGTGTAGAGGTGGGCGGGGAGTCTACTGACATCACAACTCCACCCACCGAGCTCCAGACAACAGACCCACCCACAGAATCTGCAGTTTTTCAGTTCTTATAACAGACAGAGGGGAGACATTTGACAGGTAAGGATACATGCAGGAGGCATCTATATCCTTATAGATCAGCACTATGGCAGTAGTTTAGAAAGGATGAGAGTGGCTTTACATCCAATTTAAAGCTGAACTGCAAGCAGATATTAAACAAAAATATTAATTAGTAATTAATTCATTCTATATTTAATATTTATATAGCGCTTTTCTCCATAGGGATTCAAAGAGCTTTATCTGCTGTAGGGGCAGCTGGCACGGCAGCCATCTTGGGAGTGCTCCATAGAATAACATACGCTTTAGAGAGGAGCTAATTACCCTACTAGCATGGGTTTGAAGCATGGAAGGAAACCAGAGAACCTAGAGGAAACCTAGAGGAAACCCACACAAGCACAGGGAGAACATGCAAACTCCATGCAGATAATGTCATAACCAGGACTCGAATTGAGGACTCCAGTGTTCAAAGGCAGGAGTGCTAACCACTGTGTATTTATATGCAAAATAAATTCATGTTAAAGCCTAAGTGCAGCAAAAAAACAAAAATATAAAAATCAGCCCAAGACGCTTAACTTATAGTCAGTGGGATTTGTGTTGATTTTTCTTCTTTTAGTAGCAATCCATTTGGTTCTGCAATCTCCCCAGTGCAGCGGGAGGTAAAACAACTAAAGGACTGCCAGGAGCTTTTGTCAACAGAGCTTGACCATGCCCTAGGGTTGCCACCTGCCCAAGATTCACCTGAACCGTCCAGGTTTTGGATCATGTGTCTGGGTTTCAGTCCGCCTGAAACCTGGACACAATATTCAGACCGGACTGTGACTCCCCAAGCACTATAGGGGGCGATGTGGCCTCCCTGTCACACCTGCACAGGAGGGTTGCGGGGCAGCATTTACTGTATTTTCCTCCTGCACCAGCTTCCTTTCCACTCCCTCCTACCAGCATTTAGCGGCTGCAAGAGGAAAAAAAACATCCGGTCGGTTCTATAAATGCCGCCCCACTGTCCCTTCTGTTTAAATTCCACTTATTTTTGCTGCCCGGGTCCCCCCCCCCAGCATTGCTGTCAGCTTCCCTTCTCTCTTATCCCAACCGACTGATGCAGGGGATGCTTCAGGATGGAGAGCAGGGAAGGGGCTGATAAATGTGTAATTTACTGGCCCCTTCCTTCTCTGAATGAATACAGTGAGTGATCGATACCAATTACTATTGTGTCCATTCAAAAACGGAAGCATAGTAAACTGTGTTTACTGTGGCATGCTGCATTACTACTACTAGATATCCCAGAAAGGGCAGGCATAGTCAGGAGGAGCTTCTGACAGCCCTTTAGGTGTGTTACCTCCCACCACTGCACTGGAAGATTACGGTGGGGGTGGTTAGTGTAGGTCCAAATGGAATACTACTAAAAGAAGAGCACCAAGGACACAGCCTACTAAATGTAACTTATGCCATTTATGCAGATTTTTCGATTTTTGCTTTCAGCTGCACTTAGTGTTAGAATGCAACTAGTATAAATACCTAAATTCAACTTGATTTCAGCAGTTTAAAATCCCTTCTATAGCAGCATTTAGATTTGTTTCTGTTTTCATGCTAACAGGAGGAGAGCAGAGAGGTGACCTCATTAGGCTGTTGCTGTTCCATCATTGTCCAATCAGTGGCTGGGGGCAGGGAGCTGACCAGGCTGTGTTATATTACTGCAGTCGAGAGAAGTCAGGTCACCAGGCTGGCTATGCTATGTCATAGGGCTGTGTAAATTTCAGGACTGGATGGACTGAAATGAAAATCTTTTAGCAGCTACCGCTATAACGCAAAAGTCTAAATGGGTAATTACGTTGAACAATCAGTTTATTTATATCATCTGCTGCCAGCTGAAGTCATCGCCAGTACATGAATTTTTAAAGTGATTCTGGAATCATAGTAGAATTTTCCTAGATTTTCTCACTGATTTCTCCTGCTGACTTCCCCCTCTTACAGGATTACAGTGCCTTTAAAAAGTATTCATACCCCTTGACATTTTCCACATTTTCTCATCTTACAAACAAAAACGTAAATGTATTTTATTGGGATTTTATGTGATAGACCAACGCAAATTGACACATAATTGTGAAGTGGAAGGAAAACGATAAATGGTTTTAATTTTTTTTTATTTTTATAAATATGTGAAAAGTGTGGCGTGCATTTGTATTCAGCCCCCTTAACTCTGATACTCGTAACTAAAATCTAGTGGAACCAATTGCCTTCAGAAGTCACCTAATTTGTAAATAGAGTCCACCTGTGTGTAATTTAATCTCAGTATAAATACAGCTGTTCTGTGAAGCCCTCATAGGTTTGTTAGAGAACCTTAGTGAACAAACAGCATCATGAAGACCAAGGAACACACCAGACAGGTCAGGGATAAAGGTTAGGTTATAGAAAAATATCCCAAGCTTTGAACATCTCACGGAGCACTGTTCAATCCATCATCTGAAAATGGAAAGAGTATGGCACAACCAGGGGAGGGCTGGGCCATGGGGCAGGGTGGCAATTGCCTCCCAGGCCGCCCTAACTTATGTTCAAAATGGCCGGCAGCCGCTGCCCGCTACCATTTTCTTTTTCTTCTGGTCTAGGAAGTCGGGCCGGGGGCATGGCCACGGTGGTCGACCACTAGCTGTTGCATTCCGGGAGTTGTAGTCCGCGCTATAGCTTCCGGTGGGTGGAAAACACAGCAGCGCAGAGGAAACTACAACTCCCACCGGATTCTTGGAAGCAGGCAGAGGCAGGACGTGCCAGGGAGTCGGGACGCAGGGCTGCACGCTGGCTGCAACTTGACCCCAGGATCAGGAGCGTTACCCCCCCCAGCAGAAAGTGGCGTGCAAGGACCTGCTGAGCTGAGATTGCTGAGGTGAGAGACCCTGACACCCCTAGCTGATCCCCCATACCCCCCATGTAACTTGCCCCAGGGATCAGGTTGCATTGATGGGCACTGGAGTTGGCTGCACTGATAAGCACTGGTGAGGCTGCATTGAAAAACCAGGTGGGTCATGGATGGTGAGCTGATTCGGCGGTTCAATGGGCCACTTGACTGGATTTGCCCCCCAGGCCTAAGGCCACCAGCCCTCCCCTGGGAACAACTGCAAGCCTACCAAGACATGGCCGTCCACCTAAACTGACAGGCCGGGCAAGGAGAACAATAATCAGAGAAACAGCCAAGAGGCCCATGGTAACTCTGGAGGAGCTGCAGAGATCCACAGCTCAGGTGGGAGAATCTGTCCACAGGACAACTATTAGTCGTGTACACACGATTGGTTTTACCGATGAAAACAGTCCGATGAACTTTTCTCATTGGACAAACCGATCATGTTTGGGCGCCATCGGTCTTTTTTCGGTGAGAAAAAATAGAACATGTTTTAAATGTATCCGATGGGAAAAAAAACTATAGCAAATTCCGATCGTCTGTGTGGAACTCCATCGGACAAAAAACCCACGCATGCTCAGTCAGAATCAAGTTGACGCATTCTCAGAAGCATTGAACTTAATTTTTCTCGGCCTGTCGGAGTGTTTTAGGTCACAGCGTTTGGGACGGTCTGATTTTTGACTGATGGTGTGTAGGCAAGACTGACGGAAGTCAGCTTCATCGGATTTCCGATGGAAAAATCCATCGGATTAGAATCCATAGGAAATCCGATCGTGTGTACAGGGCTTTAGTCGTACGCTCCACAAATCTGGCCTTTATGGAAGAGTGGCAAGAAGAAAGTAATTGTTTGAAAGAAATCCATAAGAAGTCCCATTTGCAGTTTGCGAGAAGCCATGTGGGGGACACAGCAAACATGTAGAAGAAGGTGCTCTGATCAGATGAGACCAAAATTTTACTTTTTCGCCTAAAAGCAAAACGCTATGTGTGGCAGAAAACTAACACCGCACATCACCCTGAACACACACCATCCCTACTGTGAAACATGGTGGTAGCATCATCATGTTGTGGAATAATTTTCTTCATCAGGAACAGGGAAGCTGGTCAGAGTTGATGGGAAGATGGATGGAGCCAAATACAGAGCAATCATAGAAGAAAACCTGTTAGAGTCTTCAAAAGACTTGAGACTGGGGTGGGGGCAGTGGCGGCTGGTGCTCAAATTTTTTGGGGGGCGCAAACAAACTGAAAAAAAAAAAAATCATTAATTGCCGCCACTGTGCCCATTAAACGCAGCCACTGTGCCCAAACGCCACTAGTTTGTCCCCAAATACAGCCAGTTTCCCCCCCATATGCAGCCAGTTTCTCCCCCATAATGCAGCCAGTTTCTCCCCCATAATGCAGCCAGTTTCTCCCCCATAATGCAGCCAGTTAATCCCCCATAATGCAGCCAGTTAATCCCCCATAATGCAGCCAGTTTGTCCTCATAATACAGCCAGTTTTTCCCCTATATGCAGCCAGTTTCTCCCCCAAATGCAGCCAGTTTCTCCCCTATATGCAGCCAGTTTGTCCCCCATAATGCAGCCAGTTTCTCCCCTATATGCAGCCAGTTTGTCCCCCAAATGCAGCCAGTTTCTCCCCTATATGCAGCCAGTTTCTCCCCCATATGCAGCCAGTTTCTCCCCCATAATGCAGCCAGTTTCTCCCCTATATGCAGCCAGTTTCTCCCCCAATATACAGCCAGTTTCTCCCCCAATATACAGCCAGTTTCTCCCCCATAATGCAGCCAGTTTCTCCCCTATATGCAGCCAGTTTGTCCCCCAAATGCAGCCAGTTTCTCCCCTATATGCAGCCAGTTTCTCCCCCATATGCAGCCAGTTTCTCCCCCATAATGCAGCCAGTTTCTCCCCCATAATGCAGCCAGTTTCTCCCCTATATGCAGCCAGTTTCTCCCCCAATATACAGCCAGTTTCTCCCCCAATATACAGCCAGTTTCTCCCCCATAATGCAGCCAGTTTCTCCCCTATATGCAGCCAGTTTGTCCCCCAAATGCAGCCAGTTTCTCCCCTATATGCAGCCAGTTTCTCCCCCATAATGCAGCCAGTTTCTCCCCTATATGCAGCCAGTTTGTCCCCCAAATGCAGCCAGTTTCTCCCCTATATGCAGCCAGTTTCTCCCCCATAATGCAGCCAGTTTCTCCCCCATAATGCAGCCAGTTTCTCCCCCAATATACAGCCAGTTTCTCCCCCATAATGCAGCCAGTTTCTCCCCCATATGCAGCCAGTTTCTCCCCCAATATACAGCCAGTTTCTCCCCCATAATGCAGCCAGTTTCTCTCCCATATGCAGCCAGTTTCTCCCCCATAATGCAGCCAGTTTCTCCCCCAATATACAGCCAGTTTCTCCCCCAATATACAGCCAGTTTCTCCCCCATATGCAGCCAGTTTCTCCCCCATAATGCAGCCAGTTTCTCCCCTATATGCAGCCAGTTTGTCCCCCAAATGCAGCCAGTTTCTCCCCCATATGCAGCCAGTTTCTCCCCCAAATGCAGCCAGTTTCTCCCCTATATGCAGCCAGTTTCTCCCCCATAATGCAGCCAGTTTCTCCCCCATAATGCAGCCAGTTTCTCCCCCATAATGCAGCCAGTTTCTCCCCCAATATACAGCCAGTTTCTCCCCCATAATGCAGCCAGTTTCTCCCCCAATATACAGCCAGTTTCTCCCCCATAATGCAGCCAGTTTCTCCCCCATATGCAGCCAGTTTCTCCCCCATAATGCAGCCAGTTTCTCCCCCAATATACAGCCAGTTTCTCCCCCATAATGCAGCCAGTTTCTCCCCCATATGCAGCCAGTTTCTCCCCCAATATACAGCCAGTTTCTCCCCCATAATGCAGCCAGTTTCTCCCCCAATATACAGCCAGTTTCTCCCCCAATATACAGCCAGTTTCTCCCCCATAATGCAGCCAGTTTCTCCCCCATATGCAGCCAGTTTCTCCCCCTTATGCAGCCAGTTTCTCCCCCATATGCAGCCAGTTTGTCCTCATAATGCAGCCAGTTTGTCCCCCCCAGCCCTGCACTTACCTTCCTCGAGTCAGCGCCGTCCTTCTTCCGTCCTCGATGTCTTCTCCCGCCCTCGATGTCACTTCAGCCAATCAGGTTACCAGTAACCAGACCCGGTGAACCTGATTGGCCAGGGAACGCACCCCTGTGCGTCCTCTCATTAGGTATTTAGAAGCCGATTGCAGCCCTCAGGCTGTAGTCGGGAAGCCTATCAGAGCCTGCTGGCTCTGATAGGCACTTCTAAAGGCCAATCAGACGCTGTGACTCAGATGGCCGGCGCTCAAGGGGCAGGCCATCTGAATAGTGGGCGGCAGCAATACATAGGATCATGCAATGCATGAACCTATGTATTGTTGTGGTGAGTGACGGCCAGGCGCAGAAGCGAGCGGTAGCGGCGCTTCTGCGCCCTCTATGGTCGCGCCGCCATGTGTAAAAAAAAGACATTAAAAAAATAAAAAATAAAATAAAAACTCTTAAAGGGCCCGCTTTTTTTTTTTTGGTGACCACAGGAGGGGGGGGGGCGGCGCCCGGGCGCCCCCTATGGACGGGCCGCCACTGGGTGGGGGTTCACCTTCCAGCAGGACAATGACCCTAAACATACAGCCAGAGCTACAATGGAATGGTTTAGATCCAATTGAGGATCTGTGGCAAGACTTGAAAATTGCTGTTCACAGACGTTCTCCATCCAATCTGACAGAACTTGAGCTATTTTGCAAAGATGAATGGGCAAAAATGTCACTCTCTAGATGTGCAAAGCTGGTGGAGACATCCCCAAAAAGACTTGCAGCTGTGATTGCAGAGAAAGGTGGTTCTAGTATTGACTCAGGGGGGCGGAATACAAATATATCTGTAAAAAGTTTTTGAAAACCGTTTATCATTTTCCTTCTACTTCACAATTATGTGCCACTTTGTGTTGGTCTATCACATAAAATCCCAATAAAATACATTTACGTTTTTGATTGTAACATGACAAAATGTGGGAAATTTCAAGGGGTATGAATACTTTTTCAAGGCACTGTATGTGTATTTCAAATGTATATTTATCTGTCTGGAGTTTAGCTTTAAAAAGACATTTAGAAACTAGCAAAACAGCAATCATTTTAGTAGCAATATTGACACATAAAGAAAAAACTGTAATGCCGCGTACACACGAACGTTTTTCCCGTCGAGAAAAATTAAATTTTTTCCTTTGGACGAGAAAAACGATCGTCTGTGGGCTTTTTGTCGTTTTTCTCGACGGGAAAAACGGCATGAATCACGACGAGATAAATGAGAACATGCTCTAATTTTTCTCGTCGTGATTCCCGTCGTTTTTTTCCGTGGCAGTTTTCCCATAGGGAAACACTGCCGCGGAGCCCACACACGGTCGTTTTTCTCGACCCAAAAAAAAAATGTCGTGAAAATGTGTTTTCACCGTCGAGAAAATCGATCGTGTGTACGCGGCATCAGAGTAATAATAATACAATAGTGTGCCTGGCTCTTTGGTGCCTTTTACAGAGCAGAGTTGCGGCTGATTTTTGGAATAGATGTACAGCACATGCACTACAGATGAGTTGCGGCTGATTTTTAGAATAGATGTACAGCACATGTACTACAGAGTAAATAGTAAAATTATAACCATTAGGAAGCAGAGACTATGCTGGTCTAGGAAGAACTAAAAATACACTTTAAATTGCAAAGATGAAAAGACAGAGCAGTTGATCTTTATCTGCCGTCAAAAATCGTTATTATATTTCTTTTTAAAAGGACGCAGAACCGCGTGTACCAGAACACAGGAAAAGCAATTATTGTCTTTTCTGAGGACAGCGCTATTTTTCTTGTGATGGAGCTCTATGTTCTTACAGTAATGTAATTATAGAAGGAGATCGCAGGTGAGCTCGTAGTTGTGGTTCAGCTGCTGTAGAACTAAAACATCCAGCATACTAGTCAGCGACCCATTGGCTGATCCTGATCTAGATGAACTAGAACAGCTTCTATCGGTGCTAAAATAGATGTTGTTAATCATGTTGTTAATGTATGCTGGAAAATCAGAGAGTTACAAATGACCTGTTCTGGACCTATATCAGCCATGCTGAAGTATGGAGTTGGCTTTACATTTGTACCTATAACACGTTGGTTGTGTAGGGATTAGGGAACTACATGCAATCAATTGTATTTGAATATTAAAGGGATTGTAAAAAAATTTTTTTTAATAATATCAAACATGTTATACTTACCTGCTCTTTGTAATGGTTTTGCACAGAACAGCCCCGAACCTCCTCTTCTTGGGTCCCCCATCAACACTCCTGGCTCCCCCCCCCCCCACTGAGTGACCCCATAATAATCTGCTTGCTCTGGGGGCACTCATGCGGGCTCGATTGTGAGGATCCGCCCCGTGAACATCTGCTTGCTCAGCGGGGATCACTCCGCTGATCCCCGCTGAGCCGGCGGATGACAGGGCGGTCCCTACACACTGTGCAGGGACTGCCCTGTCAGATCTCTGCTCTCCCCTATCTGGAGATCGGATGAACACGGACCATCTGTCCGTGTTCATCCGATCCGCTCTGCCGACGGATAGAAAAATAGGATTTTCCTCAGTATGCAGAATCAGGGGATTGCGGACACGGAGGAGATCGGGGGTCAGCGGATGTTCATCCGCTGACACCCGCGATCTCATAGGGACCAATGTAGGTCCCTTTTTCATCCGCAAACGGACGGATGAAAAAGCGGACATACGGTCCACTGGTGTGAAAGGGGCCTAAGGCGTCAGCATACCAAGACATTTTGAACAATTTCATGCTCCTAAATTCGTGGTAACAGTTCCAACATGACTGCGTGCCAGTGCACAAAGCGAGGTCCATAAAGACATGGATGAGCGAGTTTGGGGTGGAGGAACTTGACTGACCTGCACAGAGTCCTGACCTCAACCTGATAGAACACCTTTGGAATGATTTAGAGTGGAAACAGCCAGCCAGGCCTTCTCATTCACATCAGTGCCTGACCTCACAAATGCGCTTCTGGAAGAATGGTCAAACATTCCCATAGACACACTCCCAAACCTTGTGGTCAGCCCTCCAAGAAGAGTTAAAGCTGCTATAGCTGCAAAGGGTGGGCCAACTCAATATTGAACCCTACGGACTAAGACTGGGATGCCCTTAAATTTCATGTGCGTGTAAAGGCAGGTGTCCCAATACTTTTGGTAATAATTGTGTATGTAAACATTGGTTATATTCTATAGATAGAGGCAATTAGAAAACAAATGTAACCATTGATTACATGTACATGCTAATTCCCTCTAGTGTTTTCTAGAATTGTTACATTGTATCTCCTGCTACAAAGCTGTATCCATATCTTATGTTCCTCCACACCACCTAGTGGCCATAATACAGACTTTTACTATTTCCAATAATAAGAACAGTCGTTCAGAAGAGAAGATCGACTAAAGAGCATTTGTTTTTTCCAGTTCACACCGAACAAATGTGCCCATCAAATGCAGCCACTGTGCCCAATAAATGCAGCCAATGTGCCCATCAATTGCAACTACTGTGCCCATCAAATGCAGCCACTGTGCCCATTAAATGCAGCCACTGTGCCCATCAATTGCAGACACTGTGCCCATCAAATGCAGCCACTGTGCCCATTAAATGCAGCCACTGTGCCCATCAAATGCAGCCACTGTGCCTATCAAATGCAGCCACTGTGCCCCATAAAATGCAGCCACTGTGCCCATAAAATGCAGCCACTGTGCCCCATCAAATGCAGCCACTGTGCCCATTAAATGCAGCCACTGTGCCCATCAATTTCAGCCACTGTGCCCATCAAATGCAGCCACTGTGCCCATCAAATGCAGCCACTGTGCCCCAAAAATGCAGCCACTGTGCCCATCAAATGCAGCCACTGTGCCCCATAAAATGCAGCCACTGTGCCCCATAAAATGCAGCCACTTTGCCCGTCAAATGCAGCCACTGTGCCCATCAAATGCAGCCACTGTGCCCATCAAATGCAGCCACTGTACCCATCAAATGCAGTCACTGTGCCCAATTAAGGCAGCCACTGTGCCCATCAAATGCAGCCACTGTGACCCCCCGCCCACTCGCTCGCTGTTTGACCGTCACTTACCCCATCTTGGTGGCAGATCAGGCAGCGGGTGACGGCGGCAAAATGTGGGACAGACAGTGGCAAGCTGTGTCCACCATGCCTCTCTTCTTTCTTCCTGCTAGGGGTCCATTAGGAGCGCCTGTCCTTTCAGCCAATCAGGTGACGGGTATTAGACTCGCGCTTCCTGATTGGCGGAGAGGCGGTTCAGTTTTAGAAAAGCGAATATTCATTTGCTTTTCTAACACATCTGGGTGGCCTCCGAGTGCAATGCTCTGCGCTCCGAGTCCACCCTATTTTAAAGCCTATGGTGCTTAAAAAAAACACCCCCGCCACTGTAATTCAGGCACCCGGCGTCCTAAAAGGGGCCAGACGCCTGAATAGGGGGTGACCGCGACGGCCATGGATAGATTTGTGCTATGCATGAATCTATCCATGACACATATAGGGGGGGTGGCGTGATAGAGGGGGTGGCGTACATGCGCCCTTATTGGACGGGCCGCCACTATCCAATTCACATATATGTGAACCCAGCCTTAGCCCACGTTCACACTGGGCTGCGGGAGTGAAGCCTGCGAGTTCAGCTGAACTCGCACAATTTCACTCCCGCTGGCAGTCCCGATTTCAGCCACGATTTCAAAGACATCTGAAACAGATGTCAATGTAAATCCCGGCTGAAATCGCAAAAAGTAGTACAGAAACTACTTTTTGTAATCGGTGCAGCGCCGCAGATGCGGCGTCGCACCGATTAGGATGGTGCCATTGCCCGCAATTTGTGGCAAATTTCGCCGATTTGACAAATGCGATTTGACATGTCAAATCGCATGTCAAATCGCACCAGTGTGAACCTGGGCTTAGAGAGAAATTATGCACATCAGCTGCTGGAGTTTAGGAATTGGTAGCAAAGAGGCGGCAAGAGATGAGCCACCTAAGGATAATAAAAGGTGAGACAGTCTTTTATTTTATACAAGTAGTTTAGCAAACTAAATGTCATTTAGGGTTTACATCGACTCTAATTGACACAGCTTTTCCCGATTTTTCGGCTTTTTGCAGTTTGGCCACCGCAGAGGGAAGCAGCTTGCCAGATTGCCAGCAGCCGGCCGCCCAGACCCCAGGCAAGGTCTAGCTGAGGGTTTAAGTGGATGGGCACAGG
This sequence comes from Rana muscosa, assembly GCA_029206835.1. NCBI lineage: Eukaryota > Metazoa > Chordata > Amphibia > Anura > Ranidae > Rana > Rana muscosa. The sequence continues at coordinate 138,904,645 of CM055127.1, forward strand.
GATACGCATCCTGTTTTGTTAGCACAAGAGATGAGTTTAAATGAAACCATATGGCCAGTGGGAGCGACAGAGCAGCAGTGTTCTACACTCGGATCTCATTTCATGGTTTCCCATCTGTTTTTGGCTGGATGGTAATTGTGCGTTGACGGTCAGGAGCCTCTGACATTGGACGCTTCAGACCCTTGTTTGAAAATTTGACCAGTCAGCCGTGAGGACTCGCTGGCCATCTCCGCTTAATGGGGGGAATTGCACCGTACCGAATTCACATTGTGCTAATTAGAAGAGCTCTGTACATCCTGCCCTGCCAAGTTCCCCAAATGTGCGGATGTGATACAATGTGCCAGGGCAGAGCCGATGGCGGCCTGTGGGCCAGATTCAGTACAGGCAAGCCTTTGTACCATGCGCTCATATTTTCTTGTTGATGTGAGGCTTTTATACAAACTTTCTCTGCTCTTTTGATCTTCCAAGAAACTCTCATTTAAACCCTAATTAGATGATGTTTAGTTTGTGAATCATAAATAAACAGCTTTTTTTTTTTCGTTTAGGAAATACATTTTCACTTTTTTTCATCTTTTGTTGCATCTCTGTGCTGCTGATCTTCTGCAGCTTCTTTTATCCTCTTCCTTTCTCTATGCGCTCATCAAGGTTGCACGCCATTGCTGAGGATCAGCTTTCTGATCATGACAGCGATGGAAATTGGCTGCGCAAAGTTTGTGTGCACGATTACTTGTAGTCTCCACTAGGGGCGCAACAGGGTGCCAAAACAAAGGGGCACAACTGGGAGGCTGTTGTCACCACATAACAGCAGGTGCCTGAATGAAAGTATTCATGGCAGGATCACCAGGTATTATTGTAATAAAAGCTGCAGATTAAAAAAAAAAGGAAGACAACTTTTGATATAACATCTCTGATATTACATTGACACATTAAAACTTATTTGAGACTTTGGTGATTGGGTTTAAATTTACTTTACATAGAGTAAAATATACACAACTTAGGCCCCTTTCACACGGAGGTCCGTTCAAGTCCGCCTGTCAGTTTTTTAGGCGGACCTGAAACGGATCCTCCATGTACCCCTATGGAGGCACGGATGTCAGCGGAGACATGTCCGCTGACATCCGCTCCGCCAAAGTGTGACGGAGGAAAACCCTATTTTTCCTTCCGTCGGCGGAGCGGATCGGATGACAACGGACTCTACGGTCCGTCGTCATCCGATTCCCCATAGGGGAGAGCGGCGCTCTGACAGGGCGGTCCCTGCACAGTGTGCGGGGACCGCCCAGTCATCCGTCGGCTCAGCGGGGATCAACGGAGCGATCCCCGCTGAGCAAGCGGAGCTTCACGGGGCGGATCTGCACGGATCCGCCCCGTGTGAAAGAGCCCTTATAGTTACAGACTGCAGGGCCACGGCTCTCGTATAACTTCCGGTTTCAGCACTAGACACCCGGCTCCGCCCAATGTGTGTCGTCGCAGTCACGTGACTTTAAGAATTGACGACACGCTTTGGGCAGAACCGGGTGACGAGTGCTGAAAACAGAAGTGACGTGGGAGTCATGCCCCCGCTGTCTGTAACTACACTATAATACCAAAAGTATAGGGACGTCTGCCTTTAAACGCACATGAACTTTATTATGCATCCCAGTCTTAGTCCGTAGGTTTTAATATTGAGTTGGCTCACCCTTTGCAGCTATAACAGCTTCAACTCTTCTGAGAAGGCTGTTCAGAAGGTTTAGGAGTGTGTTTATGGGGATGTTTGACCATTTTTCAAGAAGCGCATTTGTGAGGTCAGGCACTAATGGGGACAAGAAGTCCTGGCTTGCAGTCTCCGCTCCTATTCATCCCAAAGGTGTTCTATCAGGTTGAGGTCAGGACTCTGTGCAGGCCAGTCAAGTTCCTCCACCTCAAACTCTCTCATCCATGTATTTATAGACCTTGCTTTGTTTACACTTGTTTATTATAGACTTTGATTTATTAAATTCAATTTTTTGTTTATTTTATATTTAATATATGCATAACTAATTATTTAGACATGTGAAGATAATTTGATTTTATTGTGGTAAAATTGGGGTAGGCACAGCAAAAATATTCACGTTTATGTACTATAAGTTGGACTCACCCTGGAAGTTTCAGCTGTGAGACTATGAGAGAGAAAAATGGGTGTTATTTGGAACATCCTGTGTCTGTCCCAGCTGATTTTTTTCCGGCTCACGAGTTACATGATGAGAACACATGGCAATGTTCTAGTTGAGAGGGATTTAACTAAGGTAAAAAATCCAAAGGAAGATTTATATAATACATTGTTATGTGCATTTGGTAATCTTGGAGGCCGTACCACATACAGTCCTCTTCAAGGGGCAGGAGCGGCGGGTTTTCTTGTTCCTCTTCAAGGGGCAGGAGGCATCGCTGGGTGGTAGGCAACTAGTCCACTGACATGACAGTGGTGGTTCAGCCTGGGGTGGTTCACCAATACCTATCAAAGCAACCCTGACCCCCCTGCATCCAGGGCATGTGCCCTGCATCTTCTGCAGGATGTCCCGGGATCTTGTTGCTGCAATTGTCAACACTAGGGATGAGCTTCGTGTTCGAGTCGAACATACGTTCGACTCGAACATCGGCTGTTCGATCGTTCGACGAAGATCGAACGATTTGGGCCGTTCGCGCCAAATTCGAGTGACGCGAACGGCCCACAATGCACTACGCCATCGCAGTGTCATCCAGGCGCTGTGATTGGCCAAGCATGCACTGTGACCCCGCATGCTTGGCCAATCACAGCGCCGGCAGCGAGGAGAGCAATGATTGGCCACAGGCAGGATGCCTGTGGCCAATTATTGCTGAGGGTGTTTAGTACACGCCCCACACTATAAAAGGCCGCCAGCACGGCGGCCTAGTGTAGTGTGTTCCGGAGCAGGGATAGAGCAGCATAGGCAGGGACAGTGACTGTTATTTCTTTCTTGCTTAACCTGGATTCCTTTAGTTTAGGGAAAGAGAAGGATAGGTAGGGAGAGTGTCAGTGTGTTTTGTGCTTGTGCTATAGTGTGCTTAAAAAAAACATTTATTCTAGGGACAGAAAACTGTAGGTAGGGACAGTGTCAGTTTCTTTCACTCTGCAAGTCCTTGTTTCCAGGGACCTGGAAGGACAGTGAGTGAATTGTCCTTGTGCTATATTGTGCTTAAAAAAACATTTATTCTAGGGACAGAAAACTGTAGGTAGGGAGAGTGTCAGTTTCTTTCACTCTGCAAGTCCTTGTTTCCAGGGACCTGTAAGGACAGTGAGTGAATTGTCCTTGTGCTATATTGTGCTTAAAAAAAACATTTATTCTAGGGACAGAAAACTGTAGGTAGGGAGAGTGTCAGTTTATTTCACTCTGCAAGTCCTTGTTTCCAGGGACCTGGAAGGACAGTGACTGAATTGTCCTTGTGCTATATTGTGATTAAAAAAAACATTTATTCTAGGGACAGAAAACTGTAGGTAGGGAGAGTGTCAGTTTATTTCACTCTGCAAGTCCTTGTTTCCAGGGACCTGGAAGGACAGTGAGTGAATTGTCCTTGTGTTATATTGTGATTAAAAAAAACATTTTTTCTAGGGACAGAAAACTGTAGGTAGGGAGAGTGTTTTTTTTCTTTCACTCTGCAAGTCCTTGTTTCCAGGGACCTGGAAGGACAGTGAGTGAATTCTCCTTGTGCTATATTGTGCTTAAAAAAAACATTTATTCTAGGGACAGAAAACTGTAGGTAGGGAGAGTGTCAGTTTATTTCACTCTGCAAGTCCTTGTTTCCAGGGACCTGTAAGGACAGTGAGTGAATTGTCCTTGTGCTATATTGTGATTAAAAAAAACATTTATTCTAGGGACAGAAAACTGTAGGTAGGGAGAGTGTCAGTTTATTTCACTCTGCAAGTCCTTGTTTCCAGGGACCTGGAAGGACAGTGACTGAATTGTCCTTGTGCTATATTGTGATTAAAAAAAACATTTATTCTAGGGACAGAAAACTGTAGGTAGGGAGAGTGTCAGTTTATTTCACTCTGCAAGTCCTTGTTTCCAGGGACCTGGAAGGACAGTGACTGAATTGTCCTTGTGCTATATTGTGATTAAAAAAAACATTTATTCTAGGGACAGAAAACTGTAGGTAGGGAGAGTGTCAGTTTATTTCACTCTGCAAGTCCTTGTTTCCAGGGACCTGGAAGGACAGTGAGTGAATTGTCCTTGTGTTATATTGTGATTAAAAAAAACATTTTTTCTAGGGACAGAAAACTGTAGGTAGGGAGAGTGTTTTTTTTCTTTCACTCTGCAAGTCCTTGTTTCCAGGGACCTGTAAGGACAGTGAGTGAATTGTCCTTGTGCTATATTGTGATTAAAAAAAACATTTATTCTAGGGACAGAAAACTGTAGGTAGGGAGAGTGTCAGTTTATTTCACTCTGCAAGTCCTTGTTTCCAGGGACCTGGAAGGACAGTGACTGAATTGTCCTTGTGCTATATTGTGCTTAAAAAAAACATTTATTCTAGGGACAGAAAACTGTAGGTAGGGAGAGTGTCAGTTTATTTCACTCTGCAAGTCCTTGTTTCCAGGGACCTGGAAGGACAGTGACTGAATTGTCCTTGTGCTATATTGTGATTAAAAAAAACATTTATTCTAGGGACAGAAAACTGTAGGTAGGGAGAGTGTCAGTTTATTTCACTCTGCAAGTCCTTGTTTCCAGGGACCTGGAAGGACAGTGAGTGAATTGTCCTTGTGTTATATTGTGATTAAAAAAAACATTTTTTCTAGGGACAGAAAACTGTAGGTAGGGAGAGTGTTTTTTTTCTTTCACTCTGCAAGTCCTTGTTTCCAGGGACCTGGAAGGACAGTGAGTGAATTCTCCTTGTGCTATATTGTGCTTAAAAAAAACATTTATTCTAGGGACAGAAAACTGTAGGTAGGGAGAGTGTCAGTTTATTTCACTCTGCAAGTCCTTGTTTCCAGGGACCTGTAAGGACAGTGAGTGAATTGTCCTTGTGCTATATTGTGATTAAAAAAAACATTTATTCTAGGGACAGAAAACTGTAGGTAGGGAGAGTGTCAGTTTATTTCACTCTGCAAGTCCTTGTTTCCAGGGACCTGGAAGGACAGTGACTGAATTGTCCTTGTGCTATATTGTGATTAAAAAAAACATTTATTCTAGGGACAGAAAACTGTAGGTAGGGAGAGTGTCAGTTTATTTCACTCTGCAAGTCCTTGTTTCCAGGGACCTGGAAGGACAGTGACTGAATTGTCCTTGTGCTATATTGTGATTAAAAAAAACATTTATTCTAGGGACAGAAAACTGTAGGTAGGGAGAGTGTCAGTTTATTTCACTCTGCAAGTCCTTGTTTCCAGGGACCTGGAAGGACAGTGAGTGAATTGTCCTTGTGTTATATTGTGATTAAAAAAAACATTTTTTCTAGGGACAGAAAACTGTAGGTAGGGAGAGTGTTTTTTTTCTTTCACTCTGCAAGTCCTTGTTTCCAGGGACCTGTAAGGACAGTGAGTGAATTGTCCTTGTGCTATATTGTGCTTAAAAAAAACATTTATTCTAGGGACAGAAAACTGTAGGTAGGGAGAGTGTCAGTTTATTTCACTCTGCAAGTCCTTGTTTCCAGGGACCTGGAAGGACAGTGAGTGAATTGTCCTTGTGTTATATTGTGATTAAAAAAAACATTTTTTCTAGGGACAGAAAACTGTAGGTAGGGAGAGTGTTTTTTTTCTTTCACTCTGCAAGTCCTTGTTTCCAGGGACCTGTAAGGACAGTGAGTGAATTGTCCTTGTGCTATATTGTGCTTAAAAAAAACATTTATTCTAGGGACAGAAAACTGTAGGTAGGGAGAGTGTCAGTTTATTTCACTCTGCAAGTCCTTGTTTCCAGGGACCTGTAAGGACAGTGAGTGAATTGTCCTTGTGCTATATTGTGCTTAAAAAAAACATTTATTCTAGGGACAGAAAACTGTAGGTAGGGAGAGTGTCAGTTTATTTCACTCTGCAAGTCCTTGTTTCCAGGGACCTGGAAGGACAGTGACTGAATTGTCCTTGTGCTATATTGTGATTAAAAAAAACATTTATTCTAGGGACAGAAAACTGTAGGTAGGGAGAGTGTCAGTTTATTTCACTCTGCAAGTCCTTGTTTCCAGGGACCTGGAAGGACAGTGACTGAATTGTCCTTGTGCTATATTGTGATTAAAAAAAACATTTATTCTAGGGACAGAAAACTGTAGGTAGGGAGAGTGTCAGTTTATTTCACTCTGCAAGTCCTTGTTTCCAGGGACCTGGAAGGACAGTGAGTGAATTGTCCTTGTGTTATATTGTGATTAAAAAAAACATTTTTTCTAGGGACAGAAAACTGTAGGTAGGGAGAGTGTTTTTTTTCTTTCACTCTGCAAGTCCTTGTTTCCAGGGACCTGTAAGGACAGTGAGTGAATTGTCCTTGTGCTATATTGTGCTTAAAAAAAACATTTATTCTAGGGACAGAAAACTGTAGGTAGGGAGAGTGTCAGTTTATTTCACTCTGCAAGTCCTTGTTTCCAGGGACCTGGAAGGACAGTGACTGAATTGTCCTTGTGCTATATTGTGATTAAAAAAAACATTTATTCTAGGGACAGAAAACTGTAGGTAGGGAGAGTGTCAGTTTATTTCACTCTGCAAGTCCTTGTTTCAAGGGACAGAGAAGGACACCTGAAGGTAGCCCTTATTGCTTTTTTCCCATCTCCCTGCAGGCCATCTATTAGAATGTCTGGAAGGCAAACAAGGAGAGGCAGACAGTCAGGAGGCAATAAAAGAGGGCAAGCAGGCTCTGTGTCTGGGGGCAACAGTGCTGGTCGTGGACGCGGTGCATTGTCATCAGCACATGGCCATGGGACACGCTTGTCCTTCTTTTCGGCAGCTGGACATGTTGAGCCACATCATGCCGAAGACTTGGTAGAGTGGATGACCAAGCCCTCCTCCTCCTCCTCATCCTCTCTCACCCAGGCTCAGGGTACTGGAAAAGCAGCTGCCAAAGCGTCGTCTTCCCTGGTATCAATGTCAGACAAATCATCAGTCACTCCTTCCCTAGACCCACCATGTCCTCCTCCTGAGGAGTCCCCCGAACTGTTTCAGCACAGTGTTGGGTACATGCTCCAGGAGGATGCCCAGCGTTTCGAAGGGTCTGATGATGAAACCCAGCTAGAGGAAGGCAGTAGCGTGAGAGCAGACAGAGGGGATGCTCAAGAAGGACACCAATCTGGCAGTCATGTTCCAGCAGCTGCAGCATACTGCCAGATTGGCTCCAGTGATGAGGAGGGAGGGGATGATGAGGTCACTGACTCCACGTGGGTGCCTAATAGGAGAGAGGAGGAGGAGGAGGATGAGGAGGAGGCACATCTCCAACGAGGCAGGATGCCCTTTGGTGGCCAGCGTAAGGGCAGTACACCGACGGAATCACACCGCAGAGCTCCGCCTGTGCAGGGCGCTGCCTCTGCCCGTCATTCAAAAAGTTCTTTGGTGTGGGCCTTTTTTGAGGCTAGTGCATCAGATCGCACAGCTGCTGTTTGCAACATATGTCTCAAGCGTATATCGCGTGGCCAAAACATCAGCCGCTTGGGTACCACATGCCTGACCAGACATATGTTGACCTGCCATGCAGCTCGTTGGCAAGCCTACCTCAAAGACCCACACCAAAGAACAAAGCGGACCTCTCCTTGCACCGCATCAGCTGGGATCTCCAACCCCACTATAACTTCAGTCCTCTCTGAAACATGCACTGAGAGGAATGAAGGTGTAGAATTAGGTGTGTCACAGCCAAGTACTTGCGCCCACTCTGCTAGCAGTACACCGACGTCCGATTCTAGCAGGCAAATTTCCCTGCCCCAGCTGCTGGACCGTCGAAAGAAGTTCACTCCCAGCCATCCACATGCCCAGCGGTTGAATGCTAGCTTGGCTAAATTGCTAGCGCTTCAACTGCTGCCTTTTCAGTTGGTAGACTCGGCCCCCTTCCGTGAGTTTGTGCAATGTGCAGTTCCTCAGTGGCAGGTTCCCAAACGCCACTTTTTCTCACGGAAGGCTATTCCGGCTCTCTACCGGCATGTGGAAGGCAATGTCTTGGCCTCGCTGGACAGGGCGGTCAGCGGTAAGGTGCATATTACCGCTGACTCATGGTCCAGCAGGCATGGACAGGGACGTTACCTTTCTTTCACGGCCCATTGGGTCACTCTTTTGGCAGCTGGGAAGGATTCAGGACAAGGTGCAGTAGTGTTGGAGGTTGTCCCACCGCCACGCCTCCAAAATGCTACTACTGGTTGTGACACACCTCTCTCCTCCACCCCCTCCTCTTCTTCTTCCTCCATGGCCTCTTCCTGTGGTTTGTCCTATGAACCAGCGGTGCTCCGTAGCCGTTCACGGGGCTACGCAAGTACGCAGGCAAAAAGATGCCATGCCGTGCTTGCGCTGGTGTGTTTGGGGGACAGAAGCCACACTGGGGCAGAGGTCCTGTCTGCTCTGCAGGGCCAGGCCGAGAGGTGGTTGACGCCACGCCAGCTTAAGCCAGGAATGGTGGTTTTCGACAATGGCACCAACCTCCTCTCCGCCCTCCGACAGGGACAACTGACCCATGTGCCCTGTGTGGCTCACGTCCTTAACCTGGTGGTGCAGCGCTTCTTGGGCAGGTACCCGGGCTTACAGGATGTCCTGAGGCAGGCCAGGAAAGTCTGTGTGCATTTCCGCAGATCTTATAATGCCAGTGCTCGCCTGGCTGAGCTGCAAAAGGAGTTGAACCTGCCCAAGAACCGCCTTATATGTGACATGCCCACCAGGTGGAACTCAACGTTGGCCATGCTGCAGCGGCTGCACACGCAGCAGAGGGCCATCAATGAGTACCTGTGCGACTACGGCACCAGGACAGGGTCAGGGGAGCTTGGTTTTTTTTCTCCACGCCAGTGGGGCATGATCAGGGATGCATGCACTGTCCTGGCACCATTTGAGGAGGCCACGAGGATGGTGAGCAGTGACAGTGCATGCATCAGTGACACTGTACCTCTTGTCCACCTGTTGGAGCACACGCTGCGTGGAATAATGGACAGGGCACTTGAGGCAGAACAGAGGCAGGAAGAGGAGGACTTCCTTGCCTCTCAAGGCCCCCTTTACCCAGACAGTGTTCCTTCTGTCCCACCCATCGCACAGGAAGAGGAGGAGGAGGAGGAGGAGGAGGAGGAGGAGGAGGATTGTGTCAGCATGGAGGTGGAGGCTGGCACTCAGCATCATCAGCAGCAGTCTTTTAGGGATGATTTACAGTCCCAAGAAACCAGTGGACTTGTACGTGGCTGGGAGGAGGTGGCTGCGGATCATGTCGTCCTTAGTGACCCAGAGGACTCCGGAGCGAATGCCTCAGCAAACCTACGCTGCATGGCCTCCCTGATCCTGCAAAGTCTGCGGAAGGATCCTCGTATTCTTCGGATCAAGGAGAGGGACCATTACTGGCTGGCCACTCTCCTTGATCCACGGTACAAGGGTAAGGTTGCGGACCTTATGTTACCGTCGCAGAGGGAGCAGAGGATGAGACAACTCCGGGAGGCCTTGCAGAAAGGTCTGTGCAACGCGTTCCCAGAGACTGGGAGGTTGCAAACTCCTGGTCCTGGACAACGAGTTGCTGAGGCTTCGGCCAGTCAAAGAAGGAGCGGTGGGGAAGGTGGCCGTCTGACCGATGCGTTCAGACAATTCTTTAGTCCGCAGCCCCAAAGTATGATCGGTTCCAGCAACCATCGCCAGCGTCTGATAAACATGGTGCAGGAATATCTAGGGGCAAGGTCAGACTTGGACACCTTCCCCACCGAAAATCCTCTGGCTTACTGGGTCTTGAGGATGGATCACTGGCCAGAGCTTGCACAGTATGCAATTGAGCTACTGGCCTGTCCTGCATCCAGCGTTCTTTCGGAACGCACATTCAGTGCTGCTGGAGGATTTGTCACGGATCACAGGGTGCGCCTGTCCACCGACTCGGTTGATCGACTGACTTTCATCAAGATGAACCAGTCTTGGATCACCACCAGCTACCACACACCTGATGCTGATATAACAGACTAATTGATTTTAACATGTCACATCCCTTCAAGACTGATGCTGATGCTGAGTGCCTGTGCTGTTATGTTGACTGGCTATCCTCCTCCTCCGAGTCCTCAATGATACGATTGATGATGATAGCTTGTAAGATCATTTTTGTTTATGGGTGCCGCCACCAGTGCCTAACGCCCAATTTTTCAGCCCCTGTTTAACAGGGGCGTGGAATTACAATTTTTGAAGCAATACTTTGCAACAGGGCTCATTGCTGTGCTCCAAGTACAGTATCTGTGAGGAGTTGCAGTGTTGTGCCACCAGTGCCTAACGCCCAATTTTTCAGCCCCTGTTTAACAGGGGCGTGTAATTACAATTTTTGAAGCAATACTTTGCAACAGGGCTCATTGCTGTGCTCCAAGTACAGTATCTGTGAGGAGTTGCAGTGTTGTGCCACCAGTGCCTAAGGCCCAATTTTTCAGCCCCTGTTTAACAGGGGCGTGTCATTACAATTTTTGAAGCAATACTTTGCAACAGGGCTCATTGGTGTGCTCCAAGTACAGTATCTGTGAGGAGTTGCAGTGTTGTGCCACCAGTGCCTAAGGCCCAATTTTTCAGCCCCTGTTTAACAGGGGCGTGTCATTACAATTTTTGAAGCAATACTTTGCAACAGGGCTCATTGCTGTGCTCCAAGTACAGTATCTGTGAGGGGTTGCAGTGTTGTGCCACCAGTGCCTAAGGCCCAATTTTTCAGCCCCTGTTCAACAGGGGCATGTAATTACAATTCTTGATCTAATAATTCACAGCAGGGCCCATTGCTGCACCCACCAAGAGTAACTGTCAGGGCTTACAGTGTTGTGGCACCAGCACCACCATCAAAGGCCCAATTTTTACTACCACTGTTCAACAATTATATGTAATTAAAATTCCTGATATAATAGTTGACAGCAGGGCGTTCCAGCACCAACCAAGAGTAACTGTGAGTGCTTACAGTGTTGTGCCAACACCAACAACTAAGGGGCCTATTTCTGCAGAGTATATACGGCAGGTCCCTACTTTCAAACATCCAACTTACAAACGACTCCTACTTGCAAACGCAAGAAGACAACAGGAAGTGAGAGGAAATCTACCACTAGGAAGGAAAATTCTCTCCTGTAAGAATAAATATGGGAGAAAGGTGTCTCCTCTGTACTGATGCTTTATCAGCAATCCTTGTTTCAAGAAAAACACCACATTTCAAAAACAGTTGTCATTGGGACGGAAAGTGAGGTGAAATGTTCTGAACAGGGGCACAGACAGCAAAACAAATGTTACAGGGGTGATAACCCTTACCTATGTTTTCCAAAAAGTTTAAAAATAGATTTTTGGTCTGGAGCTACACTTCAACAATGTACCTGTTCAAAATTACAAACAGACTCTACATAAGAACAAACCTACAGTCCCTGTCTTGTATGCACCGCCTGTATAGGGCTGTTCAGAGTATATAGGGCCTTTTTTATTTTATGTGCGGGGTTCCCCTTAATATCCATACAAGACCCAAAGGGGCTGGTAATGGGCTGGGGTAGGGGGGGGGTCATGGGGTAGCTATGCCATTTTTCTTAAAGAATTTCATCCATATTACCGGGACCAGACATTACATTAAAGCCGCAAGCAGTTTTAAATGGCTTTTTTTTCCTTTAGAAGTGTCATTTTGTGCAGGGACAGTTCTAAACACGGGAAACACGTGGCACTTCACAGGCATACTTTAGACACCCCCCAGGTACGATATTTAAAGGAATATTTGACTTTTTTTTTTTCACTTTATGCATCATTAAAATGACTGCTCCCGAAAAACGACCGTTTTTAAAACTTCTTTTTGCATTGATACATGTCCCCTGGTGCAGAACCCGGGTTCCCAAACCCTTTTTAGGACAATAACATGCATAATAGTTGTTATAATTAGCACTTTAGAATTCGAACGTTCGCATCCATTGTATTTAATAGGGTTCTAATGTTCGTTCGAACTTTCGGTCCGTTCGCGGGTTCTGGTGCGAACCGAACCCGGGGGTGTTCGGCTCATCACTAGTCAACACCCACAGCAGCCGGAATCTCTCCCCCTGCCAGCTGCCGCCTGTAACAGTCAAACAAAGTCAGAGCCAAAAGGAACTTCCCCTAGGCTCCTCCTCAGATCTGACGTGCCTTTGGCAGTAACACAAGGAGGAGCCAGGAAGGAAAAACATGGCGTGGGGTCCCCCCCAAAATCCATAACAGACCCTAATCCAAGCATGCAGCCCGGCAGGTCAGGAAGGGGGGGGAGTGAGAGCCCCCCCCTGAATCATACGAGGACCACATGCCCTCAACATGGGGGGGGGGTTGGTGCTTTGGGGCTCTGCCCCCCACCCTAGAGCACCTTGTCCCCATGTTGATGGGGACAAGGGCCTCATCCCCACAACTGTGGCCAGTGGTTGTGGGGGTCTGTAGACAGGAGGCTTATTAGAATCTGGAAGCCCCCTTTACCAAGGGGGCCCCCAGATCCCACCCCCTCCCCAATGTGAATGAGTATCCCTACCCATACACCAAAAAAGTGTCAAAAAGTAAAAAAAACACAGAGACGGTTTTTGACAAATGGGTGAAAAGAGAAAAAATACCGCGCTCAAAGAAAAAAAATAGCGGCAGCTATAATGTGAGATACACACAAAGAAGGATGGAGGAATTGATAGCCGCGCTAAAAAACAGTGACCACGTGATAAACAGATAAACCAAATAAATGTTGAATATCACCATAAAAAACAGTATTGAAACAATAACTATATGTTGAAAAATCAGGGAATTGACTCCTTATATAAAGTAAGAAAACAAACACAGTGAAATGTCCAGTGATCAGTAAAAATCAAACTATATATGGATATAGTCCGTGATCACACACATGTGTATGTGGGTATTTGATCCTGGAATTAGTACCTGTTCCGGTGGAACAGGCACTAATTCCAGGATCATATACCCACATACACATATAGTTATTGTTTCAATACTGTTTTTTATGGTGATATTCAACATTTATTGGGTTTATCTGTTTATCACATGGTCACAGTTTTTGACAAATCCTTTATTAAAAAATAAAAAACAGTGTCCCCCGATGTAGATCCATCGTCATTCACGCCACCCGCCGCACCCGATAAAAAGCCAAGCCAAAACATTTTACCTACACTCTAGCACACTAGAGCAGGGATCTCCAAACTTTCTAAAGAAAGGGCCAGTTTGCTGCCCATCAGACTTTAGGGGGCCAGACTGTGGCTATTGGGAGTAGAAAAGTTCCAACGTAATTGGGGAAAAAATAATGCCCCATCATTTGTTTTAGTGGGAGTAATTGTGTCCCATTATTGGTGTTATTGGGAGGATTTGTGGTCCACCAATGGTGTCATTGGGCCACATTGTTGGTGTCATTGGAAGGAATTGTGCACTATCATTGGTGTCATTGGCAAGTATTGTTCCCCTTCATTGGTGCCAGTGAGGAGGGGGGGGTATTATGCCTCATTGTTGGTATTAGTCTAGAGCAGGGGTCTCCAAACTTTCTAAAGAAAGGACCAGTTTGCTGCTCTTCAGACTTTAGGGGGTCCGACTGTGGCTATTGGGAGTAGAAAATGTCACAACGTAAGTGGGGGAAAAAATAATGCCCCATCATTTGTTTTAGTGTGAGTAATTGTGTCCCATTATTGGCGTCATTGGGAGGAATTGTGCCCCATCATTGGTGTCATTGGGAAGAATTGTGCCCTTTTATTAGTGCCAGTGGGGGGAATTATGCCTCATTGTTGGTATTAGTGGATAAAATGGTGCCCCAAGGGCCAGGTAAAAGCAGGCAAAGGGCCCGATCTGGCCTCCGGGCCGTAGTTTGGAGACCACTGTACTAGAGGATGCTGCACAATGAATATCCAATCACCTGCAGGGAAAATTAAAAAAAAAAAGAATCCACATTGTCCATTATGTGAAAAGGTTATATTAAATATCTGTGTCAAAAAGTAATAGTTCCTCCATACTTATAATATTGTTAACCAGATTCCTGCATGTTGTCAAGAGAGATGTTCCAGTTGTTTTCCAGAACAAGGGTATCAATTTTCTACCGACAGGAACAAATGGGTTGATTAACTAAAGGCAAATAGACTGTGCACTTTGTAAAGTGCAGTTGTTCCAGAGCTTAGTAAATTAACATAAGCTCTGCTGACCTCCATCATTCAATCATGTTCAAGAAAAAATGCTTTTTTTCCTCTTCTGACACTCTGAAAAGAAGGCTTTAACTTGATCTTTATCTCATATATTTCATTCTTTCTCTGCAGTTGAGCTCACAATGACTCATGCCTGTGATCATCCCTTTTAGCTAGTTCTTACATCCCACCGTATTCTCAGGCCAGGAATACAGTACTTACCTTTTTATTCCTGTAGCGAGTAGGTACTTTTCAGTATGCTAATTCGGGTGGAGACATCAGTGATGTCCAGTTTCCTGCGGCCCAGCAGGTGGTGCTGTCACTTTGGGCCGGGGTTGAACCATCACTGGAGTGCCGTACCCTTTTTGGTCTCTCGCGGCTGTTGTGCGGCGGGGCGGGGAACCCACTGTGCTGGCTGGGAGAGGCTATAATGGGGGCGGACATTTTCGCCACGAGGTTCGAGTCCCAGGCACCTTTAGCCTTAGGGCTGCTGTCCAGCGGTCGGTGTCCAGGCGGCCTAGGCCTGGACACGTGGAGTTCGGGAGTCACCCCAGACACCCTCAGTCTGGGGTGAGGTGCATCGTTCAGGCCTGGGGCCCAGCTTCTTCCACTGGGATCCGCCCGGGAGGAATCGTCCTAAGGAACCCACAGGATCGGGTGTCTGAATCCAGGCGTAAGGGACCGCGCAGGTGACCTTCCCGTAGATCTGGTGCAGCAGATTGCCAGTGCCGGGACAGGGCCTCCAGAGACCGTCGGGATGGATGTCCTCGCCAAACAGGGGCCATATTCATACTGAAGGTGGTCCATGTTCTAAGGTCTGTGGCAGAGACCGCTCCTCCGGTCAGTGGCAAAGACCGTTACTCAGGCCTGTGGCAGGGGCCCCAACTAGTTCACCCAGTAGGTGGCAGCTACCAACTTCACGGTCTGTGGCAGAGACCGTGCGCCAGGCCTATCCGCACGAGAAAGGGATAGGAGAGTTCATTGTGCCTGGGCCTACTCGTACCCACACCCTTGTCTGTCTGTTATGGAAGTTCAACTGAGTATGTTCATTCTGGTATTGAAGAAATAAAGGAGTGTTGAACTTTTAATGGTGTGGGGCTCTATTACTGGCAGCCAGATACACCTCCACAGAAGAAGCGGAGGCTCCATATGCAGACCCGAAGGTAATCTAAAGAGACTTTGCTAAAACCTCTGTAGCTGGGTGTTCCCCTTTAATGCAGAGAGACAAGAAGTTCCAGGTGAGAGGTGAGTCGGGAGGAAGTAAAGAGACATTATGGAAGTGAAAGCACTACATCTCCCAGTACATCTTGCAGCACCCAGGGTGCATTGCTCCAGAACAGAGACTGCTGGGGCAGACTGTGTGCACAAGGCCTGAAGCCCGGGCCGTGTGCTCCTTTCCAAAGAGCCCTCTGCCAGCCTAGCAGAGCCTTAGAGACATCTAATCCTCCTTGCTGCAGTACACCAGAAGGATTGAAGACTTGGATGTCGGTGGATTCCTGTTCCTAGACGAATCGATGGAGGAAAGGGACTTGGACTTGTCCAGGTGGTGAGAGCTGTTTAAAGACAGATACTTTATCTTTACTATTCGTTGGGATTACAAAGTTGTTCTTCAAGTGCACCACCGAGAGATTGCTAGCGAATATTGTTTCACTGAACTTCCATTTAGATCAGTCAGGCCTGACTGCATAGGTAGACATTGCTGGGTGTTAGTCTACCCATGAGGGGAAGTAGCTGTAAAAGGGCAGTGCTAGAGTTGCATAGCAATACTTTATTATTCTGATTACTCTGTTTATCTTTATTACTGTTTATTGCAGGGATCTGCAACTTGTTATACTGTTGTTTATTACTTGCCCATTAGCCTCAGTAAAATATCTGGGTAAAGTACATTTGGTGTCAGTTCCGCTTACTTTAATAGGAGTTTTAAAGTATATTCTGTGTATGTTTGTTATAGGACTGCGTCACCAACAGTTGCGGTCACGCGGTCCTATCTCTCTATCACCAGCTGTGCCACGGGAGGTTAGAGCCGATTGCCGGGGGTTGACGGCGGTGCACTGCAGGGCCCAAATCAATATCAGCGGCTCTCTTAACTGGGGGTAGCGCTACACCTCATATACATTTAAGGTGAAAGCTGGGTGTAGTGTCCTGCACTCTCTCCTCCAGAGTACCCCTAGACAACAGCCAACAACAACAGATACAAGAGAGAGAGAGAGTGAGGCCGCTACATTTCTATATTATTATGTGTTCTCTTTGGGGTTGATTTACTAAAGGCAAATAGACTGTGATAGACTGTGCACTTTGCAGTTGCTCCACAGCGTAGTAAATAAGGTAAAGCTTCTCTTTGCAAAGAGTACTCAATCGCGTGCAAGGAAAATTAAAAAAATAGCATTTTTGCATGCACGTGATTGGATGATGGAAGTCAGCAGAGCTTCTACTCATTTACTAATCTCTGGAGCAACTGCTCTTCCAGAGTGCAACTGCACTTTGCAAAGTGCGCAGTGTATTTGTCTTTAGTAAATCAACCCCTTCCTTTCACCTTTTCCTCCAAGGCATGTTTTCATTTCCTCGGTATTGATGAGTCCCTTTGGAACACTATTAGCAGGATACCACAGCTCCCAACTGTCCCTGACTTCGAGGGACTGTCCCTGACTTGGAACAAAGTCCCTCTGTCCCTCTTTTCTCTTCATTTGTCCCTCATTTCGATCTGATATATATAGTTGTATATAAAATGCACTTTTTATCTTTCAAATAGTGTTTCCCAGTGCTAAACCTTTCATCCGATTTCTAAATTGTTGCATTTGTAAATTTCGAAATCCAATATAAAGGAATAGTAGTGGTAAAAAAAGCACTTGTGGGTTTATTTTTTATTTTTTTGTATAATTCTCCTTTAAGAGGGCGTGGCAGGGTGTGTGTCCTATTCCTACATACTTTTGCTAATAAGTGTCCCTTGTTCCCATCTCAAAAAGTTGATAGGAATGGGATACATAGCTGGTGTTCCAGAACATTTGTTTGTTTGATATGGACCTTCATTCTCTGCACTACTATGTCATTACTTTATGGTGTTATAGATACAGAAATTACTTTGGAAAATAATTTTTGCCATTCTGTCTTCAAAAATGACAGTACATATATATTAAACACTAAACACAGCAATGTCTGCAGCGCTCTGTGTGCATTACATATTCCTGACCCTGAAACTCTTTGCATTATGCACTCCCAGGGCTGCCATCAAAGGGGGTACAAGCAGTACACCTGTAAGGGGCCCGGAGGTCCCAAGAGGCCCGGATGCCCCCCTTTTTTTTATTTCTTTTTTTTTTGTAAGGGGCCCGGAGTTCCCCAGGGCCCCGAATGTCAACCCCCCTTTTTTAATTTTTTTTTTATTTAATTTTTTTTATTTATTTATGTTATTTTTTTATTTTTATTTTTATTGTAAGAGGTCCCCAGAGGCCCGGAGATCCCCAGGGCCCCGGATGGCAACCTCCCTTTTTTTTTTTTATAAAAATTATTATTTTATTTTTTATTTCATTTTTTATAAAAAAAAATATTATTTTTGTTGTAAGGGGCCCAGAGGTCCCCAGAGGCCCGTAGGTCCCCAGGGCCCCGGATGGCAATTCGCCCTTTTTTTGGGGTTTTTTTTTCGCTCGTCAGCACCCAAAGCCCCCCCGACCTCAACAGCACCCCCCCGCTTCTCAAGTCGTGGCACCCCCCCCCGCTTCTCAATTCGCGGCAGCAACACCCCCCCCGGTTCTCCTCTGCTCCAGGGGGCCCATGCCTGAAGCTTTGTAAGGGGCCCCAAAATTCCTGATGGCGGCCCAGTGCACTCCCAACCCCTGCACTCTGCGCTATGTATTCCTAAACCCAACACTGACTGGAGTACTCTGTGCATTACATTCTCCTCACCCTGTACTCTGCCCTATCGACACCAAGCGCAGACACTGTGCATTCAGATCTGTGCCCTTACCCCTGCCCACATGTCAAATTTTGATATGCCGCTGTGTCTTTGGAGCTGCTACATCTGCATCTTTTTCTATGGGCTGAATGGACGCAGCTCAGAGGAGGATGTCCATACAGCAGACGGCGGATCAGATTGGAGGACAGGTCTGTCGCCTGTCTGAATAAGCCCATACACTACTATCGTACATATTTCAACAATTCATTTACCGAAGATTACATTTCTGGACCTGTATAAAAGTTGAACTCTATATAAAAGCTAATAATTATGTACCGTATTTATCGGCGTTGTGACAGCAGGAAGGTAAAGTCACCTGGTTGCATCCAGGGGGGTAGATATATTTCGCCCAGATTCAGGCTTTACGCCGACTTATACAACTAGGTGGAGAGTTGTATAAGGCTAGTGGGCTCATGGATGACTCATACCTCTAGGGAGAGTGTGGGGCGTCGTGCAGACAGAGATGAGGAGACCAGCTGAACCTTGTCAGCTCATTTAGGCCTCTATAAGAACTCCCAGCTTCATTAGATGTTAGCTCATGCCTGGAACCAGACCTGTGTGGACTGTCTAGGGAGAGTGAACCCCTGTGCGGTGAGACAAAGCCTGTGTGGCTATTTGCTTGGACATTTAAAACCAGGGACTTAGGGACTAGGACAGCACTAGGCTGATCCCAGTTGTTAGTTAGGAAACCTGTATGTTTAGTCAGAGGTCAACTTGACCAGGATTTATTTTGGTTATGTTTCTTTTGCTTTGCTGTGTTTTGTCACTGTAAATAGAAAATAAACCGCACCTTTTTGATTTTGAAAACCACAACCTCCGTTTGCTGGGCCTGTTTTGTGTGGGGAGCCCATCCCGGGGGTCACACACACCCGCTGCCGAGCTAACCCCCTCACAGTTGGTGGAGAACCAGTGGCAGTTTTTTTTTAAGCCAGCATGGAGGAGATACTGAAACAGCTGGCTCTAGCAAATGCCAATCAACAGCAGACAAATGCAGGTTTGCAAAGGAGCCTTGCAGCCCAGCAGCAAGCTCATCAACAGAGCCTTGCAGCCCAGCAGCAAGCTCACCAACAGAGTCTGGAAGCTCAGCAACAAGCCCAGCAGCAATCTGAGGCCCGCTTCATAGACCTGTTACAGAAGCAAGAGCAGAGACTACAACAAATGGAAGCAGTAATGCAGCAACGTCCGCAGACCAGTGAGGAAAGCCGTCCCACTAATACCGCGTCCTTTGGGGTGAGTCGTTTATTGACAAAAATGACTGGAGAGGATGATCCAGAGGTATTTTTGACCACATTTGAAAGGACCGCTGAAAGAGAAAAGTGGCCTGAGGAGCAGTGGGCTGGACTGGTGGCTCCTCTGTTAACTGGTGAATCGCAGAAAGCTTACTATGACCTAGAGCCTAACCAAGCAAAAGACTATGTGATGCTAAAAGCTGAAATTTTGGCAAGGCTGGGTGTCACCCAGGCTGTCCGGGCTCAGCGTGTGCATAACTGGACTTTCCAGCTTGGAAAACCCCCCAGGTCTCAAATGTATGATCTCATTCACCTGAGCAGAAAGTGGCTACAGCCAGAGACTTTGTCCGCACCAAAGATTGTGGAACGTGTTGTAATGGATCGGTTTTTGAGAGCTCTTCCTACTGCCATCCAAAAGTGGGTAAGCCATGGAGACCCAGAGACGGCCGATGGTCTTGTGGATCGTGTGGAGAAATACTTGGCTACAGAGAACCTGACGGCCTCTTCCAGAGACACTCGGACTTTCCACCCTAAGACCAGACCATCCCCAGGGGCGGATAAGAGGATTCCAAGGGGTGAGGGTGGAGAGAGTGAGAGGGTGGGAGCTCTACCCCAAGTTTGGCGAGAACAGCCTGGGAAATCAGCGGCTCAAGAGGCGGCAAGAAGGATCGTTTGCTACCGCTGCCGGCAAGCGGGACATATTGCAGCCAATTGCCCGGTTGTGGAGGAACCCATGCAGTGTGACTTTCTGACGGGCAGACGTCAGTCGCTGTGTGCGACAGTCGCATGCACTGCCATTCGAGGAACTGAGAAACATTTATGCAAAATGTGTGTTAATGGTAGAAATGTTGTGGTATTGCTGGATTCAGGTAGCCTTGTGACCCTGATAAAGGCTGAGTTAGTTAAAACAGAGGTCTCTGGGAATAGCAAGGTAGCTGTTATTTGTGTGCATGGGGACACCCGAGAGTATCCAGTGACTACAGTGTGTTTCGAGACCCCCAAAGGTACCCTCTCTCATCCAGTGGGCTTAGTATCGCAGTTACCGCATGACGCCATTGTGGGAAGGGATTTTCCGAAGTTCTGGGAACTGTGGGATGATCCTGAGCCCCTCACTGGTGCCCCTATGTACCAGGAATGTGATAGCCAGAACTCCCCTGAGAGTGGTGAGGACTCTCCGGAATTTCCCTTATCAGTATTGGCAGGGGAGACTCAAGAAACTGGAGAGGAGCCCACCTCCTCAGACGAAAACCTACCGTCTGTGGAGTTTTCTGATCTTGAGGTTCACAGGGAAAACTTTGCCACAGAACAGTTGAAAGACCCCGCCCTAATAAAGGCACGGGAAAACGTAGTGAAAATAGATGGCGAGTTAGTGAACCCAGATAATACCTGCACTTACCCATACTTCAGCGTAGAGAAGGACCTACTGTATCAGGTGGCAAAAAGGGCAGAAGAAACCGTTGAGCAGCTTGTGGTGCCCAAACCTTACAGGAAGTTGGTGTTGGAGTTGGCCCATGGGCACATTCTTGGAGGTCATCTGGGGACAGAGAAAACCCGAGAGAGGGTATTACAGAGATTCTATTGGCCGGGGGTGATGAAGGACGTAGAAAATTATTGTTCCTCCTGCCCTGTGTGTCAGAGGTTGGCCCCGATGCCACATTTCCGTAGCCCGCTGGTCCCTCTACCCATCATTGAGGTCCCGTTTGAGAGGATCGCCATGGATTTGGTAGGTCCTATAATCAAGTCCGCTAGGGGGCACCAGTACATATTAGTTATAATGGACTATGCCACCCGTTATCCAGAAGCGATCCCTCTCCGAAATACCTCGGCCAAAACCATAGCCAAAGAGCTATCTCTTGTTTTTAGCCGGGTGGGTATTTGTAAAGAACTGCTTACGGACCAAGGTACACCCTTTATGTCCCGGGTTATGAAAGAGCTGTGTAAATTGTTCAAAGTGACGCAATTGCGTACGTCTGTGTATCACCCCCAAACCGATGGGCTGGTTGAAAGATTCAACAAAACCCTAAAACAAATGTTGAAGAAAGTGGTGGATAGAGATGGAAAGGATTGGGACTGTTTACTTCCTTATTTGATGTTTGCTATTAGGGAGGTGCCCCAATCCTCTACGGGATTCTCCCCCTTTGAGTTACTGTATGGGAGACACCCAAGAGGGCTGTTGGATATTGCCAAGGAAACTTGGGAAAGTGAGAGTTCTCCCCACAGGAGTGTGATTGAGCATGTCGCCCTGATGCAAGATCGAATTGCACAGGTAATGCCCATCGTGAAGGAACATTTGGCCCAAGCGCAGTTGGCACAGCAGAGAGTGTACAACCGTGGAGCCAAGACCCGTACCTTTTCCCCGGGGGATAGGATATTGGTACTTGTCCCTACGGTTGAAAGTAAATTCCTTGCCAAATGGCAAGGCCCCTACGAGATAATGGAAAAAGTGAGCGAAGTGAATTACAAGGTCAGACAACCAGGAAGGCGAAAGCCCGAACAGATCTATCACGTTAATCTGTTGAAAGCCTGGAGGGATAGAGAGTCCCTAGTCGCAGACACTTGGTCACCAGCTCAAACTGGTTGCGTGATTCCTGAGGTTGGAATAGCAGCCACCTTGTCACAACCCCAACAACAGGAGGTTAAGGAGTTTGTGCTTCGCAACAAGGAGGTATTCTCTGAGCTGCCGGGACAAACATCTGGGGTAGAGCATGACATCATTACCCCGCCCGGTGAAAGGGTGAAGTTAAAACCCTATCGGATCCCAGAGGCTCGACGGGAGGCAATACGGGAGGAAGTACAGAAAATGCTGAACTTAGGGGTGATAGAGGAGTCCCAAAGTGATTGGTCTAGTCCCATCGTGTTGGTGCCTAAACCGGATGGGAGCTGGCGATTTTGTAACGATTTTCGTCAGTTGAACAAAGTTACAAAATTTGACACCTACCCCATGCCACGTATAGATGAGTTGATCGACCGGCTGGGAACAGCCCGATACATGACGACTCTTGACCTCACAAAAGGGTATTGGCAAATCCCCCTGGCCAAGTCGGCCAAAGAGAAAACCGCATTTGTAACCCCAGACGGGGCGTTCCAATATAAAAGAATGCCGTTCGGGTTACAGAATGCGCCGGCCACATTCCAGCGGAAAATGGACCAGATGCTGAGGCCCCATCGGAAGTATGCTGCGGCTTACCTGGATGACGTAATTGTCCATAGCACAGATTGGGCCTCACATCTGCCAAAAGTGCAAGCAGTCCTGGACTCTGTTCGGGAAGCGGGGTTTACGGCTAACCCCAAGAAGTGTACCATTGGGCAGGAGGAGGCCAAATATCTTGGGTACACCATTGGGAGGGGAGTAATAAAACCCCAACTCAACAAAGTCGAGGCCATCCAGAGTTGGCCACGTCCCAACAGCAAGAAGCAGGTACGAGCCTTTCTGGGAATCGCTGGGTATTATCGGCGATTCATTCCCCACTTTGCTTCTAAGGCTGTGCCCCTAACCAACCTGACGAAGGGGAAAGGGTCGGTCATGATTAAATGGACCCCCGAGGCTGAGGCAGCATTCCAATTCTTGAAACAAGCCTTATGTAACCAGCCAGTGTTGTACTCACCCGACTTCTCTAAAGACTTTGTCGTACAAAGTGATGCGTCAGATGTGGGGTTAGGAGCAGTATTGTCCCAGGTCTGGAACGGGGAAGAGCACCCAGTCATTTACCTCAGCAGGAAGTTGAAGTCCCATGAGGTAAATTACGCCACCGTTGAAAAGGAGTGTTTAGCGGTGAAGTGGGCTCTAGATTCCCTTCGGTACTACCTGCTAGGTAGGCACTTTGACATGGTTACGGATCACGCTCCGTTAAAGTGGATGGCTCAAAACAAGGAAACAAATAGAAGAGTGAATAGGTGGTTCCTGGCCCTCCAGGAATTCAACTTCACAGTAAAGCATCGCCCTGGCGTTCAAATGGGGAATGTGGATGCTTTGTCTCGAGTACATGAATGCCTGATTGCTGGTGTTCCAACCCCGAGGTTAAAACAAGAGGGGGGGGTATGTAACAGCAGGAAGGTAAAGTCACCTGGTTGCATCCAGGGGGGTAGATATATTTCGCCCAGATTCAGGCTTTACGCCGACTTATACAACTAGGTGGAGAGTTGTATAAGGCTAGTGGGCTCATGGATGACTCATACCTCTAGGGAGAGTGTGGGGCGTCGTGCAGACAGAGATGAGGAGACCAGCTGAACCTTGTCAGCTCATTTAGGCCTCTATAAGAACTCCCAGCTTCATTAGATGTTAGCTCATGCCTGGAACCAGACCTGTGTGGACTGTCTAGGGAGAGTGAACCCCTGTGCGGTGAGACAAAGCCTGTGTGGCTATTTGCTTGGACATTTAAAACCAGGGACTTAGGGACTAGGACAGCACTAGGCTGATCCCAGTTGTTAGTTAGGAAACCTGTATGTTTAGTCAGAGGTCAACTTGACCAGGATTTATTTTGGTTATGTTTCTTTTGCTTTGCTGTGTTTTGTCACTGTAAATAGAAAATAAACCACACCTTTTTGATTTTGAAAACCACAACCTCCGTTTGCTGGGCCTGTTTTGTGTGGGGAGCCCATCCCGGGGGTCACACACACCCGCTGCCGAGCTAACCCCCTCACAGCGTATAACACGCACTTTTTTTCCCCTTAAAATCAGGGGAAAATCGTGGGTGCGTGTTATACGCCGATCCCCCGCTGAAACGAGCGAGAGGAGCCGAGATACACAAAGCCGAAGTACACTCGGCTCCTCTCACAGTCCCGCCCACCTCCACTGATTGTGCCGCGGACATACAGAAAGCCGAGTGTACTTCGGCTAGTCTCGGCTCCTCTCGCAGTCCCGCCCCTGACTGTGAGCAGAGCCGATTCTAGCCAAAGTCTGTGACTGTGAGCAGAGCCGATTCTAGCCGAAGTACACTCGGCTTTCTGTATGTCAGTGGCGCAATCAGTGGAGATGGGCGGGACTTGCAAAGTCGCCTTGCAAAGTCGCGCTGTAAGTCAGGTTGCCCCTGTGTGAACCGGCACTAAGGTAAAAAGACAGATTCCCCGGGAAAGATGAGTAATCGGTGCTCTGGCCGATGGTGTATTCCTAACACTCAGATGCAAGTGGTGATGTATAACCGTTAACACATCCTCCAAAAGCAAATGTATTTATTGTTACAGGTGGAGTACAGTCAGGGCTTTTCTTTTTTTTTTCCGGAAACACGGGGAACGTAATACTGAATGTACTGTATGTAATGGCAAGGGGTGCTGGGGTGCTGGAGGGTTTATTAATGCCTGCTACTGGGAGATCTATTGTTGCTGGAGGGGATCTATTTTTGCATGGTGGTCTATTGTTGCTGGTTTGCTGGGGGAGCCCTGTGCGTCTTTTGGTCCGTTTCAGGTCCAAATTCAGCCCAAAATTCGGGTTGAAATCGGACCTGAAATGGTGAACCAGGACGCACAGGACCCCTGCTGGGAGCTGCATCGGCATTAGGTGTGAACCCAACCTAAAGGGACCTTGTCACCAGCGTAAAAAGTTGCAAGTAAAAAAACAAATAATTAATAATAATCATTTCCATAAATATTTTTTATTCACTTGCATTGTGCCTTTGAGCTTGCTGGGAAATTTGACTAGTTGATTCCTTAGCACAGCTTCCCCCTTGCCCTCTTCACTTCAAGGGGTGCATAATTACTGTCTGTGCTGGCCCAGCTCCTCCTTCCCTTCCTTAAGGAGTGAAGGGGAAAATTAGAGTGCCACTTAATTGACAGCTCTGCATCTAGTGGGGCTGCTGACATCACATCCAAGATGGCGGGACCCAGCAACAATCCTATGGCATAGAGGTGTGCATGGGGTGTACCAGGTGTGCCTGGGCACACCCTAATCACCCTGTGCGATACAAATTCCCCCTGCTGACTGACACTTCCCCTCCCCTGTGGCAGCTAAGGCTACAGAGAAAGGGACTGTTTAGACTCATGATATTTCACCAAAGGTCCCCAAAGGGGCTCTTCCCAAATAAAAAAAAAATAATATGGTAGAAAATTATTTAAAAAATAAAATTGTAAAAAATTATTTAAAATAAAATTGTAAAAAAAATAACAATATAAAATAATAATAAAAAAAAAATACTGACACCATTCACTGCACTATGGGCACCAATCTCTGCCCTACTGACACCGTCCGCCCACTGCTCTACTGACAATGTCCTCTACCCTACTGGCACCGTCCACTGCTCTACTGACACCAATCTCTATTCTACTGACACCATCCACTGCTCTACTGACACCATCTCTACCCTGCTGGCAAAGTCAACTGCCCTATTGACACTGCTCTACTGACTGACACCATTCACTGACACAAACCTCTGCCCTACTGACATGTCCACAGCTCTACTCACACCAGCCATTATTCTACTGACACCGTCCACTGCTCTACTGCACATGTGTGTTTGAGCTTTCCAGTTCACCCCCTAATGCAATAGGCTGTGCACACCTACAGTGTCTTGAAAAAGTATTCATACCCCTTGGAATTTTCCACATTTTGTCATGTTACATCCAAAAACGTAAATGTATTTTATTGGGATTTTATGTGATAGACCAACATAAAGTGACACATAACTGTGAAGTGGAAGGAAAATTATAAATTGTTTTCAAAATGTTTTACAAATAAATATGTGAAAAAGTGTGGCGTGCATTTGCATTCAGCCCCCTTTACTCTGATACCCCTAACTAAAATCTAGTGGAACCAATTGCCTTCAGAACTCACCTAAATAGTAAATAGAGTCCACCTGTGTGTAATTTAATCTCAGTATAAATACAGCTGTTCTGTGAAGCCCTCAGAGGTTTGTTAGAGAACCTTAGTGAACAAACAGCATCATGAAGGCCGAGGAACACACCAGACAGGTCAGGGATAAAGTTGTGGAGAAATTTAAAGCAGGGTTATGTTATAAAAATATATCCCAAGCTTTGAACATCTCACAGAGCACTGTTCAATCCATGATTCAAAAACGGAAAGAGTATGGCACAACTGCAAACCTACCAAGACATGGCCGTCCACCTAAACTGACGGGCAAGGAGAGCATTAATCAGAGAAGCAGCCCATAGACCAATTGTAACTCTGGAGGAGCTGCAGAGATCCACAGCTCAGGGGGGAGAATCTGTCCACAGGACAACTATTAGTCGTGTGCTCCACAAATCTGGCCTTTATGGAAGAGTGGCAAGAAGAAAGCCATTGTAGAAAGAAAGCCGTACGAAGTCCTATTTGTAGTTTGCGAGAAGCCATGTGAGGGACACAGCAAACATGTGGAAGAAGGTGCTCTGGTCAGATGAGACCAAAATGTAACTTTTTGACCTAAAAGAAAAACACTATGTGTGGTGGAAAACTAACACTGCACATCACCCTGAACACACCATCCCCACCGTGAAGCATGTTGGTGGAAGCATCATGTTGTGGGGATGCTTTTCTTCAGCAGGGACAGGGAAGCTGATCAGAGTTGATGGTAAGATGGACAGAGACAAATACAGGACAAGCTTATAAGAAAACCTGTTAGATTCTGCAAAAGACTTGAGACTGGGGCGGAGGTTCACCTTCCAGCAGGACAACGACCCCAAAGATACAGCCAGAGCTACAATGGAATGGTTTAGATCAAAGCATATTCATGTGTTAGAATGGCTCAGTCAAAGTCCAGACCTAAATCCAATTGAGGATCTGTGGCAAAACTTGAAAATTGCTGTTCATAGACACTCTCCATCCAATCTGACAGAGCTTGAGCTATTTTGCAAAGAAGAATGGGCGAAAATGTCACTTTGTAGATGTGCAAAGCTGGTAGAGAAATCCCCAAAAAGACTTGCAGCTGTAATTGTAGTGAAATGCAGTTCTACAAAGTATTGGGGGGCTGAATACAAATGCACGTCACACTTTTCACATATCCACAGTATTTGTAAAAATATTTGAATACCATTTATCATTTTCCTTCCACTTCACAATTATGTGCCACTTTGTGTTGGTCCATCACATAAAATCCCAATAAAAAACATTTACGTTTTTGGTTGTAACATGACAAAATGTGGAACATTTTAAAGGGTATGAATACTTTTTCACGGCACTGTATGTCTTATGGGAAGATTCATAATGCAATAAATGGTCTGGCGACAAGGTCTCTTTAGTACAATGAAAAGTATTAAATAAACACACATGGGCGTCCGCTGAACTTTTTTCAGGGGGGGGGGGCATCATTTTAAGGGCATCCATGCTCGGTCCCTTTTTGACAATGTCATGAAGGGGAGGGGCTTAGTCATTATGACATAAAGCGCAGGCATGCAAAGGTTTGAGAAACCTGATGCAAAAGCTGTCATTGTCTGATTAGCAATTTCTAATTTTTTTTAAACCTCCCCCTCTAGCGGCCGAATAGCGCCACTAAAATGATGGTGAAGCGCCGCTAAAACTAGTGGCGCTTTACCGATAACGTGGCCAGCTGGCAGTGTGAAATAGCTCTTGAGGATAATTCCGCTTCACTCCATGTCCATATAAAAATATAGTGTGTCTCCAGGGGGGGGGGGGGGGGCAATTGACCCCCCTTGCCCTATGGAGCGGACGCCCATGTAAACACAGTAGCCCAGAGGACACTTGCATGCTCGCTTCTTGGTCAGTCATGCAAAGCATTAAAGCCAGAGACAGCCAGGCAACTAGCATTTTTGGAAGGAGGCCAGTGATGGTGATCCTTGTATTTCTTTCAGACAGGTTTCCTTTAAACACCCCGAGGTTCAAAATTTCTGCGGTGTGTGGGCACAATTTCCTACAGCAAAAAACATTCTGCGGCGTCGTAACTTCAAAGCCGGCCTGTTCTCCCCCTCGGCACGGCCGGGGACATCGTCTGCTCTTTCTAACACCGATCTCCCCACATATGTTGTGCATTTGTCCTGCCTCATAGCATTTTACATAAATAGCGCTGCTCTGGGCAGATGAGCTTCGAACTAATCAAAGGCAGCGCCAGGGCCGCAAAGTACTTAAAAACCAAATAGATTTCAGTACGTTATTATCCCCTGTTGTTTTCTGAGATTGAATGGCCTTTATATTGAGGGGGAAGGGACACAACAGAGCTACAGCTGGCCGCACGCTAGTAGATTTTCAAATCAACATTTGAGCGAAAATTCGTATAAAACATTCTCAGTATATTCAATGGCTTGACAAATGTAGTTTGAAAGTACTTCAAAATGTTTTCTTCTTGTAACATTCAAATTTAGAAAGAATGGACTTTCCCGAACGAAAACCACATTCACTGTTAAAGGGGTTCTAAAGGTACACGTTTTTTCACCTTAAAGGGGTGGTAAAGGTAAAAGTTTTTTCACCTTAATGCATTCTATGCATTAAGGTGAAAAAACATCTGTGGATTAGCGCCCCCCCGAACCCCCGTTTACTTACCTGACCCCTCGAAAGTCCCACGCCGTTAACACGCTTGCTTGAAAGCAGCACAGCCATTGGCTCGCGCTGCTGTCAATCACATACAATGACGCGGCGCACCGGGGGGCGGGGCCGAGTGATACAGTGAGCGGCTATGGCCGCTGGCTGTATCACGGGAGCGCGCCCACAAGAACTCCTCACCATGCAAGCTCACATGAAGGTGAGGAGTTCTTGCGGGGGGGGCCGAGACAGCCGCCAAGGGACCCTAGAAGACCAGGATCGGGGCCACTCTGTGCAAAACGAGCTGCACAGTGGAGGTAAGTATAACATGTTTGTTATTTTTTTTAAATATTTTTTTTACCTTTATATACCCTTTAATGCATCCTATGCATTAAGGTGAAAAAACATCCGACAATACCGGCCCCCCCAGCACCCCGTTTTACTTACCTGAGCCCGTTCACCTGTTGCGCTCGCCCCACGACGTCCTCTTCACCGCTCAGCCTGGCCGTTGATTGGCTAGAGTGGATGGATTGAAAGCAGCGCAGCCAATGGCTCGCGCTGCTGTCAATCGCATCCAATGACGAAGGGTTTTGTCGGATAATCTGACCATTTGTATGCTCCATCGGACAATTGTTGTCGGAATTTCCGACAACAAATGTTGGATAGCCATGCTCTCAAATTGTCCGACAACAAATGTGTTCCGTCGGATTATCCAATCGTGTGTACACAAGTCCGTCGGACTAAAATCCAAAGTACAAACACGCATTCTCCGAACCAATGCTAACCATCAGATACAATTAGCAGAAGTTGCCCAAAGGGTGGCGCTAAAGAGCTGAAAAACCACATTGTTTCTTGTATGTTGGCTGAAAATGTTCTGCCGTCTGTATGCAACACACATTCACGGCCAACGCCCTTCGGACAAAAATCCACGGATTTGTCCGATGGAAATCCGATCGTGTGTATGACGCCTTAGAAGTTAGTCAATTTGTGAAAAAAATTCCATCCTGCTCCTTCGAATTTTGTCATCACTAAGGTCAAAAATGTATGTTGATTTAACATTGAATTAATGTTTTTAAAAATATATATATATACACACACATAGCGGGTAAAATAAGTATTGAACACATCATCATTTTAAGTGAATAAATATATTTCTAAGACCCCATTCACACAGGGGCGACTCGTCTTAGCCGCCTGACGAGTCGCGTCCCATTCTGTACAATGGAATCATTCTAAGCGGAGCGACTGAAGTCGCTCCGACTTAGAAAAAGGTTCCTGTACTACTTCAAGATGACTTCAAGGCGACTTCCATTGACTTTAATACAGAAGTAATTTAGGAAGTCTGCTTTGAAGTCGTGTGGAGATCGCCCAGCACAGTCGCGGCACAAGTCGTGCCGCCCCTGTGTGAATGGGCTCTTAAGGTGCTATTGACATTAAATGTTCACAACATGTCGGTAACAACCCATGCAATCCATATATACAAAGACACTAAAACAAATAAGTTCAGAAATCAAATTTTGTGTAATAAGATAAAAAGTGACACAGGGAAAAAGTATTGAACACATGAAGAAAGGGAGGTGCAAAAAGGCATGGAAAATCTATCAGATGAAATCTATCAGTAATCAGAAAGCAATCCTGCCCCTTGTCAGTTCAAATTAATATCGGCTGGTTCAGTCTCAACTGATAGCCTATAAAAAGGTGTCATTACCAAGGCGTCACACAAAAAACCTCTCATGATGGGTAAAAGCAAAGAGCTCTCTCAAGACCTTTGCAACCTTATTGTTGCAAGACATACTGATGCTATCGGTTAACAAAGGATTTCTAAACTTCTGAAACAGTGAGCACTGTTAGGGCCATAATCCGGAAGTGTAAAGAACATCAATTCACCGGCCACCACCAGGTGCTCCTCGCAAGATTTCTGACAAAGGAGTGAGAAGTATTATCAGAAGAGTTGTCCAAGAGCCAAGGACCACTTGTGGAGAGCTTCAGAAAGACCTGGAATTAGCAGGTACAATTGTTCCAAGGAAAACAATAAGTAATGCACTCACCCGCCATGGCCTGTATGCACCGCTCACCACGCAAGACATTGCTGAAGAAAAAGCATGTTGAAGCTCCTTTAAAGTTTGCTGTACAACATTTAGACAAGCCTGTGAAATCCTGGGAGAATATAGTCTGGTCAGATGAGACCAAAATTGAACTCTTTGGTGCCATAATACACACCATGTTTGGAGATCAAATGGCACATCACCCCAAAAACACCCCCAACAGTGAAGTGTGGAGGTGGGAACATCATGGTGTGGGGCTGTTTTTCAGAATACGGTGCTGGCAAACTTCATATCATTGAAGGAAGGAGGGATGAATGGAAAAATGTACCAAGACATTCCTGATAAAAATCTGCTGCCATCTACCAGGATGATGAAGATGAAACGAGGGGGGACATTTCAGCAAGACAACCATCCCAAACACAAAGCCAAGGAAACTCTCAATATGTTTAACCACTTAAGCCCCGGACCATTTCGGGCCATTAGGACCAAGCCTGTTTTTGGGATTCGGCACTGCGCTGCTTTAACTGTAAATTGTGCGGACATGCAATGTTGTACCCAAATGAAATTTGCGTCCTTTTCTTCCCACAAATAGAGCTTTCTTTTAATGGTATTTGATTGCCTCTGCGATTTTTATTTTTTGCGATATAAACAGAAAAAGACCGAAAATTTTGAAAAAAAATGATATTTTCTACTTTTTGTTATAAGAAAAATCGAATAAACTCAATTTTAGTCATACATTTAGGCCAAAATGTATTCAGCCACATGTCTTTAGTAAAAAAAATGTCAATAAGCGTATATTTATTGGTTTGCGCAAAAGTTATAGCGTTTACAAACTAGGGTACATTTTCTGAAATTTACACAGCTTTAAATTTATGACTGCCTATCTCATTTCTTGAGGTGCTAAAATGGCAGGGCAGTACAAAACCCCCCCAAATGACCCCATTTTGGAAAGTAGACACCCCAAGGAAATTGCTGAGAGGCATGTTGAGCCCATTGAATATTTTTTTTTTTCGTCCCAAGTGATTGAATAATGACAAAAAAAAAAAAAAAAAAAATTACAAAAAGTTGTCACTAAATGATATATTGCTCACACATGCCATGGTTATATGTGGAATTGCACCCCAAAATACATTCTGCTGCTTCTCCTGAGTACGGGGATACCACATGTGTGGGACTTTTTAGGAGCCTAGCCACGTACGGGACCCCGGAAACCAAGCACCGCCTTCAGGATTTCTAAGGGCGCAAATTTTTGATTTCAGTCCTCACTACCTATCACAGTTTCGAAGGCCATAAAATGCCAAAATAGCACAAACCCCCCCCCCCAAATGACCCCATTTTGGAAAGTAGACACCCCAAGCTATTTACTGAGAGGCATGTTCAGTCCATGGAATATTTTATATTTTGCCACAAGTTGCGGGAATATGACAAACTTTTTTTTTTTTTCACAAAGTTGTCACTAAATGATATATTGCTCACACATGCCATGGGCATATGTGAAATTACACCCCAAAATACATTCTGCCGCTTCTCCTGAGTACGGGGATACCACATGTGTGGGACTTTTTGGGAGCCTAGCCGCGTACGGGACCCCAAAAACCAAGCACCGCCTTCAAGGTTTCTAAGGGCATAAATTTTTGATTTCACTCCTCACTACCTATCACTGTTTTGAAGGCCATAAAATGCCAAGATGGCACAAAACCCCCCCAAATGACCCCATTTTGGAAAGTAGACACCCCAAGCTATTTGCTGAGAGGCATGTTGACCCCATTGAATATTTTTTTTTTTGTCCCAAATGATTGAATAATGACAAAAAGAAAAAAAAAAAATGTACAAAAAGTTGTCACTAAATGATATATTGCTCACACATGCCATGGTTATATGTGGAATTGCACCCCAAAATACATTCTGCTGCTTTTCCTGAGTACGGGGATACCACATGTGTGGGACTTTTTGGGAGCCTAGCCGCGTACAGGGCCCCAAAAACCAAGCACCGCCTTCAGGATTTCTAAGGGCGTAAATTTTTGATTTCACTCCTCACTACCTATCACAGTTTTGAAGGCCATAAAATGCCAAAATAGCACAAAACCCCCCCAAATTACCCCATTTTGGAAAGTAGACACCCCAAGCTATTTGCTGAGAGGCATGTTGAGTCCATGGAATATTTTATATTTTGCCACAGGTTGCGGGAATGTGACAAACTGTTTTTTTTTTGCACAAAGTTGTCACTAAATGATATATTGCTCACACATGCCATGGGCATATGTGAAATTACACCCCAAAATACATTCTGCTGCTTCTCCTGAGTACGGGGATACCACATGTGTGGGACTTTTTGGGAGCCTAGCCGCGTACGGGACCCCAAAAACCAAGCACCGCCTTCAAGGTTTCTAAGGGCATAAATTTTTGATTTCGCTCCTCACTACCTATCACAGTTTTGAAGGCCATAAAATGCCAAGATGGCACAAAACCCCCCCAAATGACCCCATTTTGGAAAGTAGACACCCCAAGCTATTTGCTGAGAGGCATGTTGAGCCCATTGAATATTTTTTTTTTTTTGTCCCAAATGATTGAATAATGACAAAAAGAAAAAAATAAATAAAATGTACAAAAAGTTGTCACTAAATGATATATTGCTCACACATGCCATGGTTATATGTGAAATTACACCCCAAAATACATTCTGCTGCTTCTCCTGAGTACGGGGATACCACATGTGTGGGACTTTTTGGGAGCCTAGCCGCGTACGGGACCCCAAAAACCAAGCACCGCCTTCAAGGTTTCTAAGGGCATAAATTTTTGATTTCACTCCTCACTACCTATCACAGTTTTGAAGGCCATAAAATGTCAAAATAGCCCAAAACCCCCACAAATGACCCCATTTTGGAAAGTAGACACCCCAAGCTATTTGCTGAGAGGCATGGTGAGTATTTTACAGCTCTCATTTGTTTTTGAAAATTAAGAAAGACATTTTTTTTTCTTTTTTTTTTCTTTTTTTACATTTTCAAAACTTTGTGACAAAAAGCGAGATCTACAAAATACTCAACATACCTCTCAGCAAATAGCTTGGGGTGTCTACTTTCCAAAATGGGGTCATTTGGGGGGTTTTGTGCCATCTGGGCATTCCATGGCCTCCGAAACTGTGATAGGCAGTGAGGAGTGAAATCAAAAATTTACACCCATAGAAATCCTGAAGGCGGTGCTTGGTTTTTGGGGTCCCGTACGCGACTAGGCTCCCAAAAAGTCCCACACATGTGGTATCCCCGTACTCAGGAGAAGCAACAGAATGTATTTTGGGGTGTAATTCCACATATGCCCATGGCATGTTTGAGCAATATATAATTTAGTGACAACTTTTTGTACATTTTTTTTTTTTGGTCATTATTCAATCACTTGGGACAAAAAAAAAAAATATTCAATGGGCTCAACATGCCTCTCAGCAAATAGCTTGAGGTGTCTACTTTACAAAATGGGGTCATTTGGGGGGGTTTTGAACTGTCCTGGCATTTTATGCACAACATTAGGAAGCTTATGTCACACATCATCCACTCTTCTAACCACTTGAAGACAAAGCCCTTTCTGACACTTTTTGTTTACATGAAAGAAAAATTTTTTTTGCAAGAAAATTATGTTGAACCCCCAAACATTATATATTTTTTTAAAGCAAAGGCCCTACAGATTAAAATAGTGGGTGTTGCATTTTTTTTTCCACACAGTATTTGCGCAGCGATTTTTCAAACGCATTTTTTGGGGGAAAAACACACTTTTTTTATTTTTAATGCACTAAAAAACACTATAATGCCCAAATGTTTGATGAAATAAAAAAGATGATCATAGGCCGAGTACATGGATACCAAACACGACATGCTTTAAAATTGCGCACAAACGCGCAGCGGCGACAAAACTACATTCATTTTTAAAAGCATTTAAAAGCCTTTACAGGTTACCACGTTAGATTTACAGAGGAGGTCTACTGCTAAAATGACTGCCCTCGATCTGACCTTCGCGGCGATACCTCACATGCATGATGCAATTGCTGTTTACATATGACGCTAGACCGACGCGTGCGTTCGCCTTTGCGCAATAGCAGGGGGGGACAGCGGTGCTTTTTTTTTTTTTTTTTTTTTTTTTTTTTTATTATTTATTTGGCTTTTTTATTTTATTTTTAAACTGTGCCTTCCATATTTTATTTTTTTACCATTTTTATCGTTATCTTAGGGAATGTAAATATCCCCTATGATAGCAATAGGTAGTGACAGGTACTCTTTTTTTGAAAAAAATTGGGGGGTTAGACCCTAGATCTTTCCTCTGCCCTCAAAGCATCTGACCACACCAAGATCGGTGTGATAAAATGCTTTCCCAATTTCCCAATGGCGCTTTTTATATCCGGGGGGGGGGACATTCCCTCCCACTGCTTGTAAAAGCAGTCTAGAGGCTAATTATCTGCTAGAATTGCTTTTACATGAAAGCCGGCTGCTGGCTGAAAAGAATGATACCAAGATGATACCTAAACCCGCAGGCATCATTCTGGTATAAACATTCAAAGTCCAGCAACATACCAGTACGTTGCTGGTCCTTGTTGGACATGTATTGTAATCTTTTTTTTCATACAGCCTATTGGCTGAACGAAAAAAAGAGATTGATTGGTGGGTATGCCCACCATTAGAATACCTCCCTTCATCCACCCACTTCTAATGATGGGCATATATGCCGAAGCATGGGGGCATCCTCCCGCAAAAAAGTTATGCCGCGTACACACGGTCAAGCCTTCGTCGGAATTTCGACCGTATGTACGCGGCATTAGGAGCAAAATCGCTCCTCCGCCCCTGCTGCCCCCATGCTTCGGCATATATGCTCTTTTTTTTAACTGTGGTGGTGAAATCACCTCCTACAGCGTTGGAGTCACGGCTTTATGTATCGTGGGAGCAAACGCTGTTGCTGTCAAGATAAATAGATCCGCGCTGCAACTGAATGGCGTACCTGCTAAGCAAATGGTGGTTAACATTAAAACAAAGTAACATTACAGTACAACAGTAAGACCTTACCATGCCATACCTGCAAAGCAAATACCAAAACAAAACCTAGTAAAAAATAAAAAAATGTTTTAACGCAACCTGTGCCTAAAATATATATATGCCGAAGCATGGGGGCATCCTCCCGCAAAAAAGTTATGCCGCGTACACACGGTCGGAATTTCGACCGTATGTACGCGGCATTAGGAGCAAAATCGCTCCTCCGCCCCTGCTGCCCCCATGCTTCGGCATATATGCTCTTTTTTTTAACTGTGGTGGTGAAATCACCTCCTACAGCGTTGGAGTCACGGCTTTATGTATCGTGGGAGCAAACGCTGTTGCTGTCAAGATAAATAGATGCGCGCTGCAACTGAATGACGTACCTGCTAAGCAAATGGTGGTTAACATTAAAACAAAGTAACATTACAGTACAACAGTAAGACCTTACCATGCCATACCTGCAAAGCAAATACCAAAACAAAACCTAGTAAAAAATAAAAAAATGTTTTAACGCAACCTGTGCCTAAAATATATATATGCCGAAGCATGGGGGCATCCTCCCGCAAAAAAGTTATGCCGCGTACACACGGTCGGAATTTCGACCGTATGTACGCGGCATTAGGAGCAAAATCGCTCCTCCGCCCCTGCTGCCCCCATGCTTCGGCATATATGCTCTTTTTTTTAACTGTGGTGGTGAAATCACCTCCTACAGCACTGGAGTCACGGCTTTATGTATCGTGGGAGCAAACGCTGTTGCTGTCAAGATAAATAATTCCGCGCTGCAGTTGAATGGCGCACCTGAA
Source organism: Rana muscosa (assembly GCA_029206835.1). Classification (NCBI taxonomy): domain Eukaryota; kingdom Metazoa; phylum Chordata; class Amphibia; order Anura; family Ranidae; genus Rana; species Rana muscosa. The sequence goes on from CM055127.1 coordinate 138,941,279, forward strand.
AACAAAAAATTACATACCTGAAAAGCAAGCATGATAAAACATTGCAGAATAGAATACAGTAAAAAAAGAGCAGAACAATAGAGAGAAAATAGAGAGAGAGAGAACAATAAAACGACAACTATTTTTGGTTTTTTTATTTTATATTTTTTTTGTGTTTTGTTTTTTACGTTTTTTTTTTTCTTTTTTACACTTTTTTTTGTAACTTTACAACTGTAATGGTTCGGGTCTCTCAAAATGTAATGGCATCTTGGGAGACCCTGTGTAAGTGTGTCCTAGTCTGTGAAATGCTGTACCCTACGCTAAAACTTCACTTTTGAGTGGTAGCGTTCAAAACATTCACCTTGGCAAAGACCAGGCTTGTCAGGACAGAGTGGACAAAAACTACGGGTGTCACGCCTAAATCCGCGCTTGCTACAGACACGACATCTTTTTTGGGGGTGGCTTTGGGTAGGGGTACTCGGGAGGACATACGAATAATGCCTCTCATGCAGCCGGCTTACTGCATTTGGTTGGGGATGGTGAGGTGCAGAACCGCCTGGATACAGGAGTTCTGTGACTATCTCATTCTGGAATTTTAGAAGAGATAACGTCCCGCCTGAAGCTCTGTATAGCACATGAGCGTTCAGCAAAGCCAATTGGAATAATGATAGAGACACTTTTTTGTACCAGCGTCTCGCCTTACGGTCAATTAGATACGGCGCCATCAACTGGTCGTTGAGGTCCACCCCTCCCATATTTTGGTTATATTCGTGGACACAGAGGGGTTTCTCCACAACACCAGTCGCCGTACGAATTTGGACTGTCGTGTCTGCATGAAGGGAGGTAAGAAGGAAAACATTCTTATTGTCCCTCCACTTCATAGCGAGCAAGTTATTACACTTCAAGCAGGCTCTCTCCCCCAGCCTAAGACGGGCATCTACAAGCCGCTGGGGAAAGCCCCGGCGATTAGGTCGCACGGTGCCACATGCTCCAATCTTATGATCAAACAAGTGACTAAACAGTGGCACGCTCGTGTAATAATTGTCCACATACAAGTGGTACCCCTTTCCGAATAAGGGTGACACCAAGTTCCACACTATCTTGCCAGCGCTCCCTATGTAATCCGGGCAGTTGACCGACTCAATCTGACTGTCTTTTCCCTCATAAACCGTAAAGTTCACTACATAGCCTGTTGCCCTGTCACAGAACTTGTAGAGCTTGACCCCGTATCTGGCACGCTTGCTGGGAAGGTACTGCTTGAAAGACAAGCGGCCAGAAAATTTAATCAGGGACTCATCAACGCAGACAACTTGATCGGGAGTAAACAAGGCTGCAAAACGTTCGTTGAAGTGGTTTATGAGGGGCCGAATTTTATAGAGCCGGTCGTATTCAGGGTCCCCACGTGGACGACAAAGTTCATTGTCGTTGAAGTGCATGAACCGCAAAATCTGCTCGTATCGTGCCCTGGACATGGAGGCAGAGAACACGGGCATGTGGTCAATTGGGTGCGTGGACCAATAAGCACGCAATGACGGAAATTTATGTGTGCCCATGTTGAGGGAAAGGCCCAGAAAGGTCTTAAATTCGGAAACCGTAATTGGTTTCCAATTTCTGGCAATTTTAGGCAACTGGGGGTTAGCGGCGATAAATTGACCAGCATATAAATTACTCTGGTCCACAATAGATCTATAGAGATCTTCCGTGAAAAACAGCGAATAAAAATCGATTGGCATAAAATCAGCTGTTTCCACCTGAATACCGGGTTGGGCAGTGAATGGGGGAAGTACGGGTTCTGCAGAAGTGGTGGGGACCCAATCAGGATAGGCGAATTCTGCAGGAAGGGCAGTATGGGCACGACGGGCCTGCCTTTGTCTTCTTGGTGGCAGCGGGACACTACTTGTGCTTGCCACCTCGCCAGCTTGAACTGCACTTATGGGACTCGCCACGTCACCAAGTGTTACTGCAGTGCTGGATGTACGTCCAGGCTGTACTAGGCCGCTGGTGCTTGCCAGTTCACCAGAAGGAATAGCGGCGCTAGTACTACTCTGCTCCATGATACGAGAGACCTGCGGTTCTTGCTCCTCAACAACCTCAGAAGATCGGGATCGGGTACGCCTGACCTTAGCAGGGACCTCAACTTCGTCGTCAGAGCTATCTGACGTGGGGCCGCTGACGTCACTGTCTTCTACGGGAAGATATTCTGAGCCTGAATCTGACAGATACGTGACCTCCTCTTCACTATCTGTCATGCTCAGAATCTCGTAGGCCTCTTTACTAGTGTACCTTCGACTTGCCATTTTGGGCTCTAAATTTAGGGGTACACTAGTAAGATTCACAGGAAAAAAAGCACCTGACTGTCGTCAGCAAATATATCAAACGCTACAAAAAAACTGTTAGCGATCGCAGGGATCAGGCCTGTCTCTGCGAACGCTGCAGTTATGTGTGTTGTGTTTGGTAAGTGACAGTGATCGATCGATACTGCACTTGGGTGGGCTGGGCTGGGCTGGGCGGAGGGGCTAAACGCAGGTACTAGCAGGTATCTGGGCTGATCCCGCTAACACTGCGTTTTTGGGAACCCTAAACCGCTGGGGATGCTAGTATAGATCTGATCAGATACTATACCACTAAGGGGGGTGTATGCTTTGCGCGTGGGTGTTAGCGTTACTGGCACTAACCTAACACTGCCTGGGGCGACGCAGACCCTCTCTGACGCTAAAACCTAATTGATCTCACCCGCCGGGCGATCAGGGGGGTTAAACCTTTATTGGGTTATATACGGCGGGTGCCCTGATGCTATAAAAAGCAAACTAATCAACCAGCGTCACCCGTAACCTTTATATGGTGATCACTGGTGAAAGGGTTAACTAGGGGCAATCAGGGGGTTAAAACCTTTATTAGGTTAAATATGGGGGTACCTGACACCAATAAAAACCTGCGGCGAACCTAAAAAAAAAATAACTGCCTATCTAAAACACCAGCGACACGAATACAGCGATCGGAAAAACAATCGCTTAGTGACGCTGAAGTTAGGGGGTGAAAGGGTTACCTGGGGGGTGATCAAGGGGTTAAACCTTTATTAGGGGGGGTTAGGGGGCTACCCTGGACCTAAAGGGGCCTAATCCTAACTGCCTTGCAACTTTTTACAATCACAGATGACACTAAATGCAGTGATCAGTAAAATAAATGATCACTGCAATCAGTGACACTGTGATTGGGGGCTTTGGGGTGACCTGGGGGGTGATCTGGGGGTGACTGGGGGGTGATTTGTGTGCCTATGTGTACCTACGTGTCAGTGGACTGTTGGAGCACTAACCTCTGTCTTCACTCCTCGGCGCCGGGAACGAAAAGACCGCGGCGAGGGAGATGACATCACTTCCTCCAGCCTGTGTTTACATCACATGGCGGAGGAAGCAATTTCATTGGCCGGGAGCGATCGCGAGGGGGGGGCGGAATCGAGCGGCCGCCCCCTCATGCCTGATCGCTCCCGAACACTTAACGGCCGCTCACTGCAGTGAAGGGGGGTCCGGATGGACCCCCCAACTGCACAAAGGCGATCACATAGATCTACGTGATTCTGCCTGTCCGTGCCATTCTGCCGACGTAAATCGGCGGTGGGCGGTCGTTAAGTGGTTAAAAAAAAGAAAATAAAGCTGCTACAATGACTCAGCCAATCACATGACTTTAATCCAATAGAAAATCTATAGAAAGAACTAAATAGAAGAGGCCCACAGAACCGTCACGATTTGAAGACTGTGTGGAAGAATGGGCCAAAATTACACCTGAGCAATGCATGGGACTAGTTTCTCTATACAGGAGGCACCTTGAAGCCGTCATTACCAACAAAGGATTTTGTACAAAGTAATAAATACATTCCAGTTAGTGTGTTCAATATTTTTTCCTTGTGTCATTCTATTTTTTTACACATAACTTCTTTATGAACTTATTTGTTTTGGTTTCTTTGTATTTATGGATTGCATGGATTGTTACCCACATGTGGTGAAAATTTCATGTCAATACCACCTTTAGAAATATTTTTTTTCTTTGTTTTCTTTGTCTGAATTTCTCACTTCCTGTTTATCCTCAGTAAGCTGTTCAGTAAGCTGTTCTGGATGACTCCACACCACTCGGATGATGGTGTGGAGTTCAGTGAGGAGGAACAGGAAGTGAGAAATTCTGACAAAGAAAACAAACCTTTAGAAGGTAAATCAAAGGAAAAGGTAAGTGAAGCAACAATGCACTAGCTTAAAGGAACCTATTTAGAAAATAAAAAATGTACCTTTACAACTCCTTTAACTGTAATTATGCTTCTTTAGTAACTAAATTCTTTTTTCCCACTTCCCTCCTCATCATCCTTCTTCTTGGACATTTTTATTTATGCATTATACAATACTAAATCTTTTATCTCTAAACTCTTTTAATTACGGTATTACATTTGTTATTTCTTTTTATTTTTTTAAAGTAGTGGTGGTTTCACCCATATTTTTTTGCACATACATTTTTCACGGTCTACATAACTGGGGAAATGTAATGTCATGGGGGTGTCATTTACCTTCATACTCTGTTCCTCTTCCCCAGAATAGTTAAACCCCCCGTCTTTTTTTTTCCTGCATGCATCCAATTGGGGAGATTTTCTATTATTTGCGCACAAACTGGGTTGACCGCCGGCCAGGGAAAATGCAAAATACAGCAAAACTGTGGTGCTATTTTGTCACTCTTTGCGGCCGGTGGTCAAAACGTTCCTATCCTGAACGCAATTCTTCCACGTTCAGGAGATGGAGGTTGAGGGAGGTTGAACCTCCCCTAACCGCAGCAGATTCTAAACTCTTGTAAAAGCCTATGGGTACTTGGACACATAGGCTTTTATGGTGTTGAGTTTAGAAGCTTTGGCAAAAGAACACCAAAAGTGCCTAAGCTGTAGTGTACATGAGCCCAAGAGACACCACAGGTAAATCCACCTTTAGGCTTCATGTACACTAGCCTATGCAGGCATTTTTTTGCCAAAGCTCCTAAACTCAACTCCATTAAAAGCTTCTGTCAATTGTGAAGGGGTTAGCTCGGCAGCGGGTGTGTGTGACCCCCGGGATGGGCTCCCCACACAAAAACAGGCCCAGCAAACGGAGGTTGTGGTTTTCAAAATCAAAAAGGTGCGGTTTATTTTCTATTTACAGTGACAAAACACAGCAAAGCAAAAGAAACATAAATAAAATAAATCCTGGTCAACTTGACCTCTGACTAAACATACAGGTTTCCTAACTAACAACTGGGATCAGCCTAGTGCTGTCCTAGTCCCTAAGTCCCTGGTTTTAAATGTCCAAGCAAATAGCCACACAGGCTTTGTCTCACCGCACAGGGGTTCACTCTCCCTAGACAGTCCACACAGGTCTGGTTCCAGGCATGAGCCAACACCTAATGAATCTGGGAGTTCTTATAGAGGCCTAAATGAGCTGACAAGCTTCAGCTGGTCTCATCAACTCCCTGTCTGCACGACGCCCCACACTCTCCCTAGAGGTATGAGTCATCCATGAGCCCACTAGCCTCAGCTGGGCTTATACAACTCTCCACCTAGTTGTATAAGTCGGCGTAAAGCCTGAATCTGGGTGAAATATATCTACCCCCCTGGATGCAACCAGGTGACTTTACCTTCCTGCTGTCACATACCCCCCCCTCTTGTTTTAACCTCGGGGTTGGAACACCAGCAATCAGGCATTCATGTACTCGAGACAAAGCATCCACATTCCCCATTTGAACGCCAGGGCGATGCTTTACTGTGAAGTTGAATTCCTGGAGGGCCAGGAACCACCTATTCACTCTTCTATTTGTTTCCTTGTTTTGAGCCATCCACTTTAACGGAGCGTGATCCGTAACCATGTCAAAGTGCCTACCTAGCAGGTAGTACCGAAGGGAATCTAGAGCCCACTTCACCGCTAAACACTCCTTTTCAACGGTGGCGTAATTTACCTCATGGGACTTCAACTTCCTGCTGAGGTAAATGACTGGGTGCTCTTCCCCGTTCCAGACCTGGGACAATACTGCTCCTAACCCCACATCTGACGCATCACTTTGTACGACAAAGTCTTTAGAGAAGTCGGGTGAGTACAACACTGGCTGGCTACATAAGGCTTGTTTCAAGAATTGGAATGCTGCCTCAGCCTCGGGGGTCCATTTAATCATGACCGACCCTTTCCCCTTCGTCAGGTTGGTTAGGGGCACAGCCTTAGAAGCAAAGTGGGGAATGAATCGCCGATAATACCCAGCGATTCCCAGAAAGGCTCGTACCTGCTTCTTGCTGTTGGGACGTGGCCAACTCTGGATGGCCTCGACTTTGTTGAGTTGGGGTTTTATTACTCCCCTCCCAATGGTGTACCCAAGATATTTGGCCTCCTCCTGCCCAATGGTACACTTCTTGGGGTTAGCCGTAAACCCCGCTTCCCGAACAGAGTCCAGGACTGCTTGCACTTTTGGCAGATGTGAGGCCCAATCTGTGCTATGGACAATTACGTCATCCAGGTAAGCCGCAGCATACTTCCGATGGGGCCTCAGCATCTGGTCCATTTTCCGCTGGAATGTGGCCGGCGCATTCTGTAACCCGAACGGCATTCTTTTATATTGGAACGCCCCGTCTGGGGTTACAAATGCGGTTTTCTCTTTGGCCGACTTGGCCAGGGGGATTTGCCAATACCCTTTTGTGAGGTCAAGAGTCGTCATGTATCGGGCTGTTCCCAGCCGGTCGATCAACTCATCTATACGTGGCATGGGGTAGGTGTCAAATTTTGTAACTTTGTTCAACTGACGAAAATCGTTACAAAATCGCCAGCTCCCATCCGGTTTAGGCACCAACACAATGGGACTAGACCAATCACTTTGGGACTCCTCTATCACCCCTAAGTTCAGCATTTTCTGTACTTCCTCCCGTATTGCCTCCCGTCGGGCCTCTGGGATCCGATAGGGTTTTAACTTCACCCTTTCACCGGGCGGGGTAATGATGTCATGCTCTACCCCAGATGTTTGTCCCGGCAGCTCAGAGAATACCTCCTTGTTGCGAAGCACAAACTCCTTAACCTCCTGTTGTTGGGGTTGTGACAAGGTGGCTGCTATTCCAACCTCAGGAATCACGCAACCAGTTTGAGCTGGTGACCAAGTGTCTGCGACTAGGGACTCTCTATCCCTCCAGGCTTTCAACAGATTAACGTGATAGATCTGTTCGGGCTTTCGCCTTCCTGGTTGTCTGACCTTGTAATTCACTTCGCTCACTTTTTCCATTATCTCATAGGGGCCTTGCCATTTGGCAAGGAATTTACTTTCAACCGTAGGGACAAGTACCAGTATCCTATCCCCCGGGGAAAAGGTACGGGTCTTGGCTCCACGGTTGTACACTCTCTGCTGTGCTAACTGCGCTTGGGCCAAATGTTCCTTCACGATGGGCATTACCTGTGCAATTCGGTCTTGCATCAGGGCGACATGCTCAATCACACTCCTGTGGGGAGAACTCTCACTTTCCCAAGTTTCCTTGGCAATATCCAACAGCCCTCTTGGGTGTCTCCCATACAGTAACTCAAAGGGGGAGAATCCCGTAGAGGATTGGGGCACCTCCCTAATAGCAAACATCAGATAAGGAAGTAGACAGTCCCAATCCTTTCCATCTCTATCCACCACTTTCTTCAACATTTGTTTTAGGGTTTTGTTGAATCTTTCAACCAGCCCATCGGTTTGGGGGTGATACACAGATGTACGTAATTGCGTCACTTTGAACAATTTACACAGCTCCTTCATAACCCGGGACATAAAGGGTGTACCTTGGTCCGTAAGCAGTTCTTTACAAATACCCACCCGGCTAAACACAAGAGATAGCTCTTTGGCTATGGTTTTGGCCGAGGTATTTCGGAGAGGGATCGCTTCTGGATAACGGGTGGCATAGTCCATTATAACTAATATGTACTGGTGCCCCCTAGCGGACTTGATTATAGGCCCTACCAAATCCATGGCGATCCTCTCAAACGGGACCTCAATGGTTTCTTCTGCCCTTTTTGCCACCCGATACAGTAGGTCCTTCTCTACGCTGAAGTATGGGTAAGTGCAGGTATTATCTGGGTTCACTAACTCGCCATCTATTTTCACTACGTTTTCCCGTGCCTTTATTAGGGCGGGGTCTTTCAACTGTTCTGTGGCAAAGTTTTCCCTGTGAACCTCAAGATCAGAAAACTCCACAGACGGTAGGTTTTCGTCTGAGGAGGTGGGCTCCTCTCCAGTTTCTTGAGTCTCCCCTGCCAATACTGATAAGGGAAATTCCGGAGAGTCCTCACCACTCTCAGGGGAGTTCTGGCTATCACATTCCTGGTACATAGGGGCACCAGTGGGGGGCTCAGGATCATCCCACAGTTCCCAGAACTTCGGAAAATCCCTTCCCACAATGGCGTCATGCGGTAACTGAGATACTAAGCCCACTGGATGAGAGAGGGTACCTTTGGGGGTCTCGAAACACACTGTAGTCACTGGATACTCTCGGGTGTCCCCATGCACACAAATAACAGCTACCTTGCTATTCCCAAAGACCTCTGTTTTAACTAACTTAGCCTTTATCAGGGTCACAAGGCTACCTGAATCCAGCAATACCACAACATTTCTACCATTAACACACATTTTGCATAAATGTTTCTCAGTTCCTCGAATGGCAGTGCATGCGACTGTCGCACACAGCGACTGACGTCTGCCCGTCAGAAAGTCACACTGCATGGGTTCCTCCACAACCGGGCAATTGGCTGCAATATGTCCCGCTTGCCGGCAGCGGTAGCAAACGATCCTTCTTGCCACCTCTTGAGCCGCTGATTTCCCAGGCTGTTCTCGCCAAACTTGGGGTAGAGCTCCCACCCTCTCACTCTCTCCACCCTCACCCCTTGGAATCCTCTTATCCGCCCCTGGGGATGGTCTGGTCTTAGGGTGGAAAGTCCGAGTGTCTCTGGAAGAGGCCGTCAGGTTCTCTGTAGCCAAGTATTTCTCCACACGATCCACAAGACCATCGGCCGTCTCTGGGTCTCCATGGCTTACCCACTTTTGGATGGCAGTAGGAAGAGCTCTCAAAAACCGATCCATTACAACACGTTCCACAATCTTTGGTGCGGACAAAGTCTCTGGCTGTAGCCACTTTCTGCTCATGTGAATGAGATCATACATTTGAGACCTGGGGGGTTTTCCAAGCTGGAAAGTCCAGTTATGCACACGCTGAGCCCGGACAGCCTGGGTGACACCCAGCCTTGCCAAAATTTCAGCTTTTAGCATCACATAGTCTTTTGCTTGGTTAGGCTCTAGGTCATAGTAAGCTTTCTGCGATTCACCAGTTAACAGAGGAGCCACCAGTCCAGCCCACTGCTCCTCAGGCCACTTTTCTCTTTCAGCGGTCCTTTCAAATGTGGTCAAAAATACCTCTGGATCATCCTCTCCAGTCATTTTTGTCAATAAACGACTCACCCCAAAGGACGCGGTATTAGTGGGACGGCTTTCCTCACTGGTCTGCGGACGTTGCTGCATTACTGCTTCCATCTGTTGTTTTAGTCTCTGCTCTTGCTTCTGCAACAGGTCTATGAAGCGGGCCTCAGATTGCTGCTGGGCTTGTTGCTGAGCCTCCAGACTCTGTTGCAAAGTTGCGTTTGTCTGCTGCTGGGCTGCAAGGCTCTGTTGATGAGCTTGCTGCTGGGCTGCGAAGTTCTGTTGTTGAGCTGCAAGGCTCTTTTGCAAACCTGCATTTGTCTGCTGTTGATTGGCATTTGCTAGAGCCAGCTGCTTCAGTATCTCCTCCATGCTGGCTTAAAAAAAAACTGCCACTGGTTCTCCACCAACTGTGAAGGGGTTAGCTCGGCAGCGGGTGTGTGTGACCCCCGGGATGGGCTCCCCACACAAAAACAGGCCCAGCAAACGGAGGTTGTGGTTTTCAAAATCAAAAAGGTGCGGTTTATTTTCTATTTACAGTGACAAAACACAGCAAAGCAAAAGAAACATAAATAAAATAAATCCTGGTCAACTTGACCTCTGACTAAACATACAGGTTTCCTAACTAACAACTGGGATCAGCCTAGTGCTGTCCTAGTCCCTAAGTCCCTGGTTTTAAATGTCCAAGCAAATAGCCACACAGGCTTTGTCTCACCGCACAGGGGTTCACTCTCCCTAGACAGTCCACACAGGTCTGGTTCCAGGCATGAGCCAACACCTAATGAATCTGGGAGTTCTTATAGAGGCCTAAATGAGCTGACAAGCTTCAGCTGGTCTCATCAACTCCCTGTCTGCACGACGCCCCACACTCTCCCTAGAGGTATGAGTCATCCATGAGCCCACTAGCCTCAGCTGGGCTTATACAACTCTCCACCTAGTTGTATAAGTCGGCGTAAAGCCTGAATCTGGGCGAAATATATCTACCCCCCTGGATGCAACCAGGTGACTTTACCTTCCTACTGTCACACAATGTACACATAGGCTTCTACCAGAGTTTAGGAGCTGCCGCGTTTAGGTTAGCTTCAACCTCCCTCTTCTGAACGTGGAAGAATCACGTTCAGGAGAGGAACGTTTTGACCTCACGGAAAAATGCAAAACGCTGCAAAAATGCAGCGATATTGCAGCGCTTTCTGTTTTTCCCACTGCCAGGGTAAATGTAGACCAGTGTACATGAAACCTTAGGCCCCTTTCACACTGGGGCGGGAGGTGCGCTGGCGGTATACCGTCGGAATTGCGGCGGTATTTGGCCGCTAGCGGTGCGGTTTTAATCCCCGCTAGCGGCCGAAAAAGGGTTAATACCCCCGGCAATGTGCCTCTGCAGAGGCGCATTGCCGGTGGTATAGCCACACTGTCCCATTGATTTCAATGGGCAGGATCGGTAAAGGAGCGGTATACACACCGCTCCTTCACCACTCCAAAGATGCGGCTAGCAGGACTTTTGGAGCGGTCCTGCTAGCGCATTGCCTCAGCGTGAAAGCCCTCAGGCTTTCACACTGAGACTGCAGGGCAGGAGTTTTCCAGGCGGTATTTAGGCGCTATTTTTAGCGCTTAAACGAACGTGTGAAAGGGGCCTTAGACAGTTGACAAGTGTCCCCATTAAAAGACTTCAGATCAATGTCATTGGATACCAGGGAATATAGGGTGAATCTCTTTAGCAGGGACACAGAAAATATTCCATCTCTATCTAAAACTTAAAAAAGTAAAGACACATGGTCCTTTATAGAGTATAGATGCCACCCCTATTGAATATAACAAATTCCTAATATAGCAAACAACCAAAAAGTAGAGAGTAACATTTGGAACTTTTAAAGTACAACTATCATCTATTGTAGTCTCATTACTTGTAGTCTCATTACTACATTTTATTACTAGCCACTTAAAGTGATTGTAAACGCCCACCTTGTAGAACAACCCGTTCAGTTTAAAATAGAAATGAAAGGCAAATCATGGGTATATAGATATAAGAAAACATAAATACCCTTTTCCCCTTTTTAATAAGTGATCACATTCCCCCTGTTATCAGCTGCATAAAAACTGGGGAAGGAGAAGCAGCAGTACACAGATCGTCCCAGTGAAGGTTGTGATGGGGGGGGGGGGGTCGGTGGTAGGATAAGTCTGATCATTGGAGGAGAGCAGGCTGAGTTCCCAGCACAGCTAGAGAACTGACCACGCTGAACTGTTGGGTTTACATTTTCTTAAAAATATCTTAAAACACATTATAGACATCATGTGAGTGGCTATTCACACCTCCACATATTAATGCTTCTCTTCTTCTGATCTTCTGGGGTCCCCCCACTTGGAGTACACCAATGGGGTGCCGTGCACACATGTGGTATTAATGATTTCAATATAGATTCTGGATTTATGTGACATGACATACAGTATACTCTCACCTCCTTATTTTCACCCACCCCCCACATCACGGCCAGATATTGGTGGATGTTGTTGAAGCCGTAGGATTACATTTTATGATGGTATAATGGAAATGTAGTTGATGGGTTGTAGGCATGGTGTGGGTAGTCACTTGATGTTTGTATAATGTCTCTAATGTGTTTTATGATATTTTAGATGTTTATTAAAACAATTAAATACGTTTTAACAGAAATTAAACAGTAGATTTTTTTTGTATTTAAAGGAGTAGTAAAGTTACATGTTTTTTCACCTTAATGCATCCTATGCATTAAGGTGAAAAAACATTCGACAATACCGCCCCCCCCCCCGAGCCCCCGTTTTTCTTACCTGGCCCCTCGAAAATCCCATGCTCGTCCCCGTCATCCTCTTCGTTTTTCTGCCTGGCCGCCGATTGGCTACACTGGATAGATTGAAAGCAGCGCAGCCATTGGCTGGCGCTGCTGTCAATCACATCCAATGACGCGGCACGCCGGGGGGCGGGGCCGAGTGATACAGTCGGCGGCTATGGCCGCCGCTGTATCACGGGAGCGCGCCCGCAATCACTCCACACCATGCGAGCTCACTCGCATTAAGGTGTGGAGTCCTTGCGGGGAGGAGCCAAGACAGCCGCCGAGGGACCCCAGAAGACCAGGATCGGGGCCACTGTGTGCAAAACGAGCTGCACAGTGGAGGTAAGTATAACATGTTTGTTATTTTAAAGCAAAAAAAAAAAAAAGGTATAGTGCTCCTTTAACTTAATGCAATAGCCTGATTCTCAACAAACAATCCTGTGAACTTTACAGCACCTTACCCATTTGGGCTTAAAATATAACTTTTATTGTAAAATAAAAATAAAATAAAAAGTGTGACTTAATCCTCACAGGAAAAGCAAAAAATCAAACCTCAAACCGAGGCTCCGTCAGGGGTGAGTAATGTGAGGACTCAAATAAGCCATATGGCTAATGGCCATATCTGTGTGGCTTATTTGAGTCCTCACATTTATTTATTTTTGTTATCTTGTCACATTTTTCACCCCTGATGAAGCCTCGGTTTGAGGATCTATCCATCCAAAGATGAGAAATAATTTATTTATATGCTTTCTTCATATTTTATGTCTGAGGTTTACAACCACTTTGAAAGTCCCACATGGTCAATCTATACTTTTTTTTTGTAAAAAAAAACGAATATATTTTTATTTGTTCTCATAGTTTTTTATATTACAGGAAACTGTAAAGATGTGAATATGCTCCATTATAAGCCTTTTTAAAGTATATCTAAAGCTCAACCTTTTTTTTTTTACCACGCAGGCAGCTCTCATTACCACATGGCATAGCCATAGGATGTATCTTTTTTTGTGCAGTCATACACTCAGAGGCGGCTCACTCTTAGGCAAATTAGCCGGTCGCATAAGGCCTCGCACTCTCAGGGGGCCTCGCAACCACCTAATTTCCCTAATTAAAGAGCTTGAGATGGGTAGGAATAGCAGTGCTCCGGGTGGCTGGAGGACGGAGTGAGTAGCAGAGCTCCCGCCTCTACTGCACTAGCTGCTTTGTATTACATTCCCTGCCTGTGTGCCTCTGACTCCAGCACCAAGACAGAGTGTACTGAGAAAAAAGTGCCCTGACACCAGCACTGAGAGAGTGGACACTGAAACCAGCACTTTAAGGCTCTTAATATATGATATTAATTCTGTTATTTATTATCGCTTGAATTATTTTTTCCATTAGGGGTGTGAGTGGGGCCTCATGTCTAAGTTATGCCTAAGGCCTCACAAAGTCTAGAGCCGCCTCTGCATACACTTTATTGGCTCCATCGAAAAATGTCAGTAATATGTAACGTTTTGCACTTGGTTTTGTGAAGGTTCATATTAATCCAAGTCATGGTCATGGTATAGCTAGTTTAGTTACTTTTACCTGGACGTGTTTTATTGTTGAAGATGTTTCACAACTTATCCAAAATCATCTTCATATCTGAGGGTCAGGAACATAGCCCCCTTCACCTTAATGCAATCACCATGGAATGTGTCAAGGAAGATGTTGGTTTTTCAAGAACAGAATGGGAGGTGGGAAAGGGGATTTGAAGAGGTCTATACATCAGACCAAAAAAAAAAAAAGGGGGGGGGCAGTTGAGGATGAAAGGGGACTGAGGGATTTGCTTCAAAAAGTTGGATTGTCCCATCTAATGAAGAAGCCTGGTAAGATGAGATGTGGTTGGCTATAATGTGTTACTGCAAATTGCACATCATCGATGCTCCGTGCACTGCTATATAAAATTGTCCATGTTCAGGAAGATGTATGGTCTGTGGAAGCCCACGGCATTTCCTTGGCAGGAATTTCCCAGGAAACCCTTTTGCTTGTTCAGTCTTGTTTAGCTGCAGCGAAGCCCAACCACTTTTTCCGGAATGATGCTTGGTGCTCACAGGAGCCTAAAAAAGCTGACATATACAATGTGAAGATATCTGATATTCTATCTTCACACAGAACATCTGGAGGACTTGTATCGTGCACTGGAATCTTTCCTCCTCCTGCAAGGTTATCCTTTTGCCTGAAAGCTACATTTTAGATTTGTAAAAAAAAAAATTAAGTGAAAAATAAAATAAATAAAATAAATATGAAAAATAAAATGTCAGGTTCCATGCCAGCCCCCCACCACCCAAACAAATTTAACAGTAAATAAGAAAAACTTTACAAATAAATAAAGATCTAACAAAAATAAGAGATAAAAAAAATACCTTAGTCCCCTCTTTCAAGAGGTTTGGTGATGTCACCGTGCTTTACCACTGGGATAGCTGGGCACAGGAAATCCCATGGGACTACATCCCAGTCCATTGCAGGACAGCATTCTTCTGGGATTTTGAGGGCCAAGAGCCAACAGTGAGGGGTGGTGACAATATACGTGCCTCCCAGAAGATGATTTTTTTTCTATTGTAAATTTGTATTTACAGATTATTTGTGTGGCTGGATAATAATAGTAGGGACTGTAATATGATTTATAAACATCACTTACCTTCATTGAAGCAAATACAATGGGGAAGACAGAGAGCAGAAGAGTTTGGGAGGAGCGGCAGAAATAAGACAACCCCCAAAGAGCTGTGACTTCTGTCAGCTGATTCCTGACAGCCAATTGAAAGGTAGCAAGGAAAGCAGAGGTGTAAGAGATGACTTCTTTGAATTTTGCATATACACAGGTCAAAGCCTCAGGTATGCGTCTGATGATGGATTAATGTAAACAAAAATCTCTACCTGTTGACAGCTCTTTGTGGACAGAAAGAGAAGGGGAGAAGATACAAAGTTGTAATTGCAGTCTGTTTGATTTGCATAGATATATTATTTTGCTGATAAAGATGTATTTGTCATTTAAAAACCAAGTTCACTTTTTTCCACCTATTATATTAAGTATTTGTTCTTTTAACTTTTTTACATTGATCAAATGTTTTTATGTTTTTTTAAATGTTTTTTTTATTGTTCATTTGCCCTGTCCCCAAAAACAAGCATACTTGTCTATTGTTGTGTAATATACTTTCCAAATAAATTATTGTGAAAACAATGTGATGGGGAACTTATACCACAACAATATAAAAAATGTATTAATTCATTTAAAAAAAAAAAAGTAGAAAAATTGCCTCGCAAGGTCACAAAATATTAAAAACATTTAAAAAATAAACAGGACCACACATTAAACTACCCAGTAAGGCTAGATACAAGCTCTAAAAAGTGCACAGTGCATGCTTATCAATCTGTATCCTCAGTATAGGATAAGATCCTGCTTACATTATCACATTGAAGGAACGCCCTTTAGGTCTAGTATGAATTTTAAGGGGGACCCCAAGCAAATATCAAGAAAAAAAGTGCGAGGTACCCCCCCAAAAAATTCTGACCCTTATCTGAGCATAGGCCAGGAAAAGAGGGGATGGCAAGCATGAGCCCCTTCCCAAACTATACCAGGCCACATACCCTCAAAATGGAGGGGAGTAACCTCCCTGGTAATATACCATGTTGGTGAGGCCCAGGGCCACCGGACCAGGGTTGTGGGGGTCTTTAGTAATGTTCACCAAACCTGCCTCCCACCAAACCAAGGTACGCTCAGCAAACAACATACATACAGACAAGGGGCCCCAGTAGGTTAGGGATCTCCAGATTCAATTTTTTGCTGCTGTGGTCCGACTTCCTGTAAGAGGATAGCTGTGTTCATTTTCATGGTGGTGCCAAGTGGTCTGGGAGTGTGCAGCCACACGGTGTGGCTTGATGAGCATAATTTATCGCCTGTTTTTGTGAGTAGATTTTAATTGTTTACCATTTATTAATAAATATTTGTTGGATAATGCCCTAGGCCAATGCGCCCTCTTTCTTCTATTCATTTCTGCAGTCCTATAAGGACAACCCTAGTCCTAGAGGGCAGCAAGGCCACAGAGGCACATCCATATAGGGTCAGTGGTACAGTCACTATTGGGCTCATTCACATATGCGCGGGAGTATTGTTGTTTAGGTGGGCCCTAGGCCCAGGTTATTGAATCAGGGAGAGACCATACACACAGTCCTTGATGTTGTAATTTACCTTGTGTATTGAATTTAGGTTAGTGGTAATGAATAACAGTTTTTTGTAGGCACAAAAATAAGGCAATAGTACCAGAGGACAGTTTGTGCTAAAGGTTTATGGTACTGGAACAACACTATAATGCTGCTGAAAAGAGCCCCACTTTACTGGTCCAGGTACTAGAGTTTTATCTCTAAACGGCCATTGTCCCTGAGCTGACCCTACTCTCTAGGAACCACTTTTTGTGCTATACACTCTCCCTAAAAAGCGGGGTCTCTGTTCCTGACCTACCACTCACTCCAGGCGTGCCTGAATAAAGCGGGTACCCACACCAAGATGGTCGCCAGGGATTTCAAGAGGTTGCAGCATCAAATCGGACAATTGGCTCCTCTGAGATACTGACGGCGTCCCTAGGGAGACAAACCCCCTAAAAGACCCCCTCCCCCCAACTGTAATATTTGAACAGTGCCATTTACAGGATGAATGGAGACCTGCACCTGCCTACAAGCAATTATACTCTACAGCTAGCCATTTCTGCCAAAAGGCCAGAATGATGGCAGAGCACCTGCGATTCCTGCTGTGCCTGGCAATGTCTCTTCTTGCTGAGCCACCTGAGATGCTGGACAGCCCCCTGTCTGATCCATTGGATAATCTTGCCTTGTGCCTTGTTTCTGCTGAACCTTGAACTCCTTTCTCCTCCCATGAGCTTCTTTTTTAAGCCACTCCTTTGCACTTCCTGTTTGCTAGATTATTGTGTTCTCTCCAGCCAATATCTCCCTCTTGTCACTCTTGCTGCTGTCCACATCTCCGCAACCACTCATTAAAGACTTTTGGCTTGTACCTTGACTATACTTCTGCTTGATCCCAACCTGCAATTGATTGTTTCTGACCTTAAACTTGTTTACTGACTATGCTTCTGCTTGAGCTCTATCTGCGATATTTGCTACTGGACCCCGGATGGTTCACCTCCTGGTGGGGGCAATCCTGAGAACCGCAACCTTGTGCTAACACATAGCAAAACCCATCTCCACCATCAGGAGCTCTGGTGAATGCCGGCTAGACTCTGCACTTCAGGTGAGCCTGTGTCATCCACCAGGGTAACCTGCTGTTACACTTATCCAGCTGGTCGGTGGGGGCCTCTTTACTGCTATAGCTACTGGCCTCCAAGCCTGACCCCTGACCATGACAGCAGCCCTACTGGACACTAATAAGAACAGATACTACATGTCATCTTTGCGGTGGAATGATCCTTTAGGCAAAATGCAGGTTTAAAGTGCTTTGTCCATATCGCATGGACAATAGCCAGACACTGCTTACCTCGCCTTACTCCTTTTAGAGAGGCAGCCTGTATCGGGATGAAATATATACAAATATAGTGAAATTATTCCTCTCCCGGGGGACCATGAAGGAGTTTTCATAACATCTGCTGATTGAGGAAGAGGCAGAATTATAGGGCCTGTCAGCAGGTTTGATTGTGTTGGAGGCTGACAGAGGGGACCTGTATTTAAACAGGGAGCAGCCCGTGGTGATGTTACTCGCAGCGTGCGGAAGATGGAGCGGAGTTATTAGAGAATTAATTTGTATCGCAGCTGTAAAACACCGCGGATGTCTGTCCCAGAGGGCCATAATCAAGTTTTTTTTTTTTTATTTAGCAGCTTTAATCCTTTCACTTCATCAAAGAATCCCGCAGCGTTTATATTCAGCAAGTGGGCAAATGTGTTCTGGCGTGGGATGGGAATTATTGTCATGAATCACTAACCAATATGACAGCAGTGTTCATTAGATAGAATAGAAGCAAGTGAAGGCACAAGAGCTTGCACTCAGGCAAGGTAAGGTTTGTGATGTGGTCCAAATACAGACAAATGTGGCTGAGATATGATGACAATGTTTTTGGAAAATTTCAGCTGTAACAGGAACAGAAGAACACCGTACTATGAAAAATGCAAATATTTTCCAGGATGCTGGCAATCAACAGTGGTATCGTTAACTACATGACCTCCGGAAGATTTACCCCCCTTCATGACCTGGCCATTTTTTGCACTGCGTTCATTTAACTGACAACTGCGCAGCCATGCAACGCTGTAAATACGTGAAATTTATGTCCTTTTTTTTGCACAAATAGAGCTTTCTTTTGGTGGTATTTTATCACCTCTGCGGATTTTATTTTTTGTGCTATAAACAAAATAGACCGACAATTTTGGGGAAAAAAAAAAAAAAGTTTTACTTTCTGCTATAAAACAAATCTAATAAAAAATGCAAAAAAATCGAATTTCTTCATCAATTTAGGCCAATATGTATTCTGCTACATATTTTTGGTAACAAAAAATCCCAATAAGCGTAAATGATTGGTTTGCGCAAAAGTTATCGCATCTACAAACTATAGGATATATACTGAAATTGGTTTTTTTGTATACTAGTAATGGCGGCGATCAGCGACTTATAGTGGGACTGTGATATTGCGGTGGACAATCGGACACCTAACTGAGACTTTTAGGAAACAGTGACACTAATACAGTGATCAGTGATAAAAATATGCACTGCCACTGTACTAATGACACTGGCTGGGAAGGGGTAAACATCTAGAGCAGGGATATGCAATTAGCGGACCTCCAGCTGTTGCCAAACTACAAGTCCCATGAGGCATAGCAAGACTCTGACGGCAGCAAGCATGACACCCAGAGGCAGAGGAATGATGGGACTTGTAGTTTTGCAACAGCTGGAGGTCCGCTAATTGCATATGCCTGATCTAGAGCAATCAAAGGGTTAAATGTGTGCCCAAGCAGTGTTTTGGTGTACTGTGTGTGGCAAGTACAAGTACAACCGACTGAGCGTCCACCTTGCTGATAATAACCTTCTTGATTCCCTTGAGTCTGGATTTCGTCCTCAACATTCCACAGAAACTGCTCTCCTAAAACTAACAAATGATATACTAACGGCCAAAACTAAGGGACACTATTCTGTACTCCTACTCCTGGACCTCTCTGCTGCCTTCGATACGGTTGACCAACCCCTCCTCCTAAAAAAGCTACATGCCTCTGGTCTCCGCGACTGTACCCTTCGCTGGTTCTCTACCTACTTATCCAACCGCACCTTTAGCGTTACTTACAACTCTACTTCCTCCTCTCCTCTTCCTTTCTCAGTTGGGGTCCCCCAAGGTTCTGTTCTTGGACCTCTCCTATTATCCATCTACACCTCCTCCCTGGGTCAGTTTACAGGCAGTCCCCGAGTTACGAACGGGTTAGGGACTGTAGGTTTGTTCTTAAGTCGAATATGTTCGTAAGTCGGAACAGCATGCGTAAAACGGCAGATACGTTGTTTTCCGATGTTCCGTCGAATGTGCCCGCCGTCGAAAATGTTCCGTCGAATGTGCCCGCCGTCGAAAAGGTCCTGTCGAATGTGCCCGCCGTCGAAAAGGTTCCGTCGAATGTGCCAGTCGTCGAAAAGTTCCTTTCGAATGTACCCGCCGTCGAAAAGTGGCCACGCAGCCTCCCGTTCGTATGTAGGAGTCGTTCGCAAGTCGGATGTTCGTAACTCAGGGACTCCCTGTATTGCCTCCCATGGCTTCCAATACCACCTCTACGCTGACGACACTCAAATCTATTTCTCTGCCCCTCTACTCACTCCTTCATTCTCCTCATGTATCTCTAATTTACTATCCGATATATCAGTTTGGATGTCACACCACTTCCTCAAACTTAAAGGGGTTGTAAAGGTTTGTTTTTTATTTTCTAAATAGGTTCCTTTAAGCTAGTGCATTGTTGGTTCACTTACCTTTTCCTTTGATTTCCCTTCTAAATATTTTTTTTCTTTGTCTGAATTTCTCACTTCCTGTTTCTCCTCAGAAAGCTGTTCTGTAAGCTGTTCTGGCTGACTAAACACCGCTCGGATGATGGTGTGAAGTTTACTGAGGAGAAACAGGAAGTGAGAAATTCAGACAAAAAAAAAAACATTTAGAAGGTAAATCAAAGGAAAAGGTAAGTGAACCAACAATGCACTAGCTTAAAGGAACCTATTTAGAAAATAAAAAACGAACCTTTACAACCCCTTTAATCTATCCCAAACTGAACTGATCATTTTTACTCCCCCTCGTGCCCCCTCCCCCGATCTCTATGTTAAAATTGATGGCACAACTATCAGCCCATCCCCACACGCCAAGGTCCTAGGAGTAGTTCTGGACTCTGAACTCTCCTTTAAGCCTCACATCCAATCACTGTCCAAATCTTGCCGCCTCAACCTCCGCAACATCTCCAAAATACGCCCCTTTCTAACTAACGACACAACAAAGCTCCCAATTCACTCCCTGGTCATCTCTTGCCTTGATTACTGCAACTCCCTCCTCATTGGCTTGCCTCTGAAAATTTTAACCCCCCTTCAGTCCATCATGAATGCTGCTGCCAGACTCATCCACCTTACCAACCGCTCTGTCTCCGCTACTCCACTCTGTCAATCCCTCCACTGGCTTCCGCTCACCCAACCAATTAAATTCAAAATACTAATGACTACCTACAAAGCCATCCACAACACTGCCCCCAGCTACATCACTGACCTAGTCTCTAAATACCAACCTAATCGTTCTCTTCGTTCTTCTCAAGACCTCCTGCTCTCTGGCTCTCTCATCACCTCCTCCCATACTCATCTCCAGGACTTTTCCAGAGCCTCTCCAAGCCTATGGAACTCCTTACCCCAATCTGTCCGTCTATCTCCTTCTCTATTAGCTTTTGGAGGATCCTTTTAGAGGATCCCTAAAAACCCTCCTCTTCAGAGAAGCCTATCCTACCCACACCTAACAACTGTAACAACTGTATTTTCATTTTGTCCACCTGATCATCCACCACAGCTACTACTCTTTGTTTCACGTGACCCTCCCTTCTACCCTTCTAGACTGTAAGCTCTAAAGAGCAGGGCCCTCTGATCCCTCTGTATTGAATTGTATTGTGATTGTACTGTCTTCCTACCTTCTTCGTTGATCTTCGTTTGCGGGAAAATTTGTCCTATCGTGGGACTGCGGGAAAACAGTGTGTATGCGGGAAAGTCTCGCAGAATCCGTGCGTGTTGGGAGGTATGGATACGCCGTGCCACCATACATATAAGTGATAAGGTCGGCAAGTGGTTAAAGTGGAATTCCTGCTTATACTTGTAGCGGGTGTTTGAATTTATGTGAGGACTCTGGTGGTGTGGGGTTCCTTGGGGCCTACAGGTGGCGTTGTTGCCTTGGGCTAGAACTGAACTCACACCGCAAACTGTGCCTTTTTGTCCTCCCTTGGAGCTGGTACAGCGGGGCGGGGAACCCGCTGTGACGCAAAGGGAGAGGTCATAAAAGGGGCGGACGCCCTGACCTTGGGGGCAGAGAGTTGGAGGACGCGGCCGCACCCAGGCACCTTCAGCTTGGGTGCTGGCGTTCCGGTGTTCCGGGCCTAGGTGCCCTTGGCCTAGCTGGAGCGGAGATGAAGTCCATCTCAGGCACCCTTAGCCTGGGGAGAGGTACTATGGCGGATGCCTGGGGCTCAGTACCTTTGACTGAGTTCCGCGAGGGTGGAGGAATCCGAGGGGGCCCTAACTCCTTGGGTGCCCGTGTCTGAGTTCGTGAGGACTGGTGCACAGTAACTTCTCCGAAGAGCCCGGCGCGGCATCGCTGGTGACGGAGAGGCCTCCAATTCTCCCTTGGATGGATTTCTTCCTCTGACAGGGGCAAAGTGAGCGAAGGTAATTCACGTTCTATATTACGTGGTCAGTGGCAGTGACTATTCACCACTGGTGACAGCACAGTGGGCAGCAGCAAGAAGAGAAAGGAGTGTGCCTCGATCTGTCCCCATTTTCCAAAGGAGAAAGATTGTTTTATTGCTTGGCAAGAAGAATAAAACTGAGTTGTACCTATTCACTGTGTGGAACTCGGGTTACTAAAGCAAAGGAGTCAGGGACGAAGGACTGGACTTGACTCTAGGACACCTACACAGAACCCAATCTTCTGGCCTTCACCTCTTAGTTACGGAGGACATGGGCCATGGTGTGTATCATCTCTCTCTCCCAGGTACCCCTAGACAACAGCCATATAACCGATAAAGCAAGGGAGAGGGGTGAGGCCGCTACATACTGAACTAGCTTTAAAACTGTCCCCTCCCCCCTCCTAACACCTATGCTAACTAACCTGCATAAGAAGGATGTGTAGGATACTTACCTATGTTCAGGCTACTCTAGTCCGGTCACGTGATCTCCCCTGTGTCAGCCAGTGACGGCTGCAGGGGAGAGGAGAGAGCGCTCTAACAACGGCTAGTAAAGCCTGGAGCAGTGATGCCACACATAGGCTTCAATGACCCATTCAAAGTTGGTGTTCCCTTTTCTCCCCTTAAGCTGCACATACAGGGGACCTGAATCATACGACTGGACCAAAGCAGCTTAAAGGGGTTGTAAACTTTCGTGTTTTTTCACCTTAATGCATCCTTTGCATTAAGGTGAAAAAACACCTTGCAGTATTCGGCCCCCCAGCCCCCCTGTTTTACTTACCTGAGCCCCGAATTTCCATTGGCGTGTCCACGGGTTCCTGGCTCTTGATTGGATAGATTGATAGCAGCGCAGCCACTGGCTCCCGCCCAATGACGCGGGTGCCGGGGGGCGGGGCCGAGTCATACATTCGGCTGTTAAGGACACCGAATGAATGACTCAGGAGAGAGCTTCCCAGAGGGGGTTATCTGATGCGGGGAGGAGCCGCGAGAGCCGCCGGGGGACCCCAGAACAGCAAGATCGGGGCCACTCTGTGCAAAACGAACTGCACAGTGGAGGTAAGTATGACATGTTTGTTATGTAAAAAAACAAAAACAAACCTTTAGTGTCACTTTAAAAATAGGTAAGTATATACGTCTTTCTTACACACGGGGGGGGGGGGCAGTTTTAAAGCTACTTAGGCATCAGCTGGAATTCCACTTTAAAGGCATCAGCTGGAATTCCACTTTAACCACTTAAAGCGGAGTTCCACCCAAAATTGGAACTTCCGCTTAAACCACTCCTCGCCCCCTTACATGCCACATTTGGCATGTAATTTTATTGGGGGGGGAGTGGGGGCTTCAGTAGGAGTGGGACTTCCTGTTCCACTTCCTCCTTCCGCCCAGCGACTCGTCATATCGCCTTAGGTGGCCCTTCCCTGTAGGCGATCACCTGGGACACGTGACAGGTCCCAGGAGATCGCCTGTCCACTCAGATTGTGCAGCGCCGCTCGCACATGCGCAGTGAGTACCCGGCCGTGAAGCCGAAAGCTGTCACAGCTGGGTGCCCACAGTTGGAATGGAGGCGCCGGTGGAGAGAGGGGGGAGAGGAGCGAAGCTCCGTTCGGCCGCGTCGTTGGACAGTGGAACAGGTAAAGCCCTGTACACACGATCGGATTTCCTATGGATTCTAATCCGATGGATTTTTCCATCGGAAATCCGATGAAGCTGACTTCCATCAGTCTTGCCTACACACCATCAGTCAAAAATCCGACCTTCCCAAATGCTGTGACGTAAAACACTCCGATGAGCCGAGAAAAATTAAGTTTGATGCTTCTGAGCATGCGTCGACTTGATTCTGAGCATGCGTGGGTTTTTTGTCCGATGGAGTTCCACACAGACGATCGGAATTTGCCATCGTTTTTTTTCCCATCGGATAAATTTAAAACATGTTCTATTTTTTTATACCGATGGAAAAAAGACTGATGGGGCCCATACACGATCGGTTTGTCCGATGAGAAAAGTCCATCGGACTGTTTTCATCTGTAAAAACCGATTGTGTGTACACGGCATAGGTGTCTGTTTATTAAAAGCCAGCAGCTACACTTTTTGTAGCTACTGTCTTTTTAATAAACATAAAAAAGGCTGGAACTCCCCTTTAAGATTTACCTCAATTCATGGCCGGAGCATCTTTTGCTATACGGCACTGCGCACAATGTTATCATTATAAACCTCAAACTCTTGGATGTTTGTTTGGTGTTTTCATTGGATTATAAATATGTTCTTTGTCAGCACATGTGAGTACAGCACCTCTGATTGGCCCCAAGTACTGCCTTTCCTTCTCCCAGTCTTCTTTACAGAGAATCACAGGAGGTCACAATGAAGACAGATTCAGTTACCTACATGAATTGCATTTATAAATACATTTTATGATTTTTTTAAACTCAGTCTGTGAATGGATAGTGAAGGAGCAGCAGGACACTGAGGAGGACATCCCTCTGCTCTGTTCCTATGTTCCTTATACTACAACACACTGGCTTTCTTCTGCTATGAATCACGTTTATCATTAAAAACCTTGGACTCTTGGATGCTTGGTGCTCTCATTGAATTGTAATCAGGGCCGTCTTTAATGTTGATTGGACCCGGGGCAAACATTTTCTTGCCCCCCCCCCCCCCATGCAATTTTGCTCTCCACCTGCTCCGAGACATACAATAAATAAGAGCTAGACTTAAAATCAGTTTACTGTATCAGATCAGGCAGTGATTGCGATTGGTTTCCAGAGGTTACAGCATATCATTACCACTTACTGACTGGTTGCTAGAGGTTACAGCACACATTATGGCTCACTGATTAGTTGCTAGAGGTTACAGCACATTATTTCTACTTGTTGATTGTTTGCTAGAGATTACTGTACAGTAATACTGCTCACTGATTGGTTGCTAGAGGTTACAGCATCATCCCTTCACTGCAGAGGGGCATGATATACATATGAATGCCGCCGCAATTTACATATAAATGCACTCATTATTTACATATGAATGACGGTTATTTACATGTAAACACAGGGTCTGCAGGTGAGTCATCTGTACACAACAATAGGGCAGAGCTGGGCAGCATTAGTAGCAGCACTTCACACTGAGATATCAGGACACAGCACAGGACTAAAACTTCAAGGGACAAGGGAATTTAAACTGGTATAGTTGGCAAGTATGAGGCAGCTGCTCTGGGCCCCACAACAATGACAGGGCCCAGGGCAGCTGCCCCTTTTGCCCTGCCTTAAAGACGGCCCCGATTGTAATTATGTACAGCACATGTAAGTGCAGCACCTCTGATTGGCCCCAACCACTTCCCCTCCTTCTCCCAGTCTGAGTTCTTCTTTACAGGGAATTTTTACCAGAGGTCACAATGAAGACAGATTCAGTTACCTACACTAATTGTATTTTCTAAAACATTTCATGATTTTTTTAAAACCCAGTCTGTGAATAAGTAGTAAAAGAGCAGCAAGACAATGATAAAGTCATCCCTCTTCTCTCTTCTCCTCTACACTAATTGCATTTATAAATATATTTCATGATATTTTTAAACCCAGTCTGTGAATGAGTAGTAAAAGAGCAGCAAGACAGCGATAAAGTCATCCCTCTGCTCTATTCCCCTCTACATTAATTGCATTTATAAATACATTTTAGTTTTTTTTTTTAATGCTTGTTTATTTTAATTGGTGTTTTTTTATATATGTATATATATATTTGTGGGATGAGGGGATGAATATGGAACGTCTGCGAGGCCCTTCAGATCCAGAATGTAGACACGTTCCCAGGCTGTCAAGCTGTGTCTCTTTTATAAGACTTGTCTCCTTCCATTAGAGACTTGCAGATGACTTTATGGTAATACCCCCAATGCATTAATCCACTGTTCCTCCACCTCTGCCTTCTTTTCCCTAATAAATCCCATATGTAAATCACAGACTGTCGTTGTTTTATACTTTTAATAAAAGTCTGGGGTTATGAGCTACCGCCGGCAGTCATGACTATTAACCTGTCACCAAAAACAACGCTTTTTACTGGAGCCATTCAGCAGAAGTGATAAAATTCCGCTCAGTGTCCTTATTGTTAATGTAGCAGCACTGACTGGTATTTATAGGGACTAAAATAACATCACCCCAGTGTCACTTCAGGACGCCAATAAATCCTTTCTATGAAAAAAAAGATCAAACTATTGTTTATGGAATCCCTATTGTTCTTACAGTCAGGCACGTGTGTAGAAATTTAAAGCTGAACTCCAGAATGAGCAAATATTGTCTAAATACAAGAGACGTGTAGGATTGATACTTGATGTGCTTTGTGTATTTATTCCAGATCTGTGCAGTAGTCCAGTGTGACACTATTCCTCTGTAATAAAGACTGCTCAATGCTGCTCTCTCTCCTTGTGCAGGGTGACTGGTCTTGTCTCCGCCCCCTCCTTTCGTTTTCTGCAGGGAGCCTGTAGTAGGTGGGGCCTGTGGAGTCCCTCCCACATCTTTTCTCTCCCTCCTTGTGCATGGTAACTGGTCTTGTCTCCGCCTCCTCCTTTAGTTTTCTGCAGGGAGCCTGTAGTAGGTGGAGCCTAAGTTCCGCCCACATCTCTTCTCTCCCTCCTTGTGCAGGGTGACTGGTCTTGTCTCCGCCTCCTCCTTTAGTTTTCTGCAGGGAGC
This sequence comes from Rana muscosa, assembly GCA_029206835.1. NCBI lineage: Eukaryota > Metazoa > Chordata > Amphibia > Anura > Ranidae > Rana > Rana muscosa. The sequence goes on from CM055127.1 coordinate 138,968,049, forward strand.
CTGTAGTAGGTGGGGCCTGTGGAGTCCCTCCCACATCTTTTCTCTCCCTCCTTGTGCAGGGTAACTGGTCTTGTCTCCGCCCCCTCCTTTAGTTTTCTGCAGGGAGCCTGTAGTAGGTGGAGCCTAAGTTCCGCCCACATCTCTTCTCTCCCTCCTTGTGCAGGGTGACTGGTCTTGTCTCCGCCTCCTCCTTTAGTTTTCTGCAGGGAACCTGTAGTAGGTGGGGCCTGTGGAGTCCCTCCCACAGCTCTGCTCTCTCTCCTTGTGCAGGGTGACTGTTCTTATCTCCGCCCCCTCCTGTAGTTTTCTGCAGGCACCCTGTAATGGGTGGGGCCCGCGGAGTCCCTCCCACAGCTCTGCTCTCTGTACAGGCCATGTACATCAGGGTGATGATATTGCGACTAATTTTACAAGGTAACATTTGGAGCACACAATGTAGATGTATATCATCTGTGGCTATTGAGGAATATATTCAAATAAAAGATTCTCTTCCTGGACTTCAGGTTTCAAAAAATGTGTGGCTGCTTCTCTCAGCTTATCATAGGGGTACAAATCTGACCTGGAATAAAATAAGCCCCAGGATGCAACACAAGTCTCCTTTTTTTGTGCCGTCAATTGGGGTGCAATGAGCTGAAACTGCAAATGGAGAAGATGGGGTTGTTTTACTAAAGTAGGGACAAGAGGCTGTTCACTTTGCATGTGCAATGGTCCATATAACATGCATGCTGGTGTGCAGTATTGCAGTTGTAGTGCCCCCCCCTGACCCCCTGAAGACAGAATAACACCTCCAGAGGTAGGGAGTGAGTTAGCATTTACCCCAGGGCTGAGTCCCGCGGTTGCTTAGTACAGAGGCAGAGACAGAGAACATGACAGAGATCTAATGTTCTCAGTGATCGTGATCTCTGTCATGTCCCTGGCAACCCATCCCCCCCAACAGTTAGAACACACCTAGGGAACACAGTTAACCCCTTAAACGCCCCCTAGTGTTAACCCCTTCTAGGGTTGCCACCTTTTCTTCAAGTCAAACCCGAACACTTTAGCGGTGCACAGCAATTATTTTTATAGTATAAACTATACATACATTTTGCTATTAAATAACATTTCTAATCATATAAAGTTAATAACAAGAGTCCCCCTTTATATCAGAGTCCACAGAGTTCCCCTTTTACATCTGAACTCGCAGAGTTCCCTTTCACTGTAAAGGGGGACTCTGCAGACTCTGATGTTAAGGGATGCTCTGGGAACTCTGATTTAAGGGGGAACACTGAGAACACTGATGTACGGAGAGGACTCTGATGTAAGGGGGAAACACTGTGGCCTCTGGTGTAAAGGGGAACTCTGATGTAAGGGGTGCTCTGAGAACCCTGATTTGCCTTAGTTTACTCATTCAGAGGCAGGAGAGAGAAGGGGGGAAACTTCAGTCACAGACGGGGATGGATGGTGAGCTCACTCACCCCTTGGCAGTCAGCACCTCTCATCCAGATGTATCTGAGGCTGCTGGACTTCAAATTTCCAGCCCCAACTTTCCTTTTCTGAGCGACAGCGCCGGGGATTGGAGTGTGGGCAGACACAGAGGGGTAGGGGTGGGGGAAAGAGGTACAGATCGAGCCCTCTCTCCTCTCCTGTCTGTGTGTGTGTTTGGGTGGGGGGGGGTTGTTAGTGTTGGCTTTGGGCAGCATAAAAGAGAGAGTGTAACAGACACTCTCAGCTTAGACAACTGCAGACAGCAACCCTGCTGGGAAGCCATAGTCCAGTCTAAATAACGTGTCCGGGTTTCAGGCAGTCTGAAACTGGACGCATAATTCCAAACTCGAACTGTCCGGGTGAATCCTGAACAGGTGGCAACCCTAACCCCTTCCCTGCCAGTGTAATTTTTACATTGATTAGTGCATTTTTATAGCACTGATCAATTTAATAATGTTACTGGTCCCCAAAAAGTGTAATTTGGGGTCAGATTTGTCCGCCGCAATGTCGCAGTCCCGCTAAGAATCGCAGATCGCCGCCATTACTAGTAAAAGCAATAAAAACGAAATAAAAGTCCCTAAATCTATCCCATAGTTTGTAGACGCGATAACTTTTACGCAAACCAATCAATATACGCCTATTGCGATTTTTTTTACCAAAAATATGTAGAAGAATATATATCGGCCTAAACTGATGAATAAATGTGTGTTTTTTTGGATATCTATTATAGCAAAAAGTAAAAAAAAATATTTTTTTCTTCAAAATTTACGCTCTATTTTTGTTAATAGCGCAAAAAAGAAAAACCGCAGAGGTGATCAAATACCATCAAAAGAAAGCTCTATTTGTGGGAAAAAAAGGACATATATTTTATGTGGGTACAGCGTAGGGTGACCACATTTCCAAACTACCATTCAGGGACACCCCCCCCCCTACCCAAAAAGCACAGTAATTGGACACAAGAGGTGGGATTTATCATCACAAGCAGGGGGCGGGGATTGTGCTCCTCCAGGCATTCCCGGCCAGGACAAGTACTGTCAGTGAGTAAAGCAGTGATGTGGCGGCCTTTTTTGGGGGCATCAGATTGGCCCGGGGGGTAATATGTATTTTAGATATGTGCCGTAGCAGTCCGTTTAGTTTAATTTTCATAGTTTCCAATTCAGTTGAGAGCCTCTTCTGATAATTCTTTTTATCATAACTTTAGATTTTGAATGCATTTCCATACGAATCATGTATGTGAATATCAGATATTTTTATTTCATGTTTTCCATAAGTATACCTATAATTTTCTATCTATATTTGTATTTATATGTAGCTCACCCCTCTCACCCTTTCTTCTTCTCGGCTTGCTGTCTTGTCTAGGGGAACCTGGGAGGAGGGGTGAGAACCACCATAGCCCATGTCCTCTTCTGGATAGAGGTGAAGGCCCGAATGTATTTTACCATCGGGTCGTGTGTATAACCCAGGGTCAAGTCTTTCCTTGATATGACCCCCCCCCCCCCCCCATTGCTCCCAGTAACCGGAGTTCCACACCACTGAAAAGGTCCAACTCTTATTTATTCTTTAACAGCAATAAATCGTCACTTAGCACAGACAGGTTGTGACCAACGAACAGTTCAGTATTGGTGGGGAGTAGGTCAAGGCACAATCCTTAATCAAACTAAACCATTGAGATATCACCAACGGTTATGATGCACAGTGGCTGTGAATGTACTTCTTTCCTTTCCTGAGTCTCTACCAGCAACTCTAATGAACATGAAACAGGAGTTACCTTCTTTAAGCTGTGACCCCAGTCAGAGGGAAGACATCTTTCCGAGAGAGTTACTGGAGGCCCCACCGTCACCGTCAAATGCTGCACCGGACTGTTCGGAAGGGTTACACTCCCCGGCCTCCTCGTCTCGGATTCGGGCGCCCAACACCTTAGGGCCCCTCGGACTCCTCCACCCTTGCGGAACCCAGTCGAAGGTACTGGGTCCCAGGCCTCCTCAATAGTACCTAACCCCAGGACTAAAGGTGCCTGGGATGGACTCCATCTCCCGCTCCGGCCAGGTCAAGGGCCCCTGTGCCCGGAACTCCGGAACGCCCGCACCCAGGCCGAAGGTGCCTGGGCGTGGCGGTGTCCTCCGACTCTGAACCCCGTGCTCAGGGCGTCCGCCCCCCTTATCTCCTCTCCCCAGCGTCACAGCAGGTTCCCCGCCCCGCTGTACAAAGGCCGGAAAGGGACAAAAAGAGTACAGTCTTGCAGTGAGGGTTCAACCCCTGGCCCAGGGCAACAGCGCCACCCTTGGACCCCAGGGAACCTCACACCACCAGAGTCCTCCATAAACAATAATCAGTGCATCTGGGTTACACTACCACCCAGATGCTTCCCTTAAATTTAAATACCCACTACATATATTTTTTGTAGCAGTGATAAAGGGGGAGTTGGCCTTGTGTGTCATCCTGCTATGAACCAATACTATCATTAAAAGACTTTTGCTTGGTGCCTTCATTAGACTGGATATCATATTCAAGATGGTGGCGCCCAGCAGCAGTCTCAGGGCTTTTGGATGTCTTCACAATGGAGGTTTTACAGGTAATAACATGCCTATAATAGGTTTAATGAACATATGATCTTATAGGATAATGTATGTTGAAATGAATGGTCTAGTGACAGGGCCTCTTTAAACCAGTATTAAACCCAAAAGCAAACATCTATTCTAATGCAGCTTACCAATTCTTACATGTGGTGGCTGCATTTGTTTTCTTTTTTTTTTAAGGTTTCTTTCTGCTGTTTTTATCTGGTAATTCAGCCAGCATGTCTTTTGTTTTTCAAAAGCACAAGCTCTCCAGCAGAATGTATCAGTTTACATGGATGGGAGAAACAGTTTAACACTGGCAGGGATGCTTAAAGTTATCAGCTTTTATTTATTTATGAAAAATCTTTATCCCAAAAGGGTGCAAGCTGGAGTTTGGCTTCAATTTGTAAGCGTCTTTAAGCCCAGGTTCACACTGGGCTGCGAGAGTGAAGCCGTGCGAGTTCAGCTGAATTTCACTCCCGCTGGTCAGTCCCGATTTCGTCAGGTTTCTGTACAGGTGTCAATGTAAATCGCGGGCCAAAATCGCAAAAAGTAGTACAGAAACTACTTTTTGAAATCGGTGCAGCGCCACAGATGCGGCGTCGCACCGATTAGGACGGTGCCATTGCCGGCAATTTGCGGCAAATACCGCCATTTTGACATGCGATTTGACATGCCAAATCACATGTCAAAATTCACCAGTGTGAACCAGGGCTAAATCTGCTAATACATTTAACACTATCCCCCCCCCCCCCCCCCCTAGACTGACAATGCTGCTGTCTGCTGTTCCTCCTGTTCTCATTCATCATCAGTGGTGTCTCAGTAACTCAGGAGGTGTGTTACTGACCAGGTGAAAATAAGTAAGAAAGCCTAAAAAAGAAAACAAATGCAGACACCACATATAAGGATTGATAAGCGGCAATATAAATTTTGGGTTTTGGGTTTAATGGCGCTTTAACCTCTTTAAAGGTATTTGTCTGAACTACAGCAATGTCAGTCTCTAAAAGGAGGTAGTGGTGATTTATTTTTTCACATAAATATATTTACATCTAGGCATTTTCCTTCATTAAATATATTTCACTCGGGCTCTTTGAAATTGCGCTTTAATGAAAGTTTGCCTCTCAGGAATTTTCCATAGTTAGTGCAGGAAAAGTGTAAATTGTGATGTTGTTATATAGGAGTAATTTAGTTTTATGCCGGAATAATTGAATCCTTCAGTCTCCTGGGAAAGGAAGGCCTCTCGTACTCTGACAGCTCAAAGCTTTTTTTAATTCTCTTGTTTATCGGCTAAATTTGGCCTTGTGAAGGAAGGTGAGGCCTTGGAGCAGTTATGCCATTTACCTCTCTACGTCTCAATGGCCAATCAGATCTTTGAAGGTCACTATGGAAAAACGCCCTTTAATGGTCTGACCAGCCACTGTGGCTATAAAGTAAATACTCACAGTTTGCATATTGGTGAAGTTACCTTGTATGAGGACCACCTACAGGAGATAAGGAACACAAATTTAAGTTGTTTTTTTGGGGTGGAATAACAGTAGATAATGGATATTACTTAGTTTCATAAAAGGAAAGGAAGGAGCAATTCAATCAATGCAATCAACCAGGATCACCTTTACTGGAGTCAGACTACTATAAGCAGTGGCAGCCCATCCATTTGGGGCGCCGCCCCCCTAACCCATGCCCTCGGCCCCTAATCTACGTGCAGGGTGCCTGACGCATGGATTCCAATGGGGTTTTTTCTTTTTTTTGAAGCACATGATTAGAGCCTAAAGCTCTAATTGGCTTCAAAAAAGGGTGGGCTTGGGACGCAGAGCAGTGCGCCCTGAGCCCACCCAGTTGTGTGACAATAGCAAATTAATGTTCCCTATTGTCTTCCTGATTCTCCTCCTGGCCATTTGGGAAGTGAGTCCTAAAACCAGATTGGCCAGAGAGTCTTAGGACTCTCGACCAATCGGGTCTTAGAACCCACTTCCTGTTCGGCCGGGAGGAGAAGCAACGGCCCCGGGACGAGGAATAGCTGGAGTGAGGAGCAGCAGCCCTACCCTGGATCCTGGTCACCTGTCTCCTAAGGTAACGAGGCCTGTGATCGCTGCCTTCCCATCCGCCTCTGCGAGGAGGGAGGAGGGGGGATGATCGCCACCTTCCCATCCGTCTCCTGGGGGGCTGGATGTCGGTTTGCTGCCACCCCCAAAATAGCACCAGCCGCCACTGTATAACAGGAATTCTGATTGGTTGCTGTTATCAGTATTTTTCTTATACCAATTTAGTAAATGTTGGAGTTGTAAAATTTAAAGCACTCATGTATACCTCTCAAGGTTAGAAAAGAGGGACAGCCTGGAGAAGTGATAATAGGTTGTGAGCAGTATGCCGTTGTGAGAAGGGTATGGTTACATATGGCTTAATATTGGGCATGGTTAAGAAGATCAAATATAGTAAACACTGCACACATTTACTGTAGTCCTTGTACCTACACAATTCTCTGTAATTACTGTGAGAGTCTTACAGACACACATAAACCTCAGGACAAAATATTTTTAAAAATTCCTCCATTACATATGCTTTCTGCAACCAGCAATTGGTTAGAAAATAAATATTTGGTCAAGAGCATGTACAGTAACAAATCACACAGCATAGAGGGTGCAGCAGCATAAAATAGTGCCCCTAACATTGCCGGTGAGGGAAAGGAAAAAAAGGAATTCAAGGTTGGTGGTCAGTGGGAGAAAAAAAATTGGCTGGTGTCACTGGTCAGTTAAAAAAAACAAATACCTAGTACGTGATCTGATACTTCCGGGTAGGGGGCATGTGTGCGTGGCAGCAGAGCAGAGCCCAAACCCGGCCATGCTGTGATTAAACACAGCAGATGTCGATCACCAGGTGCCGGTCAATGGATTACCGCCGGCACCCGTCGATTGTCATGAATTTACACAGGACAGGGCTCTGTCTAATACTTATGTAAACAAGGCAGAGCCCTGTCCTGTCAGTGGGGAAGTAATCCATTACTTCCCCTAGTAAAAGCACCACACAAAGTACACACTAATGCCGCGTACACATGGTTGGAATTTCCGACAACAAATATTCAATGTAAGCTTGATGTCGGAAAATCCGACCGTGTGTAGGCTCCATCGGGCATTTGCTGTCGAAATTTCTGACAACAAAAATTTGAGAGCTGGTTCTCAAATTTTCCGACAACAAAACTTGTCGGAAATTCCGAGCGTGTGTACACAATTCGGACGCACAAAATACACTGGCTATTGAACTTAATTTTTCTCAGCTCGTCATATGTGTTGTATGTGACGTTCGCAATTTCCGACAACATTTGTGTGACCATGTGTATGCAAGACAAGTTTGAGCCAACATCCCTTGGAAAAAAATCCACGGTTTTGTTGTCGGAATGTCCAATCGTGTGTACGCGGCATAACACTGGCTAGGCACACATTTCACCCTCCGATTGTCCTAGACGTTTAACCCCTTCCCAACCAGTGTCATTAGTACAGTAACAGTGCATATTTTTAGCACTGATCACTACTGTATTAGCATCACTGGTTCCCACAAAGTGTCAAAAGTGTCACTTAGTGTGCGATTTCCGCCGCAATATCGCAGTCCCCCTATAAGTCACTAATCGCCGCCATTACTAGTAAAAAAAAAAAAAAAATCCAGTATACATCCCCTTGTTCTTAGACGCTATAACCTTTGTACAAACCAGTCAATATACGCTTATGGGGATTTTTTTTCCCCAAAGACGTAGCAGAATACATTTTGGCCTAAATTATTAAAAAAAATAGATTTTTAATTTTTTTTATTGGATATGTTTTAAAGCAGAAAGTAAAAATAATGTTTTTTTCAAAATTATCGCACTTTTTTTGTTTATGGCGCAAAATATAAAAAATGCAGAGGTGGTCAAATACCACCAAAAATAAAGCTCTATTGGTAGGGACAAAAAAAGGACATAAATTGTATTACAGGGTCACACAACCGCGCAATTGTCAGTTAAAATAACGCAGTGCCGTATCGCAAAAATGGCCTGGTCATGAAGAGGGGTAAATCTTCTGGAGTTCAAGTGGTTAAAAATAAAATAAAAAAAATTCTACTAGAGCTAGGCCAGGTTCTTATATCTAATATTTCACTTTGGGGTTGACTAACCCTATAAAATGAACGTCGGTTTATAGCACGTCTTAGATCCCCAGTTGCGCTGTTTTTGGCGTATTTTTCATTGCCCACGGTACAGAAAGCTGTCTTTGTAACTGTTTAGGATAGAATTTTCTTTTAGCCTTTGCCCAGCTAGTAGGATCTTTGGAAGGGTTCCTAGTTTTCTGGCACAGCCCTCCTTGGCTCCAGACTGTCATGAGGCGTCCGGGGGCAAAGGGGAGATGTTATGAAAATGATTTCACTCGCCACCCCCTTGTCGCTAATTGAAAAGCCTTGAAGTCAGCGGGAGCCGTTTTTATTCCAGACGGATCATTTCCTCATTAGGGACCTCATTAGCATATCCATCCCCGGCTTAAAGGCAATTAAATTTCAGTCGCTGACGGTGAGACGCAGGCTTTGGATCTGACGAGGAGAAAAAATCAGAAAAGGGAATAAAATACGAAAACTCAATAACAAAAAATAAACATACAGTATATATAAAAGAAAAGAAAGGTAAAATTTAAAAAAAGTCAATTATTTTAAGGGAAAGAGCTGCTTAAAAAAAATATATACATATAAAAAATATACAAAGAAACATAAGTATATCTGCACAAAAAAGATATTTCACAAGTTCTCTATCTATCCTACGTTCCTGCTAGCTGTCATGTCAGGATGAGGTGCCAGTTGGTAAGACGCCAGACGCATGATGGAAAATACCCTTCCCCAATTTTTCATTTCCATTTTATATACATACCTGGTAACCAATTCAGACATTTCTAAAATACACTATATTACCAAAAGTATACAAAAAAAAATACATACAGTGCCTTGCACTCCCCTTGGCATTTTTCGTGTTTTGTTGCCTCACAACCTGGAATTAACATGGATTGTTTGAGGATTTGCATCATTTAATTTACAGAACATGCCCACAACTTTGAAGATTTTTTTAATTTTTTTTTATAGTGAAACAAACAACAAATAGAACAAAATAACAGAAAAAGTCAATGTGCATAACTATTCACCCCCCTGAAGTCAATACTTTGTAGAGCCACCTTTTGCGGCTATCACAGCTCCAAGTCGCGTTGGATAAGTCTCTATGAGCTTGCCGCATCTTACCACTGGGATTTTTACCCATTCCTCCTTGCAAAACTGCTCCAGCTCCTTCAAGTTCGATGGTTTGTACTTGTGAACAGCAATCTTTAAGTCTGACCACAGATTTTCTATTGGATTGAGGTCTGGGCTTTGACTAGGCCATTCCAACACATTTACATGTTTCCCCTTAAACCACTCAAGTGTTGCTTTAGCAGTGTGCTTGGGGTCATTGTCCTGCTGGAAGGTGAACCTCCGTCCTAGCCTCAAATCACACACAGAGTGGTACAGGTTTGGCTCAAGAATATCCCTGTATTTAGCACCATCCATCTTTCCCTCAACTCTGACCAGTTTCCCAGTCCCGACTGCTGAAAAACATCCCCACAACATGATGCTGCCACCACCATGTCTTACTGTGGGGATGCTGTTCTTTGGGTGATGTGATGTGTTGGGTTTGCGCCAGACATAGCGTTTTCTTTGATGGACAAAAAGTGAAATTTTAGTCTCATCAGACCAGAGCACCTTCCTCCATACATTTTGGGAGTCTCCCACATGCCTTTTCGCAAACTCAAAACGTGCCATTTTATTTTTTGCTGAAAGTAATGGCTTTCTTCTGGCCACTCTGCCATTAAGCCCAACTCTATGGAGCGTACAACTTATTGTCGTCCTATGTACAGATACTCCAGTCTCTGCTGTGGAACTCTGCAGCTCCTCCAGGTTACCTTAGGTCTCTGTGCTGCATCTCTGATTAATGCCCTCCTTGCCCGGTCTGTGAGTTTTGGTGTGTGGCCGTCTCTTGCCAGGTTTGCTGCTGTGCCATGTTCTTTCCCTTTGGTTATGATAGATTTGATGGTGCTCCTAGGGATCATCAAAGATTTGGATTTTTTTTTTTATAACCTAACCCTGACTTGTACTTCTCAACAACATTGTCCCTTACTTGTTTGGAGAGTTCCTTGGTCTTCATGGCAGTGTTTGGTTAGTGGTGCCTCTTGCTTAGGTGTTGCAGCCTCTGGGGCCTTTCAAAAAGGTGTGTATATGTAATGACCATAGGCGTGCGCAAGGGGTGTGCCAGGTGTGCCTGGGCACACCCTAATCCTGGGATTTGCAACCTGCCAATGGTGGGCAGGTGACAGGTAAATCACAATCCTTACTTGCCGACCCTCAGAACCTGGACAGGAGAGGTGGCGGGGGTGGAATTTAGTGGAACCGATCTGTATTTTCCTCCTGCAGCAGCTGAAAGTAGGCTTCTCCTCCTCCTCCCTTTTGTCAACATTCAGCTGCTACAGGAGGGAAATATAGGGAATTGGTACTAATATATGCCCCCCCTCTTTTTCCTTTTACTCTTCCTTCTGTTGCCTGGGTCCCCCATGTGCCCCCTTGCTCCCCCTTCATCCCATTGTTTCAGGATGGAGAGCGGTAAAGAGGCCGGTAAACATTTTAAATGCATATGTGTTGGAGCTTTGGGGTGCACACCCTAATGCAATAGGCTGCGCACACCTATGCTAATGACAGATCACGTGACACTTAGATTGCATTAAGTTGGACATCATTTCACTAACTATGTGACTTCGGAAGGTAATTGGTTGCACCAGAGCTTTTTATGGGCTTCATAACAAAGGGGGTGAATACATACACACATGCCAATTATCATTTTTTTATTCTTGAAAAATAGTTTTATGTATATATTTTCTACTTTTACTTCACCAACTTAGACTATTGTGTTCTGATCCATCACATATAATTCGGATTAAAAAAAAAAATTAAACTAAAGGCTGTAATGTAACAAAATAGGTAAAAAGCCAAGGGGGGTATATAATTTTGCAAGGCACTGTATATATATATATATATTTTAAACTGTCATTTTCGGTAACAAAATATTCATTCGATGCACCTCTAGAAAATTGCACAACCTATAGGTTGCTTTACTCTCCCTACTGCAGTGGAATTAGGGTTCTCAATCTTCAGAGATAACTGAGAACATGTAACTGATAAGAATGTACCACAGGCAAAATGCATGGAAGTCAAATGACATACACTATATTTCCAAAAGTATTGGGACACCTTCCTTTACACACACATGAATTTAATGGCATCCTAGTCTTGGTCCGTAGGGTTCAATATTGAGTCGGCCCACCCTTTGCAGCTATAAGAGCTTCAACTCTTCTGGGAAGGCTGTCCACAAGGTTTAGGAGGGTGTCTATGGGAATGTTTGACCATTCTTCCAGAAGCGCATTTGTGAGGTCAGGCACTGATGTTGGACGAGAAGGCCTGGCTCGCAGTCTCTGCTCTAATTCATCTCAAAGGTGTTCTATCGGGTTGAGGTCAGGACTCTGTGCAGGCCAGTCAAGTTCCTCCACCCTAAACTCACTCAACCATGTCTTTATGGACCTTGCTTTGTGCACTGGTGCACAGTCATGTTGGAACAGGAAGGGGCCATCCCCAAACTGTTCCCACAAAGTTGGGTGCATGAAATTGTCCAAAATGTCTTGGTATGCTGACGCCTTAAGAGGTCCCTTCACTGGAACTAAGGAGCCAAGCCCAACCCCACACCATATTCTCCCCTCCACCAAATGATTTGGACCAGTGCACAGCCTGTGCTGTAGCCGTCATTCCGCTATAGCATTTGCGTGAAGGGGGTTAATGACATCCCAAGCACAGGCTAAGGGCTAAAATTTGGTACTTGAAGTTCTTTGGCGTGACAAACATACATAGGTCAGCGCATTCAAGTGTTTGGGCTGCTCCATGTGTGACACCGAACTAGCGGGATCCACTCTGCGGAGTCACTGGTAGAACAGACATTCCATTATTTGTTCATCACCAAAGCTGATTTTGTGCTTGTAGATTCTCGAAGGAACGTTCGTATGAAAATTCTCAGCACATTTGATGACTTGATGAATGTCTGTCGAAAGAACTTCAACATTTCCTTTGCTCCTAACATTCGATTTTGATATGAATGTCATTTCTTGAATGAAAACTACGTTCACTGTTAGAAAGTTGTTCCTTTGAGAGACACTTTCCATCCTGCTCCTTTGTATTTTCTCATAACTCTGGATAAAAACAAACGTCAAATGGACCTCACTAACCTTCAGAAAATCAAATGAAGGTTCTTTCAATGAAAAATTCTGAACAAAATTCTAGACTAAAAAAAATCTAGATGAGGCTTTCGGGTTCCACTTCATCCAAGATCCACTTTAAAGAACTACTTTAACCGCTTAACGACCGCTCACGGCATATATACGTCGGCAGAATGGCTCGTACAGGCACAATCACGTACCTGTACGTGACCCTTTAACTGCCTGCCGTGTGGCCGCGCGCGCGCCGGCGGCGGCGCGCTTGCGATCCTGCAGTCACCCCCGTGAGTTGGATCGCGGGTCCCGCGGACTCGATCGCGTCTCACGGAGGCTCGGAGCGGGAGAGATGTTAGTGTAAACACAACATCTCCTCGCTCGCCTACTGACACTGTCACCGATCTCCGCTCTGTGTAATCAGAGCGGAGATCAGTGACGTGTCACTCGTAGCCACGCCCCCCCCTCAGTTAGAATCACGCCCTTAGGCACACTTAACCCCTTCAGCGCCCCTAGTGGTTAACCCCTTCACTGCCAGTGTAATTTTTACAGTAATCAGTGCATTTTTATAGCACTGATCGCTGTAAAAAGTGACAATGGTCCCAAAAATGTGTCAAAAGTGTCCGATGTGTCCTGCATAATGTCGCAGTCACGAAAAAAAATCGATGATCGCCGCCATAACTAGTAAAAAAAATGTTTTTATAAAAATGCCATAAAACTACCCCCTATTTTGTAAACGCTATAACTTTTGCGCAAACCAATCAATAAACGGCGATTGCGATTTTTTTAACCAAAAATATGTAGAAGAATACGTATCGGCCTAAACTAAGGAAAAAAATGTTTTTATATATTTTTGGGGAATATTTATTAGAACAAAAAGTAAAAAATATTGCTTTTGTTTCACAATTTTCGCTGATCAAATACCACCAAAAGAAAGCTCTGTTTGTGGGAAAAAAAGGACGTCAATTTTGTTTGGGAGCCACGTCGCACGACCGCGCAATTGTCAGTTAAAGCGACGCAGTGCCGAATCGCAAAAAGGGGCCTGGTCTGTATGCTGCGTATTGGTCCGGGGCTGAAGTGGTTAAAGGAGTTGTAAAGTCTCTAGGTTTGTCACCTTAACCACTTCCCTACCAGGCACGAAAACCCCCTTCCTGCCCAAGCCATTTTTCAGCTTTCAGCGCTGTCACACTTTGAATGACAATTGCGCGGTCGTGCGACGTGGCTCCCAAACAAAATTTGCGTCCTTTTTTCCCACAAATAGAGCTTTCTTTTGGTGGTATTTGATCACCTCTGCGCTTTTTATTTTTTGCGCTATAATCAAAAGAAGAGCGTCCAGTTTGAAAAAAAACACAATATTTTTTACTTTTTGCTATAATAAATATCCATTTTTTTTTTTTTTCAATTAAAATTTTCCTCAGTTTAGGCCAATACGTATTCTTCTACATATTTTTGGTAAAAAAAAATCGCAATAAGCGTGTATTGATTGGTTTGCGCAAAAGTTATAGCGTCTACAAAATAGGGGATAGATTTATAGCATTTTTTTTTCATTAGTAATGGCGGCGATCTGTGATTTTTATTGTGACTGCGATATTGCGGCGGACACATCGGACACTTTTGACACATTTTTGGGACCATTCACATTTATACAGCGATCCCTGCTATAAAAATGCATTGATTACTGTATAAATGTGACTGGCAGGGAAGGGGTTAACCACTAGGGGGCGGGAAGGGGTTAAATATGTTTCCTCTATGTGTTCTAACTTTTGGGGGAGGGGACTGACTGGGGGAGGTGACCGATGGTTGTCCCTATGTACAAGGGACACACCATCGGTCCCCTCTCCCTCACAGGACGTGGATCTTTGTGTTTACACACACAGATCCACTTTCCTGCTCTGGTGCCGCCGGGCACGTGCATCGGGTCCCCAGCAACGCGGCACGCGCGCCCCCTAGCTCGTTTTAGAGGCAGGATGTCATATGACGTCCTGTCAGAACGAGAGTGTCTTCCGCCCGCTGTCAATTGACGGTGGGCGGTGGACAAGTGGTTAATACATTCTATGCATTAAGGTGAAAAACCTTCTATAGTGCAGCAGCCCCCCCAGAGCCCCCCTTTTACTTACCTGAACTTGATTGTTCAGCTTCAGCCGCTGTCTCTGGTCATCACTGGATAGATTGATAGCAGCGGGAGCCGTTGGCTCCCGCTGCTGTCAATCAAATTCAGTGACACGGGAGCCGGGGTCAAGTCTTGGGACTCGGGAGCGCGCCCACGTGGTTGCCCACATGAAAAGCGTCTCTCAGTGGGGGGCACTCGAAGAGGAGGAGCCAGGAGCGCCGGGGGACCACAGAAAAGGAGGATCGGGGCCGCTCTGTGCAAAACCAGAGCAGGTAAGTATAACATGTTTGTTATTTAAAAAAAAAAAAAAACCAAAACAAACCTTTACAATAATTTTAAGGCTCCATTCACACTAACCCGACTCCAAGGTCACAGAATTTCCAGTGCAACTTTTGGTGTGACTTGGATCCGACTTTACACTCAATGGATCTAAGTTGCATTAAAAGTCGCACCAAAGTAGCTGTGACCTAAAAGAGGACCTCCAGTCTGGAATTATTTTTTTTTTTAAGTCAGCAGCTACAAATACGGTAGCTGCTGACTTTTAAAATAAGGACAACTTACCTGTCCAGGGATCCCGCAATGTCGGCACCACGAGACGATTTGTCAATCAGCTTTGGGTGCGGGCACTGGCATTGTAAGTAAGGGAAACTGGCAGTGAAACATTCCGGCTTTACAGCCGGTTTCCCACTGCGCATGTGCGAGTCGCTCTTTCTCAATGGTCCCGCTGTCTTCCTGGACCTGCGTGTGTCCCATAAGGCAACGTGGGGCAGGAGGAGGGGCCCAAATGCTCACAGATTGCTGTGGCGATTTACCCCGAAGTGAAGTTGGTGCCTGTTAAAACCAAATACCCGCTCCCAATCCCCCCCCCCTCCAAAAAAAAAGTGCCAAATGTGGCAGTGGAGGGAGGGTGCGAACAAGCAGAGCTTCCCCTTTTGGGTGGAGCTCTTCTTTAAATCACACCATTTTGAACAGGTGCTATGGATGTCCAAAGTCGCATGACAAATCGCACACGTGTCAATGGAGGCATTGTGATATTTTTATAACTCCTCCCAAGAGCAAGTCCAGTGTTTGCATCAGGACTGAGGACTCTTGAGAGGGGGACTGAGGAATAGTGCTGTGATGTTTTCAGCCCCTCCCCCCAGCCATGATCTGCCTGCATTGCTTAGAGAAGCACCGAGACCCAGTGATGACGTCGCTGGGCCGATAATAAGGTATATAACGAAAACAGAAACGTTTTATTCCAAAATGTCATTAGCATGTTGGTAAGGAGCGAACGAGGATCCAGGGAAGGCAAAATATAATCAGATTAAATTTCAGCCTGGCTTGGCTACCCATGTGAGAGTCAGTCCCTGTATGGAGGAGAGGCAGAGAGATGAAACAGATGCAATTTCCCAGCTCTTGGGGTGTGAGATGGGACCTGGCAGGCGCTGGCTCTCACGGAGAAGGACAGCCAACACGGTTGGCCACAGGAAAGCTGCGCAGCTAATGGGCTGTCACTTGCTTGGTCTTGGCAGCGCAGGCACCTTGGATGACCCGTCTGAGGTTAATTTTCTCATTACCGCACAGCGTGCCGCCAAACTCACCCCCCCCCCCATGCAGCGTACAGGACAATCGCTGCCTGTCGAGCGAATAAGATTGTGCTCTAATCCAGAAATAACAGCATATGTTCAGAATGGAGGGTCTAGAAAAGATGATTGACACAGGCAATGCAGAGGAAAAGACCAAAGTGTCTGCAGCCATCAATCATAGCAAAGATGACGGCTGCGTCCTGATTGGTGGCTGCGAGCGGCAGACTTTTTTTCGCCTCCAGTTTTCACGCATAAAGCTAAAAAGATGTCACTTTGTTTAAGTCTAGAATCCTTTGTTTTATTAAAGTGGAAGTGTCATTAACCGCTTTCTGACAAGCGTTTGTCCTGGGCAGCAAGCAGGTATACCTTAAAAAGCCAGCAATCAGCGATCATTTTTATCAGGGCTCGCAAATGATGTCTAAAACGCACCAATAGGACACCTGTTTGCATTACCAAATCAGATTATAATTTTACATAAAAAAAAAAAAAGTACCTTTTCCTGCCATGTATAGAAATTGCTGCTTCCAAGCTTCTCCTCTAAAGATGAAGCAAAGGCTACATACAGAGTGAAGTATTAGATAAGATGTGAAGCCGCGCTATACCAAAAAAATTACCATATTAATATACCACATAGAATATATAAAAATATATATAAATATATATATAATATTGATCCGATGAAGGTCACATATATATTAAATATTTGTCCATCAACCACAATAAAAAAGTGGAAATAAAGTTGCGCTACTAATATATAGAAAAGCTGCTAGCATCAACAATAAGACTAATTGTATAAAAAGTAAAAAAAGGAAATAATGCAGCACTACAAAGTGCATAGGAACCCTGAATAGGTATCCAGAAGTGAGTGCTCAATATAAAATATTAATTAGTGAAATAAATGAATGAACATTTTATACTAATGTGCACACTGAAAATACTACGTGCATAAGTATATATATATATATATATATATATATATATATACATATATATATAAAACACGTATATACTCGAGTATAAGCCGACCTGAATATAAGCCGAGGCACCTAATTTTACCACCAAAAAATGGGAAAACGTATTGACTCGAGTATAAGCCTAGGGTGTCCATCTGCATGCCTCACTGTGTCCATGCCTCACTGTGCCTTACTGTGCCCATGCCTCACTGTGTCCATGTGCATGCCTCACTGTGCCCGTGCCTCACTGTGCCTCACTGTGTCCATGTGCATGCCTCACTGTGTCCATGTGCATGCCTCACTGTGCCCGTGCCTCACTGTGCCCATGACTAGACTTTTAACATGGGAGAATATGGAAGGGGTGCCCGGCTTTGAAAAATCGGTTCTCTAGACAGCAAACTTTGCACACTTGTAAATGAAGAGTGGGGCTATATGTGTGCCATGTTTGGGGTCCAGGGGACCTACGGCCGGCCGGTACCGGGTCCCCAAAGTTACCAGAGAAATGACCGTTTAACATGGGAGTCTATGGAAGGGGTGCCCAGATTTGAAAAATCAGTGCTCCCTGGCCCTAGTTTCCCCGGACAACAAGTTTTGCACACTTGTAGAGGAAGAGTGGGGCTATATGTGTGCCATGTTTGGGGTCCAGGGGACCTACGGCTGGCTGGTACCGGGTCCCCAAAGTCCGGAAAATCAGGCACAAAAAAGGTGACTCGAGTATAAGCCGAGGGGGCACGTCAGAATAGTGACGAAACGCGTTGAGAGGAGAGACGTGCTGCCCGTTGTTTGAGCATGGGCGTTTGTACTGCAGCCAGCCGGCTGCAATTTTTACCTACTATTTTATTGTTTTTGTCATTTACGCCCTTTGGCGATTTTTTAAATAAACATACCTACCCAGGTTTTACCTATGGAGCGTTAGTATGTTTATCTTTTCTGAGACACATCGTCAGACACATTGGTGGAGAGACATCATCTTTAGTGACCCCACACACACAGCTATTCTGGAGGAGCGGTGAGTATCTCCCTAACACCATCGTGAGGAAAAGGCCACGGCTGGGTTTAAAGTCACAGGCTAGCTTGGTCTGTGCAGCGGGTAAGCGCATACTTCTTCTGGTGGCGGATCTGTGGTGTTTAAAGTCACAAGCATTTAGATGTATGCACACCTTGATGTTTTCTCTTTGAATCCTCCCTGGAATGTTTATATGCAAATTATCCCAGACACCATTGTGATTTCTCTTTCATTAAGACTATATGGGTCGACGATTTATGCTACAGATATCATCCTCAGCACAGGACTCCCTTTTTTTAACTGGATCTTTATTTATTGAAAGTTTTCTTCACAGGATTTTTATTTCACTGAAAGATTTTTTGTTTAAAATTTTTTTGGACTATTCGTGTTTATGAATTTTTTTACTAAGAATTTTTGGACTATTTTATTTATGTTTGCTAAATCAACAAACTGTGCTGGCTGCTTTTTCTCTTTTATTTGTTTTAGTTAGCGCAGATATCCGTACACCCGGTATTATTCGAAAGAAATCCATGTGTGTTTCTTTGTACCCATATGGGAAAGTGGGTCTAATGGGAGTGGTTCATAATTATCAATCCGCTGCTGCAGCTGCAGGGCTCTAATGAGAAAATCTGCTGGGCCTGCATCCCTGTAGCTGTGTTCCTATTGGGAGTATCTCACCAAAAATGAAATTTTGATTGGACACAGCTGATCACATGGTAAAGGGCTGCTGTGACTCCAACCTGGAACAGAAGCTGGCACTAGAGAGGAAGCATCAGTTTATGCGACTCCTGCTCCCTGCTTCCTCTTCTGCCAGACCACTCTTCCTCCTCCTCCTCCCTCCCTCCTCCTTAACATTTGGGATTTTTTTTGTGGGGGGGGGGTATCTGGTTTTGACAGGTACCCACTCCTTCACTTTCGGTCAGATCGCCGCCGTGATCTGAGCGAACGTCCCCCCCCCCCCACCTTTCCCCGCAGCTTTCTGGGCCACATCCAGTGCAAGGGCAAGGTCACCCAGGGCCCAGGGTTATTCTGAAGAAATCCCTGTGTTTCTTTGTACCCATATGGGAAAGTGGGTCTAATGGGAGTGGTTCATTATTATCAATCCGCTGCTGCAGCTGCAGGGCCCTAATGAGAAAATCTGCTGGCCTGCATCCCTGTAGCTGTGTTCCTTTTGGGAGTATCTCACCAAAAATGAAATTTTGATTAGACACAGCGGATCACATGGGTAAAGGGCTGCTGTGCCCCCCTCGGAACAGAAGCTGGCGCTACAGAGGAAGCATCAGTTTATGCGACTCCTGCTCCCTGTTTCCTCTTTTGCCTGTCCACTCTTCCTCCTCCTCCTCCTCCTCCCTCCCCTCCTCCTTAACATTTGGGACTTTTTTTTTTGAGGGGGGGGTATCTGGTTTTGACAGGTACCCACTCCTTCACTTTTGGTCAGATCGCCGCCATGATCTGAGCGGAAGTCCCCCCCCCACCTTCCCCTGCAGCTTTCTGGGACACATCCAGTGCAGGGACAAGGTCATCCAGTGCCCAGGGTTGCTGTGTTCCTATTGGGAGTATCTCACCAAAAATGAAATTTGGATTGGACACTGCTGATCACATGGTAAAGGGCTGCTGTGACTCCACCTGGAACAGAAGCTGGCACTACAGAGGAAGCATCAGTTTATGCGACTCCTGCTCCCTGCTTCCTCTTCTGCCAGTGCACTCCATGCACTCTGATTCTCTGGGATGGCGAGTCGGCAAGTCCAGATCGTGATCAACGGGTTGCAGACCCTGGGCATTCGCTTCCCTGGTTTGAGGTCGAGGCCCATATTAGAGGGCTGCGAGGGCCACAGGTTGACCACCCCTGGTACAGGCCCATTAAAAACAATGGGCTGCATTTAGATTAGTAAAAATAAAAATAAAATGCCTGAACGCTAGGGATGAGCTTCGAGTTCGAGTCAAACTCATGTTCGACTCGAACATTGCCTGTTCGCCCGTTCGCGGCAAATTCGAAAAGTCTATGGGAGAAATCTAAAGTGCTAATTATAAAGGCTTATATGCAAGTTATTGTCAAAAAAAGTGTTTGGGGACCCGGGTCCTGCCCCAGGGGACATGTATCAAAACAAAAAAAAGTTTTAAAAACTGCCGTTTTTTCGGGAGCAGTGATTTTAATAATGCTTAAAGTGAAACAATAAAAGTGAAATATTCCTTTAAATTTTGTACCTAGGGGGTGTGTATGATATGCATGTTTCCCATGCTTAGAACTGTCCCTGCACAAAGTGTAATTTTTGAAGGAAAAAAAAGTCATTTAAAACTCACTCGCGGCTATTAATGAATTGTCGGCTCCCGGCAATACATACAAAAGTCATTGATTAAAAAAAAAAAAAAGCGTGGGGGTTCCCCAGAATTCAATTACCAGGCCCTTCAGGTCTGGTATGGATATTAAGGGGAACCCCGCCGCAAATTAAAAAAAAAATGCGTGCGGTTCCCCCAAATATCCATACCAGGCCCTTCAGATCTGGCATGGATTTTAAGGGGAACTCCACCCCAAATTTTAAAAAAAAATGGCGTGGAGTCCCCCCAAAAATCCATACCAGACCCTTATCCGAGCACGCAACCTGGCAGGCCGCAGGAAAAGAGGGGGGGACGAGAGAGCGCCCCCCCCCTCCTGAACCGTACCAGGCCACATGCCCTCAACATGGGGAGGATATCCCCATTTTGATGGGGACAAGGGCCTCATCCCCACAACCCTTGCCCGGTGGTTGTGGGGGTCTGCGGGCGGGGGGCTTATCGGAATCTGGAAGACCCCTTTAACAAAGGGTCTGGTATGGATTTTTGGGGGGACTCCACGCCATTTTTTTTTAAATTTGGGGTGGCGTTCCCCTTAAAATCCATGCCAGATCTGAAGGGCCTGGTATGGATATTTGGGGGAACCGCACGCAGTTTTTTTTTAAATTTGCGGCGGGGTTCCCCTTAATATCTATACCAGACCTGAAGGGCCCGGTAATTGAATTCTGGGGGACCCCCACACTTTTTATTTTATTTTTATCAATGACTTTTGTATGTATTGCCGGAAGCCGACAATTCATTAATAGCCGCGAGTCAGTTTTAAATGACTTTTTTTTCCTTCAAAAATTACACTTTGTGCAGGGTCAGTTCTAAGCATGGGAAACATGTGCCACTTTACATGCATATCATACACACCCCCCAGGTACAAAATTTAAAGGAATATTTCACTTTTATTTTTTCATTTTAAGCATTATTAAAATGACTGCTCCCGAAAAAACGGCCGTTTTTAAAACTTCTTTTTGCATTGATACATGTCCCCTGGGGCAGGACCCGGGTCCCCAAACACTTTTTAGGACAATAACTTGCATATAAGCCTTGATAATTAGCACTTTAGATTTCGAACGTTCGAGTCCATTGTATTTAATAGGGTTCTAAAGTTCACACGAACATTTTGTCTGTTCGCAGGTTCTGGTGCGAACCGAACAGGGGGGTGTTCGGCTCATCCCTGCTGAACGCTTAAATACGTGGCGTTTTTTGCAT
The DNA here is from genome assembly GCA_029206835.1 of Rana muscosa. Taxonomy (NCBI): domain Eukaryota; kingdom Metazoa; phylum Chordata; class Amphibia; order Anura; family Ranidae; genus Rana; species Rana muscosa. Next base: position 138,989,515 of record CM055127.1, read on the forward strand.
CCATGCGCAAGAGCCCTCTGGGGAAGTGGGACTTTACAACAAATTTGACACTTGACACTTACAGCCTGGTTAATGATAACCATAAAGTACTAATAAATAGGTATGATGGGTAAAGACTGTCCTGCAGTGATTGCCTATGAAGGACTTCCACGTTGCTGCAGAATATCTTTCCTCCGAAGGATAGAGCGTTCCTCATGATTTTCCTCCTGACTCTATCTGGGATGCCCGCTGCCTGTCTCCGGGGAATGGCAGATGTCGTTATCTTGTTTCATGTTTTATTGTTTTTTTCGTTTATTTCATTCACATAAAACATTGCCGCAGCGCCATACCCTCCCTTTATTGTCTGCTGCGTAAAAGAACAGATGCGGATTTCATAGTATAAAAAGGCAAATACATCCCAGCGAGGAAAACTTCAAGGAAATCTCCGTTCTTTGTTCCTCCATTCATATTTTACATTGGGGTTTATTAGTGATATGCTGCAAACATTTATAAGGAGGGAAATCTGCTGGGAAAAGTCAGAAAGTCTGCTTGGTATTCCATAATGAGGGCTACAGATCATCTTCTCATGGGCCATTGTGGTCAGTCTGAGATGGGCTTCTAGGGCTTGTTTGTTCTTGTGGCTATACTGCTGCCCTCTGGTAGGTGGTCAGGAGCTGACTGTAGCTCTCAAAATGCCAATTTACCACGCTGTGGTTGTGTGTGCATTTCATGCGGTTGCAGGACGATTGTGGCGCAGCCCTATTCATTTGTTACTGTGTGACATGTAATTTCCTTTTTGCCACGTCTGCAAAGGCAACATGGCCACGGCATGGCACGGCACAGGATACTACCATGAGCGGCTGCATTTCTGTGTCTAAGTGAATGCTGGTTGAGCAGTAAAACTGCAGCTCAACTGCCTGCTTTTACCACCCCCCAGGCCATCCATGTGAACAAGCCATTGGAGTTGCTTTGGATATTACTGCAACCTTTGCTAGCCATCTTGTGGCGTGCAACCTCCCTCTCTCAGAGCCTCACTTTTTCATGCAGTGGGGTAGTTTTACTAAAGGAGTAGAGGTTTACAAAGCAAAGTCAATGTTTACTTTCCAAAGTATAATGCATCCGGAAAGTATTCACATCGCTTCACTTTTTCCACATTTTGTTATGTTACAGCCTTATTCCAAAATTTATTAAATTCATTATTTTCCTCCAAATTCTACAAACAATACCCCATAATGACAGCATGAAAGAAGTTTGTTTGAAATCTTTGAAAATGTGTTAAAAATTAAAAATTAAAAAAGTCCCATGTACATAAGTATTCAAAGCCTTTGCTCAATACAGTAAAATCTTGGATTGCGAGCATATTTTGTTCCGGAAACATGCTTGTAATCCAAAGCACTTGTATATCAAAGCAAATTTCCCCATAAGAAATAATGGAAACTCAAATGATTCGTTCAACAATCATTTATTCATAATACCTTCAGTTTATAGTCCATATAAAAAAGATTATAGCAATGTGATCAGGTTGTGTAACAATAAAATGTCCATCCACAAATGGAAGCCACCCCAAGTGGATTAGAAGTAAAATCCAGCAGGAGCTCCAGAGTATAAAAGAGAAGAGAGGCGCCTCTAAGTGTAGCAATCTGGTTACATTTAATGAAGGTAAAACATTTAGCAACTCCATTTTGAACTCCATTTTGAGTTCAAATTTTAGGTTCCTATGGTGCCTTTTATTTTTATTGCACGTTAATGCGCCAAAGAAATGTAAATGGGCCTTAATGTCCAACTTCAGGTAGCTTATAATGTACCCAAACTGATGCCCCCTCGCACTGCATGGGTTAAATGCTTGTTTGGCTAGAGGAGAAATAATAAGTTCCTTCTCCATGCAACAGTTACTGATTAAAAGAGTCACATCTAAGTATGCAGGCATTCGGGGTAAAGCTGTCCACATAGACCGTCCCCTGCACCGCCGGCTCTTACCACTGTCAGTCTGCAATCGTGATCGGGAAGACTACCCTGCAGTAGAGCGATCTAAAAACGAGGCTTGAACCACTCGTAGAGCACAGCGAGGAAGAGACGATGTCAATGAGGGTGAGGAGGATGGTCTATGTGGACAGCTTTACCCCGGATGTCTGCATACTTAGATGTGCCTCTTTTAATCATCAACCATGTGAGTTGCTAAATGTTGTACCTTCATTAAATGTAACTGTATTGCTACACTTAGAGGCGCCTCTCTACTCTTTTATATTCAGTTGTGACATGACGCTACTTGTATAGGAAGACATCGCTTGTATATCAAGTCAAAATGTATTTAAAAATTTTGCTTGTCTTGCAAAACGCTCTCAAACCAAGTTACTCTCAAACCAAGGTTTTACTGTACTTTGTTGAAGCACCTTTGGCACCAATTACAGCCTCAAGTCTTTTTGAGTATGATGCTACAAGCTCGGCACACCTATATTTGGGCAGTTTCTCCCATTGTTCTTTGCAGGACCTCTCAGGCTCCATCAGGTTGGATGGAGAACATCGGTGAACAGCCATTTTCAGATCTCTGCAGAGATGTTCAATCGGGTTCAAGTCTGGGCTCTGGCTGGGCCACTCAAGGACATTCACAGAGTTGTCCCGTAGCCACTCCTTTGTTATCTTGGCTGTGTGCTTAGGGTCGTGGTCCTGTTGGAAGATGAAACTTCGTCCCAGTATAAGGTGCAGAGCTCTCTGGAGCAGGTTTTCATCAAGGATGTCTCTACATTGCTGCATTCATCTTTCCCTCGATCCTGACTAGTCTCCCAGTTCCTGCCACTGAAAAACATCCCCACAGCATGATCCTGCCACCACCATGCTTCACTGTAGGGATGGTATTGGCCAGGTGATGAGCGGTGCCTGGTTTCCTCCAGGTGTGACGCTTGCCATTCAGGCCAAAGAGTTCAATCTTTGTTTCATCAGACCAGAGAATTTTGTTTCTCATGGTCTGAGAGTTCTTCAGGTGCCTTTTGGTAAACTCCAGGCAGGGTTGTCATGTGCTTTTTACTGAGGAGTGGCTTCCATCTGGCCTGTAGGCCTGATTGGTATAGTGCTACAGAGATGGTTGTTCTTCTGGAAGGTTCTCCTCTCTCCACTAGGAAACGCTGGAGCTCTGTCAGAGTGACCATCGGGTTCTTGGTCATCCCCCTGACTAAGACCCTTCTCCCCAGATCACTCAGTGTGGCCGGACGGTCTGCTCTAGGAAGAGTCCCGGCGGTTCCAAACTTCTTCCATTTACGGAATATGAGACCACTGTGCTCATTGGGACCTTCAGTGCTGCAGACATTTTTCTGTATCCTTCCCCAGATCTGTGTCTCCATACAATCCTGTCTTGGGACTCTACATACAATTCCTTGGACCTCATGGCTTGGTTTGTGCTCTGACATGCACTGTTAGCTGTGGGTCCTTATATAGACAGGTGTGTGCCTTTCCAAATCATGTCCAATCAACTGAATTTACCACAGGTAGACTCCAGTCATGTTGTAGAAACTTCGTAAGGATGATCAGTGGAAACAGGATGAGCTCAATTTTGAGTGTCATGGCAAAGGCTGTGAATACTTATGTACATGGGATTTTTTTCTTTTTTTTTATAAATTTGCAAAGATTTCAAATAGTAGGATTTTTAAAACAGCTTACCTGTAAAATCCTTTTCTTGGAGTACATCACGGGACACAGAGCAGCATAGTCATTACTATGTGGGTTATATAGAATTACCTTCAGGTGCTGGCACTGGCAACTTCCAAAACAGGAAGTACCCTCCCCTATATAAGCCCCTCCCATCCGGGAGTACCTCAGTTTTGTAGCAAAGCAATACGTGTCCCCAAAAGAGGGGTGGGAGCTCTGTGTCCCGTGATGTACTCCAAGAAAAGGATTTTACAGGTAAGCTGTTTTAAAAATCCTACTTTCTTGTTCATACATCACGGGACACAGAGCAGCATAGTCATTACTATGTGGGACGTCCCAAAGCAATGCCACATGAGGGGGGGGATACACCATACATAAGCTGGGCGCCATCAGGCATGAGGATCTTTTGCGGCCTGCAACACACTGCGCCCAAAGGCGACATCCTCCTGACTTCTAACGTCCACCTGGTAGAACCTAGTAAACGTGTGTACTGAAGACCATGTTGCGGCCTTACAAATTTGCGCCAGGGAGGCCTGGTGATGCACTGCCCATGAAGTTCCAACTGCTCTCGTGGAGTGCGCCCTAACTTTGAACGGAGGCGGTCTACTTCTCAAGCCATAGGCTTGTATTATGACCTGTCGAATCCACTTGGCTAAAGTAGATTTTGATGCTGCCTGACCCTTTCTGGGGCCTTCCGGCAGAACAAATAAAGAATCCGTTCTACGAATCTGAGCAGTGGCTTTTAGATAAGCAATAACTTTTCCTCTACCGAGCTTGGTTTGGGGAAAAAAGAAGGAAGAACCACATCCTGGTTCAAGTGAAACCCCGATACCACCTTAGGAAGAAAGGCTGGGTGAGGACGTAATACTACTCTGTCCTTATGGATAACCAGATATGGCTCTTTACAGGACATGGCGGCTAATTCCGACACTCTTCTAGCCGAGCATATGGCTACTAAAAATATCAATTTCCTGGTGAGTAGAACCAAGGAAATGTGCCGCAAAGGTTCAAATGGCTGCTTCTGCAGAACCGACAGAACCAAATTTAGATCCCATGGGCATATGGGAGCCTTAATCGGTGGAATAATACGAGTCACACCTTGCATAAAGGATTTGACAAGTGAATGCATAGCCAGGGGCCTTTGAAATAGTATTGACAAGGCCGAAACCTGGCCCTTGATAGTACTTAAGGCAAACTTCCTGTCTACAGCCCACTGCAGGAAGTCCAGAATTCTGCCTATAACGTACTTACGTGGATGCCATTTTCTGGCCTCGCACCAAGTGATGTACGCCTTCCAAACTCTATAGTAGATCTGCCTGGATACAGGCTTCCTGGCATTGATTATAGTTGATACCACAGAGTTAGAGAGACCTCTCTTCTTTAGGATGTGGGATTCAATAGCCAGGCCGTTAAACTTAGAGTTAGTAAGGAAGGGTGGTATATCGGTCCTTGCGAAAGCAGGTCCGAACGACGTGGAAGGGTCCAAGGACTCCCCACAGACATTTTGATGATCTCCGCGTACCAGGCCCTTCGGGGCCACGCTGGAGCCACCAGGATCACCGGCTTCTTCTCCAACCTGACTCTGCGAAGGAGTCGAGGCAACAATTGTAGCGGAGGGAATGCATATATCAGTCTGAACTGATCCCAAGGGAACACCAGAGCATCCGAGCCGCAAGCGAGGGGATCCCTTGTCCGGGAGACAAATCTGTCCACCTTTGCGTTGAATCTGGATGCTAGCAGATCTACATCCGGTGTTCCCCACCGCTGACATATTGCTCGGAAGACCTCGGGATGAAGGGACCATTCCCCTGGGCATAACTGTTGGCGACTCAGAAAGTCCGCCTTCCAATTCTCCACCCCTGGAATGAAGACAGCTGATATACATGGGACATGCTTTTCTGCCCATTCCAGGATGTGACTTACTTCCCTCTGGGCTGCACGACTCCTGGTGCCTCCCTGATGATTGATATATGCCACTGCTGTGGCATTGTCTGATTGAATTCTGACAGGGGACCCTTGGAGTCTGGATGTCCAGGCTACTAGGGCGTACCGGGCTGCTCGTATCTCTAAGAGATTGATGGGCAGGGTTTTTACTACATTTGACCATCTGCCCTGGAGAGACCATTGCTCCAGTACTGCCCCCCAGCCTATAAGGCTGGCATCTGTAGTGACCACCTTCCAAGATATCGGGCTGAAGGGTTTTCCCTTCTGGAGATTCTGGGGGATCAACCACCAGCAGCGACTCTTCCGAACGGAAGGGGACAAAACCATCGGGAAGTCTAGAGCCTGAACTTTTCCGTTCCAGGCTGACAATATGGCCCTTTGTAAATTCCTTGAGTGGAATTGGGCGTATGGCACAGCTTCGAATGATGCTACCATCTTTCCTAGCAGCCTCATGCACAGGCGTATGGACGGCTGTCTTTTTGCACAAAGCAGACGGACCAAGGCCCTCAAAGAGGATACCTTGTCTAGAGGTAAGAAAATCTTCCTCTGGTCTGAATCCAGCCGTAGCCCTAGATATACCAGGTTTTTCACTGGCTGTAGGGCTGACTTGTCCAGGTTGATGATCCAACCGTGAGACTCTAGATACTTGATTGTATCGACAATTACCACTTCTAGCTTGGCAACTGAGTGGTCTATCAACAACAGGTCGTCTAGGTATGCCATTATCGTTACACCCCGTGTTCTTAGATCGGCCAACAGTGGGGCCAGAATTTTTGTGAACACTCGTGGTGCTGTGGCCAGACCGAATGGTAAGGCTCTGAACTGAAAATGGCGCCCTTCTACTGCAAAGCGTAGGAATTTTTGATGACCTGGAAAGATGGGAACATGCAAGTAAGCATCTTTGATGTCGATCGAGGCTAACCATTCCTCCCCTTGTAGGGCAGCGGTGACCGATCGGATCGACTCCATCCGGAAAGACCGGACGTTTAGAAATTTGTTTAGACTCTTTAGGTCCAATATGGGTCTTATGTCCCCGTTTGGCTTCGGGACTGTGAAAAGGTTTGAGTAGAAACCCAACCCCCACTCTTCCATAGGAACCTCCATAATTACTCCTTGGAGCAATAGTTGTTCTAACGCCAATAGGAGAGACCCTCTTTTCAGAGGGTCTCTTGGCATGCCTGACCACATAAAATGGGACGGAGGAGACTCTTTTAACTCCAACTTGTATCCCAGAGTTACTGCGGAGAGCACCCATCTGTCTTTGATCGTCTCCCGCCAGGTCTCTGCGAACAACTGAAGTCTTCCCCCCACCCGTTTGAGTGGGGGCAGCCCTTCATAGGCTTGACTTGGAGGCTGGTTTAGTACCTCTTCGGATCCAGGGCTTTTTATTACCCTGTGGCTGTCCCTGATTTTTACCTCCTGAGTTTGACCGAGGAGGCCGTCGGAACTGCTTAGTAGCAGACGTCGCAGGGATAGGAGAGGTAGTCCTCTTAAAAGATGGACCCCTAGACCTCTTTTTACTCGGTAAGAGAGTACTTTTACCACTGGAAATCTTCTGGATATACTTATCCAGGTCTTCGCCAAAAAGGCGTTCCCCATGAAATGGGAAGCTAACTAAGAGCTTCTTACAGGGAGCTTCAGCAGACCAGTTTTTGAGCCACAGAAGCCTACGCATATGTACCAAAGACAGCGTGAGGCGGGAGGCCTGATGGATAGAATCCTTGATGGCGTCAACCGCAAAGCATAATGCTCTAGGCAGATCAGCCAGAGCCTGGGCCTGCTGGTCTGGCAAATCCCTCAGGACCATTTTCATTTGATCCTTTAAAGCTTGGCAGACCCCAATAGCTGCCACTGCTGGCTGTGTAACAGCCCCTGCTGTGGAAAAAGCAGATTTTAATAAAGATTCCAATTTTTTATCCACTGGATCTTTGAACATTTGAACATTATCTACTGGACATGTCAGTGATTTGTTCACAGAAGAGATGGCTGCATCCACCGTAGGAACATTCCATCTCTGGGTGAACTTTTCCTCCATGGGATAGATCACCGGAAACCTTTTAGGCGGAACAAATAGTTTATCAGGATGTTCCCAGTCCTGGTATATAAGTCCTTCCAATAATGGATGTATTGGAAAGGAGCAATTAACCTGGGGAGCTTTTAGCGACCCCAATGAGGAGACAGCAGTAGTTGATGGTTCAACAAGAGGCATTTTAAATGCAGATCGAACCATGTCAGTTAGGGTCTGGACCCACAATCTTTCAGTCTGTGATGCTGAAAATGGTTCATCTACTGTCGATTCCTCAAAAACAGAGCTAACCTCCTCCTGATCCCCTTCAGGTAGGTCGGTCCCTTCCTGGGACTGTTGCTCTGCCAACAGGCACTCTAATGGAGGTGATGGAGATCTGGCGCGCTTTCTTTCCTGTAGAGAAGAAGCGATCAATGCAGCCAATCTCTGCTCCAATCCCTCCAGAGTTGAGGAAAAAACCTCCTCTGTTATATATGCAGGAGCAGGTGGACTGAGGACAGCCGCAGTACCTGGCACTCCCGGGGGTTCCTTATGGGTATTAACCTCTGATTTCTCAGGGGAGGAGGGTGCAGATGACTGCTCCAGATCCTCAGAGCCCGATGGAGACCCCCTACACTTCCTGAGAGGTATATCTCTGAGTTTTTTAGGCGGCATATTCCTTAGTTCAAAGCTGAGGTATTCCAGCCGCAATACACCCCTTACTGAAATAGTCTAATGCAATTTGCTGCTATGTACATCAGTGGGTGTCTACTAATGCGTCTTTCTGGGGATGCCTGTATCAACCGCCCGCTGTAAGCCCCTATACCATGCTACCAGCACCTTTTCATGCTCTGTGTCCATAGCAAGCAGCGTGGACTGAGTCCTTTTATCTTGCTGGGACGCCCGCACATGCGCAGAAGCGCTGGGCGCACAGAGCGCGTCATCCGCCAGGCTCCGCCCCCTTTTTTGAAGCTAAAGCTTATAAAAGGAAAGCATGTGTGCGCGCGCGTGCACGTGTGCGCTCTTGGCGCCATGTAGGGAGAGGAGCCAGGGTCCCTGTTTCACCAGGACTCGGGGATGGAAGGAAACTACTTGGCAGCATGACAGAGGAATGCAGCTTCCCTGATAGAGAGCTCACTCATCTGCCTGGACTTTCACCATGGAAGGAATAGTCCCAAGAAAAAAGACGTTCCACAGCGGCCTCTAGTGGACAAACACAGGTACCGCACCTTTGTCTTTTTTTTTTTTTTTTTTAAAACCTCCTTTATGAAAAAACATTTCCAGGTTTACAGTTTTTTTAAAACTTCCCTTATGAAAAAACATTTCTAGGATTTCTTAGGCATATACAGCTATTAGCGGGAATACCCTTTAGGTAACAGGCAGAAAGACATATTAGGCTTGGGGGTCCCCTCAATAGAACCAAGTTCCTGAGGGGCCCCCACTTACCTTTTCCCCGCCGCAGGACTTTGTTTGGTCCACAGAAGCCCAAACTTCACCTCTCACGGCAGGCATTGTACTAGACCTTCAGGGACCGGGTTCCCAAGGATTCCACTCCCCTGGACCTGTATAGCACCCTGCACAGATAGCCTCTTGGTTTTGGGTATGACCAGAGCTCTGGATCCCAGGGTCCAGCCCTCCTAAGAGAGGCATTACAGGCAAAACCCTGCTCTTCTCTGCAAGGCCCGGGTACCGACCGTTTAGCTATGAAGCTTTTTTGGTCGGATCCGGAATAGCTTGCTAAGGCCCAGAGAACCTGTACACAAGCCCAGATGAATACATGTTAACCTTGGCCAACACCTTAGACACTGGCAAAAAACTGAGGTACTCCCGGATGGGAGGGGCTTATATAGGGGAGGGTACTTCCTGTTTTGGAAGTTGCCAGTGCCAGCACCTGAAGGTAATTCTATATAACCCACATAGTAATGACTATGCTGCTCTGTGTCCCGTGATGTATGAACAAGAAAAACTTCTTTCACGTTGTCATTATGGGGAATTCTTTGTAGAATTTTGAGGAAAATAATGAATTTAAATACATTTTGGAATAAGGCTGTAACATAACAAAATGTGGAAAAAGTGAACCGGATGCATTGTTATGCCGCGTACACACGACCGTTTTTAATGTCATTGAAAAAAACGGCATTTTTCTTGACGTGATTCTTCTCAAGCCTGCCTTGCCTACACACTATCGTGGAAAAAAATGCTTGAGTAAAGCGCAGTGACGTCCAACACGTACGACGGCACTATAAAGGGGAAGTTCCATTCGGATGGCGCCACCCTTCATGTTAGTAAAGTTTGTTGAGCGACGATTCGCGCTTTTCAGCCTCGTGCTTTTCAGTCCGTTACAGCGTGACGAATGTGCTATCTCCATTACGAACGCTAGTTTTACCAGAACGAGCACTCCCGTCTCATACTTGATTCTGAGCATGCACATTTTTTTTCACGTCGTTAAAGCCTACACACGGCCGTTTTTCATGACGAGAAAAACGACGATGTAAAAAACGACGTGAAAAATTAGAGCATGTTCCAATTTTTTCATGCCCGTTTTTCACGTCGTGAAAAATGCTCTGAAGCCCACACACAATCATTTTTAATGACCATTTTAAAAAATGTAATTTTTCTCGCCATTAAAAACAGTTGTGTGTACGCGGCATAAGGGTTAGTAAGTCAGGTGAACCTGAGCTCACTTCACCCAATCATGTGCGAGATTTTGAAAAAAAAAAAACAGGATTTTTTTTTCTTTGTGGGTTGAACTTGATAGACTGCATTACATTGTTATTCATTTTGAAAGGTCCCCAACACACTAAGGAAAGCACCATAGTGCATTGCGGTACATTGTGTTACAAATGTTCAGGTCCATTTTGAGTTCAAATTTTAGGTTCCTATGGTGCCCTTTATTTTTATTGCACGTTAATGCGCCACAGAAATGTAAATGGGCCTTAATGTCCCACTTCAGGTAGCTTTTAATGTACCCAAACTAATGCCCCCTCGCACTGCATGGGTTAAATGCTTTTTTGGCTAGAGGAGAAATAATAAGTTCCTTCTCCATGCAACAGGTCCCCTGAAGCCACTTCACTTCACTGTCTGGCTGGTTGTAGATCTCTGACATCATCAAGTACAAGTCAGGACCAGCAGTCCTACATACAGGAAAACAATGAAGCCCCGCCCACATTCTGGAGCATCAGACAGCGAAGGAGAGCTCTGGCTGGTGGGGAAGTGTGGAGTAAGAGGTAAGTATTGATCATAGGTGTGCACAGCCTATTACATTAGGGTGTGCACCCCAAAGCTCAAACACACACTACTGATCACTAGACATGTGCGATTAGTTTCATACGAATCGGAAATTCGTACAAATTTTTCGAAAATCGTACATTTGTACGAATCCGAATTACGAATTTTTATGAATACGAATTCTGTACAAAATACGAAATTTCGTTTACGAATTTCGGATCCAAATTATCCGAATCCAAACTACCAAATAACGAATTTCAACTAATACGAAAGAAACAAACAAAAAAAAAAGTTACAAAAGTAGGAGTTGTGTCCAGAATCAACGAAAACAATGTACTCTACCCCGTCCGAAAGTACGAATTATGGTATTGAGCTTCCCTTTAATAGTGCCGTTGTACGTCTTATACGTCACCGTGTTCTTGGCGTTCGGAATTTCCGAATAACATTTGTGCGACCGTGTGTATGCAAGACAAGTTTGAGCCAACATCCTTCGGAAAAAAAATACACGGTTTTGTTGTCGGAATTTCCGATCGTCTGTACACGGCATGAGTTCGTAGAGTTCAATATTAACGATTCGTACGAAATTCGTATTTCGTACGAATCTGAATTAAATTCCGTACACGAATTGAGAATTACGTTTTTTTTTAATACGAAACGGAACGGAACGAAACAAAACAAATTTTTTGACGGCTCCCATGTCTACTGATCACTCACGATGTTCATTCAGAAAGGGAAGGGGCATGGTAAGTTACATATTTACTGGCCCCTTCCCCCACTCATCCTAAAACATCTGGAGGAAGAGTAGAGGAGGGAAGCCGGAAGCACTGCGGGAGGAAGGAGGAGGGGAGCCAGGGCATTAGGGGGGAATCTGTGCTGCACTGGGTAATTAGGGTGTGCCTGGGCACACCTGGCACACCCTGTGCGCACGCCTATGGTATTGATACTTACAGTATCCCCCCCAACCTGAAAGGGCATTAACCCCATGGAGTGTGATGGGGTGACCCCACTGCCTAGATGGGTATTACAGTGTAGAGTGGGTCCTTAAATGTATTTTATGTAGCACCCTCTAGTGTGTGCTAGAAGTAGTGTATGTTGTGTTAGAGTAGGTACATTTTAGTTAGCTCAGGGCTAAGTCTGAGCTGTGGAATCTGGGTCAGGGTTCAGTGAGTCAGGCTGGATAGAGAGAAAAGGTAAGATGGCACAAAAATCAATCGGACATATTCTCTATGTAAGAAAAAATGTCAATGTTAAATGCAGGGCAGGTGGTAAAATCAATAAAGGTAAGCACTGGCGGCAGCTGCCATGAAAGCAGAAGCAAGCTCTGGAAGATACAAGGAAAGATACAAGGAAAAAAAGCAAGGAGTGCCAGACTAAGTGCAGTATTAAAAGTATTTATTATAGCTATAATAAATACTTTTAATACTGCACTTATTCTGGCGCTCCTTGCTTTTTTTCCTTGTACCAGTCAGGCTGGATAATTCATCCTGACAGCTCCTCTGGTGCATGCCCCTGTTTCTGGGACATTGGTGAATGTTCTAGAGCTAGTGAGTGGAGATTAAGAGGAGGTGCCTGAAATATAAATATAAATATAAGGCCTTGGCCAATACCCAGTAGAGTGCTGGCAGGGGGCATAGTTTACCTCATAGATAGGCATGAGCTATGCCAGCAGGGCAGTCGGGCGGAAGATGGAGATACAGTGCTGAGGAGGCTGTCGGTGGCCCTCAGGGGTGCCCCCTAGTCTGTGGGGGTTGTCCTGCCTTGGGGCAGGGATCGGGTGCTGGAAGGATCCTTCCACAACACATGGAGGAAGCCCTTTCTGGAGACATGGGAGCAAGAGAGAGACAGCGTGAGTAGGTCAGCACTGCTGGGAACTAATAAGGGGGAGACTGCCACATGTAGCCAGTCTCCCTGAAGACAGCGGTGTTCCTAAGTCTTCATCCTTCCCCAGGAGATCTCCTGAGAGTCAGCTGGGTGGGCTGGTGGAGAGTCAGCGGGGTGGGCTGGTGTGGAGAGTCAGCCGGGTGGGCTGGTGGAGAGTAAGCCGGGTGGGCTGGTGGAGAGTAAGCCGGGTGGGCTGGTGTGGAGAGTCAGCCGGGTGGGCTGGTGAAGGGTAAGCCGGGTGGGCTGGTGTGGAGAGTCAGCCGGGTGGGCTGGTGTGGAGAGTCAGCCGGGTGGGCTGGTGTAGAGAGTCAGCCGGGTGGGCTGGTGGAGAGTCAGCCGGGTGGGCTGGTGGAGAGTAAGCCGGGTGGGCTGGTGTGGAGAGTCAGCCGGGTGGGCTATTGAAGAGTAAGCCGGGTGGGCTGGTGTGGAGAGTCAGCCGGGTGGGCTGGTGTGGAGAGTCAGCCGGGTGGGCTGGTGGAGAGTAAGCCGGGTGGGATGGTGTGGAGAGTCAGCCAGGTGGGCTGGTGAAGAGTAAGTTGGGTGGGCTGGTGTGGAGAGTCAGCCGGGTGGGCTGGTGGAGAGTAAGCCGGGTGGGCTGGTGTGGAGAGTCAGCCGGGTGGGCTGGTGTGGAGAGTCAGCCGGGTCGGCTGGTGGAGAGTAAGCCGGGTGGGCTGGTGTGGAGAGTCAGCCGGGTGGGCTGGTGTAGAGAGTCAGCCGGGTGGGCTGGTGTGGAGAGTCAGCCGGGTGGGCTGGTGGAGAGTAAGCCGGGTGGGCTGGTGTGGAGAGTCAGCCAGGTGGGCTGGTGAAGAGTAAGCCGGGTGGGCTGGTGTGGAGAGTCAGCCGGGTGGGCTGGTGTGGAGAGTCAGCCGGGTGGGCTGGTGGAGAGTAAGCCGGGTGGGATGGTGTGGAGAGTCAGCCGGGTGGGCTGGTGAAGAGTAAGCTGGGTGGGCTGGTGTGGAGAGTCAGCCGGGTGGGCTGGTGGAGAGTAAGCCGGGTGGGCTAGTGTGGAGAGTCAGCCGGGTGGGCTGGTGTGGAGAGTCAGCCGGGTGGGCTGGTGGAGAGTAAGCCGGGTGGGATGGTGTGGAGAGTCAGCCGGGTGGGCTGGTGAAGAGTAAGCTGGGTGGGCTGGTGTGGAGAGTCAGCCGGGTGGGCTGGTGGAGAGTAAGCCGGGTGGGCTGGTGTGGAGAGTCAGCCGGGTGGGCTGGTGTGGAGAGTCAGCCGGGTCGGCTGGTGGAGAGTAAGCCGGGTGGGCTGGTGTGGAGAGTCAGCCGGGTGGGCTGGTGTAGAGAGTCAGCCGGGTGGGCTGGTGTGGAGAGTCAGCCGGGTGGGCTGGTGGAGAGTAAGCCGGGTGGGCTGGTGTGGAGAGTCAGCCAGGTGGGCTGGTGAAGAGTAAGCCGGGTGGGCTGGTGTGGAGAGTCAGCCGGGTGGGCTGGTGTGGAGAGTCAGCCGGGTGGGCTGGTGGAGAGTAAGCCGGGTGGGATGGTGTGGAGAGTCAGCCGGGTGGGCTGGTGAAGAGTAAGCTGGGTGGGCTGGTGTGGAGAGTCAGCCGTGTGGGCTGGTGGAGAGTAAGCCGGGTGGGCTGGTGTGGAGAGTCAGCCGGGTGGGCTGGTGTGGAGAGTCAGCCGGGTGGGCTGGTGTGGAGAGTCAGCTGGGTCGGCTGGTGGAGAGTAAGCCGGGTGGGCTGGTGTGGAGAGTCAGCCGGGTGGGCTGGTGTAGAGAGTCAGCCAGGTGGGCTGGTGGAGAGAGTCAGCCGGGTGGGCTGCTGGAGAGTCAGCCGGGTGGGCTGGTGGAGAGTCACCTGGGTGGGCTAGTGAACAGTCAGTCTGGAGGACTGGTGTGGAGAGTTAGCCTGGAGGGTTAGTGAAAGGGGCATCTGTAGCCAGGTGGGTTGGCAGTGCCTAAAGAGGTGGTGCTGAGATCAGTAGCCACAGGGGAGAAGTACAAAATATTCACTGTAATTTTTGCTACTCCACAAGGGACTAAGAGTTCCTTCCTGTAAGGAGCCATTGCTGGATCTGACTGAGAGCCTGTCAGATCACCCAACAGTGATTCAGCTTTAGCCAGCAAGCAAGTGTGTGCAGGAGGAGAGCAAAGGAGACAGTTAGGAAGATGTCCCTGAAACTGTTTTGCTGAAGTCATGCGGCCATCCCATAACCTCCCTTCCCTATCCAAGTTATTAACCCTTAATAAATAACAAAAAAACAAAGTCATGGACTGTTCTCTGGCTCTGGAGTGCCTGTGAAAATGAGTTGTCCCTGCCTGTGCAGGAGTGGGGGATCCAGTTCATCTGCGGCTCATTAGAGGGTGCGCTACATTTACATGCAACTTATACATGTACCTGAATATGTCTTGATGTTAGCTTCCTGTAATGCTCTTCACAGGATCACTTACAGAAGGAGGGGCCAATAATGGGATCTGTTGATTGGGCCTGTGCTGTCAATCTAACATTGTTGAGTCACAGGCAGGGGTGTGTCCTGGACCAGGTTGCATTTCCTAATTGCAGCGGAGGTCAAAAACCTGCCTGTGCTGTTTGGCAGGGGTGCTTGCATCACAAGATTGACAGAACAGAAGTACAAATTCTATGAAAGGGAAGGAAGACCACATTTATAGATTTCAGTGTGTGAATTGTGTGCTTGCTTGTAGTTCTGTTTACAAAAGTAATGTCTTTAGACATTTCACAAATGTATTTCTGCTTGTCAGGGACCATAGTTTTATTTTTGGCTTTCCTTCAATTTATTTTTCTTTCCTTTTTTGATTCCCGTATGCCCATTCATTAACCCAATCAGAACGTTGTCTGTTGTAGGCGGTAATGAGGACGTGTGATGTGCAGTCAGCTGTTTTATGTGTCAGAGTAATAGCATTACCTTGGAAAATCTATTCCTCCAGCTTAAAATTAAAAACAGGATACACGTTCAATTGCTCTCTGCACACTCTAAGAGAAGATGTCAGCAGCCAGTGTGCCCAGTTTCCTTGGCACCTTAAATAAACCCTGTCAGTGGACCCATCTTCCCATGTGATTAACCGCTACAATACTGGGCACTTTCACCCCCTTCCTGCCCAGGCCAATTTTCAGCTTTCAGCGCTGTCACACTTTGAATGACAATTGTGCGGTCATGCTACACTCTACCCATATTACATTTTTATCATTTTGTTTACACAAATAGAGCTTTTTTTTAGTCGTATTTAATTACAACTGGGTTTTTTATTTTTTGCTAAATAAATAAAAAAAGGCCATACATTTTGAAAAAAAAGCATTTTTTTTAATTCTGTTATAAAGTGTTGCAAATAAATAATTATTTTTTATAAAATGCCAAAATGTATTCTGCTACATTTCTTTGGTAAAACTAATCCAAATCAGTGTATATTATTTAGTCTGTAGGAAAGTTATAGAATCCACAAACTATGGTATATATCTGAAAATGTATCAGTCCTGATGTACTGACCGACTATCTCATTTCTTGAGGCCCAAAAATGCCAGGACAGAACGAATACCCCCCAAATTACAAATTTTTTTTGTCAAATTTTTTAAACAAAATTAAGAAATGAAAAAATAAATTTAAAAAAATCTATTTTTTTTTTTCATACTGTCACCAGTGCAATACAGCGTGATAATACGGTGGTGATCAGGGATTGGTGACAGTTTGTAATATATATATATATATATATATATATATATATAAACTAAAAAAGGTGCACATAAACTATAGGGGCCCACAAGTGCACTTCTCGGCGCCAAGGGGAACGGTTTACCAGTTAACTTATTCTGAGATCAGAATAATAATAGAGTGAAAAGATATCATACAGATATATATATATGAAATTAGATATAACCAATATCACATTAATGATAAAAGGTGTTCTTATGAGAAATAGCAGCAGCTGTTTAAAATTATAGATGAAAGAAACTGACACCCATAAAACAGTAAATATATAAAATGTATCAAAAAATTAAGAACAGAGTCTATTTGATAAAACAGCGCTTAGTATTGGATAATGTCCAACTTCAAAAAATATGCGGTATGGTGGAAAAGAAATAAAATCACAAAGGATGCAGTAAAGTCACAGTTCTTAGTGTGGTAGGTGTTTCTAAAAGATGGATGAATCGTGCACCCTACACCAGCTCCCAATCTTCACCACAGATGTGATATAAGGTCCCCCGCTGGGGTTCAAACTCACCAGAACAGTAAATCAAATGAGCCTTGCAAGATAAATTCCTCCTAATTCAAACTTCCATCACCACCTCAGGAATCGGTATGGGTTAAAACTCCATTCGAGGTACATATAAAACACAAATTCACTGACATAGTGTAATCCTGCTTTATTTTAAATTAACCCATATAAAACATATCCCCGCTTCCAATACACGTACAATAGTTCAACTTGTAAATAACATATAGGAATGAAACATAATCACCGCTCTCCTCCGAACACAGGGGCCGCACTCGTGCTGCAAGCGCAAAACTACAGACACTTCCTGGTTACGTTCTGGTTAGCGGTGGAACGCACACTCCTCACTTCCTGGATACGCCGACTTCAACAGAGGGCGTGGCTACTCGGCGTAAACACGGACCTTAGATTATCCCTCCTCCACGGCCATTGGATAGGACAGCCTTACTCGTCCGCTCCTATTGGTACAGAGCCCGAGCGAAAGACGAGACGGACGTCGGCCGTGTTGAGTCACAGGGAATGCATAAATGCATAAACAAGCTCCGTGACATAAAGACTGCACTTTTTCAAAAAATAATAATAACCGGTGAAATGCGGTTTGTTTAAACTATGAAAAATAATTGGTTTTCACCTAACAGTTTATTTTCAATATAATAAATGTGCCACATTTCGAACACTACTAATCACTCTATTACAAACAGGGGGGTTGCGATGCCACCGCCCCATATGTATAATATATTAAAAAGTGTGCCTTAATGATCATTAAAATGAATGTCTGACTGTCGGTCACAGAGGGCCAATTAGGTTTCCGTGATTTCAGTGGGTTAATGAGAAATGGACACCCAAGTTTTTTATATATGTCCATATAGGTTGTGTTACATGTAATAAAATCATTTATTTGGAACTCAGAATTATTAGAGGTAGAGACAAAGGTCTCAATAGCTCTTAGAGGTCTTTCAACTTCTCTACATGGGCGACATTTCCGACAAGAGAAGAACCCATCTCTATCCCAGAAAGATGGAGGTTTTTTTGGGGGGTCTAATACCTTTTTAACTATTCTGTCTCCATAATTTGGAGCTTTTCTGTAGACCTTTGTCTCTACCTCTAATAATTCTGAGTTCCAAATAAATGATTTTATTACATGTAACACAACCTATGTGGTCTACATCCTGGAATGCCCATGCAAACTTATGTATGTAGGTCGCACTAAAAGAGCACTCAAAATAAGGATAGCTGAACACGTAGCAAATATCAAACTAGGTTATAAAGACCATAACGTGTCCTTACACTTCAAGCTCTTTCATGACCAAAATCCAGCAGGCCTAAAATTTTGGGGGGTTGATCACCTTAAACCTCCATGGAGGGGGGCAAACCTTGTAAGAGAACTTTCCAAACTAGAAACT
Source organism: Rana muscosa (assembly GCA_029206835.1). Taxonomy (NCBI): domain Eukaryota; kingdom Metazoa; phylum Chordata; class Amphibia; order Anura; family Ranidae; genus Rana; species Rana muscosa. The sequence goes on from CM055127.1 coordinate 139,007,761, forward strand.
CAATGGATATTTTCAGTTGATACATTGGCACCGAGGGGGTTAAACGTTGATTTAGATATCAACTGCTTTATCAGTGATTATTAAAGCATTTGTGCCCCCTCTTATATTATCAACTGTTATCCACGAATATACAAATATCTATTATTATTTTATTTTATTTTTAAAGTGATGTAATTTTTTAGATATTTGAGGTTCTCTGTTTTCATTTTATTTCTCATCGTATTTTTATTAAGGATTTTAATTTTGGAATATCACCTTTGAACGATTTTATCAAAATCCAGTCTTATATATACGGTTCATTTCACTCCAAGCCTTGTCTATTTTATTTTATTTTATTTTATTTAATTTATCCTTTTTTTTCTCCAGTACTTTTCATACATGTAATGCTTATTGAGATTTAACATTGTATGTATTTTATCTGCTATATTTATATAGTAGCAGATCCTCCAGTTTTGATTATATTCCCATTGTTGTTTTATGTATTAATTCTACTGTCAGTGATTAGTGGGTTAAACACTGGGGATATGGACATATATAAAAAACTTGGGTGTCCATTTCTCATTAACCCACTGAAATCACGGAAACCTAATTGGCCCTCTGTGACCGACAGTCAGACATTCATTTTAATGATCATTAAGGCACACTTTTTAATATATTATACATATGGGGCGGTGGCATCGCAACCCCCCTGTTTGTAATAGAGTGATTAGTAGTGTTCGAAATGTGGCACATTTATTATATTGAAAATAAACTGTTAGGTGAAAACCAATTATTTTTCATAGTTTAAACAAACCGCATTTCACCGGTTATTATTATTTTTTGAAAAAGTGCAGTCTTTATGTCACGGAGCTTGTTTATGCATTTATGCATTCCCTGTGACTCAACACGGCCGACGTCCGTCTCGTCTTCCGCTCGGGCTCTGTACCAATAGGAGCGGACGAGTAGGGCTGTCCTATCCAATGGCCGTGGAGGAGGGATAATATAAGGTCCGTGTTTACGCCGAGTAGCCACGCCCTCTGTTGAAGTCGGAAGTGACGAAACGCGTCAGGGCGTGGCTACAACGGCGTATCCAGGAAGTGAGGAGTGTGCGTTCCACCGCTAACCAGAACATAACCAGGAAGTGTCTGTAGTTTTGCGCTTGCAGCACGAGTGCGGCCCCTGTGTTCGGAGGAGAGCGGTGATTATGTTTCATTCCTATATGTTATTTACAAGTTGAACTATTGTACGTGTATTGGAAGCGGGGATATGTTTTATATGGGTTAATTTAAAATAAAGCAGGATTACACTATGTCAGTGAATTTGTGTTTTATATGTACCTCGAATGGAGTTTTAACCCATACCGATTCCTGAGGTGGTGATGGAAGTTTGAATTAGGAGGAATTTATCTTGCAAGGCTCATTTGATTTACTGTTCTGGTGAGTTTGAACCCCAGCGGGGGACCTTATATCACATCTGTGGTGAAGATTGGGAGCTGGTGTAGGGTGCACGATTCATCCATCTTTTAGAAACACCTACCACACTAAGAACTGTGACTTTACTGCATCCTTTGTGATTTTATTTCTTTTCCACCATACCGCATATTTTTTGAAGTTGGACATTATCCAATACTAAGCGCTGTTTTATCAAATAGACTCTGTTCTTAATTTTTTGATACATTTTATATATATATATATATATATATATATATATATATAAAAAAAATTCTGTTTTCAAATTCTTTATTTCATTTTTTTACGATTTTTTTAACACACTGTGACCAGAGCAATATAATTTTTCCATAATAATAACATTGTACTACGGGGGAAGTGATCAGGATTTTTTTTTTGTACACATTATGATTATATACAGGTAGCAGTGAATTAAGCAATTAACCACTTCCTTACTGGGCACTTAAATCCCCCTCCTGCCCTGACCAATTTTCAGCTTTTAGCGCTGACGCACTTTGAATGACAATTTCGCGGTCATACAACGCTTTACCCAAATGAAATTTCCATCATTTTTTTCACACAAATAGAGCTTTCTTTTGGTGGTATTTAATCACCACTGGGATTTTTTTTTTTTGATAAACAAACAAAAAAAGATGGAAAATTAAAAAAAAAAAATCATGTTTCATGTTATAAAATTTTGCAAACAGGTAATTTTTCTCCTTCATTGATATGCGCTGATGAAGCGACACTGGTGGGCACTGATAGGCTGCACTGATAATCACAGATAAGGCGGCACTGATGGGGACAGATAAGGAGGTACTGATGGGCACAGATAAGGCGGCACTGATGGGCACTGATAAGATGGCACTGATGGGCACTGATGGGTGGCACTGATGGGCACTGGTAGGTAACACCGATGGGCACTGGTAGTTGACACTGATGGGCAGCACTGGTAGGTGACACTGATTGGTGACACTGATGGGTGGCACTGTGGGCACTGATGGGTGGCACTGTGGGCACTGGTAGGTGGCGCTGGTGGGCACTGGTAGGCGGCACTGTTGTGAACTGGTAGGTGGCACTGGCAGGTGGCACAGATGAGCAGGCGACTGCTCTCCTTGATCGGGACCGATGTCCCTCTGACAGCCGCCGATGATCAGCTATCAGCATGAGGAGAAAAAGTAGCCGATTACCGACTCTGTTTACATCACATGATCATCTGTCATTGGCTGGGAACTGGTTAATAGCCACACCAGAGCGCAGTGCGGGAAACCCGCGATCCATGCTCATTTGCCACACCGCGTTCACATGTTCAAAACGCACTGCACTTGCGATCTGCAGCAGGTGTCAATGCAATGCTAGCGGCAACCCAAAACGCAGGTTTACGAACACAATGTGTTTGCCTGCACTGGATTTCATGATACAGAAGTAATATTAGATCTGGCTGCAGTGCGCTTTTTAAAGTAGTGCATGCACTGCTTTTGCTTCAGCGCAATTTGAAAAACGTGATCGCGTTCCTGTGCGATTCCTGGTGTGGATGTGGATCTTACCTATTTTATGCATGTTTTTTACTTGTAAAATGCTCCCTTATATAGACATCCCTGAGACTGCTTTTGAATGTGATGTCAGCAGCCCCAACAGACTCAGAGCGGTCACTCAAGTAATACTCTGTAGTATTTTTCCTCGCTTTTCCCCTGGCAACTACATTAAAGATTATGAAGGCAGGTGAGGGGAGGGCGGAGGAGCTGGGCCCACACAGAGAGTAATTAGAAGTGCCCAAAAGAAGAGGGGACTATGACATACAAGGAGGGAGGGGGACTGTACTAGGGCATTCACTTGTCAACCAGGCCAAGCCCCCAACGTGTTTTTCTTTGCCCACTGGAGCTTAATAATTGGGAACCCCTATAATTAAGCTCTAGGCGGTGAAGTGAAACGCGTTGGGGCGTAGATCACCTCCCTTTCCCTTTGGTTTCACTCAGAGTTCCCCTTGAAAGCCCAACTCTGCCCCCACCTCAGAACCCAATCACACCCCCCCTCTCTTGAGGGCCCTCCGACAGTATTTTTTGCTTTTATTTCTTTTTCTCACATACTTATCTTTTCAGAAGTCTTCAGGCCGATCTCATAATGTGCAAGGTCCTCTTTCTCTTTGCCTCTTCTCTGGTGATGGGCGGCTTTCACTGAACATTAGTCAACGAGTTCAGGGCATTGTTCTGAAGCCCCTCTAGGAAGGGTGACCGTGTTCATGTTGCCCTGCACTCACATTATGTCCTCAGTCTTCCTGGTTGAATGAGCCTGGGCATAACTCCTCCTGAGATACCAAGGACATCTTGTGGCAGAGTAGAGGTACTGCAGGGGACAGCATTGGAGAGAAAGTGAGTATTTTAGCTAGAACTGTGCACTTTTTTGGAATCCAGGTGGGGCGCCATTTAAAAATAGCCTAGAAGTGTTTTTTAGAGGGAAAAAAAACACACCCTGGAAAAAAAAATGTCTTTTCAAATGGAGCCTATCTCACAATAATGTGATTACAAATGGTTTGGTAGATATTTAAAGTACTTTAATGTATATACCTATAGTGCAAATAACACAAGGTATAGTAGAAAGCTCCCCAAACACTAAATGGGCTTTTGTTATTCACCCAAATGATTTCCTTGTTAATATTTTAGGCGGTTTTGCCTTTTCTGGCACGTCCTGGCTTTCTATAAACATCCCCGTATAAGTTAATAGGTTTCCTATATCCTGTTCCCGTGTCGCTGGTAGAACGGGCTGTGTAATAAAAGACTGACTTCCACCCGGATCCAGTTTCTGCGCCCGTCCTTGTTGGCACCAACTACAATCTGGATGTATTGAGTTACCAGTAAAGGAGAAACGTATAAAGCACAGAGATTATTCCTAGTAGAGTGAAGGGTTTTATAAGAACGGTGTTTGAAAATAGGACAGAAATTGGGAGTTGTCGGAGAAGTTTGCTGTCCGACTCACGGGGATATTTGGTGGGGCGCCACCATAGCGGTAATGGTAGATGGTTCTTTTTTGATTCAGCTGACGGAAAAATAATTGCAGATGCTGGTGTAGCTGAAGAACCATAAACACCAGAGAGGAGACATAGTGCTCCATGTAAGTGCTTTCACAGCTGTTCTATAAACTGCTACAATGCCCCAGTAAATGTCTACTGGGCCAGTTATCCTGCTTAACCATTAGACATGAAAGACTCTTTTAAATCTCTTTCAGTTTTAAAGACTCAATCGGGGTATTTATAATGTAATGTTTTTAGAGCAATTCTATAATATTAATCTACAGTATGTCCATACATTATAAAACAAATTCAAGCCCTTCAAATAGAATGCGGTAAACCAGCTGATATACCTCTGTGTTTGTCAGCTACTTTGCTTTTTCAGGCTGGTATTATTAATCCATTAAAGTAAATCTAAAGTCAGAAAAGCCCAACCTTGACCCCCCTGACCCCCCCAAAATCTACTCCCCTTCCCACCTTGTGGCCACCACTGTCACCACAGTCTACACCAGTGGTTTCCAAACTGTGTGCCATGGCGTTTTGAAACCTTGAACATATCGAAAAATTAAATAGTAAATCAATGTCACAAAAGTTTAAAAAGTAACATACCGTATAAAAAAATGCAATCTCTGTCAATTTGTCAAGTGTGAGAAACACTGGTCTACACTGAAGACTGAGGACATCTTGTGGCAAAGAAGAGGTACTGTGCGGGACCGCTTCAGATTGAAGGTGAGCATGCAGGTGGACCCCAAATCAGTGTCTGACTTTAGCATTGCTTTAATGGGTTTCCAGGGCCAGGCTGCATTACAGATTAAAAGTGAACATGTAGGCAGGTGCAGTCTATTTTCTCCACTACAGGTGGCGCTCGTCCATAGCAGCAATGCAGGTGGAGGAGGAAGTCGAGAGGAGCCTCATTCCTCTATGATCTCCTCAGTCAAGGAGAGGCATCATCTGATTGGATGCTGGCATCACATGTGACTTTGTAGCCATCTTGGGTCAGGCAGACTATTTAGGTCCCTGACTCCTGGGTTTGGCACGCATTTCACGTGTGGATATTGTAGGGACAGGTCACCCATCTGTCAGGGACAGTGCATAGCAACAGCGAGAGGTTCTAGATGAGTAGGGAAAGTGCAGGGACACGCTATTCTTTCTGGAAGCCTCCCGACTTGCGTACAGACTGGCCAGGCTGCTTTCCACCCCTCGTAACAGATGTTGTCCGCACACCTGAGACATATTGCACTACTCATCGCTGTACGTCCTGTGAGTGCACCTGGGCAGGTTATCTTCCCACTGGGTTTGTTGTGCATTACTGAAGTTCAATTTCAATACAGTTCTGTTTCCTTCAAACTGGACTCTGAGTGTTTACTGCCGCCACACCACACTGCACTTCCTTACAAACAGATAAATCTACAACTGAAGTATGTAGTGTATGTACAGTATGTATATACTGTATATCCGTTTAGTCGTATCCGAATCTTGGCGATTCTACGTGTCATCTCTGTGGGCACCATATCTAATACACTTGAAAGTCTTTCTTCATAGAAATATTGGCAAATGTTTTACAAGTTAAGTCACCAGATCTTTCCTCAACCTTCCCCAATTACATGACTTGGGACTGGCGTGCAGAATGTGATAAAACATGCGCATAGCTGAATTGTACCCACATAATAGGGCCAATTTAAACAAGAGCTAATTACCCTACCAGCATGTCTTTGGAGTGTGGGAGGAAATACTGTACACATGAACACAGGGAGGACATGCAAACTCCATGCATATAGTGTCCTGGCTGAGATATGAACCAAGGGCCCCATTGCTGCAAGGTATAAATACTAACCTATAATGCAAACATTTTCTTTTTCGTACATCACGGGACACAGAGCGACTTAGTCATTACTAATGGGTTATATAGATACCTTCAGGTGCTGGCACTGGCAACTTCCAAAACCGGAAGTACCCTCCCCTATATAAGCCCCTCCCATCCGGGAGCACCTCCGTTTTTTGCCAGTGTCTAAGGTGTTGGCCAAAGAGTAACATGTGTTTTCACTGGGCTTGCGTACAGGTTCTTTTATGGGCCTCAGTAAGCTGTTCCGGATCCGACCAAAAAAGCTTCACAGCTAAACGGTCGGTACCCGGGCCTTGCCAGAAGAGCAAGGTTTTGCCTGTAATGCCTCTCTTAGGAGGGCTGGACCCTGGGATCCAGAGCTCTGGTCATACCCACGACCAAGATGTTGTCTGTGCAGGGTGCTATACAGGTCCAGGGGAGTGGAATCCTTGGGAACCCGGTCCCTGAAGGTTTAATTACAATGCCTGCCGTGAGAGGTGAAGTTTGGGCTTCTGTGGACCAAACAGAGTCCTGCGGCGGGGAACAGGTAAGTGGGGGCCCCCAGGAACTTGGTTCTATTGGGGGAACCCCAAGCCTAATTTGTCTTTCTGTCTGTTACCTAACGGTATTCCCGCTAATATCTGTGTATGCCTGTAACTACTGGAAAATGTAAAATTTTAATAGTAGTCAAGAAAAAAAAGGGAGACCGCGGTACCTGTGTTAAACCACTAGAGGCCGCTGTGGTCCATTTTTCTTGTCATGTGGATCTTTGGTTTTTTCAAGTCAAAAGATCCAGGCAGTTGGTAAGTTTCTCTGCCCTGTTGCTGCGCTCATCCACCGCACAGGCCCTCCGGCAAAAAGGGCCCTGGCTCCTAGTCCCTGCTTGTTTTCAAAAAAGAGCGCTGAAGGCGCACGGGCGTGCGCGCGGGCGCGTGCACGCGCCTCCTATGAAAAGAAAGGGGCGGGGCGGGTGGATGACGCTCGATGCGCGCCGCGGCGCTTCTGCGCATGTGCAGGCGTCCCAGCATGGATAAAAGACACAGTACAAGTGTCAGCTGGATGCAAGCAGAGCTAGCAACAAAAACGGTGGCACACAGAGGCGGTTGATGCAGGCATCCCCATAGAAAGACACTTTAGTGGACACCAGCTGGTATATAGCAGCAACTGTGTTAGACTATTACCAGTAAAATTGGTGTATGACGACGGGAATACCTCAGCTTTGTGCTTAAAGGATATGTCGTCCAGACGCTCTGGAAATAAGTCTTCCAAGAAGCCAAAGGGGTCTCCATCGGGCTCTGAGGATTTTGGGCATGCTTGTACTGCACCAATCTCCCCTGAAATTTCAGAGGTTAGTAGCCGTAGGAACCCCGCAGGAGTACCTGGTGCTGCGGCTGGCCCCAGTCCACCTGCTCCTATATATATAACAGAGGAGGTTTTTTCCTCAACTCTGGGAGGATTGGAAGAGAGATTAACAGCATTGATCGCTGCTTCCCTGTCACAGGGAAAGCGCGTCCGATCTCCGTCTCCTCCTTCAGAGTGCCTGTTAGTGGAGGAACAGCCCCACACAGAGATCGACCTACCTGAAGGGGATCAGGATGAGGTTGATTCGGTTATAGCGGAATCAACAGTGGAAGAACCTTTCTCAGCATCTCAGGCTGAAAGATTATGGGTTCAGTCTCTGACTAACATGGTCCGATCAGCATTTAAAATGCCTCTTGCGGAGCCATCAACCACTACCGTCTCCTCGCTGGGGTCGCTGAAAGCTCCCCAGACTGTCTGTTCCTTCCCAATCCACCCTTTATTGGAAGGGCTTATTTACCAGGATTGGGAGCATCCTGATAAAATATTTACTCCCCCCAAGAGATTTCCGGTGATCTATCCCATGGAGGATAAGTTCATAAAAAAATGGAGAGTCCCTACAGTGGACACAGCCATCTCTTGTGTAAATAAATCACTGACATGTCCAGTAGATAATGTTCCAATGTTTAAAGACCCAATAGATAAAAAATTGGAGTCTTTACTAAAATCTGCTTTCTCTACAGCAAGCATGGTGACACAACCTGCAGTAGCAGCGATTGGGGTCTGCCAAGCAGTGAAGGATCAGTTGAAACAAGTCTTAAGAGACTTACCGGATCAGCAGGCTCTTGCCCTAGCTGACCTACCTAGAGCCTTGTGTTTTGCGGTAGACGCCATAAAGGATACAATCCAACAGGCCTCCCGCTTTACGCTGTCTGTAGTACATATGCGTAGGCTTCTATGGCTCAAAAACTGGTCTGCTGAAGCTCCCTGTAAGAAATTGCTGATTAGCTTCCCATTTCATGGAGAACGCTTATTTGGAGAAGATCTGGACAAGTATATCCAGAAAATTTCTGCCGGTAAAAGTACACTCTTGCCGGTTAAGAACAAGGGTAGAAGTCCTTCTTTTAAGAGGCCTACTTCTCCAGTCCCTGGCACATCGGCTGTGAAACAGTTCCGACGGCCTCCACGGTCAAATCCAGGGGGCAGAAATCAGGGACAATCACAGGGTAACAAGAAACCCTGGGTCAAGAGAGGTACGAAACCTCCCCCCAAGTTATGAAGGGTTGCCCCCACTCAATCGGGTGAGGGGAAGACTTCAGTTGTTCACAGAGACCTGGCGGGACACCATCAGAGACGGATGGGTGATCTCCGCAGTAAGTCTGGGATACAAGCTGGAGTTAAAAGACACTCCTCCTGCCCATTTTATGAGGTCAAACGTGCCAAGCGATCCCCAGAAGAGAGGATCCCTCCTTCTGGCACTAGAACAACTATTGCTCCAAGGTGTAATCATGAAGGTTCCCTTGGAAGAATGCGGGTTCGGGTTTTGCTCAAACCTCTTCACAGTCCCCAAACAAATGGGGACGTGAGGCCCATATTAAATCTAAAAGGGCTAAACAAATTCCTACATATCAGGACTTTTCGGATGGAGTCGATCCGATCGGTGGCCACCGCCCTACAAGGGCAGGAATGGTTAGCCTCGATCAACATAAAGGATGCTTTTCTGCATATTCCCATCTTTCCGGCCCATCAGAAATTTCTACGCTTTGCAGTAGAAGGGCACCATTTTCAGTTCAGAGCCTTACCTTTCGGTCTGGCCACAGCACCATGAGTGTTCACAAAAATTCTGGCCCCACTATTGGCCAATCTAAGAACACGGGGTGTAACGATAATGGCATATTTAGACGACCTGCTACTAATAGACCACTCAGTGGAAAAACTGGAAGTAGCTATTCCCAAGACAATCAAGTATCTGGGATATCACGGTTGGATTATCAACCGAGACAAATCAGCTCTAAGACCAGTCAAAAGTCTGGAATACTTGGGGCTAAGGCTGGATTCAAATCAGAGAAAGATTTTCTTACCTCCAGAGAAGGTGTCGTCTTTGAAAGATTTGACCCACTTAGTGGGTACAAAAAGAAAACCATCCATACGCCTGTGCATGAGGCTGCTGGGAAAAATGGTGGCTTCATTCGAAGCAGTACCCTACGGTCAATTCCATTCAAGGAACTTGCAGAGGGCCATACTGTCAGCCTGGAACAAAAAAGTTCAGGCTTTAGACTTACCAATGTCCCTGTCCCCTTCCGTTCGCAAGAGCCTCCATTGGTGGTTGGTGCCCCAGAATTTGGAAAAAGGGAAACCCTTTAGTCCGGATTCTTGGAAGGTGGTCACTACAGATGCCAGCCTCATAGGCTGGGGGGCAGTACTGGAGCAATGGTCTCTCCAGGGCAAGTGGTCAGAAGCAGAGAAGGCCCTGCCCATCAATCTCTTAGAGATATGAGCAGCCCGGTATGCCCCAGTAGCATGGACATCCAAACTCCAAGGGTCCCCTGTCAGAATTCAATCAGACAATGCCACAGCAGTGGCATATATCAATCACCAGGGTGGCACCAGGAGTCGTGCAGCCCAGAGGGAAGCGAATTGCATCCTGAAATGGGCAGAAAGATATGTCCCAGCCATATCCGCGGTTTTTATCCCAGGAGTGGGAAATTCGAGAGCGGACTTTCTAAGTCGCCAGCAATTATGCCCGGGGGAATGGTCTCTTCACCCCGAGGTTTTCCAGGCAATATGCCAGCGGTGGGGAACACCGGATGTAGATCTGCTAGCATCCAGATTCAACGCAAAGGTGGACAGATTTGTGTCTCACACAAGGGATCCCCTAGTTTGCGGCTCGGATGCCCTAGTGTTCCCTTGGGATCAGTTCAAGCTGATATATGCATTCCCACCGCCACAATTGTTACCGCGATTAATCCGCAGAATCCGGGTAGAAAAGAAACCGGTGATTCTGGTGGCTCCAGCGTGGCCCCGAAGAGCATGGTACGCGGAGATTGTAAAAATGTCAATGGGGAGTCCTTGGACTCTCCCACATCGTCCGGACCTGCTTTCGCAAGGACCGATATACCACCCTTCCTTACCAGCCCTAGGTTTAACGGCCTGGCTATTGAAGCCCGCTTTTAAAAAAAAGAGAGGTCTCTCTAATCCGGTGGTATCTACCATGATCAATGCCAGGAAGCCGGTATCCAGGCAGATCTATTATAGGATCTGGAAGGCGTACATCGCGTGGTGTGAGGCCAGGAAATGGCATCCGCGTAAGTACGTAATAGGTAGGATTCTGGACTTCCTACAGTGGGCTGTAGATAGGAAGCTTGCCTTGAGTACTATCAAGGGTCAGATTTCGGCCTTGTCAATATTTTTTCAAAGGCCCTTGGCTTTGCATTCATTAGTCAAAGCTTTCATACAAGGAGTGATGCGTATTAGCCCTCCGGTTAGTATTCCCATATGTCCATGGGACTTAAACCTGGTTCTGTCGGTTCTACAGAAACAACCGTTTGAACCATTGCAACACATTTCCTTGGTTCTTCTCACCAGGAAATTGATTTTCTTAGTAGCCATTTGTTCGGCTAAAAGAGTATCGGAATTAGCCACCTTGTCCTGTAAGGAGCCATATCTGGTTGTCCATAAGGACAGAGTAGTATTACGTCCTCATCCAGCCTTTCTTTCTAAGGTGGTATCGAAGTTTCATTTGAACCAAGATGTGGTTCTTCCTTCCTTTTTCCCCAAACCTAGTTCGGTAGAGGAAAAGTTATTGCATTCTTTGGATGTAGTAAGAGCAGTTAAAGCTTATCTAAAAGCCACTGCTCAGATTCGTAGAACGGATACTTTGTTTGTTCTGCCAGAAGGCCCCAGAAAGGGTCAGGCAGCATCAAAATCTACTTTAGCCAAGTGGATTCGACAGGTCATAATACAAGCCTATGGCTTGAGAAGGAGACCGCCTCCGTTCAAAGTTAGGGCGCACTCCACGAGAGCAGTTGGAACTTCATGGGCAGTGCATCACCAGGCCTCCCTGGCTCAAGTCTGTAAGGCCGCAACATGGTCTTCAGTACACACGTTTACTAGATTCTACCAGGTAGACGTTAGAAGTCAGGAGGATGTCGCCTTTGGGCGCAGTGTGTTGCAGGCCGCAAAAGATCCTCATGCCTGATGGCGCCCAGCTTATGTATAGTGTATCCCTCCCCTCATTTGGCATTGCTTTGGGACGTCCCATTAGTAATGACTAAGTCGCTCTGTGTCCCGTGATGTACGAAAAAGAAAAAGGGATTTTTATAACAGCTTACCTGTAAAATCCTTTTCTTGGAGTACATCACGGGACACAGAGCTCCCACCCCTCTTTTTGGGACACTTATTGCTTTGCTACAAAACTGAGGTGCTCCCGGATGGGAGGGGCTTATATAGGGGAGGGTACTTCCGGTTTTGGAAGTTGCCAGTGCCAGCACCTGAAGGTATCTATATAACCCATTAGTAATGACTAAGTCGCTCTGTGTCCCGTGATGTACTCCAAGAAAAGGATTTTACAGGTAAGCTGTTATAAAAATCCCTTTTTTTTGATGCCCAGGAAAATATGGCACTTTGTTGCTGCACAGATGGGGCATTCATGTAGAATTTTTAAAGTAGAACTATTCTCCTCACATTAAAGTGGAGTTCCACCCTAAAAAACAAAATTACACAAAAATGCTGCAAAAAAATATGGAATAAAAAAATAATAATTTTTACTCACCTGAAATAGCGGTTGCTATGCGGAAGTCCCTAATCTGCCTTTTCCTTATCCGCGGTGGGTCCTCTTCTGGTGAATGGGGCGCGCTGCCTTCTGGGAACTGTGTGTAATCCCAGAGAGCAGCCGCCCATTTACAAATCGGCGCGAGACTCGCGCATGCGCAGTAGGAAACGGGCATCTCATGTTACCCTTAGTGAGGATGGCGGCGCGGGACCTGCACCTGCAGTGATCGAGGGATCGGCATTGGGGGGGCCATCATCCCGGGCGAGTAGGACAGGTAAGTGTCCTTATTAAAAGTCAGCAGCTACAGTGTTTGTAGCTGCTGACTTTTAAAAAGAAAGAATCGCGGGTGGAATCCCGCTTTAAAGCACATGTGCCAGTGTATCTTATAATAGTAATACTGCATGGATATTTTTGCGTGACAATTTCTCAGAAACCTTATTTTATGCACCAATTATTACTGTCTGTCCCCACAATACGCTGAAGCGCCATAGGTCTGAGGCTTGATAGTGTTCACGTGCACTGCCAGTCTCAAACGACACATCCCATGATGCATCGCGCTGGTGTTATTCAATGTGCATGCATGCCTGATATTTTTGATACCTTTTACAAAAGATAAAAGCAAAAAATTAGCATAAACGTGAGTCTCTGCGTGGGCGAGGCTGTCAGGCACCTTGCTGATATACATTCAGAGGCTGGCATTTGCTGCATCGCAATGTTTTATTGTAGTCCCATGGGAGGACACGCAGGGGAGGGTGGTTAGGATAACTGTACAGGGGGAACATAGACGGTGAGCCTAGCCACCCTCCTACAGGAAGTGCAGGATTTTAGTAAGTAATAAAGCGGGACCAGAGTTGTTGAGCGGGGGGGGGGGTGCGGGTCATTGGCAAAAAAAAAAAAACGAACGGGAATTGCGCCACAGAAGTTGTTGAGCGGGGGGGGGGGGGGGGGTGTTTGGCGCCGGAACATTTTAAAAAAAAGGACTTGCTAAAAAAAAAAAAAATTTGAACAGGGGGGGGGGTTTGGGGCGCGGCGGGGGGCCGCCGATCGGGGGGGCATACTAGTGCGCCGATCGCGGGGGGGGGGCTCTTACCTGCTGCTGCTCCTCTTCTTCTCTTCATGTTTCCTGCTGTGCGGGAAACATGATAGTCTCGCGGGAGTGCGGGAAGGAGGAGCCTCTGAGGGTAAAACCCGCACAATCCGTGCCAGTTGGGAGGTATGATAAAGTATTTTTACAGAAAACATGTAGGGAAAGTCAGATACATGTACAAGTAGTTTCTGCAATTACCGTATATACTCGAGTATAAGCCGAGTTTTTCAGCACATTTTTTTGTGCTGAAAATGCCCCCCTCGGCTTATACTCGAGTCACCTTTTTGCGCCTGATCTCCCGGACTTTGGGGACCCGGTACCGGCTGCATACATGTAGCCCCACTCTTCCTCTACAAGTGTGCAAAGTTTTTTGTTCCGGGGGACCTACGGCCGGGGAGCACCGATTTTTCAAAGCCGGGCACCCCTTCCATAGACTCCCATGTTAAACAGTAATTTCTCTGGTGATTTTGGGGACCAGGTACCGCCCGGTTGTAGGTCCCCTGGACCCCAAACTTGGCACACATATAGCCCCATTTTTCCTCTACAAGTGTGCAAAGTTTGTTGTCTAGAGGACCTACGGCCGGGGAGCACCGATTTTCAAAGCCGGGCACCCCTTCCATAGACTCCCATGTTAAACGTCAGTCTAGTCATGGGCACAGTGAGGCATGCAGATGGACCCCTAGGCTCAGGGCCGTCTTAAAAGCATCATGGGCCCCTGGGCAAAGTAATGCACTGGGGCCCCTACCAGTTTGCCCCAATTTACGCACCTACTTTCAATAAATAAAGTATAAATAGTTGATAGAATTAAACATATATTCATTAGTACTTTGAATAAAATCGATTTTACAAAAGGAAAACATTCCATAAATCAAAGACTAGCCAACACAAAGGGCACAGTACAGGGGGGTCAGGAGGGCACAACACTGGGATCAAGAGGGCACAGAATGGGTTCTGGGACGCTTCCCGGGACAAGACCATATCGGGACAGTTTAGTAAAAAGCATGACTGTCCCAGCAAATCTGAGACAGTTGGCAAGTATGATGTAATGCAAGATTATTGTGGGGCCCCCATGTCCTTGGGGCCCCTGGGCAGTGCCCAGGAGTGCCCTTGCATTAAGATGGCCCTGCCTAGGCTTATACTCGAGTCAATACGTTTTCCCAGTTTTTTGTGGTAAAATTAGGTGCCTCGGCTTATATTCGGGTCGGCTTATACTCGAGTATATACGGTATATTGATTTTTGTCATTCGGGTTTAGTAACACTTTTAAGTTGAGGGTATCACAATTTTTGCATTGGTCCAGCTTGGAGCAACCTAAGTATGTATGTGCCATACCTGTGTGGAAGCTGGAAACCACTATAGTAGTCACCGCTACTCCACTGATTTCCTCTAGTTTCTGGGTCCCGTGCTGAGCATCAGCCCTGCTGCATTGTGAACACAGGAACTCGGTCGGTATGGGCGTCATTCAGTGAATGCAAAATGTTCCCTGATTGGATAAGGTGGAGAGGCTGGTGGTGACATCACAATCTCCTCCTCGGCCAATCAGAGAATGCTTTGCAAAATGGTTGTAGCATGGTATTTCAATACAAAACCCCACTTAAGATAAAAAAAAAAAAAAAAACAGACCCCCCTCTAAAAAGTGGCCCACTATGGATTCACGCTCGCCCACCCCCCCCCCCCCCCTTTCCTGCCTAGCCGGGCTGCATTCTGTAAATGGGTCTGGAATGGATTCTTTATGGGGGTCTCCATGCTGTTTTATTTTTGTGTGGCGTCCCCCATTAATATCAGAAGCAGACTCATCTAGGACAAGGTTCTGGTATAGATGATGGAAATCCCGGGCTGCTTTTTGTTTACAACCAGAATGAAACAGTCGTGAGCTGTAATTTTCCGGAAACTGAAACACTTTTCAGATGTCAGTGTTGCTGTAATAGTGCACCACTTCACAGGCAGGGTCAGGGCATCTCCCAGACATGTTATTTATTGGCGTGTTCCATTTTTAAAGTTTCACTTTAAACATGACTAAAATCACTGTCATCTTCAAACTGAATTTTTTATAATTTTTTTTCTTTGGTACCCCCCCATGCTATCTGTTTGACAATCTCTTGCCTGTTAGCCTATAAAATGGCCAGAATGGGTTATTAACATTCGGGCTCATTCACACTAGTGGTTTTGGGGACATTAAAACCCTGTGGTTGAGCCGCACTTTTTCTGACGTAACGTCCCCTGTACACAACCTATTCAAGTTTATAGTGCAGCTCTGAAAGTGTTTGCCCCATGCTGGTGCAGGGTTTATGGGGTAAAAGCAGTCATTAGGGAGATGATACAATGCCTCCTCACCACCTGTCAGATGCTCTCTGAAGATCAATCCGAATGCCGATTGCTCTTCAGAGAGCAAAGTTAGCATGAACAAGCCCTAATTAGACTTGGGTTTTCGGGTTTGGCAACTGAACCTCCAGAGAGTTACCGGTCCCCTTCCTTCACTGTGATCTCTCACCAGTCCCTCGGAACGGTCCTCCTCCGGCCTCCTCTTCTAGATACGGGTCTCCTCGCAAGGCAGCACCCTGGGATTCCTCCTCCCTCTGTGGGCTCCAGCCGAAGGTGCTGGACCCAAGGCCTTCAGTTGCAGCCCCAGGGCTAAAGGTGCCTGGGACTGATCCGCCAGTGTACCGGGCCAGGAACCCCACCCCAGGGCTAAAGGTGCCTGGGGTGGCCACGAACAGAACCACACACTCCCGGGGTCGGACCCCCAGGAACTCCCTCGAACTCCCCCTACAGACAGGGTCTTCCCCTTTTATATCCCCTCCCGACATGTACAGCAGGCCGACACGCCCATCATACCACCGCCGAGAGGGGACATCCAACTGTACCAGCAGTTCAACCCTAGCCTCCGATGGCAGCGCCATCAACATGCCACAGGGAACTATACACCAGAATCCCACCTGTAGTACAAAATTGGTTTTACAGAACCTATCAGATAGTGTGTTTGAGTACAACTACCACTCAAACATTCCCTTAAATATAAAGACCCCGCTACATATATACTTGCCAACTATCCCGGATTTGAGGGGACAGTCATGGTTTTCAGTAAGCTGTCCCAAGATGGCCGTGTTCGGGCTGAGTTTTGGAAATCAGAGCTGCGGGGACAGCAGTGGCCCTGTCTGCTCACTCTTCCTGCGGCTGCACCATCCCCCACCGCTCTGCCTCTCTTTGCACCTCTCCTGGCCCCCCCACCCACCACAATTCTCTGCCCCTGCTGCACTGATCCCCCTGTGGCTCCCCTGCTGCTGGCTTTTTCTCCTCTCCCCTCCTGCTGGATTCAACTGCTGCAGGGGAGCCACAGGAGGATTGAACTTAGTAATTAAAAGTCCCCATTGCTGTTCTGCCCCCTCTTCCTGTATTTGAACCTCCAACGGTACCAATTTCCCGCCGTGTGCCCCAACCTAGCACTGCTGGCCAGCTTCCCCTCCTCCCCCTCCCGCTAGCAGCAGCTGCTACTGGGGTGGAGGATTGGTGCAGTCTTCAGAATTGAAAAACATGTCATTGGGGTTTTCTTCAAAAAGTAGGAGAGATCCTGCTGCAGTGCATTACGTAATTACAAAAATTCTACTCTCTATACATCCTAAGGATCTGACATTTAGCAGCCATGAATATGGAAATGTTTAACCAGTGTAAGGCCAGCCAAGTCATTCCTCAATAAAAGTCAAATGGATGACTTTGTGAAGTTCTGAAAGTTCCTTCCTAGTTTCCCTGGTGGAGTCTAGTCTGTAGGATTCTGGCTCTCTCAGCAGGGTAAGGCTTAATGTCATCCTTGCTACAGGTTGTGCTCTCTTTAGTATCAGATACCTGTAGGCGATGTTTAACATTCCAAAAGAGAATTCTAAGGTCGCTCAAAATTATCTGCACTTTTAATTAAAGTTACGGGAACACAAGGGAAATGCTGCATAATGCAAGGCTCGAGGTTTAATGTCCGTGGCGTCTCAGGTACAAATGAACATTATCAATAATTAAAGAAGGCAATATAGTGGAGAGCTTGATGGAGCTTGATGAAAACTGGTCTAGAGAAGGTAAGTAAAGTCAGTAAGAAAAGACTATTTCTCAAGACGTATATTTAAATAAGGTACAAAGATGGGTAGTTACTAGCACCACATCACATCAGAAATGTAGAACACAAAACAAGGAACAATGGGATTTTACAGGTGCAGCCTCCAAAGAAAAAACAACACAACACATTCAAATACTCATAAAAAGTGTTTATTGCCCAAAAAAAAAACTCTTATGCCGCGTACACACGATCATTTTTCCCGTCGGGAAAAATTTAATTTTTTCCTTTGGACGAGAAAAACGATCGTCTGTGGGCTTTTTGCCGTTTTTCCCGACGGGAAAAACGGCATTAATCACGATGAGAAAAATTAGAACATGTTCTAATTTTTCTCGTCGTTTTTCCTGACATTTCTTCCGCGACAGTGTTTCCCATAGGGAAACACTGCCGCGGAGCCCATAGACGATCGTTTTTCTCGTCATTTTAAAAAATGACGAGAAAAAATGACCGTGTGTGGGGAACAAGCTGTTCCCTCGTTTAAAATGTCATTATTCACGGCGGTTTTTAAACCACCGTGAATAATGATCGTGTGTACGCGGCATCAAACATTTCCATTAAATATAGCACTTTTAGCTGGTTGTATGCCATGGCTAGTGTGTAATACATATTATTATTATTATTATTATGCACAGGTATAAAATATCTCTATAGAATATATATATATATATATTAGGGCTGTTACTGATTAAAATTTTCGTGTTCGATTAATCGATTTTTTTTAAATCGATTAATCGACTAATTTCGATTAATTATAACGCACATACAGATCCAACTACTTTTAGCTGATCTCCTTGCAGGCCAATTCCCAGTGCAGCTACCAACCACTGGAAAAATGGATCGCAGGATACAAAAAACACACAAAGGCAGCGCTCGATGGGAATAGCATTAAAACTTTTATAGTCTTCAAGTAGGTAACAAAATAAATATTGCACTGGAGATAAAATCGAAGTACGGTAGCTACATAAACTGTAAAAATGGTGCGAGTAATACCAAACGGTAGCAAAAGCAGTCAAAAACATGTAGCCAAGTATGATACTGGTATAAAAATGTGTACAACGATACCACTGCTGAATCCAGATGAGGAGGGGCTAACATCAGTCCGTCGGCATGTAGATGTCCCGTGAAGGGAACTATCACAACTCCCAGTGGATGGCTGTAGAATCCCAGGTTGATAGAGGGAAGTGATAGAGGGAAGTATAACAGCCCTTGCGTGTGGCAGATAGTAAGGTCCCGCCGGCATGCAGATATGAAGGTACAGCAAAGGAGCCCTTCAGATGGACACGACAAGCCCAAAGACTTTTGATCGATCAAAACAATTAATCGATTAATCGAGGAATTAATAGTTAATTTCCACAGCCCTAATATATATATATATATATATATATATATATACTGTATATAGGTATAGAATAGTATGTATGTAAAGTAAGTATCAATAACAGCATCAATTATTAAAATTCTGTTCCAGCAAGATCACATCCTAACGCGTTTCGCAATTAGCTTCAGCAGGAGTCCAGAGCTACTGTTTTATAAAACAAACACAATAAACTTGCCTAGTGTGTAATATGACAGAGCTCTGCAAATATAAGGACTGGATGGATAGAAATACAAATCCTTTAGGTAGGGAGTAATTTAACCACTTCACACCCCGGCCACCATTTTGCAAAAGGCCTGACGGGAAGTGGTTAAATTACTCAGATAAACTTGATTAAATAGACTTTCGTCATTCTGGGTCGACGTCATATGACATCCTCCCGGAACACGCCTCACGCGGGGCCGTGATCTGTCACTGGCTGTGTCCACCGGACACAGGCGATGACAGATCATTGTGCCGGCTTGCCGCTGGTACCATGTGATCGTTGTGACCAATCATGTAAACAATGTCATGTCATCCATTGTGCACAACTGGGTTGCTAGCTGTGATTGGTCACAGTGATCACATGGTACAGACAAGGCCAATCACTGCCAATCTGTGCCATGTGAATAGCTTTAATCACATCAGTACTCACTGAATGAATCAGCTTCATTCAGTAAAAAAAGTCCTGATCACTTCCCCAGAGTGGTACAGTGTTACTGTGGTAACACTGTATTGCTCTGGTCAGTGTGTTAAAAATACAAATTGTAAAAAATAAGAAAGAACATTTTTTTTTTTTAACATACTGTCACCAATCAGTGTCCCTGATCACTGCCACAACAGTTATATAATAACTCTGTACTGTACTAGTGACAGTATGTAAAAAAAAGGCCACAAGAAATGACATAGGCCAGGTCTTCTCAACCTTGGCCCTCTTATGGGACTTGTAGTTTCAAAACAGCTGGAGGGCCGAGGTTGCCTACCCCTGACATAGGCCATCAGTACATCAGGATTGATCGATTTTCAGATATACAGTATATACCATAGTTTGTGGACTAACGTTCCTACAGACTAAACAATATACACTGATCTGGGTTATTTTCACCAAAGAAATGTAGCAGAATACATTTTGGCCTACATTTATGAAGAAAGATTATTCATTTGCAAAATGTTATAACAGAAACAAAGAAAAACAAGGCTGTGGTCAAGGAGAGGGGAAGGAGAATTCTGGTACATCTGTTTGCGCCGATCCGACCGGAATCGGGAGCGGGTACCTGTCAGGTACCCAATCTCCCCCCCCCCCCAAAAAAAAAAGCTGTCCAAAAGGTAGTGGGTGGGGATCGGAGGACGAAAAGCAGAACTTATCCTTTTGGGTGAGGCTCTGCTTTAATGAGAAGTATGGAATGGAAAGGTACCGTATATACTCGAGTAGAAGCCGAGTTTTTCAGCACATTTTTTTGTGCTGAAAATGCCCCCTTTGGCTTATACTCGAGTCACCTTTTTGCGCCTGATCTCCCGGTCTTTGGGGACTCGGTACCGGACGACTGTAGGACCCCTGAACCCCAAACTTGGCACACATATAGTTCCACTCTTTCCATATAAGTGTGCAAAGTTTGTTGTCTGGGGGACCTACGGCCGGGGAGCACAGATTTTTCAAAGCCGGGCACCACTTCCATAGACTCCCATGTTAAACGGTTATTTCTCCAGTGACTTTGGGGAAATGGTACCAGCGGGTCGTAGGTCCCCTGGACCCGAAACTTGGCACACATGTAGCCCCATTTCTTCTCTATAAGTGTGTAAAGTTTTGTGTCTGGGGGACCTACGGCTTGGGGAGTACAGAGTTTTCAAACGGGGCATTTCTTAAACGTCAGTCTAGTCATGGACACAGTGAGGCATGGACACAGTGAGGCATGGGCACAGTGAGGCATGGGCACAGTGAGGCATGGGCACAGTGAGGCATGCACATGGACACAGTGAGGCACAGTGAGGCATGCAGATGGACACCCTAGGCTTATACTCAAGTCAATACGTTTTCCCAGTTTTTTGTGGTAGAATTAGGTGCCTCGGCTTATATTCGGGTCGGCTTATACTCGAATATATACGTTAAGTAAAAAGTAGGCAGATTAGGGTCAGGCGAATGATGAGATAAGGGGTAAGATGGGAAGGGCTAGGAGTAGGTGGGCACCCCAGGGACAGTAGTTAGAAAAAATGGGTAATCTGTAGGTCCTAAATGTTCTCAAATTTGGGCAAAAGTTTCACTGTTAATTTTTCATTGGAGAATATCCAACAAATTCTAGATTTGACCTCAGCCAGTGTACGTGTGTTGGATAGTAATCCAAATGGTTTGTTTAGTGGCTGTCAGAACACAAGTCATTAGGGTAAATTGGAATTTCTTGAGGCCCTCTGGTTTCAATTTAAGAAGTTCCTCACAAGGGTTTAAGGGGATGGGAACCTGCAGTAGCTTGTGGGAGTTTTTTTTTTCTTTTAATTATATTTATATAAAATAATTGGCAACAAAACGTATGGAGCCTGTTAAGACGTATGGTACTGCTGAATATTGCCTTGGTCTAGTCCACATTCCTTCACACATCCTAAATCTGTATCCCATTCATTCCCTACAATAAGGTTACAGTGACAACCCCCCCAAGCATCTGTAGTGTACTTGTGCTCTCATCCACAGCTGGTGAATGGAATAGAGTTCAGTCAATACAGTTGGATCTCATCTATGTAAGAGTCTTGAATGGAGAATGAAAGCTTAATTATAGCATTGGCTGCCTATTCCACATGTTGGGTATCAGATGACAGCAGTAATGGCGTATTATCTGATAGTCCGGAGATGGCTGTGACAATGGAAATGTCGTGTAAGCTCTCCTTTATCTGCTGATGCTTGAGGAATCCCCCCGCACAGGTTACTGTTTCAACAAATATTAGATTTGGCTGAAGTCCACCTTTCAAGATCTCCTCAAATCTCAGGTCCCCCGAGGAGCAGAAAGTGAGAACACAGCTTTTTTTATATCAATCGCATTCATATAAAAATAGCGCTCCTTTTACACCAGCTGGAACATTACAGAGCGGACTATGGCCAGAGGTAACTGGATATTCACAGAGGCATCTAGGTGTATACGCCTGGTATAAATCTGCATCATTCAACCCTGTGGAAAAACGTGATTCCTTAAAGGGGAACCCCGGGCACTAAATCTTTCATTTAAATATAATGCCTCAAAAGCCATAAAGGATCTAAATCCACATTGTGTGCACCAAATGCCTTTGTAAACCTAGATATTACCATGTAAAAGTAGTGGTGACATCATCATGCTGCTGTTCACAGCCTGTGCAGAGAGCAGAGCTGTGGGAGAGGCCCAGCAGGCCCCACCCACTACAGACTGGCTGCAGAAAACTACAGGGGGGGGGCGGGGACAAGACCAATTACCATGCACAAGGAGAGACTGGTCTTTATTACAGAAAGCTCCTGCACAGAGGGAAGGTTTTACACTGGATTACTGCACAGATCTGAATCACAGAGAGGAGGAGAAATCAGAGTGATGGAGAGATGAACCCATCACCGTGCTGCTTCTACTTTCACTGTCCAGTCGCAGGCTGGGGTAGAGTCCAGTATGACTTGGGTTTAGTGAGTAAATGATTCTGAACACTAGTCTGAGGGTGTCTAGTAGCAGAAATTTTATTTTGAAATTTTTGTTTGGAGATCCCAAAACAAATTCACATAACAGATTACTAATTTAGGAGAACTAAACCTTTTAAATTTGCTAGCAGGTAGATGAGACTTTTTAAGTATATTTTGCCCAAAAACTCTTCTATCGGTTTGCTAGCCAACCTTTGTTATCTGTAGAATGACTGCGGCGCATGATCAGTACAATGTACAGTCCCGGCCCATTCCCGGCCCATTCCCGGCATCTGTAAGATAGTGCAACTCCAGTTATGTGATCAGGAGCTCAATGCTATTGTGAGAAATGACTGGCATGTACAGTACCTACCTAGCTGGTTACAGGTTTCTGGTGGCTATATGTTTACAATGTAATACAATATTGGATGGTCCTTTCAAGGACCGGCTTTACTTATTATATTTATTATGGTAATTTAAAAACAAAAAAATAGTGGTTGGTATCTCTCCATCCTCTTGGCTTTTTTTCATTATATTAGAAAATCCCTGTTTGCATACGACTTACAATTCCCCTTGTCCTTTCTTTTTTAGAAACTTGATGCCACGGACGTTAGAGGGACAAATCACTATGGAGAAGACCCCAAGTTACTTTGTGACCCTTGAGGCGCCAAAAAGGATTTACAACATGTCCAAGGACACCAAGCTCATTGTGGTGGTCAGGAATCCAGTGACCAGGGCTATCTCTGATTACACACAGACTCTTTCTAAAACGCCATCACTTCCGTCCTTCCAAGCTCTGGCCTTTAAAAACACCAGCACGGGCACCATTGACACTTCCTGGAGTGCCATAAGAATTGGCATCTATGCTAAGCACTTAGAGAACTGGCTCCAGTACTTCCCTCTCTCCAAATTCCTTTTTGTCAGTGGAGAGAGACTGGTCAGTGACCCAGCTGGAGAGATGGAAAGGGTTCAAGACTTTCTGGGGCTAAAGAGGGTGATAACAGACAAACATTTCTACTTTAACAAAACCAAGGGCTTTCCATGTCTGAAAAAACCAGAGGGAAGCGGCAAGCCACGGTGTCTAGGGAAATCCAAGGGGCGGCCACATCCGGATATAGACCAGAGACTCTTGCTACGTCTCCAGGACTTCTATAGACCGTACAATATGAAGTTCTACCAAATGACTGGCCACGACTTTGGCTGGGACTAATATCTTCCGAAAACTGTTTATAGGACCCATATCTTTTGTATGCCAGTATAAATGAAACTTATTTCTTTCTTAAAATTGAATGTACAAATTTTGTTTCCAATATGTACAGGGAAATTCCTTTAATACAGCCTTCATGAGACCAGGCAGACATTGGATTCTCAGATGTGTTTTATTGTTGGACTGCTATGGAAAGGCCATCAAAACTTTTTTTATTTTGGATAGAGTGGGGAAGGTTTGGAAAACCTGTTGGGTTTTAATTTCTGTCTTTGTTTAATTTTGGAAGATTTTTGCTTCTCTTCCTGTACTGAAGAAAACACATGAGGCAAAGAGACTCTCCACAAATTAATGACATTCTAAACCTTTCCAACTCTACAGTATCCAATTTAAAAAAACATATCCCCTTCAGTTTCCTGTCTCTATGACCACACAGGAAGTGAGGTGAACTCTTCCCAATGGGGACATAGGCAGCACGAGAAATTAGTAAATTTTTCATGAGTTTGAAAAATGTTTGGGAATGTATCCATTGGAAATGTTTTTTGCTGACTGACAATTTAGTAAGATTACCAAACTGTTAGCTTTGGGATTAAAGGAATTTAAATTAAATCTTATGCACAAAAATGCCTTCAAACAGTTTTCCTCCCTTTTTGATCTTCAGATATTCCCAACAATGTACATTTTAGGAAATTCTTTCAGCAAGAACAACTGGGATAATTACTAATACAGCAAAATAGATCAAAGTGGACAAATAAAATAAATGATTATCAAAGCATGACCTGTAGGGGCATCAAGCTTGCCACAGAGGCTCCCTCTTCATCAGGTGAAAAAAGTATCCATTAGGCAAATGGACAGTATAAGGATAAAAGTAGATGGATGTTTAGGATCATGGGAAAGCCTCACTTATATTAAACCTGAAGTTGTCCTTCACCTTCTGCTTGAACCCTACGAGTAGAAGTCCTGCGGTTTGTTGAGCACAATGCAAAGCATCTGAATAGGATGTGTTCCTAGTGTATGGCGGGTACATTGCTCAAAGGGGTTATTGAGCCCTTAAAGCAACATGTACAGGAACTCCAGCTTGATTGAGTCCCAACTACATTTACCAAAACCATATAATATGAGGTCAAACCTAAACACTTTCAATTTGTATGCAATCAGGAAGGCCCTTGCACTACATAGTTGAAGGTAAATCTGAAGGAAATTAAATAAGAAAATGGTATAATGTATGGCCAGCTTTAAACAGTTGTCTACACACACCCTGACACAAGTATGAAGAAGACTTGGAATGGTGGAGCTTTGGACCCGGTGAGTATTACAGACTGATGTGACAGCTCTTTTGCAGCAGTTCCCAAGTGCATGATGAGCCCCGAAACAGCCCTTGAGGTGGCAATGGCATCTCAATGTTTGTTGAAAAAGAGTGCCAAGGTATGGTTGACAGTCCAGATAATGTTTATTCAATATTATAAAAACAACCAACGCATTTCAGGGGACTCCAAGGGACCCCCTTCATTAGATTTTAATGATGCTGAACTGGAATGGAAGGTCCGGGAAAAAAGATTTTTTGGGAAAACTTGCTGTTAAAATTTGATTACAGCACAAGGTCTGCTCTGGTCACTGGTTTATCTAAATAACTGGGACATTTACAAAGATGATATAATCTCATTAGGAAATTGGTAGGAAATCCTCTCTACCTATCACATGAGTAATGATGACATCTATCCATCACAGGGAGTAACAAAAACTGTTTCTACAGGAGCAAAGAACAAAATAATGTTTGGACCTTGCTCTAAAGAGGAAAAGGAAGGTTTGGGGTACATTTGGCTAATGCCTGAAGATACGCTTTAGGCACAGTTTTCTACTATGGTTTTCATTAACTACAGTATGAAGGCCTCATCTGGAATATGCAGTTCAGTTTTGGGCCCCAGTTCTCAAAAAGGTTATCGGGGAACTAGAGAAAGTGCAGAGAAGGGCAACCAAACTGATAAGAGGCATGGAGGAGCTCAGCTATGTGGAAAGATTAGAGGAACTGAATTTATTCTCTCTTGAGAAGAGGAGATTAAGGGGGGATATGATCAACATGTACAAATATATAAGGGGTCCATATAGTGAACTTGGTGTTGAGTTATTCACTTTACGATCAACACAGATGACAAGGGGGCACTCTTTACGCCTAGAGGAAAAGAGATTTCATCTCCAAATACGGAAAGGTTTCTTCACAGTGAGAGCTGTGAAAATGTGGAATAGACTCCCTGCAGAGGTGGTTCTGGCCAGCTTGGTAGATTGCTTAAAGGAAAGCCTGGATTCTTTCCTAAATGCACATAATTTAACTGGGTACTAACATTTATAGGTGAAGTTGATCCAGGGAAAATCTGATTGCCTCTCGAGGGATCAGGAAGGATTTTTTTCCCATGCAGTAGCAAATTGGATCGTGCTCTGCTGGGGTTTTTCTCCTTCCTTCGGATCAAGTGTGGGTATAGAATTGGGTATACGGGATTGTATGATATTTATTTTTTATTTTTTTATGGTTGAACTAGATGGACTTGTGTCTTTTTTCAACCTGTCTAACTATGTATGTAACTATGTAAGTCTGTTTAGTCGGATGATAGAGTAGGGAATGGTTGGAACCCCTGCCAGGTTTTTATGCTGTCTAAGTCCTCTTGCAGAGATTTGCCTTGATTTTCTGGCCTTTGGACACAGCAAGAAGTGAAAGGAAATCTCTCTAAGGTGAGGGAAAGTTTTTAGGGCCCATTCATGCTATGTGCAGTTACCTTCATTTTAAATAATTGATTAAACATGGGAAACTGCAATGATACACAGAAAACAATAGTGTGTCATGTTCACACCAGAACGTAGTGTTAAACCGCAGTGGTTTGGTGTGTCAGCAAGTGTCAAGAAGCCCTTAGACAGCTGTCACCAGAAAAAGTGTGCCCACTGGAAGATTTTCCTTCTATATCTGTTCTAATGGCCCCTTTCAATCTCCATAACAATGGTCAACAGGACAAAAAAGAGAGGGTGAATGTCCTTAACGGGGCACAATCGCAAATTAAAAGTCTACACACCAGCTTCCAAATCAGACCTTTATCAAGTTTCTATTAGGCTAACGTGATGTTTCGGGGACACTGTAGCACCCTTTATCAAGGTGACAGAGAGAACATTCGGTCCATTTCCGCGATGAAGGGAGCTACAGATTCCTGAAATGTCATGCTGGTTTGTTGGAACTCTAGTAAAGGTCTAAAACGGAACCTGATTCGCTGAAGTTTTTTTATTGTAGATTTACATGATACGGTCATTGTCGAGAACCATGCACATGAACTATGGCCCATGATGAGTAAGTGCTGACCGGATTGTTGTTATTCAGCAATAAAAATCTGGGAAGGATTCTTACCCTTCCACACTTTATACAAAACTATAAAATAAAAAGTTTTGACTAACAACACACTTTAAAAAAATTAAACCTTTAAAGCTAAATTCTAGCCAGATATAAAAGCCACAAATAAATGCAGCTCCGTAATAATATATAATTACTTGTAAGGATGGGAGAGAAAACGCGCTGACAAAAAAAGCCGCTAGCAAAAACAGTCAGACATACTGTGCAATACCACTAAAACATAAACTATGCAGCGCTAATAGTGATAAACAATATTATGCCAGAGATATATCAAATCAGTCCAAAGAAGTGATAAACAATTGGTGCCAAAAATATAAAAAAAAGTCCAAAAAATATATTTGTGCAATTGTGATGATTGTTCAAATCATGAAAATATATGTGATCCAATTCCACCATGTGATCCACCACCAATGTAATATGGACTCTTACCAGAGTTGCAGGACTCTATTACGGAGTCAAATGTGCCTAGTACAATGTATCCACATAAATCAAGCATCACATGTCACCCAGGGACGTTTAATTCAGATGTATCACAGTGGAGGTATAGAGATGGGTTTTCATCATGGATATAAAATAAAGGAAATATCTACATAGTGTAAAACCGTAAACAGAATTGAATGATGTAAAGGGATTAAAAATACACACATCATATTTGAGACAATAAGAATAAAATCAATCCAGGACAGACAAACCATGCATGGAGATGTATCAATTCGTGTACACAGCAGGACAAGCATGGCGACGGCACGTACATAAGCTCCGCCCTACATGTTTTGTCACAACTGACGCCATTACATAATGATTTGCTATTGCTCTCAGCCTCCACCAAATCTCCAAATTCCCTTTTTTGCTGCTGTGATCTGACTTTCTGTTAGAGGGTGGCTATTTTCGTTCTCAATTGTCCCTCTGTATGTAGGAACGTGGCCACCCTCTCTTGCTATTCCTGAGATTGACTATAGGCAATGATTAATGAGATTTTTAAGTATGCATAGAACAGTGCACATGACAGCAACTAACATTCATTGCTCGTTCCAAACAACAGGAAGTGGGGAGGAGAAGGTTCGGAAGCTCATGGAGGAGGAGAAATAAAAAACAGTAGGAAACAATATAATGAAAAATAGATTACAGGGCCATTGAGTAGTGGATGTATATGGATGACTTTTGGCAAAAAAGGATATTGATTAGTGTCACCTTAAATGCAAGCGGTGTAGGTACCTGGATTTCATCTGCTATCAGCTTCTATACAGCAGACCTGAAGTAAGGGAGGAAGAAGCAGCACAAAGAGCTAGGAAGAGAAAGCAGAAAGAGAGAGAGGAGCTGGAAGCAGATCCAGGAAGACCTGGGCTCAGAGGAGCAGGGGTGTCATACTCGATTTCACTGAGCTGGTTGTATCGCTCAGACTTCATAAATGTATCTACTCTTTATCATATTAAATAATTGCCTCTGCATTTAATTATTACTGGTGTAGTGCTACCCCCTAGAGGGTCGCTGGATTTTGGGTCCCCCTATTCCTGCACAGCCAGGCAACACACAATTTTCCAACTTTCATATGAAGACAGAAATCAGTCCATGGTCTTGTCTTTGTTGTTTTATTAGGGGAAAACAACTTGGATGGGAAAAGGGTTTATGGGATGCCCACTGTGACTTGATATAACAACTTGAGGACAACTTCTTTCACAAAAACAAATAGGAAATCCTGGACCGTATTCCCTCTGGAACAATATCAGTCTTGGAATTGGCAGCAAGAATTCCTCTAATAGGAGCTCTGTGTCCCCTTAGTGGAATTTAGCAAAGTCTAAAACTTGTAGGAGCTCTATGCCCCCTCTCTTGAAAATATCAGCTCACCTGGCTGCCTTGTAAAGTGTCCCAGGACAAGGGATTGGGTCTTGCCATGGCACTGTCCCCCAAAAGCTTGCTGGATATTGCATCTGGCAGCCTGCTCCCTTTTTGGTCCTGGGGTGTAGAGGTACTCATGCTGTCCCTGGAATTTCTGCTGCTTTTGAAAAGACTGCTGTTCAGGCCTCCTGCTGTCCAGATACTCCCATGCTAGTCAAGGTGTCTCCAAGAAGAGACTGAAGGGTAGTGGAGATCCCTCTCTTCAGCTTTTCTCTTTCCTCAGCTCCAGCCTGGAGGCAGAGCTCCCCTCAGCCCCGGGGTCCCCTCCCAGGCTCCACAACACAGCCCCAGCACTCCATCTTTCACCCGACAACATCATTTCTTGCTGGCCAAGCTCCACCATATTTATAGGCTGTCCCAACCACCCTGCCAGGCTCCCTGCTTGGGGATTGGCCAGATTCCCATGAATATGCAGATCTTAGCCTCTTCGCTTCCACCCACTAGCTTCTAGAAACTTCCAACAGCTTCTAGAACCAGGGGGAGGTACCAGAGGTCTGACCTGTAGAGCCTTCCAGCCTGACCTACAGTAACCCCAACCACTTACCCAGACTCACACAGGCTACTGTGAGTCCGAATAAATTTTCCTCACAGCTAGACTGTACACTAGAGGGTGCTACACTGACTTAAAGAGGAACTGCAGTCTGCTCACATCATTTGTAATAAAAAACATCTTTGCCATTCTGAAGCTTCCCTCCAACTACTTTGCATATTATTTTATATATACTGTGATTCTTTCCTTGCCAAATATGCTGCAGAAATCTCCCTCCACTGAGTCTGGCTGCAGCCATTTTAACTGTGGGCAGCTGAAGCCGCTGCCTGTTCACTTCCTGGATTTACACAAACACACAGAGGCACACCTCAAACTCTGCAGCCCTGCAGCTCTCATTGGCCCTCTTATGACTGACCCCCCTCCCTTCCTGGTAAACTCTCACGAGAGTGAGAGAGAGAGATCTGTGCATGATGTCATAAGCCTAGGCTAATGACCAGACAAAAATCAGGAAGTGGGCTGTATAAGATATTTACTGGTAGAAAAAAAAAGTTTTACTATCCAAAGTTAAAACACCAAGGGCAGAAGATTTAATAGATGGAAAGATGAAAAGATTACTGAAGGTCCTCTTTAAGCTGTGAAGGGCAGGTGCAAACTGGCAAGGAGCCCACTCACACTCCTGTAGCAGATGAGCATTCACAGAATATGGTTCTGCCATGCTGTTCTATCTGAGCAGTCACCAATAATTAGCAGATGTCCAGAGCACCCCCCCTACATCAGATGTCAGGAGCCCCCCCCCCCAACCATAAAAAGTCCAGAGTCCTCCTCCCTCCCTTAAATCACAGTGCACCCCCTTACCTTGTGCTGCTGTCAGGAAGAAGCTGGTGGCAGATCTGGGAAGCAGAAAGTTTGGAGGAGGACGAGAGGAGGACTGGAATCAGATGCTGGAGTCTGCTGAATGCTGAGACCAATAGCGGCAGAAACAAGGGGGTGCTGTGGCTGCACAGAGAGTAGCAGGATCTGTAGGAGGGGTTCTGTCCTCCTCTCTGCTGCCGACTGCTGAGATGGGGGTGGGGACAGAGACAAGGGGGGTGCTGCAGCTGTAGGAGAGGTGCGAGGGCCACAATAAGTGGCCTGAAGGGTCAGATTCGGCCCACAGGCCTTGTGTTGGACACATGTGATGTTGACCATCAGTCTGAGGACATCTGGACACAGAAAGAAGTAAATTAAAAGTCAACTAAAGCTGAATTTTTCAGCAAAAGCTGGTTTTGTTATTTTATTTTTAATAAACTATTAATTTTGATCTTTTTTTTTGTTCTGCTTTAAATAATGACCTTTTCCAACATAACTGAGCAGAACAGAGAGGAAAGGATGTAAGGGGCAGCTTAGTGAAGTAACAAGGCAATGTTTAGGTCAAGTATAATGCAGGTTCTCTTTATGGTTGCCTGCCAGAGTTCTGTCTACAAAGCAAACCTCCTGCCTACATTATTCTAACACCATACCACGGTTGTTGAGAAAAGGGGTGGAGCCTTTATGAAAGGGCACATCAATCACGAGCGCAGAGGGCAGCATGAATCCTAGATACGGTCCCGTCCATAGCCACACAAGCAGTCTGCCATTAAACCTGACCCATTTCCTCTTCTGTAGTCACCTGCTAAAACTAGAACACGTTTGTACGTTGGAGAGACGTTTACTCAATGAACGCACCCTGGGCCATGATCACTCGAAGCACTGAGAGAGCTGGGAACAATAGCCGCCATCCGGGAGCAAGGAACACTTTGAAATACAATCACAGAGAAGTTCTAGTGAAACAGGAGACGGAAGGACTTGCCTGTTCAACATCGGACACATGAAAGGCAGCTGTAATAAAAGAGCAAAATCTGAAATACCTCCAACTTTTTTATTAGTTGGGATGAGGAAACGTGTTCTTTCATGTGTGATACAAATACTTCTGAGACAGATGAGGACTTGCGTTTTAGGTTTTAGATACATTGTCGCTATGTGTCCATCACAGATCAGAACAGTAATGAGCAAAGCTGTCCTCCCAATCTGGAGTCGTAGCAATCTGATCGGTTGCATTTTCTTTGGGGTGCCCCATTCACCAGGACGCACTGCACCACCTCGTTGTGTGTCATATCCTCATATTGTATTGTGGATACGTCTATAAAAGGACTATAATCTAAACGGTTGCATTTTCTTTGGGGTGCCCCATTCACCAGGACGCACTGCACCACCTCGTGGGGTGTCATATCCTCATATTGTATTGTGGATACGTCTATAAAGGACTATACAAGGTCCAAATGAGGGCTTAGCTAAAACAGAGGTTTGGCCAGGCTATAGACCTTTAAAGGCTTACTCCATGTGCATTTTTAATTTTTTTCCATTTGAGCCTTTAACCCTGGGTTCACATCTATGCGGTTGTGGTTGATGCAGTTTTTCGGCACATTTTGCATTTTTGAATCTGTGATTTTGATGCATTTTTGCGTGCAGTTATCATGTGTTCCGCTTTTTTTTTCTTTTTCTTAAAAAAAAAAGTAAATAGCTGGTTGTTAGGCCCCTTTCACACTGGGGCGGGAGGTGCGTCGGGAGTAAAGCGCCGCTATTTTTAGCGGCGCTTTACCGTCGGATTTGCGGCGCTATTTGGCCACTACGGAGGTGCTTTGCCGGCGGTATAGCCGTGGTGCCCCATTGATTTCAATGGGCAGGAGCGGTGGAGGAGCGGTATACACACCGCTCCTTCACCGCTCCAAATATGCTGCTAGCAGGACTTTTTTTACCGTCCTGCTAGCGCACCGCTCCAGTGTGAAAGCGCTCGGGGGTTTCACACTGGAGAGACAGCAGTGGCTGTTTCAGGTCGGTTTGCAGGCGCTATTTTTAGCGCAATAGCGCCTGCAAAACAACCCAGTGTGAAAGGGGTCTTAAGGAGTGGGCCGGGAAGCTATAGCCTTAACAAATGATGGAGTTATCAGCTGTCAGCAGCAATAATAAAAAAAAAAATTGGGTAAAAAAAAATGGCGTGGCTTCGCCCAACGAAATCTATACCAGACCCTTATCCGAGCATGCAGCCCAGCAGGTCAGGAAGGGGAGGGGATGAGCGAGCGCTCCCTCCTGAACCATACCAGGCCACATGTCCTCAACATGGGGAGGTGCTTCGGAGCAGGGGGAGCTCTGCCCCCAAAGGCACCTTGTCCCTATGTTGCTCTGTGGGCATAGGGCTTATTGAAATCTGGAATCTTTAACAAGGGGGCCCCCAGATCCTGGCCCTCCTGGCATCAGCATTTTGGCAAAAAAAATAATTAAAAAAATCCTGACGCTTAGAGCTTGGAGGTTAATTCATTTCATTGGCCAGAATAATCATTTATTCTGAGTATTGAAATTAATTAACTCTCAATCGCCTAACAGGTGAAAGGTGGGGAAAGGTGAAATTACCCTTAAACTAATTACATGCTTTAACACAATCCCTCACTGATCTCTGTAGTTGCAGGCACCGTGGAACAATGTATACTCCAATTTCAAAGCAAAAGGAAGTTTTATTTAATTTTCTCTCAGTAGATCCTTTTGTTTCGTCTCCCAGTAGGGATTTGGCAGTCTACAAGAATTCTAATCTCCAATGTAAGCACAGAGCTGGTGCACAGAAAGAGGGGGAGACAGAGCAGAGTGCTGACTTGAAGACAAAAGCCTGCATCTATTGTAAAATTTGAGAGTGAATTGCTCCATAGTGCCTGTAGCTACAGATGTCTGTGATGGCTTGTTTTAAGGGGGGGGGGGCTGAGCCTGGAGTTGGGCTGGAGTTAGATAATGTTGGGTAAAGTAAGTAGCCATAGCCTGGCCACCATTCTTTTTTAAGCTTGAAGAATTGCAACAACAGCACATAGTACACTTTTACCATTTTAGTGATACGTTGAGGATAAACTAACTTGGCAATCAGATTGTAAACTTCCACTTTTTTTTTTTTTTTTATATATATACGGTACATTTTTTTTTATGGAAGAATGCTAAGTATGAAAGCATTTCATCACAGAAAAAAAAGTACAATTACCAAGTAATTGATAACATTAATCACCTAGATGGATAGACATATTAAAGGACAATCAGGGCGAGAAAAGCAGTTATGAACACATATTGGATTACATTACAGAAAACATATGTAGCGGGGTGTTCCCCTTTAATGCAGAGAGACAAGAAGTTCCAGGTGAGAGGTGAGTCGGGAGGAAGTAAAGAGACATTATGGAAGTGAAAGCAGAGGAGAGAGAGACTACATCTCCCAGTACATCTTGCAGCACCCAGGGTGCATTGCTCCAGAACAGAGACTGCTGGGGCAGACTTTATAAAGGGGAGGCGGAGTTTTGGTCGGCCTCTTTGGACACCCCTCTCCTAGCAAGAGGATGTCTGTGCTGAACTGCTGTGTGCACAAGGCCTGAAGCCTGGGCCGTGTGCTCCTTTCCAAAGAGCCCTCTGCCAGCCTAGCAGAGCCTTAGAGACATCTAATCCTCCTTGCTGCAGTACACCAGAAGGATTGAAGACTTGGATGTCGGTGGATTCCTGTTCCTAGACGAATCGATGGAGGAAAGGGACTTGGACTTGTCCAGGTGGTGAGAGCTGTTTAAAGACAGATACTTTATCTTTACTATTCGTTGGGATTACAAAGTTGTTCTTCAAGTGCACCACCGAGAGATTGCTAGCAAATATTGTTTCACTGAACTTCCATTTAGATCAGTCAGGCCTGACTGCATAGGTAGACATTGCTGGGTGTTAGTCTACCCATGAGGGGAAGTAGCTGTAAAAGGGCAGCGCTAGAGTTGCATAGCAATACTTTATTATTCTGATTACTCTGTTTATCTTTATTACTGTTTGTTGCAGGGATCTGCAACTTGTTATACTGTTGTTTATTACTTGCCCATTAGCCTCAGTAAAATATCTGGGTAAAGTACATTTGGTGTCAGTTCCGCTTACTTTAATAGGAGTTTTAAAGTATATTCTGTGTATGTTTGTTATAGGACTGCGTCACCAACAGTTGCGATCACGCGGTCCTATCTCTCTATCACCAGCTGTGCCACGGGAGGTTAGAGCCGATTGCCGGGGGTTGACAGCGGTGCACTGCAGGGCCCAAATCAATATCAGCGGCTCTCTTAACTGGGGGTAGCGCTACACGTGGGGGCTCGAGTCCGGGATCCTTGTACGTTGCACGCTGCAATCAAGCCGGTCAGAAGTACCAGCATGGACGCGCTGGCAATGTCACAGTGGTGCGCAGCGATTGGCGCCGATCCAACCGCGGCGGTAGTCATTGTACTCCCGGGGGAAAGATGGAAGGAAGAGGAGATAAAACAGCTCGTATTGTTACTGTCTCCGAGCCACAAAGCATGGGTGATGGATTTTAGGCCAGATCCAGTGATCTCGTTTACATACGCACTGGTAGAATGGAAAAAGGAAATCCCAGAGCATTTTAAAAGTCAGAGTATACAAGCCATAGATAATCAGATCTATCACTTGATACATACGCTGCCAGTGAAGGAAGAATGGTTTCAGACACCAAAGCCATCACCCCCACAATTATCTCCACCACTATCCCCTAAAGCAGAAAAGCTTAAGGAACTATTAAGCCCGGGATCACCGCTGGCCGCTATAGGGCCTGAATTGTTGAATGCTCTAGGAGACCTTGTAATTAAGTGCCAGAAAAGCAGTACGGTGCATGTGGAGGCCGGTTACCGGAAGCTTAGCACCTTCTCAGGGAAGCTCCCCGTCCCTGCGGGGGAGGAAGATTTTGACACTTGGGTGGAACAGGCATTGCAGGCAGTAGAAGCATGGGAGGTGCCTGAGGCACAGAAGAGACAGCGAGTCTTAGAAAGTCTGAAAGGTGCCGCGGCAGAAGCGGTGAGGAGCTTCCGGTTTGGAAATGAAAACTGTACAGCTCAAGATTGCCTGGCCATGCTGCAGGAAGAGTTTGGTCAGCTGGAGAAGGTGTCAGAGATGATTTATCAAATTGAACACACTCTCCAGCAGCCGAATGAGAAACTGTCAGAATATGTTAGAAGGCTGAACAGGCAGTTATGCAAGATTGTACTGAAGAAGGGAATGCTGCCCAAAGATGCAGATGAAGCACGCATGAAGCAGATCATGAGGGGAGCGTGGCGCTCAGACCCGGTCTGGCTGCACCTGAAAACCTCAGGAGGAGGAATGTCACTAACCTACTCTGATCTAATAAAAATTATTAGGGACGAAGAGGCGCTGCAGGAAGATCAGCAGGTGGCCAAGGCGAATGTCACACCTGTACCAGTGTTTGTCCATTCGGTCAAGAGCCCAGAAAGAGATGCGGAGGTTGACACTCTGAAATCGCAAATGGCCCAAGTGTTGGAGATGCTGACCTCTTTGATGGAGAAAGATCAGAGAAGACGAGAGAAACCGAGCCCAAGAAAGGAGTTGTTCCCGAACACCTCAGCACCGGCCTCCCTACAGGACCGAGAAAAGGTGATTTGCTATAACTGCGGAGGGAGTGGCCACTTTGCTAACGTATGCTCCAGCCCAAAGAAGAAGAGAACAGATAATTGCAAGCCGGCGGGAAACTCCAAAGGGCCCCGGTGAAGGAGTCAACCGGGTGCCCATCATCTTCAGTGCGCTCCAAACTAAAAAAAAAGGCCAAGAATGGAGGAGACAAAACTCCTAGGAGGAGGTATAGTACACCCCCACCAAGATGTACCCCAGAGGGAGGGGGCAAGACCCCTCAGTGGAAGTACAGCACCCCAAAGAAGGAACATCCACCTAAAAGGAACAATAACATCCCTCAGCGGGTTTGTGCCCCCATTGAGAGGGAGAAAGTCAATGCATGCCAGGCTCAGGAAAAATTAAAGTCCAAAAGGAGCAGGGCAAGGGTCGAAAGCCAAAAAAAAGAGGTGACCCCAGTCCGGCCATACCCAAAGGAACTGGTGGGCCCGTCTCCTACTGTGCCCATTCAAGTGGAAGGAGTCTATACTAAAGCTCTTTTGGACACCGGAGCACAGGTGACTTTACTATACCGGGACTTCTATGATAGGCACTTGAGTCATCTGCCTATCCAGAAGATAGAAGAGCTGGAGATATGGGGACTTGGAACCCAGAGTTTCCCTTATGATGGGTACCTGCCCATAAAGATGACTTTCGACCCATCCGTGGCTGGGAAGGCTGAAGTGTTTGACACCCTGGCAGTTGTGTGTCCCCGGCCGCCTGGAGCCAGCAAGATTTCCCTGATCATTGGGACAAACACGGATCTAGTCAGGAGACTCCTGACCCCTCTAGTGAAAGAGAGAAACCATTCAGCCACCAAAATCCATCCCATGCTAAAGACGGCCTACCAACGACTGGTCTTAGAGCAGAAGACCCCGGGAGAGGGGATAGGGAAGGTGTGGAGACTTGGCAGAGAAGGAGTAGTGCTACAGCCCGGAGAAGTAACCTGTCTTAGGGCCACTGTGAAGCTTTCGTGGGAACAACCTGGCCCCTTTGTCATGCTGGAATCAGACCCAAGGGAAGAGTCCTCAGGCCTGGAAGTGATACCAGAAGTGATTCCGTTCAAGGCTCTGAAGAAGGCCCATGGCAGAGTTCCGGTGAGTGTTAGGAACACTACGGGAGGACCCATGGAGATCCCTGCCAGAGTGTTGCTTGGTCAGGTGAGCCCTGCTGCCCCGGTCACTTGGTCCGAAGTCAAGGGGACGGGTGACGGAGGAGATGTTTGGGAGAAACTGTCCGTGGAAAACCCGAACCTACCCAGGGCTTGGAAAGAAAGAGCCAAGGCCCAGCTGACCAGGTGGGAGAAGATCTTTTCCGAAGATGAATTCGATGTGGGGTGTGCAAGAAGTGCCACCCATCGGATCCGCCTCCAAGAAGATAAGCCCTTCCGAGAGAGGGTCAGGCGGGTCCCCCTGGCAGATCTGGAGGATCTGAGGGAACAACTTGTAGAACTAAAGAAGACTGGTGTGATCCGGGAGTCTAGAAGTCCCTATGCCTCCCCAATCGTGGTGGTCAGAAAGAAGAATGGGTCGTTGAGGCTTTGTATCGATTACAGGACTCTCAACAGGAGAACCATCCCTGACCAATACACCACGCCAAGGATAGAAGATGCCCTACAAAGTTTGTCTGGAGCCAAATGGTTCAGTGTGATGGACCTCAAGAGTGGGTACTATCAAATCCCTATGCACCCAGAAGACAGGGAGAAGACAGCCTTCATAACCCCGGTGGGATTCTTCGAATTCAATAGGATGCCTCAGGGTCTGTCTGGAGCTCCTGCTACCTTTCAACGCCTTATGGAGAAGACTGTTGGAGACATGAATCTTATAGAAGTCCTTGTGTACTTGGACGATGTCATTGTCTTTGGAAGAACCTTGGAAGAACATGAAGCCAGGTTGGAGAAAGTATTGAGAAGACTCAGCGAAGAGGGACTTAAGCTTTCCCCCGAGAAGTGTCGGTTCTACCAGTCTTCTGTGAACTATCTGGGGCACATAGTGTCTGAAGAAGGGGTGGCCACAGATCCTGAGAAGTTGGAAGCAGTCACTTCCTGGCCACGACCCACCACAGTAACAGAGCTCAGATCCTTCCTGGGGTTCTGCTCCTATTATAGGAGGTTTGTGGAGGGGTTTGCTCGGATTGCCCGCCCGTTGAATGAATTGCTAAAGGCAGAAGGGGAAGAGGATGACTCAGGGCCCAGGAGGCCTGGTGAGTCAGTTCAAGATCAGTGGAACCCAAGGTGTGAAGAGGCCTTTCATGCTCTGAAGAGGAGCTTAACCACTGCCCCAGTCCTGGCCTACGCCGACCCTACCAGACCTTATGAATTACATGTGGATGCCAGCCATGAGGGTCTAGGTGGTGTACTCTACCAAGAACATGAAGGACAACTGCGACCAGTGGCCTATGTGAGCAGGAGCCTGACCCCCTCAGAAAAGAATTACCCCACTCATAAGCTGGAATTCCTGGCCCTCAAATGGGCGGTAGTAGACAAGCTAAAAGACTACTTGTATGGGGCAGAGTTTACTGTGAAGACAGACAACAACCCCCTGACCTACCTCTTCACCACCGCGAAACTAGATGCCACCGGACACAGGTGGTTGGCCGCATTGTCTGGATTCAACTTCAGTCTGAAGTACAGACCAGGAGCCGGAAATAGGGATGCAGATGCCCTGTCCCGGAGGTCTCATGCCACGACAAATGACTGGGAAGATTGGACCCAAGTGGCACCGGACGGGGTGCGGGCCCTTTGTCAAG
Organism: Rana muscosa; assembly: GCA_029206835.1. NCBI lineage: Eukaryota > Metazoa > Chordata > Amphibia > Anura > Ranidae > Rana > Rana muscosa. The sequence goes on from CM055127.1 coordinate 139,046,439, forward strand.
GGGCTGAATTCCAAGCCAGAGGAGGCTCCAGAGCAGAAGAAATAGGGGTTACCATGGTAGGAGTCCCCAAACACTATTGTGGGGTAACTCAACTGGAGGAAGACAACCTACCGAGACTGTCCAAGAAGGAGTTGAGGTGTGACCAATTGGAAGACCCCATGGGGAGATTGGTCCTCGAAGCCCTGGAGAATCAGGATCCCAACAAATTCCTACATCACCCCTCAAAGGAGGCTCGCCTGTTGAGGAAGGAATTGGACAGGCTACAGGTACATCAGGGAGTGGTCTACCGAAGGGGCCCCTCTGATGACTCAGAAGATAAGTGGCAGTTATTTCTTCCAGAGAAGCACCGAGAGACTGTACTAATTGCCCTGCATGACGATCATGGTCACCTAGGGGCAGAAAGGACCTTCCAGCTTGTCAGAAATCGGTTCTATTGGCCCTGCATGAGGGCAGAAGTAGAGGAGTATTGCCATTCCTGTGCACGATGCATTCAGAGAAAGACCCTACCCCATCAAGCTGCCCCAATGGGCCACTTACAGAGTCAAGGCCCAATGGATCTGGTATGCATTGACTTTCTCTGCCTCGAACCCGACCTGAGTGGATTGGGGAATGTTCTGGTAATAACCGACCATTTCACCCGCTATGCTCAAGCTTTCCCAACCAAAGACCAGAAGGCATCCACCGTGGCCAAGATACTTATGGAGAAGTATTTTGTCCATTACGGACTACCACAGAGACTCCACTCAGATCAAGGAAGGGACTTTGAGAGTCGGTTGATCCGAAGACTTTTGGATTCATTAGGAATAAAGAAGACCAGAACCACGCCTTACCACCCACAAGGAGATGCTCAGCCGGAGAGATTTAACCGGACCCTGCTCAACATGTTGGGAACCTTAGAAACAGAGAAGAAGCAACACTGGAGTCAGCACATATCAGCCCTAGTACATGCCTATAACTGTACCACAAGTGACGCCACTGGCTACTCCCCTTATCGACTTATGTTTGGGAGAGAAGCAAGGCTACCTGTGGACCTGGCCTTTGGCACTTCTATAGACAATACCTCAGCTACATCCCACAAGGGATACGTGGACAGACTTAGACGTAGCTTGCAGGTGGCCTATGAACAAGCCCAGGCGGCTTCGGATCAAAGGGGGGCCCGCAACAAGAGAAATTTTGATCTGAAGGTTCGAGTGCAAGATCTGCAGCCCGGGGACCGAGTACTGCTACGCAATCTGGGGGTCCCTGGAAAACACAAGCTTGCCGACAGGTGGAGATCTGAGCCCTATGTTGTCTGTAGGAAGTTGCCCGGTTTGCCTGTCTACAAACTAAAGCCAGAAGGAAAGGTGGGTCCACTGAAGACGTGGCATCGGAACCACCTGCTCCCACTTGCTGAGGCAGTCAGAATACCTCCCGTGAGAGACTCCCCTGAACCGGCCTCTATCCTGGATATTCCTAGGCCGAACACTCGGTCCCAGACCTCTCGAGCCAAAGATGGGGAGGCCTCCCAATTGAGTACAGAAGAAGGTGGAGAACTGGACTGGCTGTGGCCTCCCTCGACTCTGGGAACGTCCGCCATAGATCTCCCAAATGGAGGGGATACCCCAGATGCAACGCTGAATCCGGAGGCTACTGAATTCATACCCTTCAGTCCCTCAGCTGATTACTGGGAAGATGTTCCTGACACTTGCGCTGAGGAGGACTCTAGAGATTCCATACGTCAGTCGACTTCTGAATCAGAGGTTCCAGAACCAGCAATGTTACCTGAACTTACTCCTGAAGAAGAGCCTGTGGTGCCAGAGTCAGAAGCACCAAGAGAGCAGAGGGCTCGCAGAGTCATCAGGCCTCCCAAGAAACTAACTTACCCCCAAATGGGGACGAGCTCAGAGGACTCTGTTGTAACGGCTAGGAGAAGTGTTGAACAACCTGATCCTTCCACCGTCCATTTGGTGGAGGGCAACCCCAGCTCACTCTCTGGCACAGTTAGGCAGGCCACTCATGGTAGTGTGACCTGTGGGCAAGAGAGTTCCATCCCAAAGTTTTGGTGGGAATTCCCTATGCCAACATCATGCTCGACATTGTCCAAAATGGTAAACAGTATTTGTTGAAGTTTATCTTTGGGGACCAAAGAGTTCAAGTGGGGGGAGTGTGTAGCGGGGTGTTCCCCTTTAATGCAGAGAGACAAGAAGTTCCAGGTGAGAGGTGAGTCGGGAGGAAGTAAAGAGACATTATGGAAGTGAAAGCAGAGGAGAGAGAGACTACATCTCCCAGTACATCTTGCAGCACCCAGGGTGCATTGCTCCAGAACAGAGACTGCTGGGGCAGACTTTATAAAGGGGAGGCGGAGTTTTGGTCGGCCTCTTTGGACACCCCTCTCCTAGCAAGAGGATGTCTGTGCTGAACTGCTGTGTGCACAAGGCCTGAAGCCTGGGCCGTGTGCTCCTTTCCAAAGAGCCCTCTGCCAGCCTAGCAGAGCCTTAGAGACATCTAATCCTCCTTGCTGCAGTACACCAGAAGGATTGAAGACTTGGATGTCGGTGGATTCCTGTTCCTAGATGAATCGATGGAGGAAAGGGACTTGGACTTGTCCAGGTGGTGAGAGCTGTTTAAAGACAGATACTTTATCTTTACTATTCGTTGGGATTACAAAGTTGTTCTTCAAGTGCACCACCGAGAGATTGCTAGCAAATATTGTTTCACTGAACTTCCATTTAGATCAGTCAGGCCTGACTGCATAGGTAGACATTGCTGGGTGTTAGTCTACCCATGAGGGGAAGTAGCTGTAAAAGGGCAGAGCTAGAGTTGCATAGCAATACTTTATTATTCTGATTACTCTGTTTATCTTTATTACTGTTTGTTGCAGGGATCTGCAACTTGTTATACTGTTGTTTATTACTTGCCCATTAGCCTCAGTAAAATATCTGGGTAAAGTACATTTGGTGTCAGTTCCGCTTACTTTAATAGGAGTTTTAAAGTATATTCTGTGTATGTTTGTTATAGGACTGCGTCACCAACAGTTGCGATCACGCGGTCCTATCTCTCTATCACCAGCTGTGCCACGGGAGGTTAGAGCCGATTGCCGGGGGTTGACAGCGGTGCACTGCAGGGCCCAAATCAATATCAGCGGCTCTCTTAACTGGGGGTAGCGCTACACATATATAAAATGTTTTGTTCTGAATTCACACAAAAGGCCAGTTTTGGTTGTTTGGATTTACTAATTGGCAGTGATAAATGGTGAAAGGCATTAAACAACCTGTAAATCTAGATGTTGCCCAGTAATGTCTAATAGAGAAATCAGTTTTAATATACTTTTTGTATATATTATATTTGAGAGTTTGAATTGAAGCCAAATTACCCAAGAATTGCAAAAAGTGGTTTTGTTTATCCATTTGCCGACCAAAATATATATACAGTGGGGAAAATAATTACTTTATGCAGATTTTTTTGTAAGTTTGCCCATTTACAAAGAAATTAAGGGTCTATAATTTTTATCATAAGTGTATTTTAAATGATAGAGAGAAAAACCACATAAAAGAAATGCTATTCTAGCAAAGTCCTGGGGTCCCCGAAGCCCAATGGTGACCTCCAGAGTTAAGGAAAGCTGACATCCTTCAGTGTAGAGTGGGTTACAAGGTATGGTGGGTGTAATGCAAGATGAACAGGTGGGCGACAGAAACTATTTGAATGCAAAGACATTTATTCCCTAAGCCTATTTCTGACATTTGGTGTTTACAAGTTAAAATCCGTATTTTTTGCTAGTAATTTACTTAGAACCCCCAAACATTTATATATATACCGTATATACTCGAGTATAAGCCGAGTTTTTCAGTACTTTTTTTGTGCTGAAAATGCCCCCCTCGGCTTATACTCGAGTCACCTTTTTGCGCCTGATCTCCCGAACTTTTGAGACCCGGTACCGGCCGGCCGTCCCCTGGACCCCAAACTTGGCACACATGTAGCCCCACCCTTCCTCTACGAGTGTGCAAAGTTTGTTGTCCGGGGGACCTATGGCCGGGGAGCACCGATTTTTCAAATCCGGGTACCCCTTCCATAGACTCCCATGTTAAACTGTAATTTCTCCGGTGACTTTGGGGACCTAGTACTGGCTGGTCGTAGGTTCTCTGGACCCCAAACTTGGCACACATGTAACCCCACTTCTCCTCTATAAGTGTGCAAAGTTTTTAGTCTAGGGGACCTACGGCCAGGGAGCACCTTCCATAGACTCCCATGTTAAACGTCAGTCTAGTCATGGGCACAGTGAGGCATCGGCACAGTGAGGCATGCAGATGGACACAGTGAGGCATGCAGATGGACACCCTAGGCTTATACTCGAGTCAATACGTTTTCCCATTGTTTTGTTGTAAAATTAGGTGCCTCGGCTTATATTTGGGTCGGCTTATACTCGAGTATATACGGTATATATATATATATATATATATATATATATATATATATATATATATATATATATATATATATATTAGGAGAGAATCTAGAGAATAAAATGGCAATTGTTTCAATATTTTATGTCACACGGTATTTGTGCAGCAGTGTTTTAAACGCAACTTTTTCGGGAAAATGACACATTCGTGAATTAAAAAAAAATGAAAACAGTAAAGTTAGCCCAATTTGTTTGTAAAATGTGAAAGATTATGTTACGCCGAGTAAATAGATACCAAACATGTCACACTTTAAAATGAAATGGCGACAAACTACGGTACCTAAAAATCTCCATAGGCGACATTAATTTTTTTTTTACGGTTACCAGGTTAGAGTTACAGAGGAGGTCTAGTGCTAGAATTATTGCTCTCGCTCTGACAATCGTAGCGATACCTCACATGTGTGATTTGAACACCGTTTACATATGCGGGCGCGACTTCCATATGCGTTTTCTTTGCTGCGCAAGCTCGCGGGGACGGGGGCATTTAAAAAAAAAAAAAATGTCTTATTTTTTTATTTTTTTTATTTTACATTGTGTTTTAAAATAAATAAATAATTTGATCACTTTTATTGCTGTTACATGGAATGTAAACATCCCTTGTGACAGTAATAGGTGGTGACAGGTACTCTTTATGGAGGGATCGGGGGTCTAAAAGACCCCAAATCCCTCCTTTACACTTCAAAGTATTCAGATTGCTGAAAACTGAGATTCTGGATACTGTATATATTTTTAAATTTGGCGCCATTGGCAGCTGAATAAACCGGAAGTGACGTTGTGACGTCGTTCCCGTGTTTACGTACAGGAGACTAGAACAAAGCCATTTCCGGATGCGTGGCAGTCTCTGTGTAGACGCCGGAAGAGGCGGATCGTCGATCGGGGTCTCCCAGTGGGACGGGAGGCCCGGTAAGAACGACCGAAGGGGGGGATGTCATGTCCCCTCCCGCTCCTCCAGAATAACAACCGAGCGGCTTTTAGCCGCATCGGTTGTTATCCCTGGAAAGCCGACCGCCCGCTTTAAAAAACGGTACTGGGATGATGCCTGCAGCTGCGGGCATCATCCCGGTATAACCCCCAAAGCTAAGGACGCATATATGTGTACGCTCGGCGCGAAGGGGTTAAACAGAACTGTGGGAGAGAGGATTAGGGCCAGGACACCCTTAGGTAGATGCAATGTTAATTGGCAGACTCCGAGACTTCTATAGGTAAACAGCTATACAGGTGAAGGCCTCCAGCTGGACACCACTTCTGTATAGGAGGGACCGCTGTCTCCTATGGCAACAATCCTGGAGCTGTTACTAATGGTAAAGTTATTCAACTATTTGCAACACAAACAGTTCTCTTTACCCCACACTCACTCACTGTGGGTCTTCACTCAAGAAGCTCCCAGTCTCTCTCACTAGACTTCAGATCCACTAGCCACTGGATCCCGTGAGCTCTTTCACTGTAGCATTCGGTATCTTCCTCAAGCGTCACTCCTGCTTCACTGCTGGGTCCCTGGCTTGGCACTCACAGATACTTCTCAAGCTTCACCCCTGTTGACACTTTAGGTCTCTAGCTTGGCACTCCACAAGCGTCACCTCTGCTGTTCCGCTGGGTCCTTGACTTGGCACTTGCTGATGCTTTCCCACTTCTTCACCGTCCCCGGTTGGCGAGAAGTCTGCTCTGGTGCTGGCCTCAGCTTACTCACAATGGTCTCTGCTAACAAGGTGGATGGTCCCTTTGTGGTGACAACTTCCCCTCTACCTCTGACCATGACTGGTTCCCCAGCCGGCGGAACCGTTACTTCTGGTTGGACTACAAGCCCGCAGTCCCAACCCTGCAATACTTCTGGATAGGCTCTCAGATAGTCTAGCAGCCAGATGTCCCCGGGATAGGCCTTAGGTTTCTGGCCTAGCAGCCCGGGGCAATACGACACACGTCCACCCAGACAGCCATCCAGGTGGCACAGAACCCCAATCAGAAAAACAAAAATCTCCTGCGCTCTCGGTGTATTGGCAAAACACGGGTAGTGTGGTTCCGTCTAAAGGCAAAGTCTAAAGTCTTGCAGCCCTCCTCAGAACAATGGGTGTTCATATGGCTAGAGCTTTCATGGACCATCTTAGCTCTGAGGAAAGGGGTGCGCCCCTGAAACGCATCAGCTATCTAGATGTTTGAGGTGCTGTCTGACCTTCTCTGTCATCAAGTTCAGTCGGTGGGTGCCAAGAATTTCCAGCTCATTTGTCCAATAAGCTTGTGCTGGAAGACCCATCCCCGACCCATATTCAGTGTTCTGGCTGAGGGAAGAAGGTTCTCATCCAAGTTTTTTCAACATATGGCCCCATCCATTGGCCCCTCAATGCAGCAAATTCAGCCTGTACCTTTAGCAGATAAACAGTCCCAAAGCATAATGTTTCCACCTCCGTGTTTGACTGTAGGGATGGTGTTCTTAGGGTCATAGTCAGCATTTTTCTTCTTACAAACAGTCGAGTTAATGCCAAAGAGCTCAATTTTGGTCTCATCTGACCACAGCACTTTCTCCCAATCTGTCCCTAAATCATTTGGATGTTCATTGTCAAACTTCAGAGACCAAAATTGAGCTCGGAAGCTGGCTCTCTCATGAAAGCGGCCTTAGCAGCTCATTAGCCCGTGGATCACTTTTAGAAACAGTAGGAGGGGACGCCCCAGCCCTCCCACCGCTCGCCGATGTTTTGGTTGCCCAAGAAATGATCCGACGGTGCGGCCTGCTGGACACAGAGGCGGACAGAGGCGGACAGAGACTAAATAGTTTCTGATCACCTCTATGGCCTAAGGTGGAAGTAAACTATTTTTTTTTTTGCCTTTTGAGTCTTTTTGACCCCAGATCTCTCCATAAAGAGGATCTGTCATCCTTATTTCTATTACAAGAGATGTTTGCATTCCTTGTAATGGGAATAAAAGTGATCAAAACATAAAAAATAAAGGGACAGTGTAGAACAAAAAAAAATTAAATATAGGAAAATGTAAAGTGCCCCAATCCCTCCGTGCTCGTGCGCAAAAGCTAACTCAAATGTAGGTCGCACACACATATGTAAACGGTGTTTGCACTACACATGTGAGGTATTGCCGCAAATCTAATGTGAGGGAGAGCAATAATTCTAGCGCTAGACCTCGTCTGTAACTCTAAACAGGTAACCTGTAAAAAAAATTAAAGTGTCGTCTATGGAGATTTTTAGGTATCGTAGTTTGTCGCCATTCCACAGGCATGCACCGTTTATGTGACATGTTAGGTATCTATTTACTCAGTGTAACATCATCTTTCATATTCTACAAAAAAAAATTGGTATATATTGTGTTTTTTTCTTTTCTAATTCATTAACGTATAATTTTTCCCAAAAAATTGTGCCTTATACATGCTGCTGTCCCTCCGCTCCAATCACTGACTGTTCTAAAAAAATCCTGAATACGTCTGTTATGTGGAAACACTATATAGTCTCATTCGAAATGAAGCATGGAGGGCCTGAGCAGCCAATTACTAATCTCCAGTGATGTCACATGGGACAGGATGAGAGAGATTGAGATTGAGAGGGTGCAACAATCACCAATCAGATTGCAAAGCAGCATCAGAGTGCCAGTGTAGCTGTGGTAAAGCTAAATATAGGTACCAGAGGGTGCTTATCAGAGGATGTGGGAAAGGAGTGGTGAAATTGAGGGTTTATATAAAGCCATAGTTTTGATTTGATTTTAGAATAGAGCAGTGAAGAGTTTCTATTCCTGTCCGTGATCCCACAGGGAAGATCTGCGCTCACTTCCTGTACCAGTGACACCCATACAACGAAATAGGAGTGCAGTAGTCATTGAAACAGGAAGGCATGGGCAAAATTTACAGAAGTTCTAATGTTTTAAAAGCAAATGTCCTGCCTAAGAGCAGGGATCACAGGGTGTCTATTATTTATTTTACTAGATAGAAAACCCTTTTTCTGTGAATTTCAGATTAAAGTGATACTAAACAAATGACAGTAAAATCAGTCTGTATATGCAGTAAAGCATGCTTGTGATACTCACTGTGGAACCTAAGGGGTTAATCCTCTGCGTTGTGTAAAAAGACTGTTTGATCCTGTTTTCTCTGATCCTCCCCTTCTTCCACTGTCCCCAATCCATCTCCTGATAAGACAGAGCACTGTCCAGACAAAGGGTCAGGGGTCCTGCAGCCTCATAGGACAATCAGAGTAAAATGAAAACTTCTCCTACAAGCTTTAAGCAGACACTGATAGAAGTCACAGGACTGCTATATACTGCTGATGAGAAAAGATATTTAGCAGTTTATATTTACATAAATAATTGCATTTCCATGTTCTGTGTACTGTGGGAGACCAGATATAGTGAATGCAGGGTCTTGGGTTCAGTAACACTTTAAAGTGGTTGTAAACCCTTTACAACCACTTTAACCTACAGGTAAGCCTATATTAAGGCTTACCTGTAGGTGCATGAAATATCTCCTAAACCTCCACGGTCTGGGACATATTTGCAATTTCCCCGAACGATGCCTTCTACTGCGCATACGCCGTCTTGAAAGGGCACGCTGTGCCGTTTCAAGATGGGGTCATGCCGTGACTGGCGGCCCCCCCAATGAAGGCCTCTTGAGCCCCTTAGGGAAAGAGAGCCTTGACTGATGGGGACATGGCCAGGTGCAGGACAAGGTGTTGGTCACCCAGGGATTGGTTAATTTGGGGGATGGGATGGGCCTGAGCTCGGGTAAAGGGTTGCCCCAGGGAATTCTGGTGTCCTTTCGGAAGACGTGCTGGGAAGAGCTGCCCACCCTCCCGCCCCTTTTTTCTGTGGTATGTCACAGCTTGCTGCGGTTTTTCTTGACCTTGCCAGCATAAAATGGCTGTAATGGGCCATGCCCTTGATGGATTTCGGAAGTAGGCGGCCTGTCCAGCACTTATGGTAAGGACAGGCCCCTCCCACCCCCTTTGGAATTGTGTGCTCACAGTACTGTGACTGGCACTTGTTGGAATAATGTTCACATGTTATGTTTGGAATTAATAAAGCTGTGGCCTTGCCCTTTCCAACCTAATGGTTGTAAGTGTGTTTATTTAACAGTGTGAGGGGGCAAGGGGGAAGGTTTATAAATACATCTATGTTACAGTTAATGGTACCTGGGCTCATTGCGCCTCAGCAGTCATGCACGGGAGTGACATCACGCGACTCCGGACAGTCACAGAGCCGGAGTTTGCGGCCCCGGAAGGAAGAGGGGTGAAGAATGGACGCTCGCTGCCAGTGAGGATGAAGACAGGGACATTGCAGGCTTCTCCTGCAGGTAAGTGCATAATGGGCTACTATGCGGTGCAGCCCATTATGCTTTACCTTTGCAGGGAAACAGAGGAAGTAAAACCCATCAGTGTTTACTTCCTCTTTAAGTCTCACTCTGTTACTAAGGGCTGGATCTCCCTGTATCAGAGACTGTCCTGTCCAATTAGAGTGCTTCAGTGACCAATAAGAGGGGCTATCACTGGACAGGAAAACAATGGGTGGACGAGGCTTAAGCTCTGAAGTCAGATTTCAAGCACTTAATAACCAGTTGAATCTACTTTCAGAGGGGCACAAACAGCCAAGAACAATCATGCAAAAACCTAAATAAACGATATACTGTCATGTGTGTTCCCGACATTACTGTGAGTGAAACAAACTCACACCGAAGCTGCTAACATAGCATAAAACAATAATTAGTCTTCATGGGAATAGATATCTATTTCTTGGTTAATCAAACGGTAATAAATACCAGCATGATAGATTACACAGAGATAGAAGGGAGCAGGGGCTCTGGGAATGGCACCTAACGAGCAGGAAAAAGATCTATTTTAATGAGGCTGATTTGGTTAATGAATGGAGGAACACCTCATTAACCTCTAATGATCAGCAGCTGATTACCAACTTTGAATCTTCCATTAGCTAATTCTACGTCTTGGGGAAAAGTCCCAGACAAGACACCGCTATTGAATTCCCTTCACTGCCCATTAGCAGTTACAATGCATTTTGCGGGATAAGTTCAAAGATCTGCCAGTACAAATATTGTTTCCGCTGACAGACAGATCCTCCTTGGGTGGATAGGTTGGCATTTTTTAAATCAAATTTGGAAAATGAAAAGCAAAAAAAGTAAATGTAAAAATGACTGCTCTCTTGGTTAGGACTCCACTCAAATACAAAAGAAAACCTCCAGCTTTTGAAATATCTTGCATGACGCAGGAAATTACATTGCTGTATTTTACAGAACTGGTTATTATTCAGAGGTATTAGTATTATATGTGGTGCATACAGGGAATTATTAATATTATTATTCCTCCTGGTGCATACAGGGAATTATTACTATACATGGTGCATACAGGGAATTATTATTATTCGTGGTGCATACAGGGAATTATTACTATACATGGTGCATACAGGTAATTATTATTATTATTATTATTATTATTATTATACAATGGTTAAAAAGGTGAGCAGAGATCAACACAAAATTTTATTATAAATTATAGCACCAACATCCCTTAGACATAGATAGAAGTATTGTAGGAGATATGGGACTTTAAAGGCACATTATCATATAAGAAATCACACAAAATCTATGTATAAAAAATATACAAAAAGTGTTTATTAAATAAGCAATATCATAAAACGGATGGATACAGTGCGGTCATGGCCATAGGTGTACACAAACAACCTAATATTGACAATGAATAACTGTAATCCCATACATATTTACATCACGTTCATATTTTTTTCTACATGTTTTGCCATGATGGCTTCTTCAGGAAAGAACATAGAGGATTCGTTTATTAGGTATGGAAGATCTACAATCGATCAGCTCTTGGGCTGAGTGTAAAAACTTGCTGGAATTGGCTCAAGGAAAGGGATGTGGAGTCCTGCAATAGAATACGTCCCCACAGACAGAAATGCCCAAATAATAGCCAGGTCTCCCATAGTGAGAGGTATACACCAAAGTCTCAAAAATAGTCTCAAATATGACCTGAATTCCATCTGTTAAATACCTAAATATAACGCCTAAATCCTGGGAGCCTCCATCAACCGGGACGACATAGCAGGTGCTGATATCGGTATCTGGGAAATTTGCTCCCCGCTTTTACGTCCTTTTTTCTTCCATCATATGGAGTACATGGTGACCCGTGGATGGGTGTCACTGAAATAGCTTTGATGCAAATATAGGCATACGCATCTCCATAATTTTAGACACTCTGCTCCCGGTTGTATGATTAGGCTCCCAGCGTTATACAGTCAGGTCCATAAATATTGGGACATCAACACAATTCTAATCTTTTTGGCTCTATACACCACCACAATGGATTTGAAATGAAACAAACAAGATGTGCTTTAACTGCAGACGTTCAGCTTTAATTTGAGGGTATTTACATCCAAATCCCTCATTATCCCATTTACAGGAGTAGATAAAAGGTCCAGAGTTAATTTAAAGTGTGCTATTTGCATTTGGAATCTGTTGCTGTCAACTCTCAATATGAGATCCAAAGAGCTGTCACTATTAGTCAAGCAAGCCACCATTAGGCTGAAAAAACAAAACAAACCCATCAGAGAAATAGCAAAAACATTAGGTGTGGCCAAATCAACTGTTTGGAACATCCTTAAAAAGAAAGAACGCACCGGTGAGCTCAGCAACACCAAAAGACCCTGAAGACCACGGAAAACAACTGTGGTGGATGACCGAAGAATTATTTTCCTGGTGAAGAAAACACCCTTCACAACAGTTGGCCAGATCAAGAACACTCTCCAGGAGGTAGGTGTATGTGTGTCAAAGTCAACAATCAAGAGAAGACTTCACCAGAGTGAATACAGAGGGTTCACCACAAGATGTAAACCATTGGTGAGCCTCAAAAACAGGAGCAATCATGTTGGAACATCAAGGAGCCATCCCCAAACTGTTCCCACAAAGTTGGGAGCATGAAATAGTCCAAAATGTCTTGGTATGCTGACACCTTAAGAGTTCCCTCCACTGTAACTGAGGGGCCAGACCTCACAAATGCATTCTGGAAGAATGGTCTAACATTCCCATAGACACACTCCTAAACCTTGTGGACAGCCTTCCTAGAAGAGATGGAGCTGTTGTAGCTACAAAGGGTGGGCCAACTCAATATTGAACCCTACGGACTAAGACTGGGATGCCATTAAAGTTCATGTGCGTGTAAAGGCAGGTGTCCCAATACTTTTGGTAATATAGAGTATGTGGCCTTCAGGCAGTTTTAAAGCTTGCTAGCCTCCTTACTGTTATTTTTCCTGGCTAACTTGATACTAGCAATGAATACTATCAGTACTATATGTATACGGTTATCAGAATACATTTTCAGTGGTCCTTTAAACAGCAGCAAAGCACCTCTGGCATTTATTAAAGCCACTGACCTATGCAGCAAAGAATGCTGATCACTGTAGTTCTTCAGCAGAGTTACAGGCACAGGTGTCCCACCTCACCTCTTACCTAGAGCTGGGGTCTCACATTTCCCCTGCAGCAGCTGGAGCTCTCTAACAATAGTTGGTGTGTGTCTGCGAGAATTTGTCTCGGCCTGACAGGAGGCTGGTATGTTTACTGCGATATAAAGGGCGCAAATGACATAAAAATCAATCGCAGCGGCTCGCCTCACACATAAAGAACATTTTTGTTAGCTGCAGCAAGCTATTTTAAGGTCACCGGTGATGTGCATGACGGAATGGAGAAGTCCGATGGCGGGGCATTAGAGAGAGAGCAGCGCAGGTTTTTCAGATTTCTTCACATAATGCGGATATTTATTTAAGTAATCCTTAACATACAGTCTTTTCTTCTATAAAAATAATTCCTCTTCTTCTCCAGCCTCTGCAGGTCAGGCTGACGGAGAGAGGGTGCCTGCTTGACTACTGAAATGGCATGTAACAAACGCGCAGCAAAGCGCGTGTATGCTAACTGTTATTGGGGTATCATTATTAATTAGGCTGCATTCACATCTGTGCGTTGCTGAACACACAGCAACCCACACAGAAAATGTAAGCATTACCCCCCATCACCTTGGGGGGGATTGCGTTGCCATATCCCCCCCAGAATCTGGCGGGAGAGGAGAGGAGGGAAGCCAGCTGCGGCATGAGGGGGGGGGTGGAGGGGGACAGGGGGCCGGAGGAGGAGAAAAGGGGACCGGAGGAGCGGCTGGAGCACACAGGGGATGGAGGAGGAAGACATGGGACTGGAGGAGCGGGCGGAGCACAAGCAGGGGGAGGTGTAGGACAGGGAACTAGGGGAGCGGTCAGAGCACACGGGGGGCGAAGGAGCAAGACAGGCGACCAGGGAAGCGGTCAGAGCACACGAGGGGGAAAAGAGGGAGGACAGGGGACCGGAGGAGCGGTCACAGCACATGAGGGGGCAGAGGGGGAGAACAGGAGACTGGAGGAGCGGCTGGAGCACACGAGGGGGCAGAGGGAGAGGACAGGGGCCCGGAGGAGAGGCCGGAGCACACGAGGGGGGAAGGAAAAAAACAGGGGACCGGAGGGGCGACCGGAGCAAACGAGGGGGCAGAGGGGGAGGACAGGGCACCAGAGGAGTGGCCAGAGCACACGAGGGGGCAGAGGGGGTGGACAGGGAACCGGCTGAAGCACACGGGGGTGGAGGAGGAAAACAGGGGACTAAGACTAAAATGGCATTTTAGTCAAAAGACTATGACTATAATTAACTTGGAATTAAACATCAAAATTAACACTGTTTACGCAACAGTTTATCAAGAGAAAATTTTCAGTAATAACTACATAACTACTATATGTTAGGGCACAAAAACGCAACATATTACCCAAAAGACATGTGCGGTTCGTTTAGTTCCGAATTAATATTCAGACAAATTTTTAATTATTCTGAGATTTGGATATATCCGAATATCCGAATTACAAAGTTTACTGAATGCTCTGAATAACGAAACAAAATTTGTCTAAATTTCCGAAATTCACATTGAAATTCGAATCAAATTTTACATTGAATTCCATTTGAATTTGAACAGCAAACATATTTCTGAAATCAAAGACTGTGTGTGGTATTAGAGTACCATTTCGACATAATGCTGTTTTTGTTAAGCCAAGTGTGATTTAAAGAGTCATTATGATCATTTGATGAATATTTTTTTTTATCGTTTGTTCACTTTGCTGCATTTGAATTGAAAAAAATATAACATTTTGGATTCGACTGTTTTTAAATCGAAAAAAAATCGGCAAATTCGAAGAAAATTCTAAAGAAGACATAAAACGAATTCCGAATACGAATTTCCAAATATGATTCCCGAATAGGAATCCCGAATGCGAATTGAACGAATCAACCGAATTTAACGAAACGAAATAACTAGATTAACGAAACGAAATGGAACAATTTTTTTTGACATGCACATCCATTGCCAATTATTTTAGTAAAATACAAAAGATGAGGTTGAGCCAAGTAAATGGATACCTAGCATGTCAGGTTTTAAATTTGCACACACCCCCAAGGACAACTTTGTAAAAAAATATATACATTTTAGAATTATTTAATTTTTTATTTTTAGTATGAAATATTGCATATGTATTTTGTATTCTCATGTCTGTCCATTAGGTGGAGCGTTTTACCCCTTTACATATGTTTTCCTGTATCTCCCCAAAGCGGAGCTCCAGTCATTTTTGTGCTTATTACAAGTCCGCAGCTACTAAAAGTTTTAGTAGTTTAGTAGATTTAGTAGCTGCTAATAGAAGCCATACATAGGTTGAATTACGAACAAATTTTCTCTCGAAAATCAATCATTTTGTGCGGTTTGTGATCTGATGGTGCAACCATTAATTTCGAAATTCGACCAACCAAGTCTTTAATTTCACCTCATGTTGCCACAGAAAAAAAAAATTGTGTCTGGGAATCTTCTTTTCTTTCCAGGTCACAGCTCATGCACGTTTCTCTTTCGATTATATTTCTCGCACTATTCTTCCATCATCGGTTAGAAATTTGTTTGTTTTTCAAAATATTCACTCAAATTGGATGGCCGCACGAAAATTGTCCATTACTGCGTCCCACTAATGGTGTAAAATTTGAACAAAACTTCTTTGTTACGATTTTTGAAAGAAAATTATTTCGGAATTCGACCTACAGTATCTTTCAAAAGTGAGTACACCCCTCATATTTTTGTAAATATTTTATTATACCTTTTCATGTAACAACACTGAAGAAATGACAATGTAAAGTAGTGAGTGTACAGCTTGTATAACAGTGTAAATTTGCTGTCCCCTCAAAATAACTCAACACACAGCCATTAATGTCTAAACCGCTGGCAACAAAAGTGAGTACACCCCTAAGTGAAAATGTCCAAATTTGGCCCAAAGTGTCAATATTTTGTGTGGTCACTATTATTTTAAAGGAATTCTGCCTTAACCCTCCTGGGCATGGAGTTCACCAGAGCATCACAGGTTGCCACTGGAGTCCTCTTCCACTCCTCCTTGATGACATCACGGAGCTGGTGGATGTTAGAGACCTTGCGTTTGAGGATGCCCCACAGATGCTCAATAGGGTTTAGGTCTGGAGACATGCTTGGTCAGTCCATCACCTTTACCCTCAGCTTCTTTAGCAAGGCAGTGGTCATCTTGGAGGTGTGTTTGGGGTCATTATCATGTTGGAATACTGCCCTGCGGCTCAGTCTCAGAAGAGGGGATCATGCTCTGCTTCAGTATGTCACAGTATATGTTGGCATTCATGGTTCCCTCAATGAACTGTAACTCCCCAGTCCCGGCAGCACTCATGCAGCCCCAGACCATGACACTCCCACCACCATGCTTGACTGTAGGCAAGACACACTTTTCTTTCTACTCCTCACCTGGTTTCCAGTAATCCATGTCCTTAGTCTGCTTGTCTTCAGCAAACTGTTTGCAGGCTTTCTTGTGCATCATCTTTAGAAGAGGCTTCCTTCTGGGATGACAGTCATGCAGACCAATTTGATGCAATGTGCGGTGTATGGTCTGAGCAATGACAGACTGACCCCCCCCCCCCCCACCCTTCAACCTCGGAAGCAATGCTGGCAGCACTCATACATCTATTTCCCAAAGACAACCTCTGGATATGATGCTGTGCATGTGCACTCAACTTCTTTGGTCAACCATGGCGAGGTCTGTCCTGAATGGAATCTGTCCTGTTAAACCGCTGTATGGTCTTGGCCACCATGCTGCAGCTCAGTTTCAGGGTCTTGGCAATCTTCTTATAGCCTAGGCCATCTTTATGTAAGGCACCAATTCTTTTTTTCAGATCCTCAGACAGTTCTTTGCCATGAGGTGCCATTTTGAACGTCCAGTGACCAGTGTGAGAGAGCGAGAGCGATAACACCAAATTTGACACACCTGCTCCCCATTCACACCTGAGACCTTGTAACACTAACGAGTCACATGACACTGGGGAGGGAAAATGGCGAATTGGTCCCAATTTGGAAATTTTCATTTAGGGGTGTACTCACTTTTGTTGCCAGGGGTTTAGACATTAATGGCTGTGTGTTGAGTTATTTTGAGGGGACAGCAAATTTACACTGTTATACAAGCTGTACACTCACTACTTTAGATTGTAGCAAAGTGTAATTTCTTCAGTGTTGTCACATGAAAAGATATAATAAAATATTTACAAAAATGTAAGGGGTGTACTCACTGTTGTAAGATACTGTTTATATACAGTGCCTTGAAAAAGTATTCATACCCCTTGAAATTTTCCACATTTTGTTACAACCAAAAACGTAAATGTATTGTATTGGGATTTTATGTGATAAACCAACACAAAGTGGCACATAATTGTGAAGTGGAAGGAAAATGATAAATGGTTTTCAATTTTTTTTACAAATAAATATCTGAAAAGTGTGGGGTACATTTGTATTCAGCTCCCCCCCCCCCCCCCCGAGTCAATACTTTGTAGAACCACCTTTCACTGCAATTACATCTGTAAGTCTTTTTGGGGATGTCTCTACCAGCTTTGCACATCTAGACAGTCACATTTTTTCCCATTCTTCTTTGTAAAATAGCTCAAGTTCTGTCAGATTGGATGGAGAGCATCCGTGAAGAGACATTATCAAGTCTTGCCACAGATTCCCAGTTGGATTTAGGTCTGGACTTTGACTTTAAAAATGTGATATAAAACACAATTTCTATACTGATATTTAATTTATTTTATTTCAAAATGTATACACGTAAGAAATAATAAAACATAAAACGAACTTACAAATATTACTGTCTCCAAAACCACTATAGATACCCTTTAAAGCCCAACTTTAGCCCGACTTTTAAATTTGTAGACAGAGTTGGGAATACTTAGAATCCCTGTTAGTTTCTTAATCCCCTCTTTGCCCTAGAGATGGTATTAAATATTATACGATACACATGTCAACGAGACAGGAAGTGAGGGAAATTTTTCAAGCCTGAGCCCTTTCAAAACTGAAAAATAAATAACATTATTTTTGGAATTGCACTTTAAATCTCACCAGTTACTAAGCAGTTATTTTCTTCAGGGTCGATATGACCCGTTGAGTAGCCAGTATGTGTTTCTCTTGGAAAGCCCCTGGGCCCTGATGCAGATGACCCTCCAGGGTGTCGGGTTGTCAGAGCCTCTCTATGGTTGCTTGTTTTCCCCGAGTAATAGACTGCACTCTCTTGCTCTGCCTTTTGTTTCCAAGCAATACATCCGACCATATTATTCTCCCCAAACAGCTTTTTTTTTTTTTTTTCAAGAGTTTTCCCAAGTGCCTTTAAAACTCCAGATATGGTGATACAGATCCTATTTATCAGCTGAGTGGCCACATTCAGGGACAGCTTTATTCATATGTAAAAGCGCAGCGTCCAGCTTTCCAGGCAGCTTGTGAATGGAGGCTACACTATCCGTACTGGGAGCTTTTCTATAGCAACCTCATTCTATGTAGACTACGCCATTAAAAGCATGTGAAATGGCCCCCCGACTTAGAGAAAGGCTCCCATTGCTGTGTCATTCTCTGGGTTTCAATAGGCTTCAGCAGAGGCCGGTGAGAAGTATGGCAGTCCGGATTAAGACTTTTGAAGGGTTACATAAACCCTTTACTAAGAAAAACTAATTGCTGCCCTTGATTCACGATGGTCAAGTATTGCTATTCATGGGCTGAGCCAGAAGCCACTCGGGGAATTGTTTGGCTCAGGAGCCCACTTCATTACATGGACATAAAGAACGAGCCTCTCACAAGAAAGTAAATAATTTGAGCAAGTCAGGAGTTGATACCCTGACCAGTATTATAACAAGGAGGTGATACAGAATTTTGTGGATTGTAACTTGTTATATTTGTGTTAAATGTTCTTAAAGGGGTACTGTCTTTTTTGCCATAAAATATTGTTTTCACCTTTTTTTTGCATCTCAGTGTTGCTGATCTCCTCCATCCTATTTTAACCATGTCCATCTACATGCACTCTGGATTGGAAGCTAGCTGTCAGTGCAGGGCCAATTAGCTTTTTGCGGGAGACTCTCTGCCCCACAGCTGCACGTATACCGGGTGATAGGCTTGTGCAATTCGTTTCGTAACGAATTGAAATTCGTCCGAATTTAGCAACTTTCGGACATTCGGAAGCATTCGAATTTCCGAACAAAGCAATTACGAATAAGACCGAATCCGAAATAAATTATACCGCAAATAGCGAATGCCCGAATGTCTTCGGCATAATTCGTTATGAAAAAGTTACGAATGTACGAATCCATACGAAGCACAATAACACTCACTCTGCTCTGCTCTCTGCTTCTCCCACACCGTGCTGAACTCCCTCTCAAAATGGTGTACAGGGGCGGAGGTTATAGCCGCATGTAAAAAACGAAAGTAAAATACGAGATTTCGAATCCATTCGAAGCACAATAACACTCTGCTCTGCTCTCTGCTTCTCCCTCACCGTGCTGAACCCTCTCAAAATGGTGTACAGGGGCAGAGGCTATAGCCGCATGTAAAAAACGAAAGTAAAATACGAGATTTCGAATCGTTACAAATAACCGCAATGTATTTAGAAAAGTACAAATCCATTCGAAGCACATTAGGCATAATAGGCAGCGTCGTTGTGAGAGAGACACGGAAAATTACGAATCAACGAACCCAAAAAAAGTTACGAAAGTAGGAGTTGTGTCCAGAATCAACGAAAAACAACGTACTCTACCGAAAGTACGAACCCAAAAAAAGTTACGAAAGTAGGAGTTGTGTCCAGAATCAATGAAAAACAACGTACTCTACCGAAAGTACGAATTATAAAGCAACAAAAAATTCAACGAAAAATGTCGCTTGCAAAAATACGAATGAGTCCGAACACGAAAAATCCCGTCTAGCAAAATTACGAATGATTACGAATCAACAGGACCGGAAAGAAACGAACCGAAACGGAACGAATTTTTCCGTTGTGCACAAGTCTACCGGGTGATATTGGTGATATCATTGACCCAATATAGCCATATAACTTTGACCTAACATGGTCATGTGCCCATATTAAGTCAATGATGTCACAAGCATTTCTGCCATTTGTGTATGTCAGCTACAGGGCAGGAAAACTCCCACCCACAGCTTATGGGCCCTGCACTGAGAGCTGACTTAAAGGTTTGGGAGAACATGGGTTTGGACTGAACCAAAGCCAGAACCCAAGCTCATCCCTAGTTTTCACCAGGAGCGCATGTGAAACACATTTGGGAGACAGTTGTCATTTCATAACAAGCAGTGCCTGAACAAAAACCTTCATGGCAGGCTTACCAGACCAAAAACAACTTTTGAAAGGACATTAACTTGTTAAAGTAGTACTAAAGCCTAAGCTGTTTTTTATTACAAATACATCCCTTTCTAATAATTACTCACTGGACTATTAGGGAATATTTACCACAATGCCACTAAACACATTTTCTTCTTTAACTAGAACAACATCCAGCCTCTTCTGTCTGGCCACCCTGAACTTCCAGTTGGGAAGTGCTCAATCTTGACATTTAAAAAAATACCTCCTGCTACCTTTCCCATGGCTACATCTTCTAGTTCTGGCCATGACACCATTTTTTTTTATTCCTCTAAATTGGCAGTATGTGTCCAGCATATGCAGAGGTGGCAAATATTCTGTAAGTGTGAAGGTAAGGGTGGCTCCAGTGCTGCTCTATAGGACCTTGCAAGCCAAGTGTCACGTTTACTGCAAATGCAGGTGATCAGACACTATACCTGGCTTCTATGTTCTTCACCTATAGCAGCCCCTTTCCCATAAGGCAAACAGGCCTACCGGTACCCGGTTACCCCCAGGAATTATTATACAATGCTATAGTGCATGGCTACCACGCCAGGGCAGGCACGAACTGAGCAAAGCAAACAGACACTTACGGTTGGTAGACAGGTAGAGTGGTTTAATGACAGTCCAGGTACAAGGCAGGCAAGGTTCAGAATAGTCGGGGTCAAATCCATAGTCAAAAGGCAGACAGAGTTCAGAGAGTAGTCGATATCCGATCCGAGGTCAAAAATAGGGGAATCCAAACAGCAGAGCAGGACAGACAGACAGAGAGCTTGGAGCACGTGTTACAAACACAATATCACAAGCATGGGATCAGGTTTGGTCTCACTCTCCACCCAGAGATTGGCCCATCAATCACCTTGCAGTTGGGCAGGTGGACAGACAGACAGGGAAAGATCACAGCCAAAACCAGGATGCTTCAGAAGAAGCAGAGCACAATGTAAGAGTCATCTTAATTTGCAAAAATAAATAAATAGGATTAATACTGTTTCACAATTTATATGAGATTTTAAGGTTTGAGTTTGGGTCTACTTTAACATAGAAACAATTCAAATTCACTTATAGGGCTCGTCCACATGTGCAGCAGAAACTCTGCAACTTTCAGAATGCTTTTCACAGGTGTTTGACAGATGGTGAGAAGACAATATTTTGCCTCCTCACCACCTG
Source organism: Rana muscosa (assembly GCA_029206835.1). Taxonomy (NCBI): domain Eukaryota; kingdom Metazoa; phylum Chordata; class Amphibia; order Anura; family Ranidae; genus Rana; species Rana muscosa. The sequence goes on from CM055127.1 coordinate 139,067,770, forward strand.
ATTTAATCATATAATTGCCATACTACAATGCTGTAATCGCATGCATTGCATTGCATGCTATTGCTGTGCGGTTGTGGCCCAGCCCCATAGACCAGCATTAGTTTGGCAACACCCGCCAAAAGCAACATGCTGTTCAAGTTTAACTTTGTCCGTAATGCATAGCATTTTGGCCGCGGCATGTGTACAGCACGATTAAGCGGGCAGTCAGGGGGCAGTAAAACCGTGATTCAACCATCTGGTTTTATTGTTTACACTGGGGCGGTTTTCAGGCGTCTTAGCGCTGGAAATAGCCTCTGCTAAGTGCCTGAAATTCACCTTCCATTCATTCCAGTGTGTGTTTTCACACTGGTGTGGTGCCCTTGCGGGATGTTCCGAAAAGTCCTGCAAGCAGCATCTTTGGGGCAGGTTGGGAGCGCTGTATTTAGCACTCCCAAAACGCCCTGCCCATTGAAATAAATGGGGAGTGCTTTCAAATCGCCTGAAAAGCGTTTTGAAAGCGCTGCCAAACTTGAGTTTTTAAGCTTTTTTTGGGGTTAAAAGCACCCCGCTAGCGGCCGAAAAGTGTTGAAAAAGCACCGCTTTAACAGCGCTAAAGTGCCGCTAAAATGAGCGGCACTTTATCGCTAACGGCCGGCGCTTTCAGTGTGAAAGCAGCCTAACTAATGTATTTTTTTGATGCATTGTCATTTAGTGCACATTAGTTTTGTGTGCATTTTCACACCTCGCCATTTTAAACTAACTGTTGTTTTATCACTTGCTAAGTCATTAGTATAAAAATTAAAAAAAATGTAAAAGCTTGTAAAATACACGTACATGCTTTCCTATACAAAAATGAAATCAGTAATTGTGAGCAAAATCATTTTCACTGAAATCACCTTGCTTATCCTCAATAGTGACTTTTCATCTATAAACTATTTAAAATTTTTGTGATTTTCCTGTTTGTGTTACTCTTTGGTGTTATTTGATTTATTTCTTTGTGACGTGTGTGCGGTGCTGTACTATAAGCTGACAATTACATTTGTGTTTTGTGGCAGGGTCATATGGTCTTGTCAGTCTTGGAACTTATTATGAGTCTAGCATTTCAAAAAATGTGACCTTGTCAAACCTGAGGATGGAGGGCGAAATCCGTGTGCTCTTGCTTACATGTTCTTGTGGGAGTAAGGTCACTGAATGTGGTCTAATAGCAAGCGAAAAATTATCCAGGTTTAGTTTTACCCAAATCCAATACAGGATTTTCCAGCTTTGCAAAACACCTGTGTGGTTAGGCTTCGGGAAAAGCCACCATCCACTGATTCATATGCTACAAGCTAAATGCAGGGCATATGTAACAGAGGAAGATGGTGGGCCCTTTAAATTTTATGCTACTCAAGGAGGTATCATCCCTGAATAAATGTATATACCTCCAAATGTAATAACAGCTTATTAAAAAAATATTGAACATAATTTTTACGTTCCCCTATCTGCCTTGTTCAGGAGTCTAACAAACTCTTTGTTTATTTCTAATATGCTGGGTATGTTCCCTATTGCCATTACACCTTTTTCCTTCTGTGAGAACCATTAAGCCTGAGATTATTTAAACAGGGCTTATATTATTGTGCTCTGGATTTAGATTTTTAGCATTACAATTGAAATAAAGTATTCTGATGTTCTCACTTTATATTGTTTGTTTGTTTTGAATTAATATCTTTATGGTTCTGTATTTGATTATTATATATCTGTATACCTTATTTGTACATTTTTGATTTTGTAGTTAATATTTGCCTTGCTGCTCCTGAAGAAGTACATAGCGAAACATGTAGAGTCAAAATAGGCATTTAATAGCTACATTTAGCCCTATATGCTTAACTGTAACATTGTGATGATTTTTTAAATGTATATTTCTGTATCCAAAGAGTCAACTTCGTTGACTCTTTTTAAATTTTTTATATAAAATAAAAATATTTTTTTATTAAATATATATTTTCATTATGTGTGTGTGGTACCACAAAAATCCCCCTTCCTATCCTTCTCCTAGGCTTATTTAAAAAGATTAAATTTTAATTTGTATTAAAAAAGACATAAAAACTCATGTTCATTCCATAAGCCATAAAATACATTACAAATCTTGTGCATAGCATCGGCCAATAATATCTGAAAAGCATCTCTAGGACATCCTACTGGAAATGTCACAGATGTGTAGAAGTATGGTCGATGCGTTTCGTAGGAATACCCTTCCTCGGGACCTCTTTGGCCTTTCTTGTATTGACATATACCGTAACAAAATGTAAAGTTAAAACTATAAATGAACAAAATATTCAAATTAGTATAATAAACAAACATAATTTTATACAGTAGTAGTAAAAAAACATGGGTTCAATGGGGTATAGGAATGGTGAATTGGCTTTGAGACGCCAACACATTTGTAACGTGTTTTGAGGTAATACAATTTATATTTCATATCATAGCCAATTCATCGTTCCTATACCCCATTGAACCCATGTTTTTGACTATTACTGTATAAAATTACGTTTTTTTATGATACTAATTTAAATATTTTGCTCATTTGTAGATTTAACTTTACATTTTGTTATATGTGAATACAAGAAAGGCCAAAGAGTTCCTGAGGAAGCGTCTTTGACACTTCCAGTAGGATGTCCTAGAGATGCTTTTCTGATATTATTGGCCGATCTTATGCACAAGCCTTGTTTATTGATTTTTTTGACATTTGAAATGACCATGAGTTTTTATGTCTTTTTTTATACAAATAAAAACGTAATCTTTTTAAATAAGGTGTTATTACTTTTGGAGATAAATACAAAGTCCCATATCTAATTGACTTTGTATTGTAAATCCTGGGCATAGTTACTGTAGTTTAAAGCAGAACTTCAGTTTTAAAAAATAAGCAACAGAAGTATATAAAATAAAAAGCAGCTTTTGCTGCATTGTGTATCTTCTATTGGATGCTGTTCCCTGCAAAAGTTCTGCTTGTGGTTGGGACTCACTGGGTGGCAGTGATATATAGGGACCAGGCGAGACAACATCTTCTGAGAATCTTCAGATTTATACAATTAATAATGAGCAGTACAGTGATGTGGGACTAATACCAAAGTATTCCTATGTACAATAAGGCATTTTACAGCTCCATAACATGGCAGTATCCTCATGAAGAACTTTTAGGTGGCAGTGTGCTGGAGGAGTGCTCCTTTAACAGATCTCTCAGGTAGACATGTGCAATTTGTTTCGTTACGAATCTAAATTCGGATTACATTTTTGTTAATCGCAGATTTAGATATATTCAAATTTCCAAATCACAATAGTGTCAAATTTCAACTAATCCGAAATAAATTATAACGTAACTAAATAACGTAACAAAATAACGAATTTGAAAATTTTGAAAAAGAATTTGAAAAATTTGAAAATGAATTAAAATTCAAAAATTGATTTGAATTCGAAAATGTATTTGAATTTGAAATGGAAACATATTGCAATAAATACAGTGAGGTTTAAAAGTGAAATAAGATGATTATAAGAATAGAAAAAAATAGAATAGAATACAGGTAGTCCCTGAGTTACGAACGCATTAGGGACTGTAGGTTTGTTCGTAAGTGGAATGTGTTCGCAAATCGTAACACTGCTTGAAAGTGTAACTTCCGCCTGTGCAGGGATGTGGGATGTTCCGGCGTCCGCTTGTGGAGGGATGTGGGATGTTCCGGCGTCCGCTTGTGGAGGGATGTGGGATGTTCCGGCGTCCGCTTGTGGAGGGATGTGGGATGTTCTGGGCGCTTCTGGGGCTCTTCTGGCCATGCAGTACATGAAGTACTGCAGTGTGGAATGTGGCAAGATGCTCGGGGGTATCCAGGACCAGCGTGGAGCACAAGCAGTCGGCATTGAGGCCGTTCGTAAGTAGGAGTCGTTCGTAAGTCGGGCGTTTGTAAGTCGGGAACTGCCTGTAGATTAGAATAGAGTGAATATAGCTGTCTTCCGAAAATAAGGAATATACTAACTGAATCCGAATATATAAAATTAATCCAATTATATGAAAAAAAATCGAAAACAGATCATTGTAGCTAGCATAACGAGTACGAGAAAACTAAGGTATTAGCAAACAAATTCGATATGAAACAAAACACATTTTCCGTCGTGCATATCTCTACCTCTAGGTTGGCATTAAGTGCCCATATTGTAGGGTGCTGGATTGACAATACAGGACACACAAATGCGCTAAACCAAATGCAGGCTAGAACATTTTCCTTCCCCAAACAGGGGCTTTCTATTCTAGATCATCACTACACTGTCCCTCTTCTTCAGGGACCTTTCCCTGCACTTCTCTTAATTTTCCCTAGCCAGTGTGTATTCATGCCCCTGGATGACGACAGGTTTGTCGAAACGACGTAGGGAGGAGCGGCGTGCTGACGTCACCACAATACGAATCCCGGAAGCAACGGGTAGTGAGAGCCGGCCGGCCCTATACACAACCACTGCTGTTTTTTACCACATATGCTGTAAGTGCATTATTTTATTTGAATAAATGTTTTAAATTACTGGATTACACTATGGGGCTTTCTTTTTCACCCTATATATGATCTGCAGAGATATCGGGGGACTACAGACTGAAACCCAACTGAATATAAAGTACAGAGAGAGCCAATTAGAGACCCTGGTGGGGATAATAGCCATCTACTCAGACTGATCTCTTTCAGGGATCAGGATTTCTGGTAAGCAGCCTGAGAAGGACAAGGTGGTGGATTCCTTTCTGTCGTATCAGCACTTTTTCTATGGTGTTCCAGTTTGAAGTCACAAATTAATTTCAAAGAGATTGTACCCTTGCACTTCATTTTTTTTCTCCTGAGGACTTTTTGTTATGCATGAACTGCCATTGTGTACCAATACTAAGGAAAAGAGTGTGACACTGTTCAATATCTCTGCCTAGAGGCTCAAGGATTATCTTTCATTATATATGTTTTATTGCATAGTCAGGTGATATCATAGTGTGATCATACACAGAATAATTTTTTCACCCATTTATCATTCATTCACCACGTTTTGATACGTTGTTGCGCAGCTTTAGTTTCTTTATAATATTGTTTTTTGTGGGTGTCTCACATTTTTTAGTTGCAGCACAGATATTGATTTATCACTATATGTTCTTTACAGACAGCGCAGTATACTTATTCTCATTTTATTCAGTCCCTGTCTAGTCACTCCCCACACTGAATGTGTGCCAAACTTGCCCAAGCAGGGGCATGGGATAGCTCTGAAAAAGAGGGTATATCTCTTGAAATGCGTTAGCATTCATACAATTGTTTTTGTGATGCCAAGTTCTCCCAGGTCATAGAGGTCCAAGATACTGTTGCTATTGGATTTATCACAAACTTGTTTATCCACTACCTTTGTGAGTACATTTTTTGTTACATTAAATGGTGCTTATGATAATACACTAGGCTGGTACACCCTCTTTTTTGGCATTTCTATGCTTTATATACTACCTGGTTCCAATATGTCTGACCGAATCTCATGAGATATTTGTGTCTAATTAGACACAGGCTTCCCCAAGATGGCCCCCTGGGAGTACAGTACAGAGGACAAGTCAGTTCTCTGTAAGGTACCCCTAGTGTCAGAGGTAAGCAGTGATCACATGATCGCTGTGCCTACTTCTGGCACTAATTAGGAATGTGTGGGCAATCTGCATTCTCAATGCTGTTAGCCACTTGACCAGTATCACCCCCACACAGCAGCACTACCTACAAGCTTCTCTACCAGATGGTGCTTCTCTTCTGGGGTAAATTTTGGCCTGCATCATTCATCCCACTTCCTCTGAGCTCAGGATGTCATAGACCCACCTCCTGGGGCTTTGTCATCACGCTAGCCTGGGCCCAGAGTATTACTACACTGAAAAGCACCACCACCACCAGAGGAGATTAGAAAAGATCCGATGCCACCAGACTGCCAATAAAACCCTTGGGTAGATGTCACTCTGGACAATCCCAACCATTCCACTCCAAGCCTTCAATCTTTGTTCCACTGACCGATGGGTGCTGGCTCCAGACGGTCCATGATCCGCCAACAATTATAGCACCAAAAACAAAAGTTGTGCTGCTTGCCTTTTAAAGCCCCCAAATTTTTCTTACTCGCTTACGCGTTTTACTCCCTAGAAGCTTAGACTCTATGACTTAGACCTTATGACCAAGCGCCTATTAATCATAATAAAACCCATTCTGGGTTCTTAAGCCGTGTACACACGACAGTCCGATGGACTTTTTTTATCGGACAAACCGATCGTGTATGGGCCCCATCAGTCTTTTTTCCATTGGTGTTTAAAAATAGAACATGTTTTAAATTTATCCGATGGTTAAAAAAACAGATAGCAAATTCCTATCGTCTGTGGGGAACTCCATCGGATAAAAAACCCATGCATACTCAGAATCAAGTCGACACATGCTCAGAAGCATTGAACTTAATTTTTCTTGGCTCATCGGAGTGTTTTACGTCACCGCGTTTGGAACGGTCGGTTTTTTGACTGATGGTGTGTAGGCAAGACTGATGGAAGTCAGCTTCATCGGTTTTCCGATGGAAAAATCCATCGGTTTAAAAACCATAGGAAATCCGATCGTGTGTACAGGGCTTTAGAAGGCAAGAGGATCTGCTTTTGTTCTTCGAGCTAACATTGAGATGGGTTTCAACTTTTTTGCCCCCCCCCCCAAAAAACTTGTATGCGACACAAAAGCCAGCAAATGTCTGCTTGGTTTATCTGAGGAATTTCAGACCAGTGTGTTCCCCGGTTCCAAGCATTACCCTGGCAGCCCATCACAGAATGACCTAACAAGAGGCTACAATCCCATTCAGTGGCATTGTGAAAAATCGGGCAAATTTACTGGATTTAATCAAATTTGATGTGATATACATTTTTTATACCCCAACCAAAAAAAAAAAACGTGTACAAATACATACAGTAAATACATTAAAAGCTATGTAGGGGTTTCGTAGAGCTGAATTAAAATGCAATGGTTGCATAAATAGGAAGCATTTCTCTACCGTAACATATGTTTTTTGTTCCAAAGGTAATTAGCCTATATTTTTCAAATGAGCAACATAGGTTTTTTTTTTTACACTTTTTGCACAGCAGATGCTATTCCAGGCACAAAATAGACCACACATTTGTTCTATTTTTACAGTATGTTCGGAAGTAGCTAAAATTATCCAGGATATTAAAAAATAAAAGTAGCAAGACAGAGTCTGGCTCTCTGGTAGGGTTACAGGCATACTTAAGTGCATTTAAGTCCCACATAACGTGCATACTGTTTTAATCAGCCCAATGCTTTGTGTTTCTGGCAGAGGTCAAGATCCAGAACCCACCCCCATCCTATTTCACATCGGAGAAAACAAATTCATTACTCAGGAAAATAAAGGAAAAAAAAAAAAGTCACACACTATTTAAGCCGAGTCCTGGTTCCCAGAGGAACGCAGCGCAAACGTGGTCTTTCTAATTAAAGAACTTCACAAGTTTAGAGATCCCATCAGATGAAGAGGAATGTGACATGGAGAAGGAATGAATAAAAACCATTTAAGAGCAACTGTGTATAACAAGTAACAGGGATCAAGGAACATTGTAACTTTGCTAAAGTCAAAAGGTTGCTACAGTCATTAGCCAATAGTCACTTGTTCTTTAATGTGAAAGACGTTTCACCACTCATCTGAGTAGCTTCCTCAGTGTGTACCCTTGCGACTCATTTGGGCCCAATGCACACTTTTTCCAGGTCCAAGAGACTCCGGCACTTAGGTGTACTGTCCAGCCCCAATGTCAAAAGTCAAACTCAGAGACTGAGACCTGCTGCTGATGGATAGGTCTGGACGGTGCACCTAGGAGTACCTATGTTTAAGGCAGTATCAAGACCCGTTCAGTCACAATAGCTTTCAGCCTCTCATTAGTAATTTTCATATCAAGATTCTTCTCTTGCACAACTGCCCACTGTCACACCCTCCGCAATTCTCTTCTGCACATACTACCCACTGCCATGCCCTCCACATTCTCTCCTGCACATACTGCTTGCTGTCATACCCTCTGTACTTCCCTCCTGTATATACTGCACACCGTCATACCCTTCACACTCTTCTCCTGCACATACTGTCTCCTATTGTACCCCCCCCACATACTTCTCTCCTGCACATGCTGCCAACTCTCATACACTCCAGACTCCTCTCCTGCACATACTGCCTACTGCCATATCCTTTACATTCCTCTCCTGCACATACTGTCCACTATCATACTCTCCATCCTCCTCTCCAGCACATATTGCCTCCTGTCATACCCT